>OZ018339.1:22261097-23461097 GCA_963969495.1 Ceratothoa steindachneri
GGCACACCCTCTATCTGATCAACAAGCTCCGATATGACATTTCCTACAATAACACAGAACGAGTGTCCAGCAAGAAATTGCTGTATGAACCTGGAAAGATGGCCTTTGATACCTTTCATATAGTTGCTTCAGGATACCATACCTCTAGGTGGTATCATATGCTTTTTCTATATAAAAAAAAGACAGCAATGGTGTTCTCCATTTGAGAAAACTCGTGGAATGCAATCCTCCATCCTGACCAGCAGGTCTGTGGTGCATTGTTTTTTTCTAAAACTGAACTGTGATGGAGAAATAAGGTTGTGTTTCTCCAGAAACCATACCAACCTGGCGTTCACCATCCTTTCAAAAAGCTTGCATGGGAAACAAATAAGGGCAATTGGGCGATAGTGGGTCGGAAGTGTCCCTTCCTTTCCTGGTTTACAAAGGGGAAGTTAGATTGCTTCCCTCCAATTGGAAGGAAAATAGCCCTTAATCCAGATATAGTTAAATATATCAAGAAGATGTGAAGTGTTGAATGTATATTCCTGATCATATCATGAGAGATACCATCAGGACCAGGTGCAGTGGATCCACATCTTTTAAGAGCACTTCGAAGTTCATGAATGGAAAAGAGCTTTTGTATGCTTCATTATCCATACGGGATCCATGAAGTTCAGTATGCACTGTTCTTGCATTTTCCTGACACGTTAGAATTCTAGGGGGTAATTGTTGGGGCTAGAGATGTCAGCAAATGTCTTTGCCAGGACATTTGAAATTCTGGCCAGTCTCCCAAAAGCTCGCCTGCTTCAACTATATTGGGGGTAGAGAAACCACTAGCTCTGCCCATGAGCTTTTTCACTCTTTCCAGACTTTGTCAGGTGGAGTTTGGTTGTTGATCGAGTTGATGTACCCTTTTAAGGAAATTCGACGAGCTTGGCGGAGGATACGCTGCCGTATTGCCCTGGCTCAGCTACAAGCATACTTATTGATGGCAGTAGGGTTTCGATAGTAGTGACGACAAGCTCGCTTACACTCTGTCACCACTTTGCTGCATTCATCAGACCAAAAAGGAAGATGGGTCTTGTGTGAAGCAGTTTTGGAGGGGGGCATGAAAGAATTTGCTGCCTGGTTGACATGATCAAGAAAGTTCTCCCGGACCATGTGAATGTCGCCCTGAGGAAAGTGTCCAGAATAGTAAGAAAGGTATTTAAACTTTGGCCAATTGGCTTTTCTGGTGTTCAGAACAACTGGGAAGTGATCACTTCCTCTCAGATCAGGATCCCCGGCCAGCTGTAATCTGCTCTACAGTCTGAGGAACAAAGTGACAAATCTAGACAAGTAGAGCTGTTGGTCTGGACATGGAAGGATGTTGGAGTGCCATCATTAAATAATGAAACATCCAAGGTCTCTGTCGTAGAATGACTCCCGACGATACCGTATATATACTATTCGTTGAGGGAACTTCCTTAATTATCTCTAGAGTGCGTTTTTACTGTCTGGCGGCCGATATTATGTATCTTCAAAAATGCTTAAGAAGTGGAACTGAGCTCAAGGATAATAATATTGCTATCATTAATAAAATAGAGTTTTATTAATAATAACTATCAGCAAACACAAAAACGGAAAATATTGACAAACAGAATGGAAAGGGTCGTGGAGACTCGGGCTAATCCAAGGATTTAAGGGATCAAAAAAGGTAAAAAAAATATGGAGTTAAAGAGATGGGATGGTTGAATAAACCATTTAAAGCACAGGATAGAATTGACAAATAAGGGATCAATACTCAAAAGGTGACGCTTGGCTTACGTAACTTCATTAGGGTGCAGTGGAAGGTACTTGAAGGAATATTCGGTCCGCTGGCGAGTTCCAGCCGAAGGGGGGGGATAAAAGGATCCTGACGTGGCGTCTTGGAAAGGAGAACCGTTACTCGACGAACGGCTTGACGAACAATGGCTGTTCTAGGTTGTTCTCTTCTGAACAAAGGGGGGGGATGAGAACCGTCACTTGTCTACGGGCTCAAGAACAATGGCTGTTCTAATGTTGTTCTCCTTTGAACAACAGGGGGGGTGAGAACCGTTTCTTGGCGAAGGGCTCAAAACGAACAATGGCTGTTCTAATGTTGTTCTCCTTGAACAACAGGGGGGGATGAGAACCGTTTCTTAACGAAGGGCTCAAAACGAACAATGGCTGTTCTAATGCTGTTCTCCTTGAACAACAGGGAGGGGATGAGAACCGTTTCTTGGTGAAGGGCTCAAAACGAACAATGGCTGTTCTAATGCTGTTCTCCTTGAACAACAGGGGGGGGGGGGATGAGAACCGTTTCTTGGCGAAGGGCTCAAAACGAACAATGGCTGTTCTAATGCTGTTCTCCTTGAACAACAGGGGGGGGATGAGAACCGTTTCTTGGCGAAGGGCTCAAAACGAACAATGGCTGTTCTAATGCTGTTCTCCTTGAACAACAGGGGGGGATAAGAACCGTTTCTTGGCGAAGGGCTCAAAACGAACAATGGCTGTTCTAATGCTGTTCTCCTTGAACAACAGGGGGGGGGGGAAGCCTTGGGGACGTGGCGTCGGAAAGGCTCGAACCTTTGGCACTCAAGGAATATTGTCCTCCTTCTGGACAAGTGATGGTGAATCTCGAGGTCGAGGTCCCTTGGCGCACAAAGGGAGAGAGGGTCGTGGTGATGTTTCGCGACGAAAATCTGGATCTCCAATCTGATCTTAGTGGTAAAGTTTCCATATAAATAGCCAGGACATCTCCTTGGCGTGGGGGAGAATGGGGTGGAAGCTTCGAGGGAACGCACAGCCGAGCCGGGGAACAATGCCTTATCTGCCCATAAGCCTAACTCGACCTGGCGAGGTCGGCGTATGGGGGCGAACGGGGGGGACGATAACCTCCTTGTTTAAACATTGGCGTCCGGTAGCTGTTGATAAGACTCCAAGCCTCGAATCGAAGATGCACGTGGGTAGCCTCATGGTTTTAAATAAAATGTGATAGAAGTTGAAATGAATGCAGCTCTGAACTCGTTCTATCACACCCCTCCATTCCAGGGGAAGTTGTCACTTCGAAAAAAAAAGAGAGAAGGGACAACGATAGAGCTCCGTTGTAGGGAACTCGTTTTCTTGTACCAACCGTATCTTCCTGCACCTAACTATTATTACCTCAATACATGATTATTTTGATCTTTAGATTACAGGGGAAAATAACCTTTAATACAACTTAATAAAAAAAAAAAGGCATGGAACAATGAAATGATATAAACTTAGTACATACGGGACAAAATAATTTATACGTAAATTAATAAGAACAAATATATATACATCAAAAAAATTAGACATTGAGCGTTACAAAATTCAGACATATACATTAATTAATTATATTACAAAAGAATCTTAAATTAAGTCGTACAAGACGGTATATACCTACATGGAGATACTAATCCTATGAATACAATTATTCTACGCTATTCGGTAACGCATTCCTACTGAGTGCGTCAGCGACCTGGTTATCGGAACCTTTGATATAATTTATTTTAAATTGATACTCTTGCAAGAGTAAACTCCAGCGCATGATGCGGCCGTTTGAGTGTCTCAAATTCCTAATATAGGCTAACGGACGGTGGTCGGTTCCTATTTGAAATTCTTTACATATCAAGTACAGCTTGAATTTGTCTATGACCCAGATAATTGATAGAGCTATCTTTTCTCTAGTGGCATATCTCTTTTCGCGTGGTAATAATTGACGACTAGCATATGCAACTGGATGACTCGTTCTGTCATCCACGTATTGAAGGAGTACACCTCCAATGCCCTCGTTGATCACGTCGGTCTTAACCCCAAAGGATTTTTCCGGGTTGGGCAACTTAAAAATGGGGGCAGAAATGAACTTACTTTTGAGCTGATTAAAATGGGAAACAGCGACATCATTCCAACGTAAACGATCGGAGAAATTCTTTTCCTGAAGGGGGCATAGGGGGGCCGAAATTGCAGCGAAATTCGGAACAAATCGCTGATAGGGAGAAGCTGATCCTAGGATCGATCTCAATGGCTTCTTTGTAATCGGGAGGGGCATGTCGGCGATTGCCTTAATCTTGTTCTCGTGGGGACCTGACTTGCTTTGTCCTATTTTGAAACCCAAATATTTGATGGTTTCGTGGGCAAACTGGCATTTGCTGGGGCCAATGGTGAGGCCATTTTCACGCAGTTGCTCGAAAAGAGCTAATAGGGTGGATAAATGGTGATTCCATTTAATTAGTTCTTGGAGCTGACTCTTCTGACGTGGTGTCAGCTGCGCGTCACTATCCAGGTCAGAGGGTTCCAAAGACTCGCCTGGTAGAAAAGGAGGAGGGTACTCGGCATCAGGTTGGATGCACACTGTCTGGATTACCTTAAGGGACTCTGCGGGGCAGTCCTCTTCAAGCGCCGATGCTTCGTCCAGTTCTACGAAGGTATCTCCATGGGCGCGTTGGGGGTTCTTTATTTCTTGGGGTCCAGGGACAGTCTCCGTGTCCTTGTCTGGGGCCTTATCACCTAAGGGTGTTAGTGATTCACACTCCTCATTTTCCGTCCTAAAGTCCTGGTTAGGGGTCTCCGAGAAATCGGACGGTATCGGGGTTCTGATGGGGACGGGCTCCTGGGCTTCTTTCTTATCTCGGCCTTGAGGAAGGGCGGCCTGAAACACAGGGTCGAAACTTACTTGGGGGCTCTGTCCTATAAGTACGGAACAGAATTGTATGGGTGCTACAATGACTTCAGCCCAGCCATTATAATATTGACACTGCAGGTAACATCTAGCGACGGGGAATCTGTTCGCCCGCCCAAGTTGGTCATGTACCACCGCAAATTTTTCGTGGTTAGAGGCCACTGGGAGGAGTTCGTCGGACACGATGAAGCACGGACATCCTGTGTCCCTGACGAGAGTCAATACTCGACAGCTGTCCACGCTGCCCTCCTCATATTTCAAAGTTCCCGATGAACTTTTACCAAAAACAAAATTTACCTGGTGGCCTGACGGAGGGGGAGAAGTTTCTGCTTGGGTCTGCACCACCGGGGGAGCCGGGGTCACATTAATCTGGTGAACTTGGTGGGCTGGTCCGCTTTTAAGCCTAGAATTTGGGGGGCAATTCCAGCTCATGTGGTTTTCTACACCACAGGTGAAGCATATGGTTGGTCGCTTCGGGAAGAGAGATGGAGGAGAAGTCTTAACGGGAGGTTTAGAGTCCCGTTGTTGGTTTTGGGGAAAGAAGTTTTGAGGTTTTACGGGGCTCGGAAACTTTGTCAGCTTTCCTGGGAAGGAGCGCGAGTCCGTCCTTCTTTCTTCTCATTGGATTTTTTTTTCTCGTTCTTCTCGTTGTATTTTTCTTTCTCGTTCTTCTCGTCGGATTACTCTTTCCCTTTCTATTACTTCCATTTTTCTTTGAAATTCTGCTTCAATCCGAGCTAATTCAATCTGATGGTCAGCTTGTCTTATCCGTTCCTCTCTTTTTCTTTCTTCTCGTTGTATTTCTCTTCTTTGCTCCTCTTGAATGTACTTAATTAGTTCTTTTCCGGAAAGTCCACAGGACTCTCCTTGCGCTTTAAAGATTTCGAACGGAGTCATCTTTGCACTTGGGGGCGCACTAGTCAACCAACTAAAATTCCTTGCAACAAGAATTATGCCTCTATAGAATTAGCCTACCTAAATATGGGCACTGACCTATTCGTACTTGGTTTCTCAATCTAAATAACCACTGACTAAAATCACAAAAAAACACAAACAAATTATTATAACCGTTCTTTGAGCTACTCCAGCTTCTTAAGTTTCAAAAAAAAAGGGGATAGCAATCGTTAAAACAAAAGGGAACTACTATATTCTATTATTATAACGAATAACACTATGCTTTACTCGACTGAGACCAGTGTTTGCAAAGATATAGCGTTAAACCTTACACACCTGATACCAAATTAAATAGTATATATATATATATGTCGTAGAATGACTCCCGACGATACCATATATATACTATTCGTTGAGGGAACTTCCTTAATTATCTCTAGAGTGCGTTTTTACTGTCTGGCGGCCGATATTATGTATCTTCAAAAATGCTTAAGAAGTGGAACTGAGCTCAAGGATAATAATATTGCTATCATTAATAAAATAGAGTTTTATTAATAATAACTATCAGCAAACACAAAAACGGAAAATATTGACAAACAGAATGGAAAGGGTCGTGGAGACTCGGGCTAATCCAAGGATTTAAGGGATCAAAAAAGGTAAAACAAATATGGAGTTAAAGAGATGGGATGGTTCGATAAACCATTTAAAGCACAGGATAGAATTGACAAATAAGGGATCAATACTCAAAAGGTGACGCTTGGCTTACGTAACTTCATTAGGGTGCAGTGGAAGGTACTTGAAGGAATATTCGGTCCGCTGGCGAGTTCCAGCCGAAGGGGGGGGATAAAAGGATCCTGACGTGGCGTCTTGGAAAGGAGAACCGTTACTCGACGAACGGCTTGACGAACAATGGCTGTTCTAGGTTGTTCTCTTCTGAACAAAGGGGGGGGATGAGAACCGTCACTTGTCTACGGGCTCAAGAACAATGGCTGTTCTAATGTTGTTCTCCTTTGAACAACAGGGGGGGTGAGAACCGTTTCTTGGCGAAGGGCTCAAAACGAACAATGGCTGTTCTAATGTTGTTCTCCTTGAACAACAGGGGGGGATGAGAACAGTTTCTTGGCGAAGGGCTCAAAACGAACAATGGCTGTTCTAATGCTGTTCTCCTTGAACAACAGGGGGGGGATGAGAACCGTTTCTTGGCGAAGGGCTCAAAACGAACAATGGCTGTTCTAATGCTGTTCTCCTTGAACAACAGGGGGGGGGGGGATGAGAACCGTTTCTTGGCGAAGGGCTCGAAACGAACAATGGCTGTTCTAATGCTGTTCTCCTTGAACAACAGGGGGGGGGGGATGAGAACCGTTTCTTGGCGAAGGGCTCAAAACGAACAATGGCTGTTCTAATGCTGTTCTCCTTGAACAACAGGGGGGGATAAGAACCGTTTCTTGGCGAAGGGCTCAAAACGAACAATGGCTGTTCTAATGCTGTTCTCCTTGAACAACAGGGGGGGGGGGAAGCCTTGGGGACGTGGCGTCGGAAAGGCTCGAACCTTTGGCACTCAAGGAATATTGTCCTCCTTCTGGACAAGTGATGGTGAATCTCGAGGTCGAGGTCCCTTGGCGCACAAAGGGAGAGAGGGTCGTGGTGATGTTTCGCGACGAAAATCTGGATCTCCAATCTGATCTTAGTGGTAAAGTTTCCATATAAATAGCCAGGACATCTCCTTGGCGTGGGGGAGAATGGGGTGGAAGCTTCGAGGGAACGCACAGCCGAGCCGGGGAACAATGCCTTATCTGCCCATAAGCCTAACTCGATCTGGCGAGGTCGGCGTATGGGGGCGAACGGGGGGGGACGATAACCTCCTTGTTTAAACATTGGCGTCCGGTAGCTGTTGATAAGACTCCAAGCCTCGAATCGAAGATGCACGTGGGTAGCCTCATGGTTTTAAATAAAATGTGATAGAAGTTGAAATGAATGCAGCTCTGAACTCGTTCTATCACAGTCTCCATAAATCTCACAATCAGATTTCTCTTTGGGTTCTCATCATAGTCTCCCCAAAGGTTGGTCTTGGATTAAAGTCTCCAACTAGTAGGAATGTGGTCGGGAGTTGGGAGATGAGATTGGCTAATTTGTTAGCCAAATCTGAAGCAACTACTCATTCACCAGGAGGGAGGTACAGTAAGAAGACTGTGTATAAACGATTGGTATACACACGAATCACAACTGCTTGAAGGTCTGTTCTCAACAGGATTGCTAAGTGAGAACAGTCTTCACGGACAAAAATAGCCGAACCATGAATGGGTTCTGGTAGATTTTCAAAATATCCCACATAGTGGGGGATATTGAGTAATCGATGAATACCCAATTGGGTCTCCTATAATGCTATACAGCAATGGTTGTAATCATGAAGCAGGAGTTTGAATTCTTCCCATTTGGAGAAGATCCTTTGTAGATTTCAATGAACAATTGGAAACATATTCATCGTTAAAGGGTAATTAAATTTCCCTTTGCACCTTTTTTATTTTTAGGTGTAATTAACGTTTGAGATATAGGTAGTTTGAATGTTTTGGGGATGGCTTTTTATTAAAGGGCAAAGAACCATTTGTCAGTTGTGAATACGACAGGGGGGTTTTTTGCCTCGGAAGATATTGGGTCATCTGTACTGTTAGGTAGTAATGTTGAGAGAAATGGTACTGAGTCATTCTGAGAGATGGTTGGTGGGCCAGCTGGGGGTGAGTGAAGAAACCCCAGAAGGCTGTTTCTCCTCTTCCAAAAGGGCCACAACCAAAGGTGGATCAGAAAAAATCCATTCAGCTTCTTCTGGACTTACTGATGCTGTGGATGTAATAGGCTGGCTAGTTGTGACTGATGGACTCGAGGCAGATTCAGTGGGAGGAGAGTGGATGCCCAAAGGTGAAATGAACACCACACGAACATCCTCAGAATCTGCCTCCGTGTCTTCAGGACATGTCAATGGTTGGTTAGATGATGATGGAGGGGAATCTGAGGAATGGCGAGTCCTCTTGCGCCTTGGTTTAAGAGAAGCAGGAACCTACCTAACTCTTTAATGATGGAGAGGGAGGAGAAGCATCATTCTGAGGCAGAGATTCTATTGGGGCTTCTTGATGGATATTCTGCTGCTGTAAAAGTGGAGGTCTTAATGGTCTCTGCTGTCTGTTACAGACTGGGCTGGTTGCTCTAAGAGCGTCCGCAAAACTCACTCCTGGTTGTATGTATAATTCTTTAGCTCTCCTTCTAGCATCCTTCATGCTAATTCGGAATTTATTCCAAAGGGCCACAACCTCTCTCTCATACAAGAAAAAGGTGCACTGTTTAGAGGTGGGTAGGTGATCACCACCACAGGTGGCACAAGAAGGGGGATGAGGGCATGGTGTTCCATAGAAATCAGAGGAACAATTGACACATACCCTCTCCTGTCTGCAGTGCTTACTGACATTTCCAAAACGTAGACAATGAATGAAATGTACAGGGATTCTCCACGTACGGCTTCATGGGAATATGCAGATAACCAGCCTTGAAATTCTTAGGGAGTTCCAACCTAATGAAAGTTAATATGATAGTAGTGGAAGGAACTCTGGTGCCATTAACATTACGGTTGATGCAGTATACACCAACTACCTTATGAGAAGTCAGTTTAGCAACAAGCAAGAGAATCTAGTGCTTTGATTTTTTGATGCTGATCAAGTGAAGAGCACTCCACAACAAGGCAGCCATCATTCCTAGGCCACATTTGGGCAGGTTCACCACATTTGGTAAAAAACATCTTAATAGACATTGGAAATGTCAGCCTTACTTATTGGTGTATAATTGTTTGATTTTAAAACTACAAATCTATCATAATCAAGATCATCGTCGACCTCGGAACCAAAAGGGTCGAGTCTACGAAAGATCACGGTGATTGGTGAGACGGGAACCAGAAGCCTGGGGCCTCTGGGAAAAGTTTTTATTATTTTTACCCCAAATTATTTGTATTAAAAGAACACGTACCTCTGAGGAAGTGGAATCATGTTACTGTAGCTGCCCCAGACTAGGCGCTTTACACCGTCCTCAGGGTAGCCCTACCCCATGCTACAGCTGTCATTTTAAAAACAGTGCAACGTCATGAATGGAAGTTTGACGATGGCTAGACTAAGACCCACGCTGTGAACTGCTATCAGCCCAAGGACAAGTGCGGGCTTCAAGGCGATAACTCTGGTGAACATGATCGGCAACCCATACAGCTGTACTCAACACACAGGTGTGAGGATCCTTAGTCTAACTCCTCAAAAGTGGCCTGTTCAGCAAGGTAGGACCCCTGAAGACACAATGATGGACAATAATATCCATCAGTATTCACTGACATAGCCCATTGTGACATTGAAGTACGTAAGCCCCTCCACCACGACACCGTGATCCTCAGGAAGGGGCCCTAAGCCAGAAGGGCTTAGGGTATAAATGGCGTCTCTCGGCGGCATAGGCACCCTCGATATAAGCTGCGGATGCAGTGAGAGCTATTGGCGGCTTAGGGCGGCGACGGGTTTGCGCGTACAGGCGAATAATGCACTGTGCACAACGCAGAGCGAGTGATATCTCCCCAGCATCGATAAGTAGGATCTCAGTAGGGGACATGCGGAAGGGACCAGTCGCCAGACGAAGGCCAGTGTGGTAGATCGAGTCCACCTTCGACAATAAACGCTCGGTTGCAATGCATAAAACTAGTATCCGTAGTCCAGCTTCAAACGAACAAAGGAACGATGAAAAAAGTAACGCAGTCACCCTATTATCAACCCCTGAACAGAACGACGCGGGTACAAGAGACCCTAAGGATGCGAATATGAGCCTCCCAGGGAAGGCCTCGGTCAATTTTTTTTTTTTTAAGGTGCTATCTGGCGACTACCCACTTAGGCATAAGTCGCCGTAAACAAAAAGCCTAGTTCTAGGCTACTTTAAAAAATTTGAACAGGAAACAACAATAAAAAGAAATAATAACAATAAGAAAACAATAACAAAAACAACAACTAAACCTAGTTAAATGAAAGGGAGAAGGCCGGCCTCCCCCAAATAGTCAAAAAGTCCACCAGCCAATGTGCACGCACTCGTCCCGAGTACAAAGGACAGGCGGTAGCGACCCCGCGCATCCCGGTACCGGGACAGGTAACGTGCGCGAAGATCACCCAGACTGAGACATTCGACAAGGCCTCGGTCAAATACAAGGCAAAGAAAACGGTGAGAGTCCACCACCTCAAGGAAAATCCCACTTAGAAACAATTCTGGATAAGGTAGAGCCGTCGATGGCGGCAGAAATGCACCACCTTAGTCTGAGCCAAGGAAAAGCGAAGCGAGAGACGAGGGTCAATGCCTGTTGGAGTCTACGCTCCAGAGTGGGCGGCTTGGCCGCGCCAAAAGAGATCGAAAGATCGTCAACGTAGAGCGTAGCGAGAACATCTTCCGGCAGCACCGAGGTGATGCCATTGATGCTCAGGGCAAAAAGTGTGACACTGAGGACACTTCCCGGCAGGGTTGGGAGGCGTCCCCTCGCCCCAACATATGGTATTATAGGCCTTCTCCAGATCGAAAAACACCGAGGCGCAGTGCGCTATACGAAGAAGGCATCACAGGGGGCATTTTCCAGTCGAAGCAGAGCAATCGACATCCAGAAAAAAAGGCTGATCTAATATTTACCAATTTGTCCATCAACTTGCACACGCATGAGGTTAGAGATATTGAGCGGAAACCGGCCGAGGTAGAGTGATCTCTCCCCGGTTTGCGAAAATCAAGCACAGTAGCGATTTGCCAGGAATCTGGGAAGATACCCTCTACCCAGATTCTGTTTAACAAATCTAAGGAGAAAGGCCATGCCTCGCTCACCCAGGTGTCGAAGCATAGGGTAGGGGACATCGGCCGGACAATTGGCGGTGTCCGCGCACGAAGCGAGAGCGTAAAGCAACTCACTCAAAGTAAACCTGTCGTTGAAGGGTTCTCCGCCTCTGGAGGCAAAGTCCAGTCGGCGGCCTTCCGCGACATCACGACGCGCATTGAATGCTGGCGAAGCAGCATCCCGGCTAGGGAATGCGGAGAAAGCGGTCGTGAAGGAGAACGGGAGGGAAGTCCTGCGAGAAGTTGCCCCGAATCCTTTTGACTCGCCTCCACACTTCTGCTAGAGGAATTTTCCTGTTAAGTGAAGACACGTATGCACGGAAAGAAGAGCGGGGGAGTGCTTGCAGATATACCGGAACCTAGCCCTAGCTCGACGAAATTCACTGCCTACGTGAGCTTATAGCGCACGTAGGCATAACGCTTTCAGTTTGAGGGCCGCCTCACACTTGGCTGACCACCACGGAAGCAGTCGGCGTGCAAAACGGCCAGACGTTCTAGGAATAGTAGTTAGGGCCACGGCGATGACATTGCCGGAGAACTCAACGGCATCATCAACCGACCTAAACTCCTCGATGAGACAGATATCAGTCATTTCCTGAAATGCGGACCACGGCGCCCGCGCCAAGCACCCCCTAGGGGTGGGCTCTCAGGCAGCGGCCGAGAAAATGATATTTGAATGGAGGTCATCGACCACCCCGACACAAAATCAGGCTGTGCATCCGGTGAACACAAAGATAGATCGAGACAGGAAAATGAAGGGGTTCTCAGGCAGTGATGCGTAAACTCATCCATATTTAGGACACCCATTTACAGCTCGGCAAGGACCTGACACCTTGGATTGATCGAGTAGTCTTCCCAGAGGGGGTGTATACCCTTCAGATCCTCAAGTAAGAGAAAGGGCCTCGGCAAGCGTGCCGTGACGGAGTCGGTTGACGGTGGAATGTACGCAGAATTAACAGTATACCTCGATTCCAGGTGTAGCTGCACAGGTACTGCTTGAAAGGAAGCATCTAAAGCAAATAGAAGAACGGAGACATCATGCCGGGTGTAAATGGCGCATCCTCCTGCCCGGCCCCCATCCCGTGGTGGTAGGGTCGCAAAACCCTTATACCCCGCGAGGGTGGCAGGGGGCACGCACCCTACATGGTCTCCTGCAATAAGATAGAAAAGGAAAAATGGGGAGGAGACAAGCTTCCTAACTCGTTCCAGTTGGACGGAGTCTGCGAGAATTCCATTGAAGCAATATGCACTCGAGGGCTAGCTCGGAGGAAATGCTGGGGCTCTCTTCGAAGAGGTAACCCTCACGGGAATGGCCGTACGCTTCCTGGAAGCAGAACTCCAGGCGCTGTTGCTTACTGAAACGGCAGCACACCCGTCCGTTCCAGTGGCTCCCGCATCTTTTTTGTCTTCTTCCCGTTTCTTTACTTTTTAAGAGAGGAGTGTGGGAAATGAACCCGCTACTCTTCTCCGCTGAAAGAAGCCCTTCGGCCAACAGTCAGGGAAGGAAATCCATCCTCTCCTTTTGAGGCATAGGGGGCCCCGAGCTGTCTGTGGAGAAGCTCGCACAGAGGCGGACTCAGGTTTGGTATTTGGCACCGAGCCCAGGTTCGACTCCATACAACATCCTGCCATCTAGGGCTGGGTCGCCTCCGGGGAGAATGTCCATCTCAGGGAGGAGGGGGTCCCATGCCCCCCCACCCCCCACCCCAAGACATATGGTTCCCATTCGAGGTTCTTCCTGTCTTGTCTAATACCGGCGAACTGGCATCCGTGAGGAAAAAGAGGGGGCATGTACGGTGACCCCCTGTAAACTTGAGATGCAGGCCAGGAGGACATAAGGGGTCACGGGACAACGGCCCCAGGCATCCTTTGTCCCCCTCCCCCCTAAAGGGGTTGGCCGTATAGAGACGCTCTCGGTCAATATTGGGCTACCTGCGTGCTTTCTTGGCAAAGCAAAGGAGGGACTGTCGCTCGAAGGCGTCGCCCAAGGGCAGCTCCAAAGAATGGGGTGAAGGGGAGTCCACCGCAGCCGTAGGGGTAGGAGAAGAGTAAGACTCCTCTCCGGTAGAAGTTTAGAGGGTCCCTGAGAAAGCACGGGGGAAATGGGAGGGGGGGGCGCTCC
The DNA here is from genome assembly GCA_963969495.1 of Ceratothoa steindachneri. Classification (NCBI taxonomy): domain Eukaryota; kingdom Metazoa; phylum Arthropoda; class Malacostraca; order Isopoda; family Cymothoidae; genus Ceratothoa; species Ceratothoa steindachneri. The sequence continues at coordinate 22,274,672 of OZ018339.1, forward strand.
TTTTCTACCATAGGGCTGCCCGAGAGCGGCTCCGAAAATAGTACAGGATAAGTAGAGTGTGGACATGCAAGAATCGGTACCAGTACCTCCTCCCGATGAAGGATCTTCGGCTTGAACACAACAATAGGTGGCCTTGTGGGAAATTGATTGAAGTTTAAGCCTTAAATTGAAAGCGAAACCAATGAGGCAACTACCTGCAAAGCTTGTAAGAAGAGTTCTGAGGCCTAAAGTACACACGCTCCTCCATGTCAGTTGCAGAATGGTTTCCAGGGCTACACTGACATCCATATAGGGAAGCAGTACAAGGGAAAAGGTCGGGATGCATAAATGTTCAACCCACCTATACACCCCCCACCTCCAGCGGATTCAAGAATGAGGTGGTGACTAGCCCAAGCTCGGCACCGATCAGGGATGAGTGAACAAAAAAAAACTGGTCGGCGATAGGTCTGTAAAATTAGACAGCGGCCTATATCCCTGGGGAGGTCTGCCTCCATTAAGCAGCCAATCTAATCAAATTAGATCGTATGGACAAGGCAAGCATTTGCCAACAATTCTTATGACATGCCCAAGCCCCCAGCACCAGGGACAAGCGGTAACTATCCCACCCGTCATGGTACCACGCACGTAGCTCCCCGCCCCCCACACTGCGATATTCAACCAAAAAGTGGCGGAGATTTGGGGATGGGTGGGTACTAAACATTGTCCGATTGAAGGAGGTCTATTGGTCATGAAAGCACCCTGGGTGATCCACCAACGAGAGTAGGTGATGGCATAGGAGACTGATGAAGTAAATGAAATAATCCTCAAGAATTAAAAATGACAAAGGATACTTTGCAAACTGTGAGAAACGCCATGGAGAGGTTTCCACTCATTGTCATGACAGGTTCGTAGACAGAACAGTTAAAAGGACGAAATTCAACCAATGTATAGACATTTGGCCAAATGAGGAGGTGTGTGTGTGTATTTTAAAGTTTTTCTTTGACTAACTGAGCTTTACAAAAACTTGTTACTGGGCGGTTATAAAATCCAGCCCTTAGTCTTGAGAGCTGATGAGTATTGCTACTGCAATAACCTTAGGCTCTTACCCAATTACTCTTCTATTTATCAAACTTTCTCAATCAGCTTCTATGTATTTTCTCATACAAAACTTTGCACCATGACTAGAAAAGCTAAGCAGCCTTACAACTCCTGCGGCTGGTGTGGTGATACCTATGTATAAACCTAAAACTAAGGTTGTAAAAGAAAGAGGGAGGATATTCAGACACTTGACATAGAAAAACCTTTCATGATTCTCCAGAAAAGATAAAGCACTGAAAGGAGAGACAGGCCTCACAGCTATTACACCTACAGGCACCACTTACACTAATCCAAGTTCTGAAGGTTAAGGAACACCTTGACACGAGGAGCACTCAAATACTAGCCACAGCCTTCAGAACAACACCAACTTACACTAATTGGTAGAACACCCACTTCCACAAAGCAAAAATATAAAAAAAACGCCCTGCATGCTGTACAAAGATAAGTTGTTATTTCTGCAACCACCACAAACAATACTGCTGCATGCACGAATCCTGGACATCCACTCTTCAGATTTCTCCCAAACCTTATGAATTACCAGAAGAGGCCAGATGAGACCGTCACGGATATGCCTGCCCGGAATGCAACATAGGACTCCAATCAAAAGTGAAGACTGTACACAAACATACAATATACATTCTATAAGGGGCTCGGGGAAAACTCGGTGGGCTCCGTATCACAGCCTCAGGCTGTCCAGCCAGGAAAATGACATCCTAATTCTGGCCTTAGGCGTTGTAAACTGCTATTTTGGAATCCACAACTAATTTAATTAGCGGTTTTTATTCGAGGTAATGAGGACGATTCAACGAGTAGTAATCTCTAAGTCCAACATTCTATTCACTGGTGCTGGATGGAACACAAGGAAACTACGATAACCACTACAGTAATGAAATCCAAAGAATGTAGACTACTTTTCCTCGAGCAGAGGCCCGTGGGGATAAACAAGTCGAGAGAGGAAAAAAAAGAGGGCACACAGCTCATTGGGGTCGTCCAAAAAAGGAAAAAATCCTGGCACTTACCCCACCATCCTCAGTGTCGTCGTCTTCTCTCCTTTCAGACTTCCGGTCAGGATCAATTTCCTGAAACAAGAAAACACCTATTAATGGTAGGCCAGTGTATCATTTCGGGCTGGTCTACCCACCATGAACCCGCCCTGCCAGAGTGAGGTTGGCGTGGGTGTGCAATTAATGCCTATCACGTTGGCAAGAACAAAACTAAGGAGGCGCTCTACTTACTAGGTAGGGGTTTAGTGCCCTTGAAGACGTGCGAGGCCAGTAGTGTACAGTGGAAAAAAAAGTAAGAGGCAGAATTTGAAAAAATAAAGACAACATTGAGAGTAAAGGGGCAGGGGGTGAGGAAGAACTAGGGAGTGAAATGGGTATGATTAGTTGTGTCACACGGGCGGAGCGTGAGCAGGGGATTGAGGGAGGGAATGCATTTGGGCAGGGGTGGTTCAGATGAGTAGACCAAGTGTGAATGAGGAAAAGAGTGAAGTTAGATAAAAAAGTGATAGGGACCACCAGTGAAAAAGCTATATGTGAGCTTGTTAAAAGTAAAAAGAAAAGGAGCAATGGCGATTAAGAGGAATCGCGAGTTGTCCTTTTGCAGAAGCTTCTTCGTTCAAATGATCATTTCAGGCAAATAAATATGGCTGCATAGAAGGAAATGTTATTTTTGAATGAGCTGAGCGAGGCATGAAGCGGTCTTAATGGGCTTGAGAAACAGGGATTTGAGTGTTGATGGGAATGTTTGAAAAGGTATGTGTGATGAAGAGACTGAAGGTAAATTATAAGAGTAGTGCCGATATATGTTTTTTTTAATGGGGGGGGGGGGATGTTGAAAGTGATGACAGAATTTAAAGTGTAGAGCAAGAGCAAGCAGGTATATACTGTGTGCCGTGAATGACGGATACTGGAATAGCAAGGATACAAATTACCAGTCTGGACAAAATGATTGGCGACATTTATTGTGGAGACAATATATAAATTGCATGAGACCCTTCTCATGCAATATAGGAAATGTCATTGCCATGGCAAATATATTAACTATTTTCAAGTTTCATTGCATAAATATGCAGTTTAGTGTAGCCAAGAATTGTAGGTCATGTCAAAGAAAACTCATTAGCAACATCTCCAGAAACCCCCCTCTCCCAAATGACTTAAAAATTTTAGTTATCATGCTTTTACGCACTTTCCTCCTCTCTCTTTTATTATAACATTCACTGATTTTTGCCAATTAAATTACTTTTTTCTTGATTCAGTTACACTTAAGATAAATTTGTCTATTTTCCTAATCAACTCTTTCTTCCAACACTTGTATCACTAAATTTATAGCATGTTCTACACCTTGGCTATGGCAGAGAAATGGAGTCATTTGCGGTAGTGTAGATGGAACTTGAAGGTCCTCATTTGGTAAAAATGCAAAAATTAGGGGGGGGGGGAATATTATTATTATTCCAATCAATCATATTGATATAATCTTCAGTTTCAAAATTTTAAAGTTCATGATAAGATCAAGGTTTGTAGCTATTGCTAAAATGATACTCTGAATGGAATGTTCTTTGATAAGCTTTCTGGACTCTGTCAACAAAGTTAATATAATGTCAGGATGAGCAAAGTAGAGATTATTTCGCTGCTATGTACTTCATTGCTTATCTTAGGATTGGATTTAATAAAAAAAAACCCAAATAACCTGGAGCAAAGCTCCCATTATGATATTTAGTGCGACTGAGGAAACAAAGCCAAGGATTCTCTATATTTGTGTGTGTCAGTCAACTTGAATGACGCATTTTTTCTGGGGATCGAGTAGCTAGCAGAGATGAAACAAACGCAGATTGGTTGTTAAATCACATTTCGTATAGACATTGTTGATGTGAGTTCATAGTATCAACTACATCCACTGTCATTTCTTCAAAGTTATTAATAATTGGAATAAATTGAACAATATTCAATTTTGTCTGGTCATGTCTAATTTTATTCCCAATAGATCCTTTAACTTGTTTGGTCATGTTTTTCCATCTATTGGTTCAAAGTAAAGGACGCTCATTTTTATGTAAGTCTAATGCGTCCATTAAAATTTGGTGTATTCATCGTATATTGCTTTAAACATCTCCTGGCTCTTTAAGTATAATGTACCATTCTTCATACTCTATTCCTTTTGCTTCATCACGTCTTCCATCAAATCTCACCAACGGATTTAAGGCCTATATTTTCAGATTTCATTTTGATAATATTCTTCTTCCCATTTGTTCTTCTTTTTCTTTCAAAGTTTTCTTATCCAACATATTAGATTCTTCCTAAATCCATAGGCCTTTTAAAGGCTGCATTTAATATAAGCTCCGGCAGCTCTATAGCTTACCCAGTATTGGTATGGTGAAATGACTAAATTTCCATAGGTAGGTAAATCTCTCTTGGCGATTTTCCCCTCAGCTCGGAATCGGGAATAAAGTCAGTATCATCATGGATGTGATCTCCAGATTCAGGAGACTTCATTATAATTAAATGGCTCTTTTTTACTCAAAGCAATGTTCATATCTAGACGCATTATTTGATTCTCTTCTAATGTATGCCGCCTTCTTTCTGTAGTTATTTTTTTGAAAAAGAAGTTCCCCCTCAATGGATCCTAACAGGGTTGTTCTTTTGTGTTCAACAAAACATTCCCACTTAATAAATAACTACTATAGCATCTACAATCTGTCCTTGATATTTGTAATAGCATGAACAAGTTAACATATTACTCATTCTAATTTGAGCCCGATTCCTTCACATGCAATCTGTGGAAAAGAATATTGTTTCCAAATATTTTGTACATCTTTTGCAACAATTCTATAGCGTTCATTCTTTTGCCATTCTGGAAGCTAAGAAAAGTTGCTCTTCAAGTTTTCCCATAAGTAAATAATGTTGAAATACATGATCAGCCTTTGAGGTAGTTATGGATGCTGTAAATTCGGTAGGGTGTCCAAATGTATGCAAAATTTGGGGTTTTATTCTGGTTGCCATTTCATTATGTATTTTGTGTATAATTTTATTTATAGAAGCGGTAAAATAGTCTGAAAACCCCCGAAGTAATTCATTTCTTTGATTATAATTAGCAATTTAAAATTGTCATAAAGAGCTACAGAAAATAAATTTCTTTTTTACCCACACAGCTATATACCTTTTTATCCCTATAATTTCTTGCCTATAAAATTTCGCAAATTAAATTTTATATTTATGCATTGACTTTTAAGCACAGTTGTACTCAAGCCTTAAAAAATGCATCAGATTGAAGGGATAGGGGTGGTCGCATGTATTTAATATTTATGTAGAAATGACTATCTTAAACTGTGCATGGTGTGGGATAAGAAAATTTAAAACTTTTTTAATGGCCAGACGCAGGCGAGATACTTACAGAGATATCGACGTGGACGACACCAGTGGAGCGTCGCTTTGCCTTCTTTCTCCTCTGGATGACAGCCTGAGTGCCTTCCCTCGTTGACGAGGACTTGTCCTCCACTTTGTCATCTGCCACAAGAGAGACAATGAGAAAGTGAAAAAAACCTCAAACATTGGTTAAACAAAGGGTCTGCATACCCTGAGGAGCCCCCGGGGTGTAGGAGTAAAAATATTATCATCTTGGTGTCAGCTGCACGTCAAAGAAGTGACAATGTTTGTACCCATCAGTGAAGTGATTGGGGATTTGGATTGGAAACTGCATAATTCCAATTTAATATCCTTCAATCAGTTCTAGGGTGAGAAGGCATGGACAGGACTAAAAGTGGTCTAATTTATCCCCCTTCTTTTAATCATAATATAGCATTGCCACACTTGAACATAATCACAACATTTCTGACTAAGATAAAACATAATATAGCATTGCCACACTTGAATATAATCACAACATTTCTGACTAAGATAAAACATAATATAGCATTGCCACACTTGAACATAATCACAACATTTCTGACTAAGATAAAACATGAGACTCACAGAGTGCGGAATCTCTGGGAGAACCTGACGTCCGGTGGAAGGAGTTGGCAGGGCTAGGTGCTTAAAGGATGGATGGACCTTAGCCAGGGGCAAATTAAGTGACAAATGCTCCAATGCCTAATGTTTAGGCATGATGGAGCGACGCGACCAGTAGTACTACTAACATCTCTAACATTAAGAATCGGAATACGAGTTAGTATAGAAAGTGGTGGAATTTACGGGATGTGGAAATGAAAGCTAGATAGCTATAATAGATAATGGGTCATTAGACACCTGGAAGCCAGCAGTTCTCTTGTAGCTGACAAGATTCCGCAACGAAGGCAGGTCTTCCCTACGGTCCAATGGGTAAAGAGGGAACCTGCAGACACACAAAAAAAAAGAAGACAAAAGATAAACGAAAAAAACAAGCAGGAAAGACAAAAGGGTTGGGAGCATGCCCACCTACCCCCGGCGAAGGAACATGCGACCTACAACAAAAAGTCAGATAATACACAAGTAAGTGTACACGAACCAGTACTGAATATAAGGGCTACGCGGTAGTGAAACAACAAGAATGTGCCCAACAGTCTAGGAAACAACGCAGTTGTCGCAAAAAAGTGCAGGCAAGCGCTCCATCAAATTTGAAGAGGACAGAGAGCCACCTGTAGCCATCACGGCATTGTGGGATAAGTGGATGGAACAATCGCTGCGCAGTGGCTCGTAACTATAAGTTCTCATCGGCAGTCTACCATGTTCTTTGCTAAGCAGTCGGGGGGACTGACCTGATTCCTCACATCTAGTTGCTGTGAGGAAGAGCCAGAGCATGGTTTGATCGCGCAGTCCTCGTGGACTCTTTGGCGCCCTCTTTCCCTGCAATTCACACATGTCCAGGAGCCCAGCAGAAGATAATCTCGACATCCACCCGGCTCGCAGCAACCGTGGTGTGACGGACACAGCGAACCAGGCGGTGTGGAGATTCCAATGCCTCAAGAGGACACAGAGCGCTTTGTGAGCCGCAAAAGTCACAATTCGTCCTCCGAACTGGGCACGAGTTTTCTCCCATAGTGAGCGGTGTATTGTAACCATCTAGGCCGTGAATACAGACGCAGCGCCTGGTAGATCCCAGCTGACTTCAAACTGTGTGAATACAAAGTGGAAAGCGACCCTTCCTGAAACTTGGAGCCATGTGTATACACTGGCACACATACTGCGACAGGAAGTGTGCTCCCAAAAGGCCGAACACAATAATCCCGGCGCGGTAGAAGCTTTGGGAGGGGGAGATGGGTGGCGACATATTCAAAGGTGGTACCCTCCAGGGTGGCGTCCTGGGCAGAACCAGAGGCGCCACCGGCACGAGAACTACACTGAGCTTTGGAAGGCGTTTACTAGCCCTAAACCCATATGGATTGGAGTTATGAAAGGCGTCTCTCAGCGAAATAGGTACGATCGAGATTGGCTGGCGATGGCGTGAGAGGCGTTGATGACTAAGGAAAGTGCCGAGCTCGCGCGTAAGATGTACACGGCGCAGAGAGCACTAGTGGTAGATCTCCAGTATCGAGAAGTAGGCTGTCGGTTGGGACGTGAGGAAGGCTCGACCGGTGTGGAGGATCTAGCCCTCCTTGCACAATACACGCTCAGGTGCTGATGCATATAACTAGCATCCTTAGTCAAGCTTTGACAAACAAAGGATTGTTAGAAAAGCAAGGCAGTAACTCCTATCAACATCCTAGGTGCTGAACGTCACTGAACAAAGAATTCCATCGCACGGGTACAAGAGAGCCTAAGACTGCGAATTTAGGGGACGGGGAAATGATGAAAGGTCTTGGTCTGTGCCTGCCCCCCTTCCGAGGGCCCCTCGAGGCTGGACGTGCCGATCTTGGCCTGGTTGCAGGCCTAAAGAGAAGCAGACCCGTCCTTCCCCGGGGTCCCCGCGCACGGAGAAGACCCTTTAGTCCTCTTTGTCTTCTTCCTGGTTTTTTCTTTTTGAAAGAGGTTTGGGAATGAACTAGCTTCTCTCCATTGCTGGAAGGAACCCACAGACCAAAAGGAGCCACAGCACCAAGATCCTTCTATGAAATGGAGGTCTTAGCTGTCAAAGGGGCACCAGACGGGAAGGAGGTCTCACCTCTTTGTGAGATCTCTGGGGCCCGAGCGAGGTGATGAGAAGCTTGCGCAGAGGTGGATCTAATTTCGGTGTTTTGCACCGAGGAAAGGTTCGTTCCCATGGAAGATTCTGCTATAAGGGGCTGGGTCAACTCCAGGAAGGAGAATGTACTTCTGAGGGAGGGGGGGGGAGGATATGTGGCAACCCCCCAACCCGAAGGTATCATGGATCCCAATCGAGATAGGTGTGCACGAACTCATCCCGAGTACAAGGGGCGGGCGGTAGCAACCCCGCCCATCCCGGTACCGGGACAGGTAACGTACGCGATCGCCCAGACTGGGGGACAACGCAGACTTCACAGTAGGGCGTTAGCGAGCGCCCCATCAAATGGCGGTGCGTCCCACGAGTGTGTCCAATTCGGAGACGACAGAGAGCAACCTGAAGCCTTCGCGGCATTGGGGGGTAGGTCCATGGGAACAGTCGCGGCGAAATGGCACGAAACTTTAAGTTCCTTTCGACCGTCTCACATCTTCTTTGTCAAGCAACCCAAAGAGCTGGCGATATTCTTGTCTGTAGTCGGTGTGAGGAAAAGCGAAAGGCTGGTTCGGTCGCAGAGTGCTCGCGGACTCTTTGGCGCCATCATTCCTCGCAATTCGTACATATACAGGAACCCAGCAGAAGATAATCTCGTCATCCGCCCGGCTTGCCAAAACCGTGGCGTCACGGATATTGCGAACCAGGGAATGCGGAGATTCCAATGCCCCGAGAGCACTCAGGGCGCTTTATGAGTCGCTATAGATCACAATCCGGTCACCGAACCGGGCACGTCGCGTAATCTCACGAACCGAGTGGTGTATTGCCACCAGCACGGGCGTGAAGACAGACGCAGCGCCTGACTTCAAACAAAAGGGATACGTCCTGGAAGCCGACCCCCTCTTGGGACTTGGAGGCATTCGTATACACTGGCACGGTTCCAGCGAGACACGAGGTGTGCTCCAAAAAGTTCGAACGCAATACTCTCGGCGATGTAAAAGCTTTGGGAACAGAGGCGTAGCGAGAAAATAGCCAAATGTGATACCCTCCAGGGTGGCATCCTGGACAGAACCAGAGGCGCCACTGGACCGAGAGCTATACCTACCTAGCTCTCGAAGGAGTTTCCTGGCCCTTAACCCAAAGGGCGTCTCTCGGCGAAATAGGCACCGTCGAAATCAGCTGCAGGTGCAGTGAGACCTGTTGGCTCTTGGGGGAGGCGCAGGGCTCGCGGGTACAAGCGAATAATGCACTGTACACGGCGTAGAGCGAGTGGCCCAGGCGAAGGCCTGTGTGGTGGATCGAGTCCACCTTCTGCAATACACGCTCGGCTGCAGATGCATACAACTCGCATTCGTAGTCGAGCTTCGAATGAACAAGGAATCGATAAAAAAGTAAGGCAGTAGACCTATCAGCGCCCAAAGCGCTGAACGTCACGGAACGGAGAATATCCACGGTGCAGGTACAAGAGACTATAAGGCTGCGACTATGAGCCTCCCAGGTGAGGCGTCGGTCAAATACAAGACCAAGGAAACGGTGCGATTCAACCACTTCCAGGCGTACCCCATTAAGAAACCATTTTGGGTCATGGTGGAGCCATGGATGGCGGCAGAAATGCACCACCTTAGTCTTGGCCAAGGAAAACCGTAACCTGTGCGCTTCGGCATAGCGAAAGACGCGGTTCAAAGCCTGTCGGAGTCGACGCTCCAGAGTTGGTATCTGGAGCACGCCAAACAAATCGAAAGGTCATCCACGTTCCACGTAGAGCGTAGCGAGAACATCTTCCGGCAGCACCGAGGTGATGACGTTGATGCTTAGGGCAAAGAATGTCACACTGAGGACACTTCCCTGCGGGACACCGTCTTCCTGCTCCAATGGGCCGGAGAGGGCTCCCCCACTCGTACGCGGAACCGACGATCTCGCAAAAAATCAGATATAAACAGTGGGAGGCGTCACCTCACCCCCATCGTGTGAAGTCTCCTTGATAGCGTATCGCTATGCGCTATCATAAGCCTTCTCCAGATAAAAAAAAACACCGTGGCGTAGTGCTCTCTACGAATGAAGGCCTCGCAGACGGCATTTTCCGGGGAAGCATCGAATCCGACGTGGAGTGTAATTTGCAGAAGCCGCACTGTGCTGTGCCAAAAAAAGGCTAATCTAACATTTACCAATTTCTCCATCAACTTGTACACGGAAGAGGTTAGGGAGATTGGGCGGAAACTGGCTGGAGTAGAGTGATCTCTCCCCGGTTTGCGAAAATCGAGCACAGTAGCGATTTGCCAGGAATCTAGGAGGAGACCATCCACACAGATCCTGTTGAACAAATCTAACAGAAAGGCCATGCCTCGCTCACCCAGGTGTCGAAGCATGGCGTACGGGACATCGTCCAGACCATACGCCGTGTCCGCGCACGAAGCAAGAGGGGAACGCAACTCACTCAGAATAAACCTGTCGTTGAAGGGTTCTCCGCCTCTAGAGGTTAAGTCCAGTAGGCGGCCTTCGGCGACATCACGGCGTGCATTGAATGCTGACGGAGCAGCATCCCGGCAAGAGAATGTGGAAAAGGTGGTCGCGAAGGATTCCGCCACGGAAGCGGGGTCCGAGATTGCGGTCTCATTCTCCTGGAGAACGGGATGGGGGTCCTGCGAGAAATTGCCCCGAATCCTTTTGACTCGCTTCCACACCTCTGCTAGAGGGGTCTTCACGTTAAGTGAAAAAACGTATGCCTACCAAGAAGAACTTTGAAATATACCAGAACCTAGCTATAGCCCGACGAAATTGACCGACATTGAAATCGTTCGGGCGGCGCTTATAGCACATGTAGGAATAAAGCTTCTATTTGAAGGCCACCTCACATTCGGCCGATCACCATGGGAGTGGTGAGCGTGTAAAACGGCCAGACGTTCTTGGAGTGGTAATCAGGCCCGCGGCGATGAAGTTGCCGATGAACTCAACGGCCTCATCTACCGACCTAAACTCCTGACTGAGATAGAGAATTCAGTCATTTCCTGAAATGCAGGCCACCGCACCAGCGCCAAGAACAGCCGAGGTGGGCTCTCAGGCGGCAGCGGCCCAGAAAATGATATTTGAATGGGAAAATGATCACTAACATGGAGATCATCGCCCACCCGCCAATCAAAATAAGGCTGAGCATCCGGAGAGCACAGAGATAGATCAAGGTAAGAAAATCAAGCGGTTCTCGAGCAGTGATGGGTAAACTCATCCACATTTAGGATATCTATCTCAAGCTCTTCGAACAGATCGGCAAGGACTTACTTGTCCCCTGAGATTTATTGAATAGTCTCCCCAGAGAGGATGCGTCGTTCAGATCTCCAAGCAAGAGAAAGGGTCTCGGCAACCGTGCCACAAAGCGGCGGAAGTCCCACGCGTCGAAGTCAGCTGACGGTGGAATGTACGCAGAAATAACAGTATACCTCCTATCCAGGTAAAGCTGCACAGCCACTGCCTGAAAGGAGCTATCTAAAGTAAAACGAAGAACGGAGACATCATGCCGGGTGTAAACCGCGCATCCCCCATCCCGGCCCCCATCTCGTGGTCGTGGGCTCGCAAAACCCTTATACACCGGGAGGGCAGACAGGAGGCACGCGCCTAGCATGGTCTCCTGCAGAAAAATAGCTAACAGGGAACGGGAAAAGACGAGCCTCCGCAGCTCCTCCCAGTTGGTCCGGAGTTCGCGGCAATTCTATTGAAGGAATATGCCCCCCAGGCCTACTTCGGAGACGCTGAGGCCCTCTTCGAAAAGAAGACCCTCGGGGGAATGGCCATACGCTTTCCGGGCGCTGTTGGCCAGACAATGCGGTGTCGCATTGTCCGGGAGAGATTGGGCTCGCCATGCGAGTCTTTTTCTCCTTCCGCCTCGAAACCTTAGGCGAGTGTTGCGGCTTCAGAGGCAGGGTGGCCCTCTTTTCGAGGATCCACCGTCTCCGAACCACCCAGCCCACCACTAGGCGTGGGCAAAGGAGCCGAAACTCCGTTTTTGCTGTCCTCTTTACGGGGGGCAGCTTTAGGAAACCTGGGAGATGGCAGGACGACCAACTTCAGGAGTGTTGCCTCCTGTGAGTCTAACGACTCGGTGTAGGTGCGTGGCCGTTTCGCCTTACAGGAAACGGTCACACTGGGGGAAGAGGGGGAGCCCTGGTTTTTGCCGGGGCTGGGTGTGAACCCATTATGCCACCAGCTTTACCAGGGAAGCACCTGGGTTGAGTAGAACACGCAGAAGGTCTCCGAATGGGCGCGGAAACAACCGTGCCCGTTGACCTGGATGGGCGAGGAGCAGATGGTGTCTTTCTTAGCATTGAGGCGTAAGACGTCCCAGGAAGAGCCGGGCGCGCCAGGACCAAGTCCTTAGCCTCGCGCAATCAGAGTCGATCCTAGGCAACGGCCAGGATTTCTTTCTCAAGGAGATATGCACCACATTGCTTCGAAGAAGCGGGGTGCGGCTCTCCGCAATTGACACACTTGGCCACACACGATTTGGACTTATCATGTGCGGCCTTGGAGCAATTTACACAGACTTCGGCTGACCCCAACTTTGCATGTCTACATGAGTGATTCGTATGGCCAAAGCTGTGACAGTAATAGCACCTCCGCGGCAGTGATACCAACTGGCACGCACTAACTCAGGGAGCTTGTCACAATAGAACGTCGTGACGCAGAGTGTAGGGGTGGGTCTCGAGGCCCCTCTCTGTTTTCTCATCACACGTTGACCTTGACCGCGCCATGGTTGGCCAGCTCTGAGGTGATGTCCTCGCATAAACTACTCCTTTAACGAAGGGCATGATAGAGTGCGGTGTCACACTCACAGGCGTGCCATCAAAGGCACTAATCATGGCCACCTCGGGGAGGATTCGACGCATTCGCCAAAAGGCTCCCGTCCGAGCAACAGGTCACCTTCGGCTCTCTACCAATCACACTAGCTAAAGCTCTCCTCTGATGGATCATGTTGCCCTTAGCCAACATGGTGCCATCAGTGGAGCGAATAACGAGGAAGCGTTTGAAACCAGCGGCTCTAAAACGCTGGGTACTCTCTGAATGAGGGGCCCTGATGTAATTGAGGCTCCGCTCTGCGCACTATCAATTTGGGTCTTAGTCAGGGGCTCTGCACTCGGGGGGCAAAGGGGCCGGATGTGCCGATCTTGGCTGAGTCGCTTACCCAAGTGGCAGCAGACCCATCTGTCTCCACGGATGGAGAGGAGCGCCCTCCCCCCCCCCCGTCATTTTTGTCTTTTTTATTTTTAGGAGAGGAGGACGGCAAATGAACCCGCTTCTTTCCTCCGCCGGAAGGACCGGCCTCAGCAAAGTCTTTCTCCCAGATTGAGAAGGTTCTGGCAGTCGCAGGGGCACCGGTCGGAGGAGATCCCTCCCCTCCTTGTACTGCATTGGAAACCCTAGCTGTTTGAGGAGAACCTTGCATAGGGGCGGACTCTAGTTCGGTGCTTGGCGCCGAGCCCGGATTCGCTCCCATGGAATGCCTTACCGTCTGAGGCTGGGTTGCCTCAAGGACTATGTCTATCTCAGGGAGGGATGGGCGGCCCGAGGGCGATTCCGACGATGGACAAGGGAAAATTTGAGGGGAATTTTTTTTTTGCATCATCATTGGGCATGGTGACTATTTTTTTTAAGGGAAGCAATCACTCATCACCCCTCGCAGTAGGCCGCACTGCAAGGGGTGCGTACGGGGTTGGCAGAACCAGGTGCCTGCATTCAAGGCAACCCCTCCTACCTGGTGGCTTGGCAGACCCTCAGCATGGCGGCTCTACCTTGGACGCGGCGTAAAATGTATAGTGTTTGAAAATAGAAAGGAAGAGGAGGTGAGGAAGATGTGTGGAGATAAAGCAGGTTATTTAAAAACCCACCATCCCAAAATGGAGCTCAGGGGTGAGGGATCATTGTCCCCTCCCCCCTCAGCCCCGATCCGGGATAGTTGGCTGAGAAGAAGGTCAGCATCTACCCTGTGAAAGTTGTGGGAGAGGTTGTATGAAAAGCGAGGAAACAGGGGGAGGGGGGGAAGACAAGTGCCTGAAGGAAGAAGCGAATAGGCTAAGCTGGGGTCGGACAGGGTGCTGAGTTCCGTCAGCACGGCGGCCAGGATGGCAAATCGCCGTGCCCCTTACGGGGAGGTGGGTATGTAATAAAGAGAAGTAGAGATGGGTGGGTCCACTAAGTGAACCCAGGATGGCATGCAGTCCACCAAAGAACCATGGCCATAGATAGGACCGAAATATGTATAGGTAGGAACGGTTGGAAAAGGTTGAGGGCATAGCTATAATAATAATAAAAACTATTAATAAAAAATAACATTAATAATTAATACTAATAATACCCAGCAATAGTAATACACAACCTAAATGAGTAATAATAATCATTATAAACTAATCTAAAAATAATACTACATAAGAATAACAATACTAATATTAATAATAATAATTCCTAATAATAATGAAACGGTAAAGTAGTGCTGAGAGGGGGGCAGAGAAAAGCTGACCAACAAGGCAACCCAGTGACAGGGCTTCTCTAATTTGCACTCAGACAAAGAGGATGACTCGCTCCTCCGGGTACCAAGCGTAACGGCTACTGCCCCTCCGCCTCTCCTGCTGCGTACCCAGCAATTATAGAAAAAAGCGAAGTCATCAGGAATCAGTTATTGACACGCTGATCGAGGAGGATTTTGACTCACCTTTCTTCTCATCGCCAGGAGGCTTCTTCTTAAGAGGTAGAGTAACGTTGGCGGTAACTTGGGCATCAAGGTCAACCCTTTCCTTGGCCTTGGGGCGGACATCCTCAAGGCAAAACTGCAACGACACCAGTAGATATTACCCCCAAATGTGTATGGATTCTAACAAATAGACTAGCATCAATGTTCAGTTCTACCCACCTGCCGTCTTTCTCCTTGCAACACAAGGTTTTCGGTAGGGGGTTAATCAGTAGTAGTCCTGCATCCGATTAATTGAGTTGGACCCTGTGGACATTCCCCTAGGCGCTATTGTACCAAATTTGATAGTGATTGGATCGATTGAACGAAGGGATGAGCGCATTCATTTTTATTTGCACTGGGAATGAATGGGCAGTGAGGGTACGGAGGAGTATGGTCGTGTGTACGTGGTCAGACATTAAATATATCCCAGTGAAATAACTTTACATATAGGCTGAATATGGAGGAAGCACAGATTGTAAAGCACATGCATTGTGAAATTATAAACAAGATAGGACCATCTGGTGTACAAGTGAAAATACATATATTTAAATAAATGACCAATAAACAATCGCTCTCTAAAGACAATCAAATTTGTTTTGCAAATGACCTGGGGAGTGTGGATAAAATAATGAAAACAAACAGTGTTTTTGCGGTTTATAAATAGTTTTATGAAGAAAGTGTGTGAAAGGTAGAGAAAGGCCGTGAAGCTAGAAGGAAAACACTTTAAGCAGCAAAACTAAGGCACTACCAAGGAGCGCAACTCTTTCAACTTTCCCTATTCTGCACATCTCGGTGGGAGGCCTAAAGTTTAACGAAGGATATCAAACATGGGTAGCTGCGAAATATGGCAGCTACCATCTAATCAACCTACAAGTTGAGAATCTCTGTTACTACTTGGGTATGACCCAAACAATGGGAAAGCAGGACTCTTTCTATGGTAATGAGTTTTCCATTATAAGGCATTACTTTAAGAATCCGTGTTCTTCACCCAGAAATGGAGATAATGGTCCCATCAATACAGAATCAAACCAACATCCCTCAGAAGATAAAACTCCCACTGGGAAAATGATGTAATATAATGAGAGTGTCGAAAAAAATCTCACAATGAGAACTATGATGCATACTTAGTTGCTGAAATCGGAAAGTAATTGGAAATGACACTTATCTAAATACTTCCTTTTCAGTCACCCCAATATGCGCACAGCGAGCTCAGTAATTTGTTATGTGGTTAAGAACAACAAAATATTACAATAGTATCCACTAATGTGGGGCATAAATAGAACCAAACGGGTAGCGAATGAAAAACACAAAAAGCCACTACATAATCACAAAAAAAATGGGAAAGCATCGACTAAAAGTATAAAAAAAACAAACAGGAAAAATGGAAAACAAAAGTAGAATTAACACCTGTTAAAGACATCTTTAAACAATCAACAAAGGGTCACAAACGCGCCAAGCGACAGGGCAAAGAATGAGCTAAAGGAAGGACGCCATTCTCGAGAACTCTCAGGAACCTCATTCATACAATCCAAATACAGCTCACCCTTAGTCGGTACGTTAGCATGGATAGGACACGTGATCTTGCACTTACACAGCCTAACACAGTAAAGACGAATTGTGTACAGCATAATACGTAGCTACAGGATTCGTCTGAAGAACCCCATAAATCAGCTACACTCCAAAAAAGAAGATGGTGCCCATAAAACATTCTTAACCTCCGCAGAGCAGTCTAAAGATTACATGAAACCCCTCTGCACCCACCAGAAAAAATGCAAAGAATTCCACCACCCGGAAAACAGACGCCCCCCCCCCTCCCCCCCCAAAAAACAAGTTATCTATTCTCTAAAGCCAAGCCCTTTCATCTCGCATCACACAGGAGTCATCCAGGCAAAGCCGCAATGCGCTCACCATTCAAAGATAAGCAGACAGCACATCGGCTTTAAATATCTGCATTCGCTGATACCCAATTAAGCCCATTTACACTTCGTGTATCAGTAGGTTTTGGTTAAAAATGCAACTGTTGGGCATGTTGTTAAATGAACTAATAACATGCACAACAGTTATATAAGACAAAATTTAGTGATAGCTGTAGTAATGATGATACATTAGGCCAGATGTAACATCAATACAAACGGAGAGATGGAAGACAAGAATGTGACGGAGGAGGCTGGATGGGGTGTAGCACTACAGCAACAACAGGTCAAAATCAGTAAAACAAAATGGTGCGTCCACACGACCAAAACACCAAAGGACATGGTGACGAGTAAAAGGCACATTTAACGAGAAGGAATAGGAGGGGGTAGTGGACAAAACTCACCCTATTTTTATCATTACAATCGACCTTTAGTCTCCAAGATGGTCTTTTACTGTCATCCTTCACACCGTTGGATAAACCCTTCGAAGAGTCCAAGACAAAAAAAAATTAAGGTTACAATTGAAATGCGGCTAAAGACAAACAAGATCATTCATTTATTTATAAAAAAAAAGGATCTATTTTCAAAGGCTTCTGCATTACGGGAACAAAAAGAGGAGCAGCCAATACCTAAAGGGATAAATATTTACTAGTTCTACTCACAATTTTAAAGATCTTTATAAAGGTTTAGGCTAAAAAAAATAAGGGGGAAACCAACGAGAACATGTCCACCACAAAGTTTTAAATGTTCTTGCAAAAAGTAGAACTAGCCAGAACTGAAAATGCGTAGGGATAGCGAGAAGAGAACTTGGAGTGGGGAGATGGCGTAACTAGCCGTTTAATCGTGGTTGTCGTAAGTTAGGGAAAGCCCAGATTGGTGATTGTGATTCCTCAAGGAAGGATACTACAGCCTTTACTGGGTTTTCACATCAGTCCTCAGGAGGTGTATATTTTGTTGTTGGCGTACGAGGTTGTGTTCAATGGAGTGTTCCATAATATATTTAATTATATAAGGTGCAGTGGTGCGTCCTGGACAAACATCCCTGATGGTCATATATATCCTCTTATGATAGCTCACAAGGGTTTCGTGATATCACCACTGCAGCCTGGACAGGTGGACTCGGTTCTCACGAAGAAGGGAGGATTATTTATTAACCCTCTATGACCCATTGGCTTTCCTCAGCGACATTAGATTTCAGAGAGCTTAATTACTTTATTCACAATGTTTCGTTCAATAGCTGCATGAAATTAAATAGTAAATATGTAGCTAAGAAACTTTATCTGAACAATAATTTGTGAAATATTTCATTCAAGCGCCTTTATACCAGTTGCCCAATAGCGGCTATTTCTAAAAAATAACTTGGGTCATAGAGGGTTAAGGGTAGATTTCAGGAGGCTATACATGACTTAGCCAGACTGATCAATCGAAATCCCCTTAAGAATCAACTATGGCAAATAAAGGGTGGGGAAGGGGGCCATCAACTATCAGGTTGAGGACCTCACTCTACAAATGGAGGCACTTTTAAACTGGATTCACGCATGCCACGAAACCATAAGAATGAAAATCAATGTAGGGAAATGAATAAAGAAACAAGTATAATGCTCTAAAGCATTTCCACCCATTCGGCAAATAACCAGGCGAGGGATAGAGATCAACGAGAAAGGACATGCTTAATACAGCCATGATTGCGATAATAAGCATCGTCCAACCTAATAAATACTGGATGCGGGATGTTAGTAGAGTATGTCCAGATGCTCAAAAAGAGGCATGAACCTGCATGGAGGAACGAAGGGTGAGGTCACACGGCATCTCAAGCTTTTTTTTGATCGGCCAATGGTGATCGAGGAGTGGAAAAGCGAAAGGAACAAATGTGGAGAGGAAAGCAAGTTTATATTACCAGGGACTAAAGGGAATTTGTGTAATCCAACTTGACAGAATAATAGGAGTGAAAGTCTAAGTTCTGCTATCAGTCTCATTTCGAGGGTGAGATCCCAGCACTGGATACTGAAATTCGCACGTTATAAGTCCAACGCCTCGTCTCCTAAGAAACGAGTGGAACGTACTCAGTCCAAATCGCGACTCAAGTGAACCAGTCACTAAGGTTGACACTTGCACCGACCTGGAGGTCGAGCGAAAACCTCGTAACATTAACGGTAAGATGATAGGAGGTCATCGATTCAGAGAAAGACCAATCGTGTTGCAAAAGGATCGAGAAGGAGGACCGCCCTAACGGAACTCGTTGGCGAGTTCGGAGGGAGGAGTCTCTAAGCTTTCCGAAGCAAATTGGCAAAGAACAGACACCAACTCTGAATCCGGTTGCGGCAAAATGGAGTGAATAGTGACATAATTGCTTCTCTAGTAAGAGATTATTCTCAGTCCACAAACGAGTCAGGAATGCCATTAAATATTACTTTTAAAGGTTAATTTTAGACAAGAAACGTCCATTTCCTCGGGGTGAGATAAAAAGCTACCAACTAATGTACCAAAAACAAGTATGAGTGATACTTACGGAACTATCTTGACTAATGGCAGTCGACACGATGGCGGTATCGACGATGGTAGTGGTACCAGACACCGTACCGGGGGTGGTTGTGGTAGTAGAAACGCTACTACCGGTATTGGCACTTATCACCTCAATGGTAGCACTGACACACGGGTTGGTGGCAATGGGACTGGTAATGGAGGTGGAACTAGAAGTATTACTGGTAGAGGTGGTGTGGGGAGGGGTGGTAGTGGTGATGGAAGGCGTGGTAGGGGCGGTAGTCTTGCTCTTCATGAGCTGCTCCGCTGATTTTAGGTCTTCGAGGGTGATCCCCTGCGTGGATCGCCGCGTCGACCGGACCATTTTGGCATGAGCCTTCCGCTGGGTCTCGCTCTCCTCGTCTCGCGTGGGCGGCGCGAATGACCTGGTCGAGTGAAGCAAACTGAGCATCAAGTCAGCGACCCTCGAATTTCCTCAGCCCCGCCGCTCCACACCGCCAGCCACGCCCAAACGCGGGACCGGCTAGACATAGGGCCTTCGACATGCATACAATTCTAAAGTCACCAGACAGACTTCTTCAAACACGCGGAAACGAATCCATAATTCTCATCAAGCCTAAAGTTACACACTACATATACACTTGACTCAAAAAATGGCGAATAGATGTACCTCAGAAGTTATAAGTGAAAGACAACCCAAGAAACGACTGAAGGCCAACTTCGGGTAAACTATTTTCTATAGAAGCGCATTCGAAAGTGAGAAAGTTATCGTATGAGTGTATTCACATCCGAATGCACTTTTTGTGCTCACTTGCATTTTCCATAAAATTTATTATCTTCCAACACATTGCCTTAAGGTGAGGTAACATTTTAGTAAATTTCACCCTGAGGTCGCAAAGTAATACTAATAACCATTAATCATCAGTGGATTCCAACAACTTCTGACAGTTACTCCCATTTAAAAATTCCCTTTGATTAAATAAAATCATTCTTGCCAATAAGACATCGTCACTCAATACCATAAAACAATAACAGCCGAAACGTGGGGTGCGTTCGAGGATTCTAGTAGAATACAGAATGAATTAAAAAATGTTAATATATGCCAAACAATGTTAGTTTCAATCTCACTTATGAGTTTGGCAGTACAAACTACTAAAACTACTGACCAAGAAGACCAGTATAAACGTTTTCTAAACTCGAATCGGACTGTTTACTACTCATAGTCACTTGGTGTGGTGGTTGTGCTTTTGAGTGAGGAGTGGCATGATGCAATGGTTGGGTATGAAAGTGCGACACCGTGAATTATATGGGTAAAGCAGAAATTTGCGTGATTGTAATGAATTGTCCTGTATGTAATGAGAAAAGTGAAGTTGATAGAGTCTGGAATGACGTGGGAGTGGATATAAGTTGACAATTGAAGAAGATATGGCGGTGGCGGTAAAAATATGGAATAACAAGAGCTTTTAGTAGAGCTAGAGAAAAACGTGTGTGGTGAACAATTAATTAATTTAGGTTATTTTATTAATTTTATAAGGGGCTATCTGGCGACTGTGCACTTAGGCATAAGTCGTCGTAAACAAACAGCCTAGTTCTAGGCTACTTTAAAAAATTTGAACAGAAAACAACAATAAAAAGAAATAATTTAACAATAACAAAAACAACAACTAAACCTAGTTAAATGAAAGGGAGAAGGCCGCCCCCCCCCCCCCAAAAAAAGTCAACAAGTCCACCAGTCAATGTGCACGCACTCGTCCCGAGTACAAAGGACAGGCGGTAGCGACCCCGCCCACCCCGGTACCGGGACAGGCAACGTGCGCGAAGATCACCCAGACTGGGATATTCGAGAAGAATCGGCCGAACAGTCTGGGGGGGGAGGGGGGGGACGTAGTCGTCGCATTAGGACGCAGGCGAGCGCTCCATCAAATAGTGATGCGTCACACGAGTGTGACCGATTCGGAGACGACCGAAAGCGACCTGAAGCCGTCGCGGCATTGGGGGATAGGTCCTTGGGAACAGTCGCGGCGCATTGGCACGCAACTTCAAGTTCCCTTCGACCGTCTCCCATCCTCTTTGCCAAGCTGTCCGAAGAGCTGCCCGTATTCCTGCCATGTAGTCGGTGTGAGGAAGAGCGAAACGCTGGTCCGGTTGCAGAGTCCTCACGGACTCTTTGGCGCCCTCATTCCCCGCAATTCCTACATGTCCAGGAACCCAGCAGAAGATAATCTCGACATCTGCCCGGCTCACCAAAACCGTGGCGTCACGGATATCGCGAACCAGGGGATGCGGAGATTCCAATGCCCCGAGAGCACTCAGGGCGCTTTGTGAGTCGCTATAGATCACAATCCGAACTCCGAACCGGGCACGTCGCGTAATCTCCCGTACCGAGTAGTGTATTGCCACCAGCTCGGCCGTGAAGACAGACGCAGCCCCTGGCAGAGCCCCGCTGACTTCAAACAGAGGGGATACGGCGTGGAAGCCCCGTCCCTCTTGGGACTTGGAGACATCCGTATACACTGGCACGGTTGCAGCATGACACGAGGTGCGCTCCAAAAAGGTCGAACGCAATACTCCCGGCGCCGTACAAGCTTTGGGAGCAGAGGCGTGGCGACAAATAGCCAAATGTGATACCCTCCAGGGTGGCGTCCTGGGCAGAACCAGGGGCGCCAGCCGCCCGAGAGCTATGTCTAGCTCTCGAAAGAGTTTCCTGGCCCTAAACCCAAGGGCTTAGGGTATGACTGGCGTCTCTCGGCGGCATAGGCACCGTCGAGATCAGCTGCGGATGCAGTGAAAGCTGTTGGCAATTGAGGGAGGCACCGGGCTCGCGCTTACAGGCGAGTGATGCACTGCACGCGGCGCAGAGCGAGTGACATCTCTCCAGCATCGACCAACAGGCTCTCAATGGGGGAAGTGCGGAAAGCACCGGTCGCAAGGCGAAGGCCGGTGTGGTGGATCGAATCCACCTTCCGCAATAAACGATCAGCTGCGGATGCATAAAACTCGAAACCGTAGTCGAGCTTCGAACGAACAAAGGATCGATAAAAAAAGTAGGGCAGTAGCCCTATCAGCACCCCAAGCGCTGAAAGTCACGGAACGGAGAATATCCATCGCGCGGGTACAAGACCCTAAGGCTGCGAATATGAGCCTCCCAGGTGAAGCGTCGGACGAATACAAGACCAAGAAAACTGTGCGATTCCACCACATCCAGGCGTGCCCCATTAAGAAACAAATCTGGGTCGGCGTGGAGCAGTGGATAGCAGCAGAAGTGCACCACCTTAGTCTTGGCCAAAGAAAACCGAAACCTGTGCGCTTCGGCATAGCGAAAGACGCGGTTCAATGCCTGTTGGAGTCGACATCTTAGGCCGCGCCAAAAGAGATCGAAAGGTCGTCCACATAGAGCGTAGCGAGAACATCTTCTGGCAGCATCGAGGTGATGCCGTTGATGCTCAGGGCAAAGAATGTCACACTGAGGACACTTCCCTTCGGGACACCCTCTTCCTGCTCCTTTGGGCCGAAGAGAGCTGCCCCCACCCGTAGGCGGAATCGACGATCTCGCGAAAATTCATATAAACATTGAGAGGCGTGCCCTCGCCCACATCGTGTGGAGAGTCTCCATGATACCGTATCGCCATGAGGTATCATAGGGCTTCTCCAGATCGAAAAACACCGTAGCGTAGTGCTGTCTACGAAGGAAAGTCTCGCATACGGCATTTTCCAGTCGGAGCAGAGCATCCGACGTGGAGTGGAACTTGCGGAAGCCGCACTGTGCACAAGACAGATGGCCTCGGCTATCAAGGAAAAAGGCTAATCTAACATTTACCAATTTCTCCATCAACTTGCACACGCAAGAGGTTAGAGAGATGGGGGCGGAAACCGGTCGGAGTAGAGTGATCTCTCCCCGGTTTGCGAAAGGCGAGCACAGTAGCGATTCGCCAGGAGTCTGGGAGAAGACCTTCCACCCAGATCCTGTTGAACAAATCTAACAGAAAGGCCATGCCTCGTTCACCCAGGTGTCGAAGCATGACCATGGCGTACGGGACATCGTCCGGACCAGGGCGGTGTCCGATCACGAAGCAAGAGCGGAGCGCAACTCACTCACAGTAAACCTGTCGTTGAAGAGTTCTCCGCCTGTGGAGGTAAAGTCCAGCCGACGGCCTTCCGCAACAAGACGACGTGCATTGAATGCTGGCGGAGCAGCATCCCGGCTAGAGAATGCGGAAAAAGCGGTCGCGAAGGAATCCGACACGGACGCGGGGTCCGAGATTGCGGTCCCATTCTCCTGGAGAACGGGAGTGGGGTCCTGCAAGAACTTGCCCCGAATCATTTTGACTCGCTTCCACACCTCTGCTAAAGGGGTCTTCCCGTTAAGTGAAGACACGTATGCCCGCCAAGAAGAGCGGCGGGCGTGCTTCGAAATATACCGGAACCTAGCCCTAGCCCGACGAAATTCAGCGACAGCGCTTATAGCGCATGTAGGCATAACGCTTCTGTTTGAGGGCCGTCTCACACTCGGCTGAGCACCATGGGAGTGGTCGGCGTGCAAAACGGCCAGACCTTCTAGGAATAGTAGCTAGGCACGCGGCGATGAGGTTGCCGGAGAAGAAGCCAACGGCCTCATCTACCGACCTAAACTCCTCGACTGAGATAGAGAATTCAGTCATTTCCTGAAATGCAGGCCACCGCGCCCGCGCCAAGCACCACCAAGGTGGGCTCTCAGGCGGCAGTTGCCCTGAAAATGATAATTGAATGTGAAAGTGATCACTACCATTGAGGTCATCGACCACCCCCCAATCAAAATCAGGCTGTGCATCCGAAGAGCACAAAGATAGGTCAAGGCAAGAAAATGAAGCGGTTCTCGGACAGTGATGCGTAAACTCATCCACGTTTAGGACACCTATCTCAAGCTCTTCGATCAGATCGGCAAGGACTTGTCCCCTCGGATTTATTGAGTAATCTCCCCAGAGAGGATGCCTGCCGTTCAGATCTCCAAGCAAGAGAAAGAGCCTCGGCAACCGTGCCACAACAATGCGGAAGTTCCCCGCGTCGAAGTCAGCTTACGGTGGAATGTACGCAGAAATGATAGTATACCTCCTATCCAGGTGCAGCTGCACAGCCACTGTTTGAAAGGAGCTATCTAAAGAGAAAGGAAGAACGGAGACATCATGCCGGGTGTAAACCGTGCATTCCCCCACGCATTCGGGGGACAGCTTTAGGAACCCTGGAAGATGGCCTAGTGACCAACTTCAGGGGTGTTGCCTCCTGTGAGTCTAACGACTCTGTGGAGGCGCGTGGCCGTTTAGCCTTACGGGAAACGGTCACGCTGGGGGAGCCCTGGTTTTAGCCGGGGCCGGGTGTGAACCCTTTTTGCCGCCAGCTTTACCAGGGGAGCGCCCGGGTTGAGTGGAGCCCGCAGAAGGGCTCCGAATGAACCGTGCTCGTTGGCCTGGATGGGCCAGGAGCAGAGGGTGCCTTTCTAACTATTGAGGGATATGACGTTCCAAGCAGAGCCGGGCGCGCCAGGACCAAGTCCTTAGCCTCACGGAATGAGAGTCGATCCTGGGCCTGAACGGCCAGGCTTTCTTTCTCAAAGAGATATGCACCACATTGCTTCGAAGAAGCGGGGTGCGGCTCTCCGCAATTGACACACTTGGCCACACTCGATTTAGACTTATCGTGTGCGACCTTGGAGCAATTTACACAAACTTCGGGTGACCCCGAATTTGCACGGCTACAAAAACGATTCGTATGGCCGAAGCAGTGACAGTAATAGCACAACCGCGGGAGTGGCACGAATGCCTTCACGCAGTAGCGGTACCAACCGGCACGTACCGACTCATGGAGATGGTCATAGTCGAACGTGACGAAGAGTGTAGGGGTGGGTCTCGAGGCCCCCTCCCTGTTTTCTCATCACACATTCGACCTTGACTGCCACATGGTCGGCCAGCTCTAAGGTGATGTCCTCAATGGAGTAGTCAACGAGTTCCTTCGCATAAACTACTCCTTTCACAAAGTTCATGGTAGAGTGCGGCGTCACACTCACGGGGGTGCTATGAAGTGTCCGGAGAGCACTTATCTTGGCGGCTTCGGCGGGATTCGCCAGAAGGCTCCCGACGAGAAACTGGTTACCTTCGTCTCTCTACCAATTGCACTAGCTAATCCTCTCCTCTGATGGATCATGTTGCCCTTGGCCAACATGCTGCCATCAGTGGAGCGAATAACGAGGAAGCGTTTGAAGCCAGCGGGATCGAAAACGCCAGGTAACCTCTGAATAAGGGGTCCCAATGTTATCGAGGCTCCGCCCTGTGCACTTTTGGTCTTTGTCGTAGTCAGGGGCTCCGCACCCGGGGGGGCAGAAGGGCCCGATGTGCCGATCTTGGCTTGGTCGCAGGCCAAAGTGGCAGCAGACCCATCTGTCCCCACAACCCCGAGGATGGAGAGAAGCTCCGTGTCTTTTTAGTCTTTTTCTTTTTTGGAGAGGAGGGCGGGGAATGAACCCGCTTCTCACCTCCGCCGATAGGAGCCCCTAGGCCAGATGGACCGGCCTCAGCCAGGTCCTTCTCCGAAATGGAGAAGGTCCTGGTGGTCGCAGGGGCATCGGTTGGAGGAGTTCCCTACCCTACTTGTACTGCCTCGGAGCCCTCAGCCGTTTGAGGAGGACCTTGCATAGGGGCGGATTCGGGTTCGGTGTTTGGCGCCGAGCCCGGATTCCCTCCCATGGAAGGCCCTACCCTCTGAGGCTGGGTTTCCTCAAGGACCATGTCTATCACAGAAGGGGCCTCCAGTTGGCCATCCCCCCCCAGGACATCGCAGGTCCCCTGTGTGGTAAACATGTTTTCTAAGCACAAGGAAAGGCATAAATGAATATGGGTTTGGCTGCGGGATGTATGCGATGCGAAAGGCGTAAAAGGTATGGGGGCTAAGTTCGTTGGTGTATGGATTAGAAAGAGAAAACCATGAGGATCAAGCAAATATGGAACAAATTTAAGGTAGTGAGAGTTGGTTGTATATGAGTGTGATAGAAGTAAAAAAAAGCCTAAGAATGCAGATTAGAAATATTTTAATTGGCCGAATAGGGTGAACTGATGAAGTAATATGAGATGAGCAAGGTGAAGTAGAGCAGGAAAGAGAGCGACGTAGAAAGCAGACGGAACAGATCTAAAGTAGAGGGTGTGTGGATGGATCTGGAGAAAGCTTAAGATCACGCAGATGGCAAAAAAGGTGCTCTAAATGTGTGGAGTGAGTTGTAAACTATTGGTGTAAAGAGTTGGAAGTAAGGCGTTTATCAAGGTGAAAGATAGCCTGAGAGTGGTTTGATATAGATGGGGGTGTAAGAGAAGGTTGTGATGTGACCATGGCTGTTTAATGTCTTTAAGGAGAGAATATTGAGAACTGGATATGAGAGAAATGGGTGTGAGAGGGATGAGGAGGTGGTGTGAGAGGGATGAGGAGGTGGTGTGAGAAGGATTTGGAAACGTTGATCGAATCGTATGAAAGGGGATGCGTGAGAACGTGCGTGAAAGTAAGCTGACAACCGTCAACATCTACCGCTTTCCCAATGGAGTGGGCGCACATCAAATCCCCTCGTCACACACACTTTGTCCATGCAAATGGCGCTTCATGGCCATGAGGAGTTATGTGCTGTAGCATCTAGTGTAGCCAGGGTTCAGCGGGAACACTTCTCCTTCCATGCACATTTACCATACAGACCCTAGAAATTGCCATAATATGCTTCTCTTATCCCTTGTCTTCAAGTAAATACTCAATACCGCCCACCCATACCCGTTCACAACACACTTTGCTTATCTTCAACCAATCAATCTCCTGGTTATTCTTCTTACACACCCCATTACAATTAGTCCACACACTTTACCTATTACATTAACCTTCCTCCCAATCTACCCCCACCGGATGGGTGCCATCCCTCCCAAATAAAAAGGTTCCCCTATAAAACGGTACTGCCACAGCCTCGTTTCAAATAGCTTGCAACACAGGTACTCAAACCGTGGCATACCACACTCAGCACCCCTTTTAGGCATCTCAGTGACATCATCATCATAATCATTTAGCCTGGCTGCATCAAAGGTTGGTCACCCATTGGGCCGTAATGCTGATACTCCGGATTATTAGAACATGTAAAATTACCAACATTAGCAAATTGTGACACCGTAATGATTCCTTTCCCGTCTTCACAACACAACACACTTATCTGTTACATAACTCCCCAGATGGAGTCATGGTGCCCCCCCCCCCCCCTGGAGGTACTCATATGAGCATATTACTAACACAGAATCATGAAAGGTTTTATGTTCGCTAATTGATATCAAAAGACAATACTCCTCCCCCCCCCGCGCGCACACACAACTTTCCAAGAATTGTTATACTCAACATCTACCTCGAAGCCCCTAAGCAAGATATCAATCTCAGCCATTCCTGATACCAACACGGTGCCCTCAATCTGGAAACTAGCCGACGCCATACCTAAATCAGATCCCCCAAAGGCCAATCTCATTTCTATGCACATTATCAAAACCACTAAAAAAAACTAATACGCCAAAGAATGAGCCCAAATATACCCACCCGTCTCGGGCGCACACAAAACCACGACCCACCTCACAAAACACAATCTATCATTTTAACCAGCCCTTACCCCCTCCCCCATCATGTACAACCCTTACTGCAATAGACATAAACAAAGCCTTCACCAGAGTACCGAAACCACAAAATCCTCTAAACCTACTTGTATACTTCCCAAACTCACACAAGCGTGGTGGCCCACATTTATTTCCTTGCTTATTTTGAAGCATTCTTCCACCTGATTCCATTTTCTTCTTCACCTCTTCACCATGCACCAACTAATTTAGTCTTACACAGCACAATCATGTGGTCAGGTAGTGCCATACTCATTCCTATGACAAGTTTCACATCAATTATCTTCCGGCAGTGTTTTCTTCCTTACAGCCACAGCAGATCATTCATAATCTTACCTTCTCCACACTCAAGTGGCAAAACAATGTATAATTTATGCACATCCTTGGGCGGAAACAACGTGCTTGTCACACACAAGTTTCTTTCAGAACAGAACCGTACCACATTTTCATTCTCTTTGGGTGTACCCAAAGCTCCAGTTATTCCATCCTTCATACCGCCTTATCATTCCCAACTCACTCCAGAACCTCTCTCAGCTTCCCTTCCATCATTACAAACACACAGTTTTACACATTCATATCCAATGATTGCAGTATGCCACTCCCAGATGGTTTTCATTTTTGTCTTACATCTGCACTCTTCATTTTAAACATTGCCCCCCCCCTCGAATTTATAGCGCAATAGCAACGAGGGCGTATCAGGTAGAAAGTTTAAGAAATATGTGTAAAGTGAAATTTCGTCGAAGCCGCATTGGGGCCGAGAGGGAACAAAACCATTGAATGTCCCATAACATCCCCTTTTGGGTGCGTAAAAGAGGGGGGGGGGGTAGTGCAGGAAGAATGCAGACATGTTGAAACGCACCGCGCAAACCCGAGCCAAGAGTTAAGCGACTAATCCCGGATAAGGGGTGTTGCCTCTGAAAGCCTCTGGAAACTTTTGTTCCTGTTAACCCAATATGCACTGAGGAGTTGATGCAGGCCAATTCCGCATGAAAACGGTAGGTGATGATAAAGGTGAATGTGAGGGTGAGCAAATGGTTACAAGACTTCATAAAAAGTAGGTTGATTGCAGGAATAAGTGATTAAGGGCAGGGCGAACGAAGATGAAGTCTTATTTTTTTTTTAAAGAGTGCAATAAAGTGATTGTGGGCGAAAACTGGTGTAATCTGACAAGTGTAAGTCTATGGTGGCGAGGCGAGAGATGTGGCGGACAGGCAGGATGGAAAAGAAAGCCATTGCATTTCCAAACCTTCGAAGAGCAAGTTGATGTGTACAGGAGGCACCAGAAGTTACAAACCCGATCACGTCGTGGCGACAAAACGACAACAAACAGAAATTAAGAAAAATATAAAAAAGTGCAAAGGTGTCCCTGCATCTAAATTCAACCAAGTCCAAATTCTTTGCCTAATGACTGGGGATTTTTGCTCCCGCGTGGAAGGAGAACACAAGCAAAATATTCTATTTTATATTCTGTTACCGAAAAAAAAACACTAAAAGGCACTACTTTATTAGTGGATGCAGCAATTCATCTACCACTCGGCACGAAAAAAAAGAAGAAACTCAACAAAAGCCTGGCAAAAATTGGACCCACACTACACAACCAATGACGAGCGTCTACCCACTTGAAGAAGTTCTTAATCACGCTTCCCGCACTCAGTTTCAAGGTGGACTGCGAAGCAGAGGTCTCGACAGGAGTCGCAACGGACTCGGGACTGGGGGAGTGAAGTGAAGTGGATGTTGGTGAAGAGGGGCTAGAAGGTATACGTTTGGGAGGAGGAGGCAAATTTGAGAGACCCCCATTGGGAGTTAATGGGGAATGAGAGCTGCGAGGGTGGGAAGGAAACGGGGTGAAAAAAAATGTGTTAATACATTTTGATTGAATAAGTTGCGGATCCGATCTCCACTCCAACAATGGGTTTAGTTCCCCATGGATCAATGTAAGTGGGCTGGATATATGAATTGCGAATAAGTAAAAATGTATATTGCACCAATTTAGCAACCCTGAATGCAGTGAACAAAATGTCAGAGCAAAGGCAATTCACAAGATCAGCTTGACATAATTGTTAAAAATTCTAATTTGAATGAGGAATATTAGATAATCCTCTGCCCCAGCACACTTATCAACATTTTTCTTGATGCTTCACAAACATTACCATGCATTGCTCCCACTCCAAGGACAGTTTAAGCTACTCGGGTTAATCAAACGATGACTTAAATCTTTAATAATACCTGGTAACAGGCCTGGTTGGAGAGGAACTGATAATGTTGGCTGACGGAGCGGTGGTAACATGGTTGTCAGATACTTTAAGAATGTCTTGACAATTTCTGAAATAGAGGCCCTGGTTAAAATATACAAAGGGTGAAAAAATGCACAAATAGGCAGAAGCACACCTGCATCCATCCCTCATTCACTGCTCATAAAAGACAACAAAAGCCACCTTCTAAATCTGATGCTATCTTTGACTCGCCAGAATTCTTTACATTGACAGAGGGTGGATTGGCAATCTGAACCCACGTCAGCACGATACATAATGCATCTTAGCCAATTTGGGTTCAGAATTGGCTACATAGCGGGTCGATAACAGCACACCCTACAAACGCGTTGACACCACTATACCCGACACACAAGTTGTTACACTAGAAGGGATATTAAGACCTGGAAAACAAGTCAGTTTCAAATTTCCAACGGGGACGAATCAACAAGCTTTAACACGCATTTTTGGAGCTATTTATGAATTCATCACGGCTCGGTGATTGAAAATGTTTATCTCAAATTTTAAAATTAAACTCAATCAAGAATCACAAGCAATTCAAACCAATCACAAATGAGTCAAGCATAATAAACCTAATTCTAGCAGTTTCACCGTGGATATTAAAGACATGCATAATAATAAAGCTTCCATCCATCGAGACTACGCTCACCATGCCAACCTTAGAATAACTTTATTTACTCTTCTCCCAGTTTACTCTTACTTGCAGAACATATAAGCACTATGGTTATTGTACTACACTACAACTAAGCATGCATGGAAGTTCCGTCCTACCTTTGCAGTCGGGCTTTCAGCGACTGAGAACGCAGGAACACTTCGGGGTTAGTAAGGTTAGTGGCAGTCTGGGTGGAATCCCAGAGGGATGTGGGGATGGGAGAGGCAGGAGAGGAGGGCGGAGACTGGGAAGGACTAGAAGCGGGAGACACCGAGCTCTGAACGGGCGAAGTTTTCGACGACGCGAGGTAGGAATACGGCGATGGGTCTTTGCGATCCACCATATTATTTAGGAAGTGCTGTCGGCTGGACAGGTCACTGATCCCGTCGCCATAAGGATTATGGACGGGCGTGAGAGAGGAGGGTAATTGTGCTGAACTCGACGAATGCGTGCAAAGCTCGCCAACGGTAGAATAATAAACATTGGTAGATGTAGATAAAGAATTAGGAGCTGTAGAAATAGAAAAGTCACTACGGGGCGAATGTCTAATGTTACACGACAACGAAGCCCTTTTACCCCGCATAGGATCGCTAGAGGAGGGGGCGCCGTTTCCATTAGTGTTTAGGCCATCGCAGAGGGAAGCGGCTCGTCGAAGACTCCTAGAGACGTCGTCCGCCCGCTTTTGTCTAACGAGGGAAGGCGACGACAAATGACTAGAGACCGATATGGCAGGGGCAGATGGTATGGAACAGACAGACGATGACGTAACGAAGGCGACAGTAAAATCTGCACGTGACGCCGAAGTCACGACGGGCAAACAAGTAACGACCGATTCCCGACAAAGGCAAGTTTGGGACACGTCTACTAAAGAATGGGTCCCAGACAGAGTCGGAGGTAAGGAAGGAGTTACAGCGTTGGGGCGGGAAACAGCAACTTGGACCCGGCCATAGCCGGACCAGCTTTTGCACGGGGAAAACGCGATGGATGAGGGGGGCCGCGGCGACGGACAACCGTATGAAGGTACGGCATGAGGACGCACAGCACCACCGCCGTCCCTTGAACTTTTACCATCCGCGTCAATGCTGTTGGCGCAGGAGGCAACCCTTCTCAGTGAGCCTCTCCCTTCTAGCCCTGTCCCCGTACTCGCATCTGACCCTCTCCCTTCCTCTAAATGGTCCCCCAGCCCCGCCGGGGAGCTTAGAATAAGGCAGGATAGGGCTTTTTGACGAGGCATCGTTCTAGTGGGAAAATAAGACATTCAGCGTGCATGAGCGGCGCCATATATGGGAGGGGGCATGCCAGATCGAAGACGCAACGAGGAGCATCAAATCGCAAACTTTACCACTCTAACGCCTTCGTGGCGTCTCTTAAAATCTGCTAAAATCTTGCATGATGCCGTCGTTGCATCTTTTATCGAATTTGACATACTTTAATGGTTAATTGCAATTTTTGAATAGATATTTGCTTAAGTCGAGAACTACCAATTAAGAAAGCCTATTCCTACCCTCTCACCAGGTCTGCTCCTAAAATAAGCATTTGAGGGGGGGGGGGGGGGAGGTTCATGCCAGCATCTTTGAACCGAAATAAAAACAGGAGTTCTGTATCAATATTTTAAATTAAAAGAGAAAGGGAACTGGTGTCATTAACCAGGAGTTTCAGAGAAATTAAAGTAACAGAGGAAGAAAAAGAGAAGATAAATGGAAAGAAGAGAAATATCTAGTTATAGATGACAAAATGGAAAAGAAAATCTATTTAACCTGAGCTTAAAGTGATTCTTTCACGGCTTCGCGAATTCAAGAGCTAGAATTATGAAGTAAATTATGTACTTCAAAAGCTAGACAGCAGCGACTAATTTGGGGGAAGGGGGGCGGGGCATTTTAGCGTGCTTCACTGGCCCCACCAATGAGGGGGTAGCCACTCTGAATTTTATTCTTAAACCGATGCATGCATGATGTAGCATCTTTCAATATAACTTCTCTAGGCGATCTCGGAGAAAAGATGAGACATTAAAAAAAATAAAAAATCTCGTAGAAAGACCATTCGCCCTAGCATCAGTCCCGAGTCCTGCTGGGTTAACCCCAAGAGAACCAGGGAGCTAAAAACCAAGTATTTAAGCTAGGTAGAAAGATTAACGTGTTAGATGTCTTTGTTATGTATGGTTTATATAGTATTTAGCATCTGTTGTAATTATCTAAGTTAATAGTTAAACTTAAATAGAAAGTTGTTTTTTTTTTTAAAGTTTAGTATTAGTTTTGTTAAACCAATGCAGAAATGTTTTCTACCACACATTCAGCAATTCTTAATCTAGATTGACATCCAAAAGAAATAACTTTAACAAATGAAATCACAAAGCCTTTAAATACAAAATTATTGGGTTAAGGGAGTGTATTACAGACCTCTGGGGCAAATATTACAATGAGCAGATACTAATAACTATAACAGTCCCTTTGCTGATAGACCGATAAAGAGATCATTTCCCCACTAACAGGTTTTTTGAGCTGACAAATGTTGGCATCAAAAAAAAATCTAATATTTTTTTTACCAACACCGTTGATTAAAGATTAAACTTAAATCTTATTAAGTCTGTTTTGGGAACAAACAGATCTCAACAGCATGGCAAAAGATTAAGGTAGTAGAACATGATGGGATATCCTAAACCGGGACAATAAATTGCAGTTTCCTAGCCTAAATTAGAGATGATGCTACAAATTAAGCAATACATACCATAATGCCCCCCCAAAATTATTATTTTTTAAATATATAATGTTTTGAATTTAAGTAATTAATATAGTGAGTTTTCCACCTTTGCATTAACCCGAATAAACATTATGATTGAGTCTCTCAAACTCATCGAGAAGAGGAAAGGTTAGAGAGAGCCAAGGGCTGGGAAGATGGAACTGTTTGTTCAATTTTAAAAATAAATCATCCATTACAGAATTGCTGGAGTGGGAAGATCCACAATGAACTAGCACCTAAAAGTTGAAAACTATTTCAAAATAAAATTATTGGCTCTGAATAAGACGTGTGTTCCTATGAGATGTTCAATAAACATGCCCCGGAAGCGATTCTTTGACTAAGCCTAACCGCATCTCTAGAGGAAGATGTAGATGTGTGATCAATAATGATGGCACGAATCTGTTCTAAATTTATCTCGATGACGTTCAGAATAAGGAAGGAGTCAAGAGGCGACACCAAATTACAATGACTCATTTGCACAAATATTGAAACAAAACTTTAAGTGAAGAACCAATGAATTTAGAGTGAACAGACTACACATTTCAACCAAAACTATTCCAAAGAGATTACCTCATACCTGAATCACATTATTTTATTTTCAAGCAAAAATCAACGATGCCATCTCCATCAGAAAGTTTGTAAGGAGAAATTTAAACCGAGTAAAAACGCTCTTTCCTTCTTATTAGCAAAATTAAGCCACAGTAGAGAGGAGTTAGGGTAAGGTTGCAAAATGCGAGACCCTTTGGTTCAGGTCTTATGTCTAACTGAAAGCTAAAACAGGGATAAGCAGCAGACTGTGCAATCGAGTGATAAAAATCATAGAAAACAAGAAGACCATCAGCCAGCCCCCCCCCCCCAACAGGAAGCCGTTGCAAATAGATAACCTAGCTCAATCCCTTACAAAGCATACTTAGCTCCACATGTCAAGTTGCCTCCCCACCCCTTATCATCCTACATTTTATTTCTCCATAGGCATTTTTAGTTGAGTAAAACTCTACGAGACCCAAACATCCCAAGCAAATAAGATTATGGACAAAAAAATGTAAGCGAACAGTACACCACAATTCCTACAACATGCGAGCATTAGGAACACCCTAGCAAAGATTGGATTGGACGTACACAGACACTGTGAGAAAGGAGGAGGGGGGAGGCACCACGAAACAGAAAGCCAACCCATCCAAGTTGTTCGAGAGCAAAAATGGCGAAACCTGCTAACCACTACCGGCACTAGTACCATGCTAAGGTCTGACAAGTATTTTAAAGTAATTTAATCTATAAAGCAACAAATCCCAGTAAAACCCAGCTGGCTGGCACTGGGAAAAAAGCAGTCATTGAGGTAGGATGAAATCCATTCTGCATTACCTCAATTAAAAATTTGACAACCCAATACAACTAATACACCTTTTGGTACTGACTGAAAAAAAAAATTGTATTACTAGCCTCGGAATCCTAAAGTTTTCACGGCGCCATGAGCCTCGCAGCCAAAAGCTCGAATGAATAAGGCATTAAAAAACATCTTAGAATAATTCTATTTTATTAAGTACAGATTTAAAAATACGGAGCCCAGTTATCCCTTTAAATCCCAACAATTTCATTCACAGACTTACCTTTCATCTTTCGTTGCAGAGTCTTTTCTCAGGACAACCTCGTTGTCCTTGTGATTCAAGTAGGTGGATGTATTCAAGATCTTTGTCGGCTCCTCCCGCGAATCTGCACCGAGGGATAAGAAAGTAATTTTACACCCATTTCTGTCATCCATAATCTATCATTTGACTGCCTCGTACTTTAGCAGCAAATGCAAGACGGCGGTGTTTGCTTCGCTCAGTTCTTAAATAACCCGAGCGGATGGACTGCACTACAGATGTAATGTAGCGATAGGCAGACAAACGGGGATTCTACCAAGGCTGCGGTAGGTCATGTGGGAAATAGTGCTACATCCTAGCATGCAAACGAGAAAAGGAAAGGGGGGAGGGACATTAAAAGAGAAATCAAGTTTTTTAGTTAAGAAGAAACAAGAAACTCTTCGTTATTTGTAAGAAAAAGGTAAGTGAAAGAGGTGTGGGGGGAGGGGGGGAGGGGGGGACGGGCGGGATTGATTGCAACAAAGACATTTGACAGGACATGCGTCGTTTGAGGAAATTTTGAGCAAAACAGATTTTGGTGTAAAGATATCTTTGGAAAAAGAAAAACCAAGGAGGTTTTAGAAGAGAGCTATGGTATATAAAATATCTAGAATGTGCATAGCTCAGCATGTGTATTAGGGGTTATAGGGACTATGGACGGGGGGTGCTTTAGTTTAAGATCCTATTTGGCGGTGGCCTAAAGAGCATGGCCACCAAAAACACACAACACAAAACTTTAAAAAAAAATAATAAAAGGCAAAAGATCGGGTCAGACCCCCCCCCCTCCTGTTCGTGAAACTCACCTCCCTCAAGGATGCAAGGAAACTAAACAACAATAAATTTTTTTTTTAACCCACTAAAATCTGGTGTGCAGGAGGGAAATGGAGAGGTGCTTGATATTGTATAACTCTCGCAAACCTGACAACATGGGCATTGCATCTTATGAGGCTTGGGGGTATAAAAGTTAAATCAAATATATTTACCTCTGTCGTAGCACAACAAAATAGGTCGAAAATAAGTAAATTTAAGTCAATAAAATACATAAAATTAAGAACTGTCTGATAGAAGTTTTGAAAGGAGAAAGATTGATCGAAAGACATTTCACCTAACTCCACTTGGGATCAAAACCAGAAACTATACACTAAAGCTACACTTCCTCACATCACCCGCATCAAACCAATGATGATTTCCTAGAAAACAAACTAGAATAACCAAGACATATATAATCAGACAAAAAAGGATAGAGAAAGGTGAAGAAAGGGCAAGGAAAAAGATGGCTAAGATGAAATAAAAAACAAACAAGTAAAAACCGTTAAAATGCCAAAACGTCATAAACTTTTGTAATGCCCTTCAGGGAATAAGTTCACATTGAAAAAGGGTACCCATAAGTAAACATTTGAATCACATAATGAGCCCACACGAGACAAAACTACCAGAACCACAACCCCCCTAAATCATAACTAAAATATAGAGGAAATTCCTTCTGAATCAGATTTTAACAAAGTTGGTCCCAAATCGCAAGTGAGCAGGAACTACTATTCCCATTCTTATTTAAGCACCCTGGGGGCAAATAGAGACACAGCTCCCTCCGACCGCTTAGGTGATTTAGGAACCAAAAGCATTCATTTTTATTCCACCTGGCAGGAAGTCAGATGCGATGGGTGGACAAAGATACACACACTCCATTCTCACCAAATTAGAGCCTTCCCATCCTCCCTTCAAAAACCAGCCTCACTTACTTTACACACGCAGCACTTGGATGGCGGGTAACAATAACAGACACCTGACACCCCCTTGCAACCACCAAACAGAGGGTTCACTCAAGTACCTCGGAGACTACTATCATGTCCCCTCACTACGAGACGTGAAGAAGACTGCTCGCCGCATCGGCATTCCTGAGTCCTGCCGAGTTTGACTGAAGAGAACCCAGAAGCCACAAAGTAGTGATTAAGTCGCCTATGCTCAGCACACAACCCTTCCATATATAAATACTCTCACCCATATTCACACACCCAAGCCAAAAACATTGCCTATCTCATCCTACCCTTCTAAATAAATAAGCATCACTCATTTCTGAGAGACGAGAGGTTTGGGTGGAAAAGAACCATTGGGGCGATCAAATAGTACAGCAAAAATGATATGGGGGTGAAAAGGAATACAAAAATAAGTAATCTATCATCTAAGGGATACAAATATCTGAGTAGAAACAGAATACAAAAATGAAAAAAAAAACAACTAAACAAAACAACAACAGGTCCCAGAGTTTAAATTATTTCCATACCTCAATCGATTCCTCTGTGTTCAACTGCAAGCAATCAACTTGTTTGGGGAGAGGTACCAAAATGTGAGCATTGTTTACCCGCCTCATTCTCGTACCCCTCCCCCTCTTCCACAATTCACGAGACCTTCCGCCTCACTCGGGTAAAAACAAAAATCCAAAGCGAGCACAAGCAATAACACAGAACAGAAGCACCAAATTAAAGTAACTAACTTCGTTCCTCATGAAGACTTTTATTCTTGAGCGAGGGTCTCCTCCAGGACTGGACTTCGGATTGGTCTACGGAGGAATCAACTCTACCAGAACTTCTTTTTTCTGGTAAAAAGGGAGGAAGAGAATAGCACAGCGTAAACACATTTTTTAAAAAAGCCTTAAATTTTTTTTTTTACACACGAAAGCAAAATGCAAGATTCGATAGACCGAACTCCACTTTGGTGGATCACTGGAAAAAACCCAATAATGCTTATGGCACTGGGAGGAAACATATTTAACCATTCCTTTACTCAAAAAGTACATGTAAAGTCCACGAATCTTACACAAGCAGCAATAGTAATGCAAAAGGCCTTAAAACAAAACTGATAAGCACTTTGTTACTTGAACAATGAATTAGGGAACTCAAAAGGCTCAAAGGCTCGAGAAAGGGAATTTAATTAACTTTACCGTTAATATCATGGTTGACATTTAAAATGAGGTAAACACATTTAATTACAAGGTCAGGATGCATAATAATCATTTTAAGACCAACGAGAAAGTAAAGTAGAAGAATATAAAGATGTTGCGATGAAAGAAATGGGTGGATAATTGGAAATACAACTTTTTTTCTAAGGCTCCCATCTGGAAACCGTTACAAATGCCAAACTTAAATAATGGGGAGAAGATATATTATACCACTAAGAACAGGATCGTAAAAAGTACCAGCATTGAGAAGTAGAAAATTGAACGTTATGTCGGAAATAATGAATGGGAAAAAGAACCCGCCTCGCTTTGTATTTAGCTGTAGGTAGATTGAGATGAGATTATCAGATTACTTCCTCACTAAATTCCAGTAACAGCTACCAATAAAGCAAGCTTTGGCAGAGGATGGCATGAATCTTGCACGGATTGGCTTTAGTAAATGAAGAATTTGTGTTCCACGGATGGTCTAGGTGGTGTTTTACAGGAGGGAATTTTGTTTCATAGCGAGTGTACGTCGTTAGATTGGGTCATATGAATGCATCCGAAGGAGAGGCGTGGTGCAGGTTTTGTGCCTTCTACAGGGTGGAAAGACGAAGTGTGGACCGCTATTTACAAATCATTTTAATAATGTTTACATATCATTAATTAATTACCTACTTTCTTACAGGTTCTTTCATGAAATCAAAATGTAAATTCAGAAAAAAACGCCTGTTTGCAAATATGACTGGAAAAGTGAAGAATTGAGTACCTGTATAGAAGCAGGAAGACAGTGGGTGATATTTCCAAAATGATCCCCAAAGTGAGCAGATCTGTTTTGTTTTTTTAAAACAACTATCAAATGGTTTAAAGACTGATTAGTGAGTGACCCAACCTTCATCAAGAAGAGGAAAAACAAAATCAGGCTAAACCTGAGGAGTGCCAAACAACTTGGTTTGGGAGGGGCAAAGTGAGCCATTGATGAAAGGTGATCTAAATCTTCGCCCATTCATATAGATAGCTAAAGGACATCTACTTTCAAACCCTATCAAAGGGTAGAGAGTCAAATGAAGAAAACTGCTTCTCCAATGGCTCTTTGATGACTCTCAGCCTCCAGTTCTCTAGACTGAAGATAAGTTGTGCACTGTCCAGGTCACCCACATGAGACATAATTGTCATGTTTGGGCACAAAAAAAAATTGGGGGATTGAACAGTGGATATCTTTAAGGAGACAAGCCAGTTCCAGTGGTAAAGTGGTTGAACGTTAAATTAGTGGGCTAACCGCTGTAACCGCTCAACAAGATGGTCTGAAAAGGTAATCTTGGAAAAGTGAAATGAATAATTATATAATCATCATTTACCTCATGACTGAGGATAAAAGCTACACGCCATTCTCAATTTCATGTCGTGAAGAAGTGAGCAATAGTAAAACTCTTCAGTGAACAATAAAAATGCAGAGAAACACCAATCATCAAAGACCACATTTGATGGTATGGCCGAATGTTAAAAATGCCCCAAATCTGTTTGTGATGCAGAGCAAAGAAGGATAAAGTTAGGAGCTTCAAATAAAATATTTACGGATCAATTGGAAAAATCATTATCATATTGAAAATAGATACTAGAAGCTGGGACAAACTAGTTTTCAACAGAACAGCCTGGAGAACACCACCCAAACCAAGCAGTTGGAACAGTAAAGACAACTATAGCAAACCCTCTTACCCCAAAAGAAAGGCAGAAGGCATTTTAACAATTGCAACAGGGAATAATTCAATCAACCCTGGTCAGATTATAATCATGAATATAGAAAGATAACAAAAGAAAAAAAGTTTTTTTCTTAATATATTCAACACTACTATTTAACATACGTCTAATAGCAAATCAAACTGTGTTAAATGGAAAAAAATATCTACAACACATGCACGATATATTTTTGTTATATAAGTCTCTCCTAGTGATTACCTGCATGGGAATAGGTCGACGTAATCAAACCAGCCAATAAAAAAACCTTAAAAGTCAGGTTCCAACACCAAACAACTATATACACTGAAAAAAAACAGCTCCACAAAAAGACACATTCAGGGATGTTCAGTTCAAACCAGCGAGAGCGGGTCTGCTCATCCCGGTACCAAATGGCGCAGCGTCCGGCCGGAGGAACCAATCGGAGATGCCTTTTTTTTAAGGCGGCCAGCTGGCGACTGCCACAAAGAACTTAATTCGCTTCGGAGATGACAGAAGGCAACCTGAAGCAGTCTAGGTTGGAGAGTGTAAGTCAAAGAGAACAGTCACAGGGCGATGGCGCGAACCTTTAGGTTCCTCTAGGCCGTTTCCTATCTTCTTTCCTAGACAACGGTAAGGGCTGACTTGATACCTGGCATATAGTGTGTGTGGAAGTGCGAAATGATGGTCCGGTCGACATCCGACGGGCAGCAGGAGGCTTATTCTCTCGTACGAGCAGTGTATTGCAACCGGGTGAGATTACCGTATCACCACGTGGTATCATAGGCCTTCGCCAGATCAAAAAATACTGTCTAGGAAGCATAGGGCCTCCAGATGGCATTTCCCGCTGGGGCTGAAAATACAAAATAGAGTCGAACTTGAGGAAGCCTCACTCTGCAGGAGACAATGACACATGCAGGAAATCAGAAATGTGAAAAGCGAGCATAGTAGCCATTCACCAGGAATCTGGGAGGAGACCATCTGTCCATATTCTGTTGAACAAATCTAACAAAGGCTATGCTTCGCTCACTTAGGTGTCGATACATGACATACAGGACAAAGTCCAAAACACGGGTGGTGTCCGTTTATGAAGGGTTGTCCGCCTCCGGAGGTAAAGTCCACTCGGCGGCCTTCAGCGAAATGACAAAAGGTGATTCCATTCTGACGGGAAGTAGTGTCACGGTTAGAGAATGCGGAGAAAGCGGCCCGCCACGGACGCAGGGTCCGAGAGATTAACATTATTTATCCAGTCACAAATTAAAACTTTTAAAACGGGTAAAGTAACGCTGGGCTGGGAAGACGTGTCCTACAGGGTGGCCAGTTTAAAAAAAAACAACACCTTGCTGTCTGGGTGGTTGTGAGATAGAAGGGGGTGGTAGTGACTTTAAACAGTGAGATTGTAGATTAAAAAGTGAGTGTGAGGGTGTGTGACAAGGGTTGATTATGTGAACGAGTATTTGTGAGAAAGTGGTGACCGATATGGATGCGTAGAGGGGGTTTGTGCAGGACATGCCTGGAGCCTTCTGCCACCAAGAAAAGTAATGGATGCTACAGCATTACTGAAGTGCCTTTGGTGGATGACACAATGATGGGCGACCTTGTGCTTTGTAGAGGATAAAAAGGAGGCTAGTTTGGGTAGTGAAGTGCACCCTCACTTTGTAGGAACCTGGTAGCTGTTCTTGCTGCTGAGGTCTTAAAAACATTTTTTCAAAGGGAATTAAAAAAACAATATAAACATAAAACAGACTCAGACGAAACGAAATACCCAACGCCCACCAACTTGAACAAATTCGCCAACTTAACAGGCTAATAAATACCCTCATCTATACCAAAAAGGAAAACTCGAAATAATACCTTCAAATAATAAACTACAAAACAGATCCAAAGTGGCAAACTATAAAAAAAAATCTCATCTCTCCTGACCAGAAAGCAAGATTACAAACCCACCCAAATACTACAAATCAGCTCATTACTCACTACAAAATGAGCCAACTACACACCGCCTGCAACAATACCATATTGAAAACCCTACGTGAATTCCAAGTAGACTACGTCGCCTACCCCTTAAAATCACTCAAAAACTCACAAGCTGAATGCTCAAACCACATTTCAAACATCCTCCTAAAATACATTGGCCCCACA
This sequence comes from Ceratothoa steindachneri, assembly GCA_963969495.1. Taxonomy (NCBI): domain Eukaryota; kingdom Metazoa; phylum Arthropoda; class Malacostraca; order Isopoda; family Cymothoidae; genus Ceratothoa; species Ceratothoa steindachneri. The sequence goes on from OZ018339.1 coordinate 22,316,650, forward strand.
AACATGCATGCATACACTGTATCATCCCATCAAACCAAATAAACCCTCTCAAAAAATACTGGGCACTAACTACTACACCAATGTAAGAAAAATGTAGAGCAAACTTACTCACAATATACATGGATAAATCCTCCAACAAATGACAATCTAAATGAAAAAATTCTGCATTTGGGTTTCCCAAGGTGCCATCTTCTCCCACACCCTCTTCATATATGACATACTCCTCCCAACTACCCAAACAGCCAGACTAAGCATTTAAGCACAGGATTTATTTATCACATCCCAATCCACCACCTTCAGTCATAAACAGGTACCTACAACTGGCTCATGTTAAACTGAATGTCCACCTTATCTAAATCAATCATCACTCACGCATCTTACTCCACAGCAAACTTCTCCCATTCAACCATAAACTTTATGATTATAGGGGTCATACTAGACCCACATATGATCTTCGCTCAACATACACTAAACCTTGGAACCCTTATCCAACATCTTCAGCACAGTAGCAAAGATTAACTTTGGACAACACAAAGAACTTTAATAGGCGACTTCTGGAGAGGCCCACGAGGTGGAGGACTCCCTGAGCGCTGCAGAGTTCGACTAAAGAGATCCCGCCCCCCAGGAATGTCTGTAAATATCGATAGCAAAAATTTAGAAAAATCTACAGACTACAAAAACAAACCAGTTCAACTAATTATGAAAAAAACTACTAAAAATTTTTTACAACATATGGGGCAAAATGATTAGTGAAAACAAATTAGCAGCAATTAAAACATTTTATGAACAAGCTGCATTATTGCGTGATGAGTGCATAAGTGTGAGCAATGGGTATAAAACTAAACACGAAGTGGGTAGAGGGGTGAAGAGGAACGTGCAAATACAAAGCTACATCACCCCATGCAGCAATCAAAATGGAAAAAAAGGGCAAGCTCAAGCAACACAGAGTAGGGTGCAATACCACACATTGATCACCAACCTCTTACACGAAAAGCCCAGAAAGATGAATCAACCAGATAAAAATGAGCGAATTAGCCGAACAGATTCATAAACCTGAACTTCTGTGAAGGAATTTTTTTTAATGACTGGCTGAGAGCAAAAAAACTGAAAGAAAATAAAATATTTACTCAAGAACAGGACCTTTTTCATTATTAAGAGGGAACTTGCAGCCAGGAGGAGGCATTACAAACCATTCAGGTAAAAGGACGTACAAAGAGTAGCTTGAACTCCTTTCAAGCGCCATCATTAGAAGAGCCAGTGAGGTCTGCAGAGGGCATAAACAAAGGAACCCAAAAGCGTATTTCTTGACCGCTTACCATAGGGGCTCCTCGGGGGACAAGGATAGAAGGGAACCCGCCCCAAATCTAACTTTTGGAAGGAACCATTTTTGTCCATCTCCTGCCTCGACGCCATCGCAAACTTCCGGCCTTTAGTAAACGTGAGTATGCTTGTGTTACTTCCTTCATCAGCCAAAGGACCTTCGGCGATGGATGCCCACACAGGGCAAGGAGTGCTTCCTTGTAGCACGGGTGAGGAGATTGTGGCCAACAAGAGGAGTGGAAAGGATGAGGGTAGGGATAGATCCAGGCAGCATGGAGGGAAGGAAACCATAAGGTTTTTAAGTCTGACCAAAGACGTCTAAAATTCGAAAAGCAGCCAAACTCATCAAATTCACAACTGTGGCACTCCCGAGGCAGAATCCCAATTCTCAGCAAATAACAAAAGAAGGGGAAAACCGGCATGAAAACCTATGCTACTCGCAAAAAAAGAAGTCCTCAATATAAAGCTCTTATCGATGAAGCACTCCAAACTGAGCCAGAAAGAGACTAATAAACATGAACTTCATAAGTATGGGTGGAAAACCAATTGTAAAAGAAGCTGTTGCATATTTTTCATCAAATCAAGAACATTAATCTCACGTAAAATGGTTTACACTTCCCAACCCTACCAAACCATTCCTTATTATGAAGTTATAACAGAAAGTCACTTATAAAGTAGGACTAAAGATCCTTTAAATAAATCTTAAGGAAAAATCTTACAACTCACAAAGCACCCTAAGTCCAAATCAAATCCATCTTTGGAAAAGAATACAAATGCATTCTGTCCCATAGGCAAAAGCGACGGGTGTGGCAATATGAAGTGTCTCACTCAGGGAATAAATCTGACGTGATTCAGTTTGTTAGTAAAGCTTGGGCAGATTAAACTCACCCACGTCATGCTCTGAGGATTCATCGCTTGACGTACCATCGGATTCCCTCCTGATGGCTTCTTTTTCCTTTTTGTTGATCCCCCGGGGAGGCGAAGGTCTGAAACGAACAGGAATAAGACGAAGCTGAAACATAACAGCAATATTTCTCATTAAAACAAAGGGGCTTAGATGTTGTTTTTTTAACAAGAAACAAGAAAATTACGTATAATCTTTTGAAGGGAAGAGATGAGAAGGAACAACAGTCATTTTGAAAAATTGTCTCACTTTCAGTGACAATTTTTTGCATTCGGAGACACTCAAGTTCATACCACAACCCAAATTGATCCTTGGTTCAAAGTTGGTTCGTCAAGGCTTAAATAGGGAACCTCATCTCAACGATGAAGGTTATGTGAGGAGGAAATCATATAGTTCCATGCGTTTGTTTTATATCACATTTGTTTAGCCGTGCTTAGTATGGCATAGCCGAGTGGAAACACACTGCCTCCGATTACAACGAAGTTGAGCCACATCGAGGAGGAGTCCCGATTGAGGTTGCCTTCACAACGGCCCTCACTGGCTGTCGATATCCATGGTTCGGATCACACATTAACCAGAATGTCCTAACAGAGAGATAAAAGACATCTTAAACGAATGCGGACCAGTGGTTTATAATTTCTTTTTCCATCCCTAAAGATATTAGACAGCCATTAAGGCATAGCAAAGCCTCGATTCCCACACCTAAACTTTACCCAAATGCACCGTACTTTGAATATAAATCTCTTCAAAGCACCTAAAACTTCGCCACTCACTATACCTTCTTAGCACCTACTAACCCTTAAATATCATCCCCCCCCCCCAACCTTAAACTTAAAATTGGACTATCTCCCATCAAAACATAAACTACTTTACTTTCTTTTCTTGGCTAAATTTCTGGTAAGTCTATTTGAGGCTTGTTTCCTTTTCAATTCATCCATCCACGGCTTCATCGTATCATCCGCCAAATCATAGGCCGTCTGACCCTAGGGGGAAAAAGAAAAAGGAAAAAAAATATGAATCAAGCCTTAAAAAATCAAACAAGCACATGGGGGATGGGGTATTGTAATCCAATGAGGATAAAATGAGGAAACCCAATGGGTTCTTTTAAATTATTTAATGCAAAAACCAACAAAGACATTTCCCACAAAGTTTGTAACATGAGATCTTTAAAGAAAGTGAAGATAAAGAAACTGAAAATGTGTGGAAAACATGCAGTCTCAGATCCTACATGCAGCCATTGGCGCTGGTAGGGTACATTGCAAACTTTGGGTACCATAGGGCAAACAACCGTCCAGATAAGACTGCAGCCGGTTGAGGAGACTTAAGTAAGCGAACACCCCTATAAGAATTGACATTTTAAAACTAAAAACTCCCATAAATATTATCAAACACTATAATAAAGACCCCAAAAGGCGTGCTGGGGTTAAGTTTGAAGAATGAATTACACAACACCCTTTGATGAGGAAACTTGTAAATCAATAAGCAATTACTTACCACATTGTTCAGGAGATCCATATCTGCCATGCTATCACAAAGGATCTCCACTGCTTCTGTTTGACTCCAGTAGGCAGCCGCGTGCAATGGCGTCCACCCATCCAAATCTTTGGTGTTGATGTTCACTCCTACATCTATTAATAATCTAGAAACAAAAGCCACCCATGTCATATTCACAGGCAAATAAAAATAACGCAACTGCAACAATGCAATGTGTGGGTCGGGGCCAGGCGAATGCAGAACATCCACCCCCAAATCACCCTGAATGCAGTCAACATTTATCAAACCCAGGGTAAAGATATGCAAGGAACTTAGTAAGTCAACAGGTAATCAATCCCTTCCATAATAATCACCATTTTTTTTTTTTTACCCTTTTCAGCTACTAAATGAAATCAGCCACATTCCCATTCTTCAAACCCCTTATAATTGCTACCAACCTTTTGTACACTTTCCAGTTCCTTGGAACACACAGTGTGCACCTTTAAAGCCAATCATAATCACATTTGTTTTTTGCATACTCACATTAAACCACTCAAAGTACACTTTGCCATTAACTTTTATTCATCACTCACATGTACAGAACTATTCTAATCCATATTTTTCATACAACTATTCAAGTGATTTCTCACCTTCTTTCCTGTTTCCATCATGAACCACATTCATCTTCATTCCATATCTTTCATTTAGTATTCACTCATTTCACCTTCTTATACAAAATTGTACAAATCTCCCAGAAATGCTAATTTCCTCCTACAGCCTTTGCACCATTCACTATTACTGCCTTAATTTTTTTCCACAACTCTCTCTCTCTTTCCTACCTTGCCTGCATCCTCTTATCCAGCACACCAACCAATTTACCCTTATACCATATCCGCACATTTCACATGAAACAACCCTCAACATAGTTTCTTACTGGGAACCGATCAATCTTACTCCTACATTCACTCTTCTTTGCCTAAACATGTTGAAAAGACTCACTTGCCGCACACAACTTCTTTTTCACTTAGCAACCTAACATTTTTCCCATTCTCCTCATTTAAAATGCAATAGCAACGAGGCGTAAAGTAAAAGATAGAGGAAGCGAAAATAGTGGGAGATATATAGCTAAAGATCCTCCTACAGGCACAGGGACTGGGAGGGCATGCCATTGCTCTAGATTTGAGTTGTAACAGGGGCATTATACACAAGCTACACCATCCACACCCTTGCAGGGGCATCCTCCAATGAAAAATTTTTATTCTATAATTAAATTGCTTTTAGCAAATTTGGATGGGGGAGGGGAGGGGGCGTTAGTGTCAAGGCACAATTCCAGTGATCCCATGACCCTTAGGTTTAAGCAAGCCTCTGCTAAGTAGGAAAACGAATATTTAGTTTTTCCTCCAGAAAAGAAATTTGCCAAATTAAAAAGAGAGGAAAAAAATGAATAGAATAGGTCTAAGGAAAATAATCCTATATGAATGTTGCAGCACAACTCCTGAATAAAGGTCAATAACATTAGCTTGAAATAGGAAATCTAATTCATTGGCTGAAGTTTTCCTCTACCTTTCCCTCTGGTAATCTTTAAAAACTAAATAGCAAATTTGATGCCCAGTTTCCCTACGTTTGAAAAGGGGTGATGACTATCGATGCCTCAGCCATCCTCAACATTAATCACTCCATACAACACTTGTTTCATAATAGAAATAGCAAAAAATTCAAACTACATCAAGCCAATCCCACAAGCTGGCAAATGGAACTTTTAACAATACATGGTTGCCCCACTACCACTAAGATCACAGGTGGCGTTTCGAATTTCTTACCTCATAACCTTAATATATCCTTTTGCCGCAGCAACGTGGAGGGCGGTGGCCCCCGTTTTAGGGTGGGGAACATCGGCCAGCTGGCGGGAGGTGAGCCAGATTTGTGCATCTTCAAGCATCTGTCTCTCCTCACGACTCCGTGATGCATCACAGTCAATACCTGCAATGAATATAAACATGGTTGCTGAATTAACTATGTAATTCAAACAATAAAGAACAGTACTTCAAATAATCAGCTCAGCTAAAGGGCCAGCCCCTTTAGCCAGAGTGAAATTCTGAGGAAGGACAATGAGGATACTTCCCAGCAGGACACCCTCTTCCTACTCAATTGGGCCAGAGTGCTCCCCCCACCCATACACGGAATCCCAGATCTCACAGAAACTCAGATAAAAAGGTGTCAAAGCATGGTGTACAGGACATAGTTTGGACTAGGGGTGGTGTCCACACACGAAGCAAGAGCCAAATGAAACTCAATGTAAACGTGTCAATGAAGGGTTCTCCAGCTCTGAAGGTAAAGTCAGGTTGGCAACCTTCAACAACATCACAACACAAATTGAATGCTGGCAGAGCAACATTCCGGCTAGAGAATGTGGAAAAAATGGTCACGAAAGACCCCCACAGATGCGGGATGTGAGATTGTGGTCCCATTCTCCAGGAGAATGAGAAGGGGGTCCTGTCCTGCAAGAACTTGCCCTGAATCCTTTTGACTCGCTTCCAAACCTCTGCTAGACAGGGTTGGCAAATAAAAATACCCAGCCCTAAAAAATCTGGGTTTTATTACCAGGTTTTGGGGGGCTTTTTCAAATGAAATGTGAAAAGACCCGGGTTTTTCAAATTACAGGAGTTTTTTTCAAGATATGAATGCTACTTATTATTTTATTCAAAATTCATATTTTTATAATTTTGACAAATATGTATCAAATTAAGATTATTTCTCTAATAATCACTCATAATTCCTCTCCTTCTACAGATTATGGCTATCATGGGTACCTACAATTCTGGATCAGTGATCTGTTAATGTGATCTTTTCTTATTATAATATAATTATAAAACTAATTATTAATATTATATAAAAATAGAGATAGCTATTCGTTTTCTATGTTATTCTAATGCTTGTAGCATTTGTTTTTTGGAAAAAGCCCAAGACTTGATAAACAAGATTGAATAAAACCCGGGTTTTATTGGGCTTTTTCAAAATTGTGGGGGTTTTGCCAACCTCTATCAGGAAGAGTGGCAATCATACTTTGAAACATACTGGAACCTAGCGGTAGCTAGACAAAATTCACAGAGTGAAATCGTTTGGGTGGTGCTTATAGTGAATGTAGGCATAATGCTTCTGCTTGAATGACATCTCACACTCGGCTGACCACCACAGAAGCAGTTGGTGTACAAAATGGACAGATCTTCTACGAATAGTAGTTAGACCCACAGCGATGAGGTGCAGACCACTGCGTTAATCACCACTGGGGTGGGTGGGGTGCCTCGCATGCAGCAGCAGTCCAAAAAATATTTGAATCCCTGAGAGTAGAATGGTCCTGGTTAGAGAGGATCCCCTCATCAGTGATCCCGATCTGCTTTCCCAATATTTCTCTCGCTTGTAGCCATATTATGAATGAGAAAAAGGAAATCATAAAAAGTAGATACTATGACCTCACAAGGACTTGGGAGTTTAAGATAAAAGTCTCCATAGGATCAGAAATTTCAGAATGTGATCATTTACACAATCAGCCCCAGTCCAGCATTGATAGACTTTCGCAACCTGGCCCACCATTCAGGTGAAGGTGTCCTGGAGCTTAACCATTAAGGATGGTGCTGGCATAGCCATCTTATATGTGTACTGAAGGAAGGTGAGCATAGTTGATGGCTCAACACACCAGGTACCTAATACTTGCCCTAGCCTGTGGGTTTTTGGCCCTCACTGTATACAATGCCACTTTATCAAAGCTCATTTAGCATAAACATGTTTATGAAAGGTTCCCCCCTCCCCCCTCAGGAGGTAAAGTGCAGTTGGTGGAGTTCAGCAAGCACACAAGGTGCTTTAAGCGCTGGTGAAGAAGCTGGGGTAAGGATGGCTTGCAAAGGACTGCCGTGGAGGCAGGGTCCAGTTTGCAGTCCTGTCATCCTGGAGGATGAAATGGTTCTCAGAAAATAAGTTAATTCATCCACATCTTTGATCAAGTCCGGAGGAACTTCCTTGGAATTGATCCTGTATTCTCACCACAGGAGATACCTACATTCAAATCCCAGAGGAGAAAGGGTCTTGGCAAATGTGTCATAATGAGGTGGAAGTATGCCACAGAGGTCAGCTGGAGGTGGAATATACACTGAAAGAATAGTATACTAACTATAAAGGTGTAGTTCCACTGATACTTCATTTAAAGAAGTATTTAAACCTATCAAGAGAAGCAAGGCCAGATCAGACTAAAATTAAGCATCCACCTGCCCAACCCCCTTCTCTATCCCATGGTGGCAGGGTTGTAACGCCCTTATAGCCCAGGAGGGTGGGCAGGGGGCACACAGCAAATATGGTCCTCTTGTGGTGGAGCGAATGTGAGTGTGTGTAAAAGGGCCATTCTCCCACCCCTTTTCTCAGTACCCTCTCCCTCCCTCTGTAAGAATGTGTGTGAATGGGAATGGGTTTGTTTTATTTTTGTTTATTTTATGTATAAAATGATTACCATGTTTTTCTTTCTTTCCAGGCGTCATATTCTGGAAAGATAGTAGCTAGTTTTGAGATATCACTACAATTAAAAGATTGTACTTTGCTTAAATTAATCTTTTATCAAAGCGTCATATTCTGGAAAGATAGTAGCTAGTTTTGAGATATCACTATAATTAAAAGATTGAACTTTGTTTAAAATAATCTTTTATCAAAGCGTCATATTCTGGAAAGAGAGAGTGGAAGTGTGGACTAACAGCAAGAGGGGTTCTCTAGACGAGTGCTCCGCCCAGCCCTGAGATGGAGGGCTTTCGTGCCTCTCTAACCACCTGAACCGCCATACCCGCCTTCGTTGACAATCCTGCCTCCTTCTAAGTTAGCCTACTACCACCCACCTCCAGCACACAAGTGATAGCGCGTGCCCCCTTTTCGTTCGGTTGTTGTGTTTTTTTATGTTTTGTGTAGATATATAAGTAAATTGTTGTATTCGCCAGTTATAAAATTCTCTTTTGGTATCGTATTTGGATTAGGGAATTTAGCCTCATTTTGAAGTGTGCACACTTCCCTTGTAAATATAAAATTGTTGTAAATATAAGCTGTAATTATCATTGTACTTTTTTTCTGTTAGTAAAGAACTGTACATACAATCCGTTTCATTCTCCTTCGATTTCTCACGTCCGGATTAGTATAGGAAGCGGGTTGGATCGATTGGGGTTAGTCTAAATTTTCCGGCCCGCTACACTCTTAGGTCAAATAGCTTGAGTGGAGTGTGAAGAGATGAGAATCCGCAGCTCCTGCCAATTAGCTAGGATTCCACAGCAATTCCATTAAAGGAAAATGCCCTCTTTGATTCAAGGACCTTCCTGGAGAAGAAACTCCAGGGGCTGTCGGCCGAAGAATGCGCTCAAGTTGGAGATGCCTTCAAGGGGTTGGATCCAAGAAGGGGGATGGGATGCTCCATTAGACAATGCCACCTTTTGCCACTCTAAGGGCGTTTGGACAGTCCAGGTGTTTCCCTTCTGAAGAGGACATCCTTGGAGTACTGTCTGAGCATACTTTTCCAGGTCTAGTGGGCACTTTGAAAAGCTAAGTGGAGGGAGCCAGTTGCTGTTGATCCAATAGTGGAGTTGTACAAGGGCAACTCCATAGGAAATGAGACAGCTGCCTTACTGCTAGGTAACAATTGGAAGGGCCTTGTGAAAGAACAGGGAAGGGGGGGGGGGCTCCTTTATGGAAGTGGAGTTGTTCGAGGATGGCTCCAAAAGTGTTAAGAGGGGAACTCCATTTATCAATAGGGAGTGGTGAGAGGGAAGCCCCCTTCACCAGTCAAGTATGCTGTTGGGTTCTTTGCTCACCCTAACTATTGGGCTGTATAAGCTTTGGGAGCAGAGGCATAGCAAAAAACTGTAGTCAAAGGTGGTATCCTGGTATCGTCGACAGAACCAAGGGCGCCACTGGCCAAAGATACATCAAACTATCAAAAAAGTTTCCTTACCTTAAACCTGAAAAGCTTAGGTATGATTGACATCTCTTATCAGAATAAGCAGCATCAAAAAAGACTGTTGTCAAAATGAAAGCAGTTGGGCATGCATGTACAAGCACACAATGCAGGGTGGACATTGTAAAGCTATGGGCATCTCCCTAGGACCAACAAGGAGGTTCTCAATAGGGAATATCCGGAAAGTACCAGTTAACAAATGGAGAGCAATGTGTTGGATATAGTCCACAACTCGCAGCCATGGTCTAGTTCAGAATGAACAAAAGTGATAGAACTATAAGCACCCCAGGTCCTAACTGCCACATATAGATGTCCATATGGCGGGTAGAAGGGTATTCTCCAGGCTTCTTAATCCTAACCATTCAAGTCAAGAGCCCTGTCGCTTCCAGCAGTATTGCCATGTACAAGTACTTGGCAGTATTCCAAAATGTCAATTCTCAAACCATCCTGAAAGATCAAAACAAGCCTTTGTAGTTACCTCTTCTATCCATCTCCTCCTGTAGGAGTTTTGCCATGTCATCTTCATCCACGACATCAATGGCCAGTTCACCATCATTGTTTACCACAGACAGATCTGCACCGCGGCTAATCAGGAACCTGAAAAAGATGCCAAGTTTAAAGGAGGTCAAATTGAATTACTAATGAAAATGATCTCGCCGACTATTCCATATAAAGTTGATTTAAAAAAAACAAAAAACAATCAGTAGCAATAAGAAAGCGGGATAAAAACACTAAGCCAAAAATAATACGAATGGGCAAACAGGGAAAGAAATATTCAAATGGCATACCATATCAGAGGAACCAATGATGTAAACAAATGTGAGCCACATTAATCACAGGGGAGATAAGAAAAGAAGTCAATGCAAATAATGAGAACAGAAAAGAAAAGGGATGGAAACACCAATGGGACCCCAGTGTTTAGTTTAGGTTCTGCCACTACCAGACACTATAAAACATGGCAGCGCCAAAAAACAACAACAACCACCAAATTGACCAACAACTAACCATATTTATTAATGTAGGTCTACTGTCCCTACTAGCGAATTTTTAAATTCTAATTTCAGAGATTGCACCCAGCGGCCACCAGCAAGGTTACCCCCACCCCCCACCCACCCCCCCCAAAAAATAATAGATTAATTAATTAGTTCAATATAAAAACAATAGATCACTAAAAAACAAAGTAAAAGGACAAAATTATTGGGGTACCCAGGCACAACCGGGAAGGCCCCCCTCCATAATGGACCCAACTGTACAATGAAGTTATAAATTAAATGGTATGGTAGAGGCCACTCTTCAATATCAACCTGGTGTGGTGTACAAGAGCCAGTCCCCAGTGATCCTGGCTTGATGAGGCTACAAAAGGATCTTCATAGCCTTTTCAAAGGACATGTGTAGAAGCAATGAGGAACAAAGCACAAAGGTGAGGCGTCCTCAAGACAAATAAGTTCACTCTCAAAATAAATCAAGAGATCATAGAGTTGGGCCATAATACTTGATGCAAAAACAGCATGCAAATTGGCTATTTAGAGAGAGGGATGTTAAAAGCCTGCAAGACTTGTGCTACCAAACTACCACTTCACAAGAAGATACCAGGAAGGCCATAGAAGACCCCAAAGAGGACTTTTAGGGTTGCTCAGAGCCAGGTGGAGGCTGACCCTAGAATTACAGATAAGGAAATCAAGAACCTACATCTGCTGAAGAAGACCTCTGTTAGAAACATCTAGCAATGGCTCTGCAATGACCTCCATTTTGAAAACCATGCACCCCTCAGGAAACCGCTTGTAACTTTTTCTTTCCTAAGGAAAACTGGGTTGCCTTGGCTAAAGAATACTTAGCTTGGGACCCAGAAAGCTAAGCTCATTAAGGAGTGGTTCAATATCTGTAGGTTGGTCAAATTTAAGGCTGCTTCACTTCTGTGCCTAAGCTCATTTATCATTCTAGGAGTTGGAGAATTTTTTGCACCCACTTTCCACCAGAACTTCACACATTGGGTCGGCAAGTACCTGATAACAATTTACCTTTTATTTTGCTGAATGCAACCCTGAATTGAGGGCTGGTGGGAATGCCAGGTATTATGGCAAACTGTAAACACCGACAAGGTACAATGCATAAAATGGGGCAGTTCAATCATTCTGGGGCATTTTTTTTTTAATGTGGCCATCTCGGATGGGGATAAATCACCCTAGGAATATCATGCCCTATTAGGATATATTAGATAATAGGTATTAGAATATTAACAATACAGAAATAAGACTTTTTTAAGGCACCCATCTAGCAACTACCAGCATAGGCATAAGTAGCTGTAATTATAGTATACATAAGAAAAGAGAGCAAAAGAAGACAAAACCAAGAATAGTCACTAAAAAAACAGGGGTAGGCTAGTTCTACTTGGCAGCATGCAACCAATGGCTAAGAGTCAAATAAATGGTAGCAACCATGCTCATCATAGAAGTGGGACAGGAAGTATGCTCAAAAATTTCCAAGACTAACACATTCAACAAGCATGTGCAAAACAGTTTGGGGAGCGGGTGACAATGCACTTGTCCCAGTAATTTGGAGGTGAATGTGACAAATTCAAAGAATACAGAAAGTGACCTGAAGGTGTAAAAGGTATTGGGGAATAGCTCCATAGGAAGAGTCACAGTGCAATGGAAGGCAATTATAAGTTCCCATCATCCACCTCTCATGTTCTTTGAACTAATTCCTGCCATGTAGTGTGAGGAAGAGCTAAATGATGGTTTGGTCACCCAGTCCAAGCGGATTCTTTGCCAGGCTTATTTCTGGCAATTCCCACAAGTCCAGGAAACCAGCAGAAGAAAATTTGACATCCAACAGCCTTGGGGCAACCATGGCATCATGTATACCACAAATCAGGGGGTCCAAAGATTCCAATGCCTAAAGAGGAGTCAGGGTTTTGTGAATTGCTAAAGATCACAATCCAGCCTGTTCTCTGGCCATGGTGTATAAGCTAACATAGAAAGGCGAATGCAACCAGCTCAGCAATAAAGATGGCGCTGTGCCTTGTAGAACCCCTCTGAATAAAACAGGAAGGATACAGCATGGAAACTGAACCCCCTGTAGTAGGACTTGGAGCCATCCATGTACACTGGCATGGATCCAGCATGACACAAAGTGTGTTCCAAAATGATTGAATGCAATACTCTCAGCGCAAGTAAACTTTAGGAGTAGAGACATTATGACAAATAGTCATGCGGAAGGGGGGAGGGGGGACCTTCCAGGGTGGCAGCCTGGGCAAAATCAGAGATAACACTGACCCAAGAACTACACCGGACTGTCAAAGAAGTTCCTAGCCTTAAACCCAAAGGGTTTAGGGTATGACTGGTGTCTCTGGGTGGCATAGGAACAGTCGAGATCAGCTGTGGATGCAGTGAGAGGTGTTTGTGACCATGCAAGCCACCCACTACTTCCCAACCAATATCAGGCTATGCATCCAGAGAGCAAAAGGATAAATCAAGACAGAAAAACATAGCGGTTCTCAGGCAGCAATGCGTAAATTCATCCATATTAAGGACATCTATCTCCAGTTCCTCAATCAGGTAGCCATGCAATTTTTTTTTCTTTAAGGAGGACATCTGGTGATTGTCACCTAGGGCAAAAGTCATCATAATGCTACAGACTCATAATGCTACAGACTAATACTATGCTAGATTTTTGAAAAAAAAAGCAAAAAAAACACTGAATAATAAAGATACAAAAAACAAAAGCAAAGAAATGAGCAAAAAAAAAAAAAAACAGTAAAAAAGTAAGAAGATGAAGGAAACCTGCTCCAGCATTAGGGGCAGGCCCACCTCTCCCTGATGCAGGAATATGCAACATATGAGTCAATAAAATGGACAAGGCCAGCTTCCTCCAAAAAGTCAAATAGTCTGCAAGTCTGTGTACACAAACCCGCAGCACCTAGTAGAGCCAGGCTGACTTCAAACAGAGGAGATATGGCATGGAACCTCCCACCCCAATAAGACTTGGAGCCATCCATATACACTGGCATGGATTGAGAGTGACACAAAGTGATATTCAAAAATGCTGAACACAATACACCCACTACAAACATTAAAAAGAGAAAGATTGTAGACAGTGAATGAAGAAATGAGAGTTGCCTTGTCAACTATACGTCTCAATATTAAATAATTGTGTGCTACTCATCAAGCTCAAATTTCCAATTGAAGACAAGATATATTTTCAAATTTCAATTAAATTAGGTTAAATTTCAATTGTAGTTAATTTTGAAGTGCTTTCCATGTAATTATGTATTTATCAGTGCTGGGAAATAGAATCGAATTCAAATCAATAAACCCTTTAAAATCTATATATTTTCAAACTCAAATCAGGGGTAAAAAAAAAATTGAACTGAAATTTTTATGGAAACTCGAATCGAAATTTAAACTCAAACTGAAAAGAATTAAAAAACTATTTCAAACTTGAATCGATTATAAATATGCGTTTGAAACGAAAATGTGGAGTATCATTAATAAAATAATTTAGGAATTCCAAAGAATCAGTGGTTTAACTTGTGAATGGTAGGTAAATGTATATTTTAATCTTTCGTCCTAATCCTAATCTTGTCTTGCTAATCACAGAATGACCCAAAGCTAATCCCTTTTCTGTCCTGAGTTTTTAAATCCCTAAGAGATTTTGAATTTAAATTTATGTCAAATATACTCACCATTTGGCTGTCAAGTTTGTTTTCAAACGAGCTTAAATTGTTCTTACAAGATATTATTTGTATTCTGTATGTTTATTGCAAAATATTTCAATATAATAATGAAAATTTGTAATATATGATAAATTTACCATGTTTTTTGAACAAATTTTTAATGTACAATGTTTAAAAATGCTTTGTGGGTTCTGTACTTTTATTGCATAATATTTGAATAGAAAAAAATGTATGTAGTATCCCATTAAAAACTTGCATTTGGCTGCGTTTTTTTCATCCTTACATACGGTTCCAGTTCATTGTGACTTTCCAAATATGTTCCCTATTAATTTCAAAATTTTTTTTTTAAAATTTAAGGGACTATCTTGCGACTGCCCACTTAGGCATAAGTCCCGTAAACAAACAGCTTAGTTCTAGGCTACTTTAAAAAATTTGAACAGAAAACAACAATAAAAGAAAAAAAAATTAGGAAGCAATAACAATAAAAATAACAAAACAATAACAAAAACAACAACTAAACCTAGTTAAATGAAAGGGAGAAGGCCAGCCTCCCCCCAAAAGTCAACAAGTCCACCAGACAATGTGCACGCACTCATCCCGAGTTCAAGGGACAAGCGGTAGCAACCCCGCCCACCCCGGTACCGGGACAGGTATCGTGTGTGTAGATCACCTAGACTGGGACATTCGACAAGAATGTGCTAAACAGACTGGGGGACGACGCAGTCGTCACAATAGGGCGCAGGAGAGCGCTCCATCAAATAGCGATGTGTCACACGAGTGTGACCGATTCGGACACGACAGAAAGCGACCTGAATCGTCGCGGCATTGGGGGATAGGTCCATGGGAACAGTCGCGGCGCAATGGCACGACACTTTAGGTTCCCTTCGACAGTCTCCCATCTTCTTTGCCAAGCAGTTCGAAGAGCTGCCCGTATTCGTGCCATTTAGTGAGTGTGAGGAAGAGCGAAACGCTGGTCCGGTCGCAGAGTCCTCGCGGATTCCTTGGCGCCCTCATTCTCCGCAATTCCTACATGTCCAGGAACCCAACAGACGATAATCTCGACATCCGCCCGGCTTGCCAAAACCGTAGGCGTCACGGATACCGCGGACCAAAGGATGCGGAGATTCCAATGCCCCCGAGAGCACTCAGGGCGCTTTGTGAGTCGCTATAGATCCCAATCCGACCTCCGAACCGGGCACGTCACGTAATCTCCCGGAACGAGTGGTGTATTGCCACCAGCTCGGCCGTGAAGATAGACGCAGCGCCTGGCAGAGCCCCGTTGACTTCAAACAGAGGGGATACGGCGTGGAAGCCGACCCTCTCTTTGGACTTGTAGCCATCTGTATACACTGGCACGGTTCCAGCGTGATACGAGGTGTGCTCCAAAAAGGTCGAACACAAAACTCCCGGCGCTGTACAAGCTTTGGGAGCAGAGGCGTCCTGGGCAGAACCAGGGGCACCACCGGACCGAGAGCTATACCTAGCTCTCGAAGGAGTTTCCTGGCCCTAAACCCAAAGGGCTTAGGGAATGACTGGCGTCGCTCGGCGGCATAGACAACGTCGAGATGAGCTGCGGATGCAGTGAGAGCTGTTGGCGACTGAGGGAGGCGCCGGGCTCGCGCGTAAAGGCGAGTAATGCACTGCACGCGGCGTAGAGCGAGTGGCATCTCTCCAGTATCCACCAACAGGCTCTCAATGGGGGAAGTGCGGAAGGCACCGGTCGCAAGGCGAAGGCCGGTGTGGTGGATCGAATCCACCTTCCGCAATAAACGCTCGGCTGCGGATGCATAAAACTCGCATCCGTAGTCGAGCTTCGAACGAACAAAGGATCGAGAAAAAAGTAGGGCAGTAGCCCTATGAGCGCCACAAGCGCTGAACGTCACGGAACGGAGAATGTCCATAGCGCGGGTACAAGGAACCCTAAGGCTGCGAATATGAGCCTCCCAGGTGAGGCGTCGGTCGAATACAAGACCAAGGAAACGGTGCGATTCAACCACATCCAAGCGCACCCCATTAAGAAACAAATCTGGGTCTGGGTGGAGCCGTGGATGGCGGAAGAAGTGCACCACTTTAGTCTTGGCCAAAGAAAACCGAAACCTGTGAGCTTCGGCAAAGCGGTTCAATGTCTGTTGGAGTCGACGCTCCAGAGTTGGCATGTGGGCCGCGCCAAAAGAGATCGAAAGGTCGTCCACGTAGAGTGTAGCGAGAACATCTTCCGGCAGCACCGAGTTGATGCCGTTGATGGTCAGGGCAAAGAGTGTGACACTGAGGACACTTCCCTGCGGAACACCCTCCTCCTGCTCCTTTGGGCAGGAGAGGGCTCCCGCGGCCCGTACGCGGAATCGATGGTATCAAGGAGAGTCTCCATGATACCGTATCATCAAGCGGTATCATAGGGCTTCTCCAGATCGAAAAATACCGAGGCGTAGTGCTGTCTACGAAGGAAGGCCTCGCAGACGGCATTTTCCAGTCGGAGCAGAGCATCAGACATGAAGTGGAACTTCCAGAGGCCGCACTGTGCAGAAGACAAATGGCCTCCGCTGACCAGGAAAAAGGCTAATCTAATATTTACCAATTTCTCCATCAACTTGCACACGCAAGAGATTAAAGAGATTGGGCGGAAACCGGTTGGAGTAGAGTGATCTCTCTCCGATTTGCGAAAGGCGAGCACAGTAGCGATTCGCTAGGAATCCAGGAGAAGACCCTCCACCCAGATCCTGTTGAACAAATCTAACAGAAAGGCCATGCCTCGCTCACCAGGTGTCGAAGCATGGCGTACGGGACATCGTCCGGACCATGGGCGGTGTCCGCGCACGAAGCAAGAGCGGAGCGCAACTCACTCACAGTAAACCTGTCGTTAAAGAGTTCTCCGCCTCTGTAGGTAAAGTCAAGCCGGCGGCCTTCCGCGACATCACGACGTGCATTGAATGCTGGCGGAGCAGCATCTCGGCTAGAGAATGGGGAAAAAGCGATCGCGAAGGATTCCACCACGGACGCGGGGTCCGAGATTGAGGTCCCATTCTCCTGGAGAATGGGAGGAGGGTCCTGCAAGAACTTGCCCTGAATCCTTTTGACTCGCTTCCACACCTATGCTAAAGGGGTCTTCCCGTGAAGTGAAGACACGTATGCCCGCCAAGAAGAGCGGCGGCGTGCTTCGAAATATACCGGAACCTAGCCCTAGCCCTAGCCCGACGAAACTGACCGACAGCATGCCTACATGCTTTAGCGCAAGTAGGCATAACACTTTTGTTTGAGGGCCGTCTCACACTCGGCCAACCACCATGGGAGTGGTCACGTGCAAACTGGCCAGACGTCCTAGGAATAGTAGTTAGGCCCACGGCGATGAGGTTGACGGAGAAGAACTCAACGGCCTCATCTACCGACCTAAACTACTCGACTGAGATAGAGAATTCAGTCATTTCCTGAAATGCGGGCCACCGCGCCCGCGCCAAGCACCACCGAGGTGGGCTCTCAGGTGGCAGTTGCCTTGAAAATGATATTTGAATGGGAAAGTAATCACTACCATGGAGGTCATCGAACACCCCCCAATCAAAATCAGGCTGTGCATCCGAAGAGCACCAAGATAGGTCAAGGCAAAAAATGAAGCGGTTCTCGCACAGTGATGCGTAAACTCATCCACGTTTAGGACACCCATCTCAAACTCTTCGATCAGATCGGCAAGGACTGGTCCCCTGGGATTTATTAAGTAATCTCCCCAGAGAGGATGCCTGCCGTTTAGATCTCCAAACAAGAGAAAGGGACGCGGCGGAAGTCCCCCGCGTCGAAGTCAGTTGACGGTGGAATGTACGCAGAAATGATAGTATACCTCCTATCCAGGTGCAGCTGCACAGCCACTGCCTGAAAGGAGGTAACTAAAGAGAAAGGAAGAACGGAGACATCATGCCGGGTGTAAACCGCGCATCCCCCAGCCCGGCCATCCCGCGGTGGTGGGGTCGCAAGACCCTTATATCCCGGGAGGGGGGCAGTGGACACGCGCCTAGCATGGTCTCCTGCAAAAAGATAGCTAACGGTGAATGGGACGAGACGAGCCTCCGCAGCTCCTCCCAGTTGGCCCGGAGTATATGGCAATTCCATTGAAGGAATATGCCCTCCAGGCCTAGCTCGGAGGAGACGCGGGGGCCCGCCTCGAACAAAGACCCTCACGGGAATGGCCATACGCTTCCCGGACTTATTGGGTGAGATGGGCTCACCATGCGAGTCTTTTCCTCCCTCCGCCTCGAAACCTTAGGCGGGCGTTGCGGCTTCAGAGGCAGGGGGACCTGTTTTCGAGAATCCACCATCTCCAAGCCACTCGCTCCACCACTAGGCGTGGGCGAAGGAGCCGAAGCTCCTTTGTAGCTGTCCTCCTTTCGGGGACAGCTTTAGGAAACCCGTAAGATGGCCTGGCGACCAACTTCAGGGGTGTTACCCACTGTGAGTCTAACTACTCGGTGGAGGCGCGTGGCCGTTTCGTTTCGCCTTACAGGAAACGGTCACGCTGGGGGGAGAGGGAGGAGCCCTGGTTTTAGCCGGGGCTGGGTATGAACCCCTTTTGCCGCCAGCTTTACCAGGGGAGCGCCCGGGTTGAGTAGAGCCCGCAGAAGGGCTCCGAATGGGCGCGGAAACAACCGTGCTCGTTGGCCTGGATGGGCCAGGAACAGAGGGTGCCTTTCTAAATATTGAGGCATATGACGTCCCAGGCAGAGCCGGGCGCGCCAGGACCAAGTCCTTAGCCTCGCGCAATCAGAGTCGATCTTATGCCTGAACGGCCAGGATTTCTTTCTTGAGGAGATATGCACCAGATTGCTTCGAAGAAGCGGGGTGCGGCTCTCCGCAATTAACACACTTGGCCACACACGATTTAGACTTATCGTGTGCGGCCTTGGAGCAATTTACACAGACTTCGGGTGACCCAAACTTTGCACATCTACAAGAACGATTCGTATGGCCGAAGCGGTGACAGTAATAGCACCGCGGCGGCAGTTGTACGAATGCCTTCACGCGGTAGCGGTACCAACCGGCACGCACCGACTCAGGGAGCTTGTCATAGTCGAACATGACGAAGAGTGTAGAGGTGGGTCTCTAGGCCCCTCCCTGTTTTCTCATCCCACGTTCGACCTTGACCGCCTCATGGTCGGCCAGCTCTAAGGTGACGTCCTCAATGGAGTAGTCAACGAGTTCCCTCGCATAAACTACTCCTTTCACAAAGTTCATGGTAGAGTGCGGCGTCACACTCACCGGGGTGCCATGCAGTGTCTGAAGAGCACTTACCTTAGCCGCCTCAGCGGGATTCGCCGTATTCGCCAGAAGGTTCCCGTCCGAGAAACGGGTCACCTTCGGCTCTCTACCAATTGCACTAGCTAATCCTCTCCTCTGATGGATCATGTTGCCCTTGGCCAACATGGTGCAACCAGCGGGCTCGAAAACGCCAGGTAACCTCTGAATGAGGGGCCCCGATGTCATCGAGGCTCCGTCCTGTGCACTTTTCGTCTTTGTCATACTCAGGGGCTCCGCACCCGGGGGGAAAGAGTGCCCGGATGTGCCGATCTTGGCTTGGTCGCTTGCTAAAGTGGCAGCAGACCCATCCATCCCCGCAGCTCCCCCGGATGGAGAGGAGCCCCGAGTCTTCTTAGTCTTTTTTCTGTTCTTCTTTTTAGAAGAGGAGGGCGTGGAATGAACCCACTTCTCACCTCCGCCGGAAGGAGCCCCTAGGCCATATGGAACAGCCTCAGCCAGGTCCTTCTCCGAAATGGAGAAGGTCCTGGTGGTCGCAGGGGCACTGGTTGGAGGAGATCTCTCCCTCCTTGTACTGCTTCATGGCCCTTAGCCATTTGAAGAGGACCTTGCATAGGAGCGGATTCGGGTTCAGTGCTTGGCGCCGAGCCCGGATTCACCCCCACGGAAGGCTCTACCGTCTGAGGCTGGGCCTCCAGTTGGCCAACCCCTCCCAGGACACCGCAGGTCCCCTTGGCAGCGTTACCAGTCTTGTGTGGGGAGGCACAGGCCTTGAACCCGGCAAGGTTTAATATTCTTGCTAGCAGGTCTTTTGAAGAAAGTGACCGAAGGGGCCTGGCTTCCCTCTCTCCCCTAAGGGGATTTGCCCTACCGAGCCGCTTCAACGAGGGGCGGTCGGCAATGGGCTGCCTGCTGGCTTTCTTGTCAGACACCTTGGAAAGAAAAGAGGCGACTGCCGCTGGAAATAGGGAGGTGCCTGAAAGCACCTCCAGGGAGGGGGGTGAGGGGGAGTCCCCTACACCCATAGGCGTAGGGGAGGAGTAAGCCTCCTCTCCAGTTAAACAAGTATGGAGGGTCCCCAGCGCAAGCACAGGGGGGTGGGGGCTCCATTATTTCACTGGAGCTGCCCGAGGGCGGCTCTGTTGATGAGCAAGGGAAAATTAAGGTGAAATTTTGTTTTTTTTTACATCATTGGGCATGGTGACCCTAAATTTTCTGCGGGACGCAATAGCTCATCACCTCTCACAGTTGCCCGCACTGCAAGAGGTGCTTACAGGCCTGGCAGAACCAGGTGCCCCATTTGGGACCACCCCTCCCAACTGGTGGCCTGGCAGTCCATCGGCATGGCGGCTCCACCTTGAACACGCCGTAAAAAGATAGATTGTGAAGAGGGGAGGAAAAGGGATGTGAGGAAGGTGTGGGTGGGGATGAAGCAGGTTGTTAAAAAAACACATCCCAAACCGGAGCTCAGGGGTTTGGGAATGTTGCTCCCCCCACTCAGCCCTGATCCGGGACGGTTGGCTTGAGAAGAAGGTCTGCATCTACCCTGTGAAATTAGAGGCTGACCAGAGAAAGTTGTGGGAGAGGTTGTATGAAAAGCGACGAAGTAGGGGAGAAATCGGGCTATCTAAAGGAAGGAAGAGAGGCTAAGCTGGGGCCGGACGGAGCGGTGGATCCCGTCAGCACGGCAGCCAGGATGGCAAATCACCGCACCCCTTACGGGGTATTAATTTCAATAGAAAAGTACACAGAATTTGGCATAACACAGTAAATAATGAATTTACCTTAACTCAAGGAAAATGTGTAATAAGAGTGCAAAAAGGTTTATGTTACTTTGTTATAAATTATATTTTACGAGAAAAAATCATATAGAAGTCTGAAATAATAGATTTAAACATTTGAAATTCAGGCTGAACTTGAACTCAAAAAATATGAATTAAAAAAATATAGAGAACTCAAATCGAAATCTGAATTGATATTTTAAAAAATGGCAAAGTCAAATCGATATTCATTTTAGTTCCCAGCCCTGGTATTTATACTTAAATTCTATTATATTAAGGGTGCTGTGGCTGCTTCTAGATAGCAATTAGCGTGCCACCATCAGAAAAAGATTGAAAACCACTGGATCAGGGTATGACCGGTCTCTCAGCAGCATGGGAAAAGTCAATATCAGCTGTGGATGCTATGAGAGATGTTGGCGACTGAGGAAGGCGGTGGGCTAGCAAATAGTAGCCCAACAGCACCACAGAACAAACAATGTCCATGGTGTGGGTATAAGAGACCCTAAAGGCTGCAATTATGAGCCTCCCAGGTCAGGCGTCAGTTGGAAACAAGACCAAGGAAACTGCAAATCCACCACTTCCAGACAAACCCCATTTAGAAAAAAATCTGGGTTAGGGTGGAGCTGAGGTTGTTCACCACCTTAGTCTTGGCCAAGGAAAACAGAAACCAGTGTGCTTCGGAATAGCGAGATACAAGGTTCAATCCCTGTTGGCGTAGATGCTCTAGAGTTGGCCACACCAAAAGAGATCAAAAGAACCCATAAAAGGACAAACATGCACCCGCCAGCCAGAGCAAGTTTTGAAGTGGGTAGGCGGTAGTGATGTACTGATTACACATTTTAGCTGATCCCGATTATTAACAAAAGACCGATGCCGAGCTTTGGTAAATTTTCAAATCATTAGTTAAAGCTCAACTATTATAGTCACCTATAATGCTCTTAGGATTGTCAAGGCTACAAGACTATCAATGTGGATAAAGCATCAACCAAATAATGCTCATATATTTGTTGGTCAAGCAAATTAGCAGAAAATATTTATAAATTATTATCTTTTTTGCATGTTATATAAAATACAAAAAAAATCTTTTCTACTGCTTCAGGAATGTAAAAGATGATAAAAAGTCATAAATTTTGCGATAATAACCACAATGTGAAACATAGAACTCGTTCAATTTACAATACAAGTGACGCTGACCACTGTTTTTCTTTTACAAATTTTATAAAATAATTGATGAAAAAATCTGTGACAACTTTTTATTTATATACTAATTGTAGAAAGGAATAAAGGTACCCACCATTTTACTTATACTTATTTAAGTGAAAACATTTTCTGGAATGGTCACAAACTTAGGAAGTCCACTAGCTTTCTTTATTCCAGTTGATCAAGTTTTATCAAGCCTTTATCCTAATCACACTCATAACATTCACTTTAATCACTGGGAATTCTTTTAACATTTTTTCACCAACTATCATAGAAAAATAGTAAGTGAGAGTTGATGAAACTCTTATAGTAATATGAAAATAAATGTCGGCAAGTGATGATAAAATTTCATAACTATAATGTACCACTGTGAAGAAATTAAACTTCAAACTTAAGTGAATATTTGTTTGTTTTTCTTTATCACCAAAAATATTAAGAGAAAAAATATCCTGGGAATAAAGGCTCGGCTAATTACAAAAAATATATGCCGATTGATTGGTATATCCCTAGTAGGTGGCTATGTAATAAAGAGAAGTAGAGATAGGTGGGTAAACTAACAGAGTGATCATGTATAATTATTATATAGTGGTCGGTGTTAAGTGATACCAGGATGGCATGCAGTCTACGCAGGCACTGTTCTAGCTGGACATAGTGTAGCCAGTTGAGAACAGTTCCTCCAGGTACAGGGTGTGGGTAGGCCAAAAGGTGAGGGTATAGACATAAAAATAATAATAAATAACTATAAAGTAACATGAATAGGGAAGGAGGGGATATTTTTTTTTTTAATTTTAGGAGCCTATCAGGCGACTGCCCACTTGGGCATAAGGCGCCGGAATCAAGACAGCCTAGCACTAGGCTACTTTAAAATAAGAATATAAAAACATAACAATAAAAAGGGAAAATGGCAACAATTAGGAAGCAAGCTCCGGCATCGGGGGGAGGTCCCCCTAAACTGGGTGCAGGAGCGTGCAACCTACAAGGAAAACTAAAAAAAAAATAGAATCTTCTTAAATAAAGGGGAGAAGCCCGGCCTTCCCTAAAAAGTCAACAAGCCCACAAGTCAATGTGCACGAACTCGTCCCGAGTAAAAGGGACAGGCGGTAGCGACCCCGCCCAATCCGGTACCGCGACAGGTATCGTGCCCGAAGATCACCCAGACTGGGACATTCGACAAGAATGTGCCGAACAGTTTGGGGGACGACGCAGTCGTCGCAATAGGCCGCTAGCGAGCGCTCCATTAGATAGCAATGCGTCACACGAGTGTGCCCGATTCGGAGACGACAGAAAGCGACCTGAAGCCGTCGCGGCATTGGGGGATAGGTCCATGGGAACAGTCGCGGCGCAATGGAACGACACTTTATGTTCCCTTCGACCGTCTCCCATCTTCTTTGCCAAGCAGTCCGAAGAGCTGCCCGTATTCCTGCCATGTAGTCGGTGTGAGGAAGAGCGAAACGCTGGTCCGGTCGCAGAGTCCTCGCAGACTCTTTGGCGCCCTCATCGGCGCGTTCATTCCCCGCAGTTCCTACATGTCCAGGAACCCAGCAGAAGATAATCTCGACATCTGCCCAGCTTGCCAAAACCGTAGCCTCACGGATATCGCGAACAAGAGGATGCGGAGATTCCAATGCCGCGAGAGCATTCAGGGCGCTTTGTGAGTCACTATAGATCACAATCCGTTCTCCGAACAGGGCACGTCGCGAAATCTCCCGTACCGAGTGGTGTATTGCCACCAGCTCGACCGTGAAGACAGACGCAGCGCCTGGCAGAGGCCCGCTGACTTCAAACAGAGGGGATACGGCGTGGAAGCCGACCCCCTCTTGGGACTTGGAGCCATCCGTATACACTGGCACGGTTCCAGCGTGACACGAGGTGTGCTCCAAAAAGGTCGAACGCAATACTCCCGGCGCCGTACAAGCTTTGGGAGCAGAGGCGTGGCGACAAATAGCCAAATGTGGTACCCTCCAGGGTGGCGTCCTGGGTAGAACCAGGGGCGCCACCGGACCGAGAGCTATATCGAGCTCTCGAAGGAGTTTCCTGGCCCTAAACCCAAAGGGCTTAGGGAATGACTGGCGTCTCTCAGAGGCATAGGCACCGTCGAGATGAGCTGCAGATGCAGTGAAAGCTGTTGGCGACTGAGGGAGGCGCCGGTATCGCGTGTACAGGCGAGCGATGCACTGCACGCGGCGCAGAGCGAGTGGCATCTCCCCAGCAGCGACCAACAGGCTCTCAATGGGGGAAGTGCGGAAGCCACCGGTCGCAAGGCGAAGGCCGGTGTGATGGATCGAATCCACCTTCCGCAATAAACGCTCGGCTGCGGATGCATAAAACTCGCATCCGTAGTCGAGCTTCGAACGAACAAAGGATCGATAAAAAAGTAGGGCAGTAGCCCTATCAGCGCCCCAAGCGCTGAACGTCACGGAACGGAAAATATCCATGGCGCGGGTACAAGAGACCCTAAGGCTGCGAATATGAGCCTCCCAGGTGAGTCGTCATCAGTGGCCTGAAGGCGCCTCCGTTGATGTGAGGGGAAAAGGGGAAGGGGTTTTTTTTTATATTTGCACAGGATGCATACTCTCATCACCACTCACAGTAGCCCGCCCTGCAAGGGGTGCATACAGGCCTGGCAGAGCCAGGTGCTGCCATTCTAGACCACCCATTCCGCCTGGTGGCCTGGCAGTCCATCAGCATGGCGGCTCCACCTTGGATGCGGCGTAAAATTGATAGAGTGTGAAGAGAAAAGGAAAAGGGATGTGAGGAAGGTATGGGTGGGATGAAGCAGGTTGTTAAAAACCCACCATCCCAAACTGGAGCTCAGGGGTTATGGAACATTGCCCCCCCCCCCCTCCCTGATCCGGGATAGTTGGCTGTGAAGAAAGTCGGCATCTACCCTGTGAAAATACAGGCCGACCAGAGAAAGTGGTGAGGTTGTAGGGGAAGTGATATAGCAGGGGATTTTTTTTTTTTTTTTAAGAGCTGATCTGGCGATTGCCTACTTGGGCATTAGTCGCCGTATTAAAACTGGCCTAGTTCTAGGCTACTTTAAAATAAAATTAAAGAGAAAAAAACAACAACACCCCAAAAGGGGGAAAGGAAGCAAGCTGGTGCGTCGGGGAGAGGTCCCCCCGGCGCAGGAGCGTGCAACTAAAGGAGAAAAACAAACAAAAAACAAAACGAAAAAAAACAAAAAACAAACCTTGCTTAAATAATAGGGAGAAGGCCGGCCTCCCCCAAGAAGTCAACAAGTCCACAAGTCAATGTGCACGAATCTGTCCCGAGCACAAGGGACAGGCGGTAGCGACCCCGCCCATCCCGGTACTGGGAGAGGTATCGTGCGCGAAGATCACCCAGACTGGGACATTCGACAAGAATGTGCCGAACAGTCTGGGGGACGACGCAGTCGTTGCAATAGGGCGCAGGCGAGCGCTCCATCAGATAGCGATGCGTCACACGAGTGTGTCCGATTCGGAGACGACAGAAAGCAACCGGAAGCCACCGCGGGATTGGGGGATAGGTCCATGGGAACAGTCGCGGCGCAATGGCACGCAACTTTAAGTTCCCTTCGACCGTCTCCCATCTTCTTTGCCAAGCAGTCCGAAGAGCTGCCCGTATTCCTGCCATGTAGTCGGTGTGAGGAAGAGCAAAACGCTGGTCTGGTCGCAGAGTCCTCGCGGACTCTTTGGCGCCCTCATCGGCGCGCTCATTCCCCGCAATTCCTACATGTCCAGGAACCCAGCAGAAGATAATCTCGACATCTGCCCGGCTCGCCAAAACCGTGGCGTCACGGATATCGCGAACCAGGGGAGGCGGAGATTCCAATGCCCCGAGAGCATTCAGGGCGCTTTGTGAGTCGCTATAGATCACAATCCGGTCTCCGAACCGGGCACGTCGCGTAATCTCCCGTACCGAGTGGTGTATTGCCACCAGCTCGGCCGTCAAGACAGACGCAGCGCCTGGTAGAGCCCCGCAGACTTCAAACAGAGGGGATACGGCGTGGAAGCCGACCCCCTCTTGGGACTTGGAGCCATCCGTATACACTGGCACGGTTCCAGCGTGACACGATGTGTGCTCCAAAAAGGTCGAACGCAATACTCCCGGCGCAGTACAAGCTTTGGGAGCAGGGGCGTGGCGACAGATAGCCAAATGTGGTACCCTCCAGGGTGGCGTCCTGGGCAGAACCAGGGGCACCACCGGCCCGAGAGCTATATCTACCTCTCGAAGGAGTTTCCTGGCCCTAAACCCAAAGGGCTTAGGGTATGACTGGCGTCTCTCGGCGGCATAGGCACCATCGAGATCAGCTGCGGATGCAGTGAGAGCTGTTGGCGACTGAGGGAGGCGCCGGGCTCGCGCGTACAGACGAGTGATGCACTGCACGCGGCGCAGAGCGAGTGGCATCTCCCCAGCATCGACCAACAGGCTCTCAATGGGGGAAGTGCGGAAGGCACCGGTCGCAAGGCGAAGGCCAGTGTGGTGGATCGAATCCACCTTCCGCAATAAACGCTCGGCTGCGGATGCATAAAACTCGCATCCGTAGTCGAGCTTCGAGCGAACAAAGGATCGAGAAAAAAGTAAGGCGGTAGCCCTATCAGCGCCCCAAGCGCTGAACGTCACGGAACGGAGAATGTCCATGGCGCGGGTACAAGAGACCCTAAGGCTGCGAATATGAGCCTCCCAGGTGAGGCGTCGGTCGAATACAAGACCAAGGAAACGGTGCGACTCAACCACATCCAGGCGCACCCCATCAAGAAACAAATCTGGGTCGGGGTGAAGCCGTGGATGGCGGCAGAAGTGCACCACCTTAGTCTTGGCCAAAGAAAACCGAAACCTGTGCGCTTCGGCATAGCGAGAGACGCGGTTCAATGCCTGTTGGAGTCGACGCTCCAGAGTTGGCATCTGGGCCACGCCAAAAGAGATCGAAAGGTCGTCCACGTAGAGTGTAGCGAGAACATCTTCCGGCAGCACCGAGGTGATGCCGTTGATGCTCAGGGCAAAGAGTGTGACACTGAGGACACTTCCCTGCGGGACACCCTCTTCCTGCTCCTTTGGGCCGGAGAGGGCTCCCCCCACCCGTACGCGGAATCGTCGATCTCGCAAAAATTCAGATATAAACATTGGGAAGCGTCCCCTCGCCCCCATCGTGTGGAGAGTCTCCATGATACCGTATCGCCATGCGGTATCATAGGCCTTCTCCAGATCAAAAAACACCGTGGCGTAGTGCTGTCTACGAAGGAAAGCCTCGCAGACGGCATTTTCCAGTCGGAGCAGAGCATCCGACGTGGAGTGGAACTTACGGAAGCCGCACTGTGCATAAGACAGATGGCCTCCGCTGTCCAGGAAATAGGCTAATCTAACATTTACCAATTTCTCCATCAACTTGCACACGCAAGATGTTAGAGATATTGGGCGGAAACCGGTCGGAGTAGAGTGACCTCTCCCCGGCTTGCGAAAGGCGAGCACAGTAGCGATTCGCCAGGAGTCTGGGAGGAGACCTTCCACCCAGATCCTGTTGAACAAATCTAACAGAAAGGCCATGCCTCGCTCACCCAGGTGTCGAAGCATGGCGTACGGGACATCGTCCGGACCATGGGCGGTGTCCGCGCACGAAGCGAGAGCGGAACGCAACTCAATCACAGTAAACTTGTCGTTGAAAGGTTCTCCGCCTCTGGAGGTAAAGTCCAGCCGGCGGCCTTCCGCGACATCACGACGTGCATTGAATGCTGGCGGAGCAGCATCACGGCTAGAGAATGCGGAAAAAGCGGTCGCTAAGGATTCCGCCACGGACGCGGGGTCCGAGATTGCGGTCCCATTCTCCTGGAGAACGGGAGGGGGGTCCTGCGAGAACTTGCCCCGAATCCTTTTGACTCGCTTCCACACCTCAGCTAAAGGGGTCTTCCCGTTAAGTGAAGACACGTATGCCCGCCAAGAAGAGCGGCGGGCGTGCTTCAAAATATACCGGAACCTAGCCCTAGCCCGACGAAATTCAGCGACAGTGAAATCGTTCGGGCGGCGCTTATAGCGCATGTAGGCATAACGCTTCTGTTTGAGGGCCGTCTCACACTCGGCCGACCACCATGGGAGTGGTCGGCGTGCAAAACGGCCAGACGTCCTAGGAATAGTAGTCAGGCCCACGGCGATGAGGTTGCCGGAGAAGAACTCAACGGCCTCATCTACCGACCTAAACTCCTCGACTGAGATAGAGAATTCAGTCATTTCCTGAAATGCAGGCCACCGCGCCCGCGCCAAGCACCACCGAGGTGGTCTCTCAGGCGGCAGTTGCCCTGAAAATGATATTTGAATGGGAAAGTGATCACTACCATGGAGGTCATCGAACACCCCCCAATCAAAATCAGGCTGTGCATCCAAAGAGCACAAAGATAGGTCAAGGCAAGAAAATGAAGCGGTTCTCGGACAGTGATGCGTAAACTCATCCACGTTTAGGACACCCATCTCAAGCTCTTCGATCAGATCGGCAAGGACTTGTCCCCTGGGGTTTATGGTGTAATCTCCCCAGAGAGGATGCCTGCCGTTCAGATCTCCAAGCAAGAGATAGGGCCTCGGCAACCGTGCCACGACGCGGCGGAAGTCCCCCGCGTCCAAGTCAGTTGACGGTGGAATGTACGCAGAAATGATAGTATACCTCCTATCCAGGTGCAGCTGCACAGCCACTGCCTGAAAGGAGGTATCTAAAGAGAAAGAAAGAACGGAGACATCATGCCGGGTGTAAACCGCGCATCCCCCAGCCCGGCCGTCCCGCGGTGGTGGGGTCGCAAGACCCTTATACCCCGGGAGGGCGGGCAGGGGGCACGCGCCTAGCATGGTCTCCTGCAAAAAAATAGCTAACGGGGAACGGGACGAGGCGAGCCTCCGCAGCTCCTCCCAGTTGGCCCGGAGTCCACGGCAATTCAATTGAAGGAATATGCCCTCCAGGCCTAGCTCGGAGGAGACGCGGGGGCCCTCCTCGAATTGAAGACCCTCACGGGAATGGCCGTACGCTTCCCGGGGGCAGAACCCCGGGCGCTGTTGGCCGGACAAAGCGCTGGAGGCGCTGTCGCCTTCGAGGACTTATTGGGGGAGGTTGGGCTCGCCATGCAAGTCTTTTCCTCCCTCCGCCTCGAAACCTTAGGCGGGCGCTGCGGCTTCGGAGGCGGGGGACCCTCTTTTCGAGGAACCACCGTCTCCGAGCCACTCGCTCCACCTCGGGGCTTGGGCGAAGGAGCCGAAGCTCCTTTGTTGCTGTCCTCCTTTCGGGGGACAGCTTTAGGAACCCCCGAAGATGGCAAAGCGACCATCTTCAGGGGTGTTGCCTCCTGTGAGTCTAACGACTCTGTGGAGGCGCGTGGCCGTTTCGCCTTGCGGGAAACGGTCACGCTGGGGGAAGAGGGGGGAGCCCTGGTTTTAGCCGGGGCTGGGTATGAACCCTTTTTGCCGCCAGCTTTACCAGGGGAGCGCCCGGGTTGGGTAGAGCCAGGAGAAGGGCTCCGAATGGGCGCGGAAACAACCGTGCTCGTTGGCCTGGATGGGCCAGGAGCAGAGGGTGCCTTTCGAACTACTGAGGCATATGACGTCCCAGGCAGAGTTGGGCGCGCCAGGACCAAGTCCTTAGCCTCGCGGAATGAGAGTCTATCCTGGGCCTGAACGGCCAGGATTTCTTTCTCCAGGAGATATGCACCACATTGCTTCGAAGAAGCAGGGTGCGGCTCTCCGCAATTGACACACTTGGCCACACACGATTTGGACTTATCGTGTGCGACCTTGGAGCAATTTACACAGACTTCGGGTGACCCCGACTTTGCACGTCTACATAAGCGATTCGTATGGCCGAAGCGGTGACAGTAATAGCACCGCCGCGGCAGTGGCACGAATGCCTTCACGCGGTAGCGGTACCAACCGGCACACACCAACTCAGGGAGCTTGTCACAGTCGAACGTGACGAAGAGTGTAGGGGTGGGTCTCGAGGCCCCTCCCTGTTTTCTCATCACACGTTCGACCTTGACCGCCCCATGGTCGGCCAGCTCTAGGGTGATGTCCTCAATGGAGTAGTCAACGAGTTCCCTCGCATAAACTACTTCTTTCACAAAGTTCATGGTAGAGTGCGGCGTCACACTCACCGGGGTGCCATGAAGTGTCCGAAGAGCACTTATCTTGGCCGCCTCGGCGGGATTCGCCGCATTCGCCAGAAGGCTGCCGTCCGAGAAACGAGTCACCTTCGGCTCTCTACCAATTGCACTAGCTAATCCTCTCCTCTGATGGATCATGTTGCCCTTGGACAACATGGTGCCATCAGTGGAGCAAATAACGAGGAAGCGTTTGAAGCCAGCGGGCTCGAAAACGCCAGGTAACCTCTGAATGAGGGGCCCCGATGTCATCGAGGCTCCGCCCTGTGCACTTTTGGTCTTTGTCATCGTCAGGAGCTCCGTACCCGGGGAAGCAGAGGGCCCGGATGTGCCGATCTTGGCTTGGTCGCTTGCCAAAGTGGCAGCAGACCCATCCGTCCCCGTAGCCCCCGCGGATTGAGAGGAGCCCCGAGTCTTCTTCGTCTTTTTCGTCCTTTTCTTTTTTAGGGAGGAGGGCGGGGAATGAACCCGCTTCCCACCCCCGCCGGTAGAAGCCCCCAGGCCAGATGGACCGGCCTCGGCCAGGTCCTTCTCCGAAATGGAGAAGGTCCTGGTGGTCGCAGGGGCATCATCCGGAGGAGATCCCTCCCCTCCTTGTACTGCCTGAGAATCCACAGCCGTTTGATTAGGACCTTGCATAGGGGCGGATTCGGGTTCGGTGCTTGGCGCCGAGCCCGGATTCCCCCCCATGGAAGGCCCTACCTTCTGAGGCTGGTTTTCCTCAAGGACCCTGTGTGTCACAGGAGGGGCCTCCAGTTGGCCATCCCCTCCCAGGACATCGCAGGTCCCCTTGGCAGCGTCATAAGTCTTTAGTGGGGAGGCACAGGCCTTGACCCCAGCAAGGTTTAATATTTTTGCCAGCAGGTCTTTTGAGGGAAGCGACCGAAGGGGCCTGGCTTCCCTCTCCCCCCTAAGGGGGTTTGCCCTACCGAGCCGCTTGTACGAGGGGCGGTCGGCAATGGGCTGCCTGCTGGCTTTCTTGGCAGTCCCCTTAGAACGCAAAGGAGGGACTGCCCCTGGAGATAGGGAGGTGCCCAAAAGCACCTCCAGAGAAGGGGGTGAGGGGGAGTCCCCTACACCCGTAGGCTTAGGAGAGGAGTAAGCCTCCTCTCTGGTTAAAGAGGTATGGAGGGTCCCCTGCGCAAGCACAGGGGGGGGGGACCTCCATCTTTTCTGTGGAGCTGCACAAGGGCGGCTCCGTTGTTTTAGGGGGAATTAAGGGGAGATGGTTTTTTTTTTCATCATTGGGCATGGTGACCCTCTTTGTTTTATGGGACGCAATAGCTCATCACCTCTTGCAGTTGCCCGCACTGCAAGAGGTGCTTACAGGCCTGGCAGAGCCAGGCGCCGCCATTTGGGACCACCCCTCCCGCCTGGTGGCCTGGCAGTCCATCGGCATGGCGGCTCCACCTTAGACACAGCGTAAAAAAAAATAGGTTGTGAAGAGGAGAGGAAAAGGGATGTGTGGAAGGTATGGGTGGGGATGAAGCAGTTTGTTAAAAACCAGCCACCCCAGACCGGAGCTCAGGGGTTAGGGAACATTGTCCCCCACCCCCTCAGCCCCGATGCGGGACGGTCCGCTGAAAGGAAGGTCAGCATCTACCCTGTGAAATTAGAGGCTGACCAGAGAAAGTTGTGGGAGAGGTTGTGTTAAAAGAGAGGAAACAAGTGTTTTGAAGGAAGGAAGAGTCTAAGCTGGGGCCGGATGGAGCGCTGGATCCCGTCAGCACGGCGGCCAGGATGGCAAATCGCCGCGCCCCTTACGGGGTATAGCAGGGGAGAAATACAGGCTGTCTGAAAGGAGAAGAGGCTAAGCTGGGGCCAGACAGGGCGCTGAGTCCTATCATAACGGTGGCCAAGAAGGCAAATCTCTGCGCCCCTTATGGAGGAGGGGGAAGGAGGGGAAAGAGTTCACTTCAACCCAGTGTAGCTCCTTCAGGTTGCAAGTGTAACAGGCTACATAGGGTACCGCCACTGTGGGCTGAATCCACATCGAGTGCCTAAAGGTCATGGTGGCTACTGTGCTCATAGGCCTGGAATGGGCACGAGGTGATTTTTTTTTTTTACTGAAAGGAGCAGATGAAGTCCCATATCACGTATGTCACAATAAGATCAATTCCTTGGCATCTGTAATAGAAAATGGTTCTGACCTGGATGACATGACCTCAAGCTAATATAACAAGTCACATTGCTTAAAGGAAACAGGGTCCACCTGGTTGCACACAATTCACATGATACAGCTTATTGTGTAAGGCCTCAGAGCAGTTCATTCAGATTTGGAGTTGACTTATTACCAGTGGCAATGGTAACATCTCCACAGTAATGACACAACTGCCTTAACCTGATGGTGATACCAGCCAGCTCACACCTGAATCAGGGAGCTCTTATGTGATGTCTTTCAAGCAGTAGCTGATGACTTCTCTCAGTCATCATTTTACATGGAGCAACTAAAGAGCATTCATTCACTTAGCAGGGTCAGCTACATTCACGTCAAGACTTCCCTATCGAAGAAATGGGTAACTTTTGGCTCCATAATGAGAACTCCAGGTAATGCCTGACTCATGGAACGTGTCTCCTCTCAACAGCATGCTCACATTGATAGAGCCGAGTACTAGAAACTAAGCTCAAAAGGCTGGGGAGGGAACTTCTCAATGAGTGGCGCCAACATTAATGGGGTTTT
Organism: Ceratothoa steindachneri; assembly: GCA_963969495.1. Classification (NCBI taxonomy): domain Eukaryota; kingdom Metazoa; phylum Arthropoda; class Malacostraca; order Isopoda; family Cymothoidae; genus Ceratothoa; species Ceratothoa steindachneri. The sequence goes on from OZ018339.1 coordinate 22,350,006, forward strand.
CCCCTCCACCTGATGGTGTCAGGAGGGAGGCCAGATATACCATCCTTGGCCTGGTCACTTATCAAATTGGCAGAGGGTCCATCCATCGGGAAACGCCCCCTGCACCCCCAGGAGAGGGTCCTTTTGTTTTTTATTTGGAGTAGAGAGTAAGGAGTGCTATACCAAAGCCAGGGAGGAGGGAGGTCTGAGCAGTCCCCCGAAATTGAAAAGGACCTAGCTATCTGTGGAACCCCATTGGAGGGAAGACCTGTGACCCCCCCATAAGGATCTTACTCAGGAATGGGCTTGGCTTCAGGGTGTCTCCCACTTATTCAGTGCCCCCAGCAGTGGGCAGGGGCCCTTTGAGTCCTCACTAACATCAGGGGATGTGGGGGGAGGAGTGTCAATCTGGCTATTTCCCACAGCTCAACCAAGGACTAACCAGGCCTATGGGTCTTAGCAATACATTTCCATGCTTGAAAAAGAAAGATAGTGTATATCTATTCATGCAAGATGTGGCTCCCTGTCATAAAGACAAAAGAGAATGGGAGGACCAAAGTGGCATCGAAGGACTTCCTTGGCTGGGTCACTCTTCAGCCATGAACCCAAACATACATGTGTAGGGAATACTAGAAGAGAGCCTTTATGGAAAAAGTTGAAAAAACAACAAACAGAACCATAGTCAGAATTGCTGATGTCATAACCAAAACATGGTTTGAAATACACAAGCTGCAATTTCACAACTTATTAATCTTATACCTAGGTGGATTGAAGCTCTAAAAGCCACACTGTCCTTCATTGTTCAAAATGTATTTTTCTTGCATGTGACTGTAGATAAGAGGAAGAAATGAGGTAGGTAGGTCAAAGGAGGAGATAAGCTGAAGGATAAAAGGGGGGCAATGATGGTATACACCAGCTTCCCCATGCCTGCCCAAAGAGTTGAATTCGACGAGTGAAAATAGTGGAAGATATAAAACAGCACTCAGGGAGAATGCACAACTGCAGGAACATGAGCCGGGAGGATGGGACAGAGAGTGCAAACTATGGGCACTGGGGCTGGGAGGATGTGTTGTCTCTCCAGAAACTAGGTGTAAAAGTCCTCTTGGAGAATAGGAAGGGGGTATCATGTGAGAACTTAGCCAGAATAATTTTGACATCAGGCACGATTAATAAATAACATCTGCCAGTGGCATACCTAAGGGGGGGAGGGGGAAGTTGGCAGCCGCCCTCCCGGAAAATTTCCTCTATGGAAGAGGGGCGGGCGACCGCCCCACCCAAAAATGTCGGCCCAAGAAGGGTCGACGCCTGAATTGTACTATGAAAGAACCTTACTAGTTCCATTTCTGGATGTGATGATAGCCAAATTAGCGAGCCTGTTCGACGGCAAATGCATGTGCCAGGTAGTGAAATTGCAAGAGCTCCATACCCCAATCTGCTCAGGAGGAAACTTCGAAGTAACTACTCTCTGTCCTCAAGATCTAAAAGCAAGACATCACTGATGGAATCGATAATGCTAACTCCCAAATTTAAGAGTGGTTGACAGAAATAAGTGGAGTGGAAGATCCAGAGGATTACACTCTTAAAAAGTGCATCAAGGAATCGACTCGAATGTTGCTGCCCGACGTGGCAACACTCCTTCGACTGTTCGGAACTGTACCGTCGTCTACCGCCAGTTCCCAGTGATTCTTCTCTCACCTTCGAAGACTCAAAACTTATCTGAGGTCGACAATGACTCAAGAGCGTCTCGATGCTTTGGCGCTAATGATACACGACATTGAGGTGGACCCAGACAAAGTTATTGATGTGTTCCGTGATAAGGACAATCGAAGGCTCCTGCTTTGAACTTTTGTTCTGCAGTCGTCAAAATGATTCATGTAGGTACTGAGGCAGTCATTTGGTGAAATGTTTGTTAACTGCCTAAAGGTGGTTAATTCACTAATTTTATAATTTGATATTTGTGCTGATTATTATTAATACAATAAAGACTATATTCAAGGGTGTGTTTTGTGTCTCTTGTTCATGTAACAATACAAATATAATTCTCTGTTTCATTATGTTCTGTAACTTTCTTCACTTTTAAACTTGAGAACTTAACCGCTGATAGCATGAATCTGGACCATAAAACCCTCGATGCTAGATGAAATTGAGTAATTGAAGTAAAGATTTAATTTAAGTAAGTGAAGAATTTTGTTTCTCTAATCAAAATAAAAATTCTAGGTTTCGCCCCACGGCCCAAAATCCTAGGTACGCCACTGACATCTGCTAATGATGGCAAACAATACAGGTACAATCACTCCATTTACTCCTGCATTCCCCTGGCAGACTATCTAATCTGATGGATAAATAGGATGGTAGTGAGAGGGAATAATTAGGTTTGCAAGAAATTAATGTAGTTTTTAAAACCAAAAAATGCTTCTTAGAGATAAAATTGTTCCAAATTTGCTGCAAGCGGATTAAGTGTAGAGAGGGGAGAAGGGAGAGCATGCTGGGGGGAAGGGGTGTACGCGAGAGCAGGCCAGGGAAAAGGAGATACGAGATAGCAGGCCGCGGGGAAAAGACGAGATAGCGAACATCAATAATGAATGGCATCACGACGAGTCACCATGAGGGAGGGAAGGGGGCGCTTACTCTGCCATGGAGAGGGAGCCACAGCTGGCGGTGGCGTGTAGGGGCGTCCAGCCCTCCATGTCGCACCGGTTAATGTCGGCATTGTTGTCGACGAGGAATTCGACAATCTCCATGTTGTTGTCGATGCACGCCTGTAACAAAAGAAAAAAAATTGCCTTGAGACAATGAAAATCTGCGGAAGTAGAGTGAGTCAAGAAAGGAATCTGTGATGTATGACAGAGGAAGGGCGGGGCGCCCGAGGAAAAGGTGTATTGACCGCGAAAGTGATTGCATTTAGCTGCGAGATTATTATTATTTGTTTTAAGGAGCCCATCTGGCGACTGCCTACTTGGGCATAAGTCGCCGTACTCACCACGACAGCCTAGTAAAAGGCTATTTTAAAATAACAACATACAAATCAAAACAACAACATGCGACCTACAAAAAAAAGCAACAAGAAAAAGTCATTGAGTCCATAGGCCAAGGTGCACAAACCCGTCCCGAGTACAAGGGACAATGGGTAGCGACCCCGCTCGTCGTGATAGGTAGCGTGTGCAAAGATCGCCCAGACTGGGACATTCAATAATAATGTGTCGAAAAGTCTGGGGGACAACGCAGTCTTCACAGTAAGGCGCACAGGCGAGCGCTCCATCAAATGGCGGTGCGTCACATGATTGTGTCCGATTCGGAGACGACAGAAAGACACCTGAAGCCTTCGCGGCACTGGGGGGGTAGGTCCATGGAACAGTCGCGGTGCAATGACACGCAACTTTAAGTTACCATCGAACGTCTCCCATCTTCTTTGCCAAGCAGCCAGGAGAGCGGAACCCAACAGAAGATAATCTCGACATCCGCCCGGCTGGCCAAAACCGTGGCGTCACGGATATCACGAACCAGGGAATGCGGAGATTCCAATGCCCCGAGAGCACTCAGGGCGCTTTGCGAGGCGCGATAAATCATAATCCGGTCTCCGAACAGGGCACGTCGCGTAATCTCCCGTACCAAGTGGTGCATTGCCACCAGCTCGGCCGTCAAGACAGACGCAGCGCCTGGCAGAGCCCGCTGACTTCAAACGTAGGAGATACGGCGAGGAAGCCGACCCCCTTTGGGGACTTGGAGCCATCTGTATACACTGGCACGGTTCTAGCATGACACGGTGTGCTCCAAAAAGGTCGAACGCAATACTCCCGGCGCTGTAGAAGCTTTGGGAGCAGAGGCGTGGCGACAAATAGCCAAGGGTGGTAGCCTCCAGGGTGGTGTTCTGGGCAGTACCAGGGGCGTCACCGGCCCGAGAACTATATCTAGCTCTCGAAGGAGTTTCCTAGCCCTAAACCCTTTACCCAAAGGGTTTAGGGTATGACTTGCGTCTCTCGGCGGCATAGGAACCGTCGAGATCAGCTGCGGATGCTTTGAGAGCCGTTGGCGACAAAGGGAGACGCTGCGCTCGTGCGTACAGGCGAGTAATGCACTGTGCAAGGCGCATAGATAATGGCATCTTTCCAGCATCGACAAGTAGGTTCTCAATGGGGGACGTGCAGAAGGCACCGGTCGCCAGGCGAAGGCCAGTGTGGAGGATCGAGTCCACTATCCGCAATACACGCTCAGCTGCGGATGCGCATAAAACTCATCCGTAGTCGAGCTTCGGACGAACAAAGGATCGATAAAAAGGTAAGGCAGTAGCCCTATCAGCGCCCCAAGCGTTAGACGTCACGGAACGGATAATATCCATGGCGCGGGTACAAGAGACCCTAAGGCTGCGAATATGAGCTTCCCAGGTGAGGCGTCGGTCAAATATAAGACCAAGGAAACGGTGCGATTCAACCACTTCCAGGCGTATCCCATTGAGAAACAAGTCTGGGTCAGGGTGGAGCCGTGGATGGCGGCAGAAGTACACTACCTTAGTCTTGGCCAAAGAAAACCGAAACCTGTGCGCTTCGGCATAGCGAGAGACGCGGTTCAATGCCTGTTGGAGTCGACCCTCCAGAGTTGGCATCTGGGTCGCGCCAAAAGAGATCGAAAGGTCGTCCACGTAGAGCGTAGCGAGAACATCTTCCGGCAGTGCCGAGGAGATGCCGTTGATGCTCAGGGCAAAGAGTGTGACACTGAGGACACTTCCCTGCACGACACATCTCATGCTATGACTGTCACATGGATACGCCGTCATTTGGCGAGACGCCCAATTAAGGATAGTGTCAAGATGCTTTGGAAAGCTCGCGGTTTTAAGATGATCAGGCATGAAAAAAAAACAGCCACAAAAACAAAAAAAAGTTCAAATAAGTACCGGATAGTATTGCATAATATTATGATTGCCCAAACAAACGAACAATATTTAACCATGAAGTTAAGTAAAACAAATTCACAGGTATATGGTAAAAAAAAGATCAATTAGGTGGGTTTGAACCCTCTTTTTTTATGGCGCTCATCTGGAAGCAGCAAGCATAGGTACAGCAGCCTAAATTATAAATAAACCTATATTTTTAATTTTTTTTAAATCATTAAAAAAAAACAAGAAGGAAATATAAGAAAAACCTAAGAGAAAAAATCTACACCACCTTGCTCAGGCGCAGAAGAAAGACATTTAGGCCGCCAGAGCATGAGCCCAACACCAAAGACCTCAGTGGACAATCGTCGTAGACGAACTCGTCGCGAGTACAAGGGACAAGCGGTAGCGACCCTGTTCGTTCTTCGGGTAAGATCCCACGGACTGGGACATTGACAAGAATGTGCCAAGCAGCAAGGAGGCTGAACTTGTAAAATTCGACGCTAAGCCTATATCAGGGGGTGGAATACGGCACTTCAAGGATAGGCAAACTAAAGTGCAGCGTGCTCATCTCGACGGTAACGGCACCAGCCGTCAGAAAATAACAAATATAGAAATATTATTTCAAAAAAATATAATAAACAAATCAAAAATTTTATTGGAAACAGCACGCCAGCCTCACCTAGAGACCCATGCAAGCTGCCACCATTAAACAAAAAAAAAAAATAGTATGGATGCGACCCCCTTTACCATGACACCACAATCTGGTGGCTTCAGGGGACAAGCGATAGCAATCCCGCTCGTAACTGTACTGGAACAAGTACCGGGCACAACCCCCCCCCCCCCCGAGACTGGGACATTCAAACCAAATATATAGTGTTGTGCGGGGACCAATCGGGTGGCATCGGGAGATAGATAAACATGAAGAGTATGGGCGCAACTTCCAATTTCCGAGCGCAGTCTCCCATCTTTGGAGTGCAGTCGAAGGGGTTTCCCCACGTCAGTTTCTCATAGTGGAGAAAGAACGAAACGAGTTTCGATGCGCAGTGTTTTGCAGACAATTCCACCCACCCCTCATAAAGGCTCTAGATTCCAGGAACCCATACCTGTCCAGGACTTTTTTCTCTCTAAAATTTAAAGTTAAATATCAAAGATAGCGAATGCCAGAGAGGGTAAGGAGAGAGATCTAACGAAAGAGAGCCGCAGCTGCTGCTGTAAGCAGTGGAACCGGGCGGGAAACTATAGGCGAACGGGATAGAATGGCAGATAATCTTCAAGCCAACAGAGGAGATACCGTTGAGAGCTGAAAAGGAACGTAAGCAGAATCTCGACGATGTCGCAAGAACTTAGACAAGAAAAATGGGAAGCGTTCACTCGCAGCCGTAGGATAGATAGAGGGTTTCCACTGTATTGCAAAGGTATCGTAAGCCATCTCTGGATCAAAGAACATGTCAAAGTGCTGTCCAGCAAGAAAGGCATGGCAAATAAGGGAAGGGAGGGGGGGGGTTGAGCCAAAGCAGAATATGTAGTGGAACTTTAACTCTCCCCGACTTGCGAAAAGCAAGCGCAGTAGCCATTCGCCAGGCAAGGGGAAGAGAGATGGGCTAGTCTGAGTCTGATCCTTGAGCGTAGTGAAGGACCTACCCACACTCGGAAACTCCCCTCTCCCAGAAGGAGTAAAAGCCATCTTTTCCACTTCATTTGGTGTCGTTCTCTCCTCCCGCCATCGCCACCATGGTGGGACGGGGGCGCGAAACCTCTAGTAGTGTGGCGGTTTCTTGAATTGTGGCTATCAAAGTTTAGTGAGAAAAGAGGCGTGCATGAAATAAAAATACTAGGGTCTCTCAATGCCTTGAGAAGGATAGGAAAAGTCCCCATATGATCACAAATATATAACTATATATAACACATAGTGGGCCTGGGATTTAAACCCAAAACAACTGACGCAGTAGAGTTGCCCATGCTGCTGTACCCGACACCTCAGAGGAGACAGTTAAGAAGGGCTTGGGGTAAGGGGTGAAGGAGGAGGGGGTATCTTGGAGGAATATAGCCCAGGTTCTCCAAACAGAGTTCGAGACTACTGTGGACATTACTGCCGGGCCTCGAGATACTAGGTGAAACGGCGTACACGGAGCCTCTTCCTTGTGTGGATTGGCCGCTTAAAGGATTATGGGTATTAAAGCTTCAAACTAGCTTTGTCGACGCCGATTCCCAGAAATGATAATCCCTCAGAGTCGATGCTGGGCGCAGCCTCTCAAAACAACTTGCTGAGGTCAACCAAGACGAAAATCGCGCGTGATCCAAGAACCTGAGGCAAGATTTAAACAAGAATTAGAAAGAATTCCTCCGCCGCAGCTCGAAACGCCTCAGCTCGCTCCCTCATCAAACGTACGAACCAACAAATTAAGCGCACTTTGAAGTGGGGGCGCGAGCGCCCTACAAATCGAGGACGACTACAATTATTAAATAAAATCGTCGCTCACTAACAGGGAATAGCAGGCTCCGCCCCGATGGGGGGAGGGGAGGTACGGCAAGTCCGCTTGCTTACAATTTAAGATCCACATCGGATTATGGAGTGAGTCACGGCAAGGATTAGTGATTGCTGGAGTGAGTGGGATATCAATGGAGATCAATAGAAACCTTGGATTTTTTTTTCTCAGAAATGTAAAGCGCAATAGCAACGAGGCCGCATCACACCAAGTTAATAAGGGGACATCTGTAAACAAAGTAGAGGGTAGAAGAGAAAATTGAGGATGATATATAGCAGCTGATCCTCCTGCAGGGATTGGGGACAATTAGGTGTTGAGTTTCCCCCCATGTTTCAGTTGCAGCAGGGGCATTATACCCCCGCTCTACCATCCCTTCTCCCTTGCGCGAGGTAGTAGATGTAGAAAAATGGAAAAGTTAGAGAGAGAGATTTAAAAAGATGTGCAAAGGATGACCCGGGAGGCAGCACCAGTTTCAACTGGGGCGATGGGGTAGGGTGGAGGGGATAGAAGGCTGGGACAAACTTAAAATTCCCTGAATTCGCGCTAAGGGAGATGACCAAAACGAACGGATGCAGGATGATTTTTTTTATTTTTTTTTAAGGAGACTATCTGGCGACTGCTCAGTTGGGCATAATCGCCGCAATAACGACAGGCTAGCACTAGGCTACTTTAAAATAAGAATATGAAAACATAACGACAATAAAAAGGGAAAATGGCAACAATTAGGAAGCAAGCTCCGGCGTCGGTGTAAGGTCCCCCTCCCCCCGGAGCAGGAGCGTACGACCTACAAAGAAAAGGGCAATAACAAAAAAACAAAACCTAGTTAAATAAAGGGGAGAGGCCGGCCTCCCCCCAATCAAATTGCAGTGCGTCCCCCGAATTGGGAGCAGAGGCGTGGCGACAAGTAGCCAACGGTGGTACACTCCAGGGTGGCGTCCTGGGCAGAACCAGGGGCGCCACCGGACCGAGAGCTATACCTAGCTCTCGAAGGAGTTTCCTGGCCCTAAACCCAAAGGGCTTAGGGTATGACTGGAGTCGCTCGGCGGCATAGACACCGTCGAGATCAGCTGCGGATGCAGTGAGAGCTGTTGGCGATGAGGGAGGCGCTGGGCTCGCGCGTACAGGCGAGTAATGCACTGCACGTGGCGTAGAGCGAGTGTCATCTCCCCAGCATCGACCAACAGGCTCTCAATGGGGGAAGTGCGGAAGGCACCGGTCGCAAGGCGAAGGCCGGTGTGGTGGATCGAATCCACCTTCCGCAATAAACGCTCGGCTGCGGATGCATAAAACTCGCATCCGTAGTCGAGCTTCGAACGAACAAAGGATCGATAAAAAAAGCAGGGCAGTAGGCCTATCAGCGCCACAAGTGCTGAACATCACTGAACGAAGGATATCCATGGCGTGGGTACAAGAAACCCTAAGGCTGCGAATATGAGCCTCCTAGGTGAGGCGTTGGTCAAATACAACACCAATGAAACGGTGCGATTCAACCACTTCCAGGCGCACCCCATTAATAAACAAATCTGGGTCAGGGTGGAGAAGTGGATGGCGGCAGGCGTGCACCACCTTAGTCTTGGCCAAAGAAAACCAAAACCTGTGGACTTCAAGATAGCGAGACGCGGTTCAATGCCTATTGGAGTCGACGCTCCAGAGTTGGCATCAGGGTCGCACAAAAAGAGATCGAAAGGTCGTCCACGTAGAGCGTAGCAAGAACATCTTCTGGCAGCACCGAGGTAATGCCGTTGATGCTCAAGGCAAAAAGTGTGACGCTGAGGACCCTTCCCTGCGGGACAACCTCTTCCTGCTCCATTAGGCCGGAGAAGGCTCCTCCCCCCCACCCGTACGCGGAATCGGCAATCTCGCAAAAATTCAGATATAAAGACCGGGAGGCGTCCCATCGTCCCCACCGTGAGGAGGGTCTCCATGATACCCTATCGCCATGCGGTATAATAAGCCTTCTCCAGATCGAAAAACACCGTGGCGAAGTGCTGTATACGAAGAAAGGCCTCGCAGACGGCACTTTCCAGTCGGAGCAGAGCATCAGACGTGGAGTGGAACTTGCGGAAGCCTCATTGTGCAGAAGACAGATGGGCTCAGCTGTCCAGAAAAAAGGCTAATCTAATATTTACCAATTTCTCCATCAACTTGCACACGCAAGAGGTTAAAGAGATTGGGCGGAAACCGGTTCGGAGTAGAATGATCACTCCCCGGCTTGCGAAAGTCGAGCACAGTAGTGATTCGCCAGGAATCTGGGAGGAAACGCTCCACCGAGATCCTATTGAACAAATCTAACAAAGGCAATGCCTCGCTCACCCAGATGTCGAAGCATGGCGTAAGGACATCGTCCGGACCATGGGCGGTGACCGTGCACGAAGCAAGAGCTGAACGCAACTCACTCGACTAAACCTGACGCTGAAGGGTTCTCCGCCTCTGGAGGTAAAGTACAGCCTGAGGCCTTCCGCGACATCACTATGTGCTTTTGAATGCTGGCGGAGCAGCATCCCGGCTAGAGAATGCGGAGAAAGTGGTCGCGAAGGATTCCGCCAGGGACGTGGAGTCAGAGATTGCGGTCACATTCTCTTGGAGAACGGGAGGGGGGTCCTGCGAGAACTTGCCCCGAATCATTTTGACTCGTTTCCACACCTCTGCTAGAGGTAGGCGTGCTTCGAAATATACCGGAACCTAGCCCTAGTCCGACGAAATTCACTGACAATGAAATCGTTCGGGCGTCGCTTATAGCGCATGTAGGCATAGCGCTTCTGCTTGAGGGCCGTCTCACACTCAGCTGACCACCACGGGAGTGGTCGGGGTGCAAAACGACCAGACCACCTAGGATTAGTAGCTAGGCCCGCGGCGATGAGGTTCCGTAGAACTCAACGGCCTCATCTACCGAACTAAACTCCTCGACTGAGATAAAGAATTGTCATTTCCTGAAATGCAGACCACTGCACTCGCGCCCGCGCGAGGTCATCGACCACCCTCCAATCAAAATCAGGCTGTGCATCCGGAGAACACAAAGATAAATCGAGGCAGGAAAATGAAGCAGTTCTCGGGCAGTAATGCGTAAACTCATCCACATTTAGGACACCCATTTCAAGCTCGTCGATTAAGTCAGCAAGGACTTGACCCCGGGGATTAATAAAGTAGTCTGCCCAGAGGGGGTGTCTACCGTTTAGATCTCCAAGCAAAAGAAAGGGCCTCGGCAACCGTGCCAATACGTGGCGCACCCCCCCCCCCCCGCGTCGAAGTCGGTTGAAAGTGGAATGTACGCTGAAATAACAGTATCCCTTCTATCAGGGTGCAGCTGCACAGCTACTACCTGAAAGAAGTTATCTAAAGCAAAGAGAATAACCAAAACATCATTCTGCGTGTAAATCGGACATCCTCCCGCCCGCTCCCCATCCCGTGGTAGTGGGGTCGCAAAACCCTTATACCCCGGGAGGGTGGGCATGGGGCATGCGCCTAGCATGGTCTCCTGCAAAAAGATAGCTAACGGGGAACGGGAAGAGACGAGCCTCCGCAGCTCCTCCCAGTAGGCCCAGAGTCCACGGCAATTCCATTGAAGGAATATGCCCTCCAGGCCTAGCTCGGAGGAGACGCGGGGGCCCTCCTCGAACAGAAGACCCTCACGGGAATGGCCGTACGCTTCCCAGAGGCAGAACTCCAGGCGCTGATGGCCGGACAATGCGTTGAAGGCGCTGTCGCCTTCGAGGACTTATTGGGTGCGGTTGGGCTCGCCATGCGAGACTTTTGCTCCCTCCGCCTCTAAACCTTGGGCGGGCCGGGCAGCTTCGGAGGCAGGAGGGCCTCTTTTCGAGGTTCCACCGTCTCCGAGCCACCCAGCCCACCACTGGGTATTGGGCAAAGAAGCCGAAGCTCCCTTGTTGCAGTCCTCCTTTTGGGAGGAAACTTTAGGAACCCCGAAAGATGGCTTGGCGACCAACTTCAGGGGTGTTGCCTCCTGCGAGTCTAACGACTCGGTGGAGGTGCGTGGCTGTTTTCTCTTACGAGAAACGGTCACGCTGGGGGAAGGAGGGGGGGACCCTGGTTATAGCTGGGGCTGGGTGTGGACACTTTGTGCCGTCAGCTTTACCAGGGAAGCGCCCGGGGTGGGTAAAACCCGCAGAAGGGCTCCGAATGGGCGCGGAAACGACCATACTCGAAGGGCTGGAGGGGCCAGGAGCAGAGGGTGTCTTTTTCAACATTGAGGCATAGGACGTCCCGGGTAGCGCCGGGCGCGCCAGGACTAAGTCTTTACCCTCGCCAAATGAGAGACGATCCTGGGCCTGAACGGACAGGATTTCCTTCTCAGGGAGATATGCACCATATTGCTTCTAAGAAGCGGGGTGCGGCTCCCTGGAATTGACACACTTGACCACACACGATTCGGCCTTATCGTCTGCGGCCTTGGAGCAACTTACACAGGTTTCGGGTGACCCCCGACTTTGCACGTCGACAGGAGCGATTAGTATGGCCGAAGCGGTGGCAGTAATAGCACCTCGGCGGTAGTAGCACGAATACCTTCACGCGGTAGCGATACCAACCGGCACCCACTGACTCAGGGAGCTTGTCACAGTCGAAGGTGACGATGAGAGTAGGGGCGGGTCTCGAGGCCCCTCTTTGTTTTCTCATCACACGTTTGACCTTGAACGCCCCATGGTCGGCCAGCTCTAAGGTGATGTCCTCTATGGAGTAGTCCACGAGTTCCCTCGCATAAACTACTCATTTCACAAAGTTCGTGGTAGAGTGCGGCGTCACATTCACAGGGATGCCATCAAGTGTCCGATGGGCATTAATCATGTAATATTGGCCGCCTCTGAGGGATTCGACGCATTCGCCAAAACGCTACCAATCACACTAGCTAAAGCTCTCTTCTGATGGATCATGTTGCCCTTAGCCAACATGGTGCCATCAGTGGAGCGAATAACGAAGCGTTTGAAGCGAGCAGGCTCGAAAACGCCGGGTAGTCTCTGAATGAGGGGCCCCGATGTAATCGAGGCTCGGCTCTGCGCATTAGCACGATTCGTCTTAGTCAGGGGCTCCACCCGCTCCGCACCCGGGAGGGGGGTGGGAGCAGAGAGGCCGGATGTGCCAATCTTGGACTGGTCGCTAACCGAAGTGGCAGCAGACCCATCCGACCCTGTGGATGGAGAGGAGCCCCGAGTCTTTTTAGTATTTTTCTTTTTTTTCTTTTTAGGAGAGTAGGGAAGGGGATGAACCCGCTTCTCCCCTGCGGCGGCAGGAGCCCCCAGGTCGGATGGACCGGCCTCAGCAAGGTCATTCTCCGAGATGGAGAAGGTCCTGTCAGTCGCAGAGGCACCAGCCGAAGGAATTTTTTTTTTAATTTAGGAGCCTATCTGGTCAGCCGAAGGAAGAGATCCCTTCCCTCCTTGTACTGCCTTGGAGACCCGAGCCGTTTGAGGCGGACCTTGCATAGGGGCGGATTAGAGTTCGGTGCTTGGCACCGAGCCGGGATTCGCCACCATGGAAGGCCCTACCGCCTGAGGCTGGGTTACCCCAAGGACCATGTCTATCTCTGGGGGGAGGGCTCCATTTGGCCATCCCCCCCAGGAAATCACAGGTCCCATTGGCAGCAGTTTCAATATGGGGAGACACAGGCCTTGACCCCCATTAGATTTAAGATTCGAGCTAGCATGACTTTTGAAGGAAGCGACCGATGGGGCCCGTCTTCCCTCTCCCCCCTAAGGGGGTTTGTCCTACCGAGCTGCTTCATTGGGGAGCTGTCGGCTATGGGCTGCCTGCTGGCTTTCTTGGCAGTCCCCTTATAAAGTATAGGGGGGACTGCCGCTGGAAAGAATGAGGCGCCCGAAGGCACCTCCAGACAAGGGGGTGAGGGCGAGTCCCCTACACCAGTAGGCGAAGGAGAGGAAGAGATTTGGAGGGTACCCTGCTAGAGCACAGGGTACCCTGTTATTGCCAGGGTACCACATAATGCATCCATAGGATTTTGTCAGATCATGCATCTACAATATACAATTTGGTAAATATGTAGATTATCGGCACGAACGATGGGACATACTATTTCGTCCATGTTCCAAAATGTTTCACGTTTTTGGAGTAAATTTAAGTTGACGGCTCGTGTGGGGGTAAACACAATGGGGGGACTACACTACGATGATCCTGAGTTTCATTAAATTGGGAGGGGTCTGGGGGGGCACAGCCCCCAGTATATAATCCTAATTAACTGGCACAGGAGCTGCCAAGTATAGGCAATGAATGGTCTTTTGCAGTCTCCTTTTCTTTTCTTATTTGTTCTGTGGATCTGCCCGAAGGTGGCTCCGTCGTTGGGGAGGGGTAAAAGGGAAGTTTTATTTGGGTTTTTTACATCATCGGGCATGGGGACCCTATTCTTTCTGCGGGAAGCAAACACTCTTTACTCTTTTGTGCTTTAGGGATTTTGATGAGGGAAACGAATTTCAGAAATTTGTGACCAAAGGCACGAAAAAGAAAATGGGCTGCATATTTATACCTATCCGTCTTAGATTTTCAAACCTTTCAGGGGCACCAACTCTAGGTGTTTAAAAATGGGCTTTGACACCTGTGCTAAATAGCCGCAGACTCACCTATGGATGCTGAGGCATTCTCCTCGCCCGAGTGGTAAATAACGATTTTATATCGTGAAACTGTCGTCATTTAGCCAATGTATACAAGCCTTTTCAAAACAAGAGCGTGGTGCTATAGATTAGAAGGGTGTCAAACATTCCAGAAATATCACAATTCCTTATCTATACACACACATACCCCGTCCCATTTAACAATGGTCGGAAATACAAGCCCAACTCAACGAGATTAGAACAATAACACACCGGTGTACATGTCTTTAATTGCAGTGTGCGGCGCCCCAACTCTCCTGAGCGTCTTGCATGTTTTCGCCATAGCCACACAGCACAAGCGATGCATAACGCTCACTTTTTATTTTAAGCGAAAACCAACAAGGGCACCTCCCGCATTTTCTTACCAAGATATTTGAAAATAAAGTGGTGAATATAGAAGTGAGATATATCTACACCCTAAACCACGCTAATAGCTTGGTAGGAAAAGGTAGGATTTCTCGCTTCTCTGTGTCACACTAATGTTGTTTTCATTATGCTGTATTACGTCGTCGAATTTGTATTTCAGATTCGTCGTTTTATGGGTGAACCACGGTAATAGCTTTTGAATGAAAGTAACCCCGTCGTCGAATTTGTATTTCAGATTCGTCGTTTTATGGGTGAACCACGGTAATAGCTTTTGAATGAAAGTAACCCATCTAGACATATCTTGGAGAAAATATTTAAAAGAAAATCATAATTATAATACCCGATTGATGGACATAATTAATTATTTGGCCACGTGAGCGCCCTTTCGACCGATGACTTCAAAAACTCTTTCATGCATCGAATCTGGCAAATTTCTTAATAGTATTAGATTAAACTGCCTATGCTGCAGCATTGATGGTCGCCCATAGTACTTCTTTTGACGAAAATTGGCGCCCATCTGCCTAAACATCTTGTTAAATGATGGACCACAAATTTTTATTGAGTTGAAATCCGGAGAGTCTGGCGGCCACACCATAAACTTGTCACTTTGTAGGCCGTCAGAGCCTAGGAACGCTTGGGTGGCCCTGGTAGAGTGGGTTGGATAGTTGCCATGAATGAAAACTAGAGACCTTAGAAGTTGCCACGCTATTTCATCTAGCCAGGGATCCAAGACCTCCTTCAAGAGATTGCAGTAGGCGGTTGCGGTCACTTTAACCGCACCAGGCACCCTGCCTGAGCCAATAAGTCTGTGTCCAATTATACCTGGCCACAACATGACTCCTCCTCTCCGAAGTTGACCTCGCAAACGTCAGTGACGCTCATCTCGGAAATAGACCCAAACGTTTGCACAACCACAAATTCATAGGTGTCAGTCTTCGAGGTCTCTGAATCGGATCGCTTCTACCCTAGGCAAAGGACCCTCAGAAATCGTCTAACCGTGTCCTTATGACGAACTAACTTCGTCGCAATAACATGAACAGAGGTGCATTCAGCACTTTCCTTGAGGTCTCTGCGACGTACCATTGTTCTTAGGAGCATAGATGCTATTAGCGTGGTTCACCCATAAAACGACGAACCTGAAATAAAAATGGAACAACGCAACACAACATAATGAAAACATAACATTAGTGTTGCCACATCATGGAGAGCAGCTGGGAAAAAATTAATCTTAATTGATTCAAAGAGAATTGAGAAATCCTAACTTTCCCTTCCAGTTATTAACGTAGTTCAGGATGTATAGCTACAGATCTCACTCGGGTATTGGGGTGGAAAAAGCTACGGCTGACACCCACATCCAAGGTACACACCAGGGCCGAGCGACCGTGTCATTCCTCCAGACTTGAAGTGTGGCCGGGTTTTGGGGACTGGGAGGGGCCTCGATGCAACATGAAACCCATCCTATAAACAAAGAGAACTAATAATAATCATGCGTGGGCGTGCGGCTTCACTTGGCTCCGCCGTTTCTTTCCCACCAAAGAATTCGAGCAGAGACTCTGCCCACCAATGAGCAGGGAGGAAACCCTCCGTGAGCGGCGGGCCATCCGTTCCGTGTCCGGCTTGTGAATATGGAAACCCTTAGGCTGGTTCTGAGATGGAAGAGTGAAGGGTTGTGAGCGGGAAAGAAAAGGGTTTTTTTTTATTTTAAGAGCTCATCTGGCGACTGCATACTTGGGCATTCGTCGCCGTATTAAAAACTGCCTAGTACTAGGCTACTTTAAAATAAGATAAAAAACAAACAAAAAAAAACAACACTAAAAATAAGGAAAAAGGCAATGAGCAGGAAGCCAGCTCCGGCGTCGGGGGGAGGTCTGCCTCCCCCCGGCGCAGGAACGTGGCACCTACTAAAATAACAAAAACCGAACTAGTTAAATAAAGGGGAGAAGGCCGGCCTCCTCCACAAGTGGGTGCGCGCGACGATCACCCAGACTGGGACATTAGAGAAGAATGTGCCGAACAGTCTGGGGGATGACGTAGTCGCCACAATAGGGCGCAGGCGAGCGCTCCATCAAATAGAGATGCGTCACACGAGTGTGTCCGATTCGGAGACGACAGAAAGCGACCTGAAGCCGTCGCGGCATTGGGGAATAGGTCCATGGGAACAGTCGTGGAGCAATGGCACGCAACTTTAAGTTCCCCTGGGCCGTCCCCCATCTTCTTTGCCAAGCAGTCCGAAGGGCTGCCCGTATTCCTGCCATGTAGTCTGTGTGTGGAAGAGCGAAACGCTGGCCTGGTCGCACGGTCATTGCAGACTCTTTGGCGCCCTCATCAGCGCGCTCATTTCCTGCAATTCTTACATGTCCAGGAACCCAGCAAAAGATAATCTCGACATCCACCCGGCTCGCCAAAACCGTGGCATCACGGATATCGGGAACCAGGGGATGCGGAGATTCCAATGCCCCGAGAGCACTCAGGGCGCTTTGTGAGTCGCTATAAATCCCGACCCGGTCTCCGAGGAAAGAAAATGGGGGTGCAGGAGAGAGCGGTGTTGTGGTTGGCTGTCTTGCCTACGCTAGGATTGGAAGTTCAACCCCTTTTCCGTTAGGTTAACGAGAGTCGCGACATCCCGCGGTTATGGCGTGATGCACATGAGTCCTTTAATCTCCTTCACCTTTCCAAAATCTCCCACACACTCAGGGACACTAAGTCGGGATGGAGGTCGTTGAGACCCGAAATCGTGTTTTGTTTTTTTCTTCCACGAACAAGATTACCATTAGCAGAAAAGGAGAATAACCCCTAAAACACACACAACATAAAATCTACTACTCTCAATTTCTCAAATATTAACTGTATTTACACAAATATAACACAACCGAGAATAAGAAGAGCGTTTTCCTAGAATTGCTAAACGAATCGCTTGAACCAACGCTTGGCATGATGAATTGGTAACAGCTGATAGCATGTCAAGCAAGAAAATTTAGGTCAGGTAGGGGTACAAAACGCTAACGCCAGGTGTGGTATGAATACGAGGATTAAGAACAATCGAGCTTCTTTTTTTCTTTTTTTACGAACTCATCTGACGACTTCCTTGAGAGCACAATCGAGAGCATAGACTCTAAGCACCTTTGAAGATAGCATTGTTTGTTCAGGGGACGGGCGGGTTACAGAATCGATGTGAAGGTCGCAACATCCACAGCTACTGTAAGCAGGCAACTTCAATCTTCAACCTCTTCAATATTTAAGACATTTGGGGTGTCCAGTTTCTGTCGAGATATACGAAGTTAAAGAAGACATAACGGATATAATTATTAAACCCATCTAATACCATTCAAGAGTCATTGAGGCAGAAGCTGCTAGTTCCCAATCACGGATCACTAATACATCCGAGCAGGGTTGGCCGGTTTAAACCATTTGGTTTAAGATGATTAAAACAATGGTCTGTTTTTTTTCTAATTATAAAACTCAAGTTTTGAAGATTTTATTATATCTATTATGCTTAAACATTAAAGAGTTAATGTTATTATGATAATGAAAACATTTATACTAATAACACTTGATTATGATATATCAAAAAAAGTGGAAGATATAAACATAACAAACAATGCTGAACAATTATGCAATAGATTGAAACGAATTTCCCTTGCTTTAAATAAGATACAAAGTGACAGCTGCAAAATCAGTGATGCCGTGGCAATATGGAAGGAACTAGTACAAAAACTGAAAGAAATTCCTATTCCTGACAACTTATTACCAAAGATGGACAAGAGGGTATGATCAAGCCATCACCGATGTTCATTTGTTAGCTATAAAATTAGAGCCTAGATACCATGATATCAGTCTTACTGAAGACGAAGACAACAGAGCTATGAAACTAGCTGAAGAAGAATATCACCATCTTCTTCCAATAATAATGCAACTTAAAGGAAAATCAGCACCTTTCTTTAGGTCATATCTCTTTCATAAAACTGGCCTATCTACAATAACCCAATACGGTTGGTGGAAATCACTGGAAGACAAAGTTGAAAAGCAGGATCTAGAGGATATTTGGGCTTTTTAACAGCTTCTGAATCCAGTGCAAGTGTAGAGAGGGTGTTTTCTGCCTTTAGATTAGTACAATCCAAGTTAAGAAACAGATTAGGTAGAGGAAAAAGCAGCTAAACTTGTGTTTATTCATAAAATGTTCAATTTAAATATGCCTTTAGATTCAGATGATATGTAAAGGTCATTTGTTAACAATATATCAAATGCATATTTTTAGGTTTGATTTCAGAGGTTAATTTAGCTATTCTTATTTTTTTTATTTGTGTTAACTTGTTATTAACGCAACTGTGATCATTTTTTTCAAATCCAAAGGATAGTATTATATTGAACTTTGTATGTGATATCGTTTTTATTTTATTTTACTCAGGATTCTCAGGAATATAATAGAATCATAAATAAATAAATGGAAAATATAAATTTGCGTAACTATTTAGTATTATTTGCTCCTTTAACCATTTTGTTGCTTAAAATATGTTTAAAATTTAAACCTGCAAAATTCTGTATATTTTTACAGTTTAGGTATATTGGCTAGCCAATATGTGTGCAATACATGTAAAATGACTATAAATTAGTTAGAATAAAATAATTACTATTAAAACCAATTAAAACCATAAAAAGTTTGTTTTGGAAAAAAAACTGGTTTGGGTTTTGTTTTTTTAAACCGATCCCTTCGGGATTGTTTTCCTCATTTGAAGGTATTATTGCCAACTACGACCGGCGAATTGCGTCCACTCACACTTAAATCTAATGAGAAACCAACCATATAATCGGGCTCGGGGGTTACTATACACACTTTAGCGGTTGACTTCAGACAGAAACTGTAGCCCCCAACCCCTTCCCTACTGAGAAATAAAAAGCTTGAGCTCAAAACGATAACAGTTCGGAGTAAAAAAATCACTAAATTATATTTAGATATGTAAGGAAAGCACCTTACATCGAACCCAGTTAAGTATTGCAAAATTTACTTGATGTGTGTGTGGGGGAAGGGGGGGGAACCAACTACATGGCATAGCCGCCGACACACAGATTTAATCTCGAGAACCCATGTGCTCCGTTCAGCCAGCCTACATTCATTTTCAACGCACGCACCTCGTATAGCTGCTGATCTTATGGGGCGGGGAATGGGTGTAGAACCCCCCCCCCCCCCCCACACACACACACAGAAGAAGCAACCCGACAGCCCCCGGTTTAAGTTTATAGAGACCTTCTTAGCCTACAATGGAGTCTCCTGGGGGGGGGGGAGAAGGAAGCGAAGGAGAAAAGAAAAATTGAAATCAAAATAAATGGATCCCACCGTATTAACAAATCCGCACCAAGAGCGTAAATATTTCGATTGCATTGAAGTCGTTAATATGGAGCCCTATCTAGTTTGAAAGAGCCGGAGGAGGGGGGGGGGGGAATAGATTTTTTTTTCCCCCAGAGCTTCCATCTGATGACTGTGGTCAAAGGGCATAGTCGCCATAATTACAGTTCAGCCTATTATTAAGCTATTTTAATAAAAACGAAAGGCCCAAAACAAACAAAAGTTAGGATAGACGACAGTGGGACTCCATCGGGCGCCAGATCATAAAACTAACAACCATATAAAGGAGGCAAGCAGCATGATGCCTCCTCAAGATAACGAATCCTTCGCGGTACTGGCACATTTTTAGTCACGTGCGACTCTAAATCTTACCATGTAGGACGGTCCCCGTCTTTCTATTTTTTCTTTTGGCAATAACGTAAGTATTCGGCCGATTCGAACAAAATTTGAAACCATTGTGTTGTTTTGCGTTCTCTTTCGAATGATATAATTGGCAATGTCCTCCCAAGGTTAGTCCAGGAATTATTGAAAGTTTTGAAGGTCGAAGGTCATAAATCCGAATAAGTGAGAGCACGCGACTTTGGTCAACATACCTTGTTTTTTCTTTACAGCGCCCATCTAGCGACTGCCACCAAGAACATAAGTCGTCAAAATTCAAGTTTCCACTTGGTACTAGACTACTTTAAAATTCCCGAAAACGAAGGAAGAGAAAAAAATGAAGAAACAAAACCAAAGCAAGAAGGAGGCACGCTCCGCGTCGGGAATGGGCCTCTCCCCGGCGCAGGAACATGCGACAACGCCATAACGAGTAAAGTTAGATAGTCCCGAGCACAAGGGACAAGCGGTAGCGACCAAGTCCACCTTCTGCAATTCAAACCCTACTGTAGATGAGTAAAACTGGAATCCGTAGTTAAACTAAGAGAAAAGGCATCACCATTTTGCGTGACATGCTTGCGCAGAGACCATTCTTCTTTGTATCATTCCAATTTTACTATGTTAAGCTGCTAAGGCGTGCTACCCCGCAGAGTGGCGTCCTGGCCAGAGACAACGGCGCCGCCGGTCTGAGAGCTAGATGGAGGTCGTCTCATAGCAGTTGTCCAGCCATGCCGAAAGGCTAAGGGTACGCTAGTCTCAATAGGAGACAAGCGGAGGGCGCCGCTCGCAAAACGGAGACCCGTGTGCTGGGTCGCGTCCACTTTGAGCAATTCACGCTCGGCTGCGAATGCATAACAGGCGCATCGATGTCTAGCGAATAAATGAACGTTAAGAGTCGAAGGGTAGCCATATCAGCACTCCAAGTGCTGAATGAAACGCAACGAGGAATGTCCATGGCTTGGGTACAATAGACACTAAGCCTGCGAAATATAGGCCTCACGAGGACAGGTGGGGATGGAGCCGTAGATGGCGACGTAAGAGCACCAACTTGGACAAGGAAAACCGAAACCTGTGTGCTTCAATGCTTGTTGAAGTCCAGAGTTGGCATTTGGTCCACACCAAAAAGAGAGCGAAAGGTAGTCTAGGTAGAACGTAAGAACATATTTCGGCAGCATCGAAGAATGCGGTTAATGATCAAGGCAAAAACTGAAACTAAGGACACTTTCCTGCGGGTAGGCGAGATATCCACAGAGATATATCGCAGAAACTCAGATATAAAGATTATTAAGCGTCCCCTTGGCCCCAATAGTGGGGGTTCTCCATGATATCGTATCGCAATGTAGGATCATTGGCCTTCTCCAGATCGAAAAACACCATGGTGAAGTGCTATCTAAGAAGAAAGACCTCTTCCAATTTCTTCAGCAACTTGTACACGCAGAAACCGGCCCAGGATGTGATCTGTACTAGACTAACAAAAAACAAAGATGGTAGCAATTCACCATGAGTCTAGGAGGATAAACTCTGTCCAGATCATGTTGAACAAATCTAACAGAGAGGAGCTGCCTCACTAACACACGTCTCGGAGCATAATATCTTACGGACCAGGGCAGTGTCAGAGCACGAAGCGAGAGCGGAACGTAATTCACTCAATGTAAACCTATCGTTGAAGGGTTCTCCGCGTCTGGAGGTAAAGTCCAGTAAGCGGCCTTCGGCGACAGTTGACGACGACCAAATACACAAGGTGCTTAATTTTTGCGTTAGCCGGCGAGCTGTCAGCCTCCATGTGGCGGCCATCGCGGGTCCCAAACGAGCCCTGACTGTCTTGTCGTGCTTTATCGACCCTTAACGGTTTATAAAGTTATAATGGTGGAATGCAAGGAGGTTAGGGGCACGGAGCGACGGGCCCTGCTCTCCCTTGGCCACCTAATGGGGTTGGGCCTATAGAGCCGCTCCTACCGTGAGCGGTCAATTTTGGGTCAACTGCCTTCTCTTTTGGCAGTCCCTGTAATATGAATGGAGGGACTGCCACTGATAAGATAGTGGTCCGAGGGCGCCTCCAAAGAAGGTGGTGAAGGGGGTAGCCCCTGCACCGGTAGGTCTAGAAGCGTAAACCTACTCTCCGGTAGGAGGCCCTGAGAAAGCACGGGGGGGGGAGGGGACTCCTTTTCAGAGATGTAGTTGCCCGAGAGAGGATCCAAAGGTGGCAAAGGAGAAGATTCTTTGCCGCATGGCATTGGAAAGGGAGTTCAACCACCGGTCGAAGGGTGCCTCGATTTTCCTCGTCCGCCACGACACATGGGGAAAGAGAGACGGCGCTTGGAGGCGGATCTCCAGGCGCTTTCCCAATATATCCTTCTATTGTGACCATGATCAGAAAAAAAAGAAAGGTGGCTCATGGAAAGTAGATACTATGACCTCACAAGGACTTTATAGAGGTTGAGAAGTCTACATAGGATCAGAAAATTCCAGAATGTGATCATTTACACATAATCAGCGCAAGTCCAGCATTTGATGGGCTTTCGCAACCTGGTCCGCCATTCAGGAGAAATCGTCCTTGAGCTTTAACCATAAAGGATGGTTTTGGCCCAACGGACCCTGCACCTAATACTTGCCCTAATCAACGAGCTTTCGGCCCTCGCAGCAGGTAGGGACCTCACTCCATACACTGCCACTCGATTAAGGTTCAGAAGAGGAAAGTGCACCGAGACCCAAAATCTCTGCGGATAGGACAGTAGGTGTGGAAAGGGATAGGAAGTAATAACTAATAATAATTAATACTACTAATAAATAATACCCAGTAACAATTAATAATTAGTTCTAAAGAAAAAATAAATACAAATATAAAAATAATAATAATTTGTAATAAGTAATAAAAATTAAAATAACAATAATGCTAATAACAACTAATAATAAAAAAAATGTAAAGTAATTTGCACTCAGGAAGGGACGAATCGCAACTCCTCCAGGTACCGAGTGTTACAGGCTACACAGGGTACCACCACCTGCGGGGTCGGCCTTGACAATCTGACTCGCCCCAATGGCGACTTTGAACCATAAAGTATGGTGCCGGCGTAGCCACTGGAAGCGTTCAACAAGGTCGACGATACTTCCCTTAGGCGGCGAGCTTTCGGCCCTCGGAGCCAGTAAGGACCTCGCGGGATATCCTGGGCTGTGATGATAAGAGGAAGAAAGTGCGCAGAGCCGCCAGAAGCTCTTTGAATAGTAAGAGCAAGAGTTGGATGTGGGTAGACAAGGGCGTGTAATAAAGAGAAGTAGAAAAGGCGGGCCCATTATCGAGTACTGAGTTACCCTGCGAAGGTGCCCTGAAGTCGGGGAGGCGAACTTGTCCCCCAAGTACCAGGGGTGATAGTCTACAAACAGCGTCGCGGCAAAAGAGAGCAAAGAGCCAAGAATACGGATGAACGCATCAAGCCACTAACTGGGAGGGAGAATGAAACCTGGCGCTGCCCGACCACGAGATCGGGACACAACAGACGAATTCACCCGAAAGCGTTGCTCGCGTACATCCCTCATCTCGCCCATTTATTATGCAGTGCACTCTCCAGCCCCCAACCCCACACCCACTCAAGAATTTGAGTAAAAATGTAATCTCCATGGTTACGGGGATCAGAGCGTCACAACGGGCTACTTACTGTTCAAGCGTTGGGTGGCCGCCGCGAGCAATCAAGGGCCGGACGACGAGGCTCTGAGGAGCCTCGTTGTGATGGATCCGAGGGGAAGAGGGAAAGGCGGGCGCGCGCGCACCGAATAAACCTCTCCGGGGACAACGCAATATGGAAGCTCGATCGAGAGCGCTTCAACGCCACCATTGGGGAGGAGGGGGATAAGAAATAGAGGTGTATTAGGGGGGGAGCGATGGTGCAGAAGAGGCGGTTCTTTGATACCCTTCTTACTTCAGCAGGGGGAAGAAAACGAATTTCTGGCATTCTTCAGTGCACTCTCGGAAAATTATTTGTACCAATTTTCAGTTAAATGAAGCTATGCGGCATTTTATACATTACAATATATATATATATATATATATATATATATATATATATATATATATATATATATATATATATATATGTGTGTGTGTGTATGCGTGTGTACATGTGGTGAAGAAGGTGGTTCTCTTCGGTTGGGGAAGGGTCACCAGTTCCTTAGCAACAGATGTGTATGAATCCAAATTCGGGATTCGAGTTTATTCTGAGTTTTCAAATAAAATCGCCTTTGGATTTATAAACAATAATAAAATAACTATTTTTACATTTGCGTTTGGTAAAAGGAATGATTGGAGTGGGAGAGTCTAAATTCCTTTGCGGTGAAAGAAGTTTTTCCTGATGTGATGCAACGAACTGCGCTTGTGAATTCGATCCACCGAGGATTCCTTGAGGATGTGAATGTGTGGACTTTAGCTGAGTTAAAGTCCTTCCAGGGTGGATGGGGCACAATGCGAAGACGAATGGAAGAGACTTGTGCTTTCTGAAGTGATATGGCCGAATGTAGTATAATGTACTATAGTGTGAGTATTTATGTGTAATGGATAGTGGGCGTGACCAGTTTTGATCAATGATCGGTTTTCTCGTGGAGAAACTTTGTCTGAAGTGAATGTTCCTCGGTGTGTGTCCGAGAGAGAGAGCATAAATTCTTAATCAAAGAACTGATGAGAGTAGAGATAAATGATGAGAAAAGGATTGACAATGTCAGAAAAAGGTTTGTGAAAATGTTTGAGAATTCCATGTCTAGAGGCGGTTTGGTGCAAAAATCGAAAAAGTAGAAGTGTCGTGCGAGTGAGGAAGGAAGATGTCTGACGAAAGAATATATATATATATATATATATATATATATATATATATATATATATATATATATATATATATATATATATATATATATATATATATATACCCATAGTTGCACAAACATGCGCACTCTCGTATACGTGCTTTTGACAGGCTTAAAGTTTAAATATTCCGACCGACCAGGCCCGCCGAGAGGGGGATACAGCCGATATATCATCATACCGGGACCCAAGTGCCCTTGTTTCCGTATGTATACCGAGCACAGATCAAATGTTATCGTGATAAACCTTTTTCCTATACTTATTGTAAGGAGTAAATTCTAGTGGAAATAATATTCTCCAGTTTACCTCGGAACGAGAGTGCAATTAAAACTCGCCCTTGATCTCGCGATGTTCATAATAATATTTCGTCAATATGTAAAAGAAGAAGAGGCCGAAGAAGGGGAGTGATTGACGCTGAGAAAATTGGCATCGGTCTAAATGACGTAATTTTATTGATGGTCCCATTAGTTTATACAAATCAAAAGATTTTGATTTTTTTCTTTTTTTCACGCATTGAAATAAAACAAACTAATATATAAATTATGTATTAGATATACCATTGCTATATAATTTGTGAAGTGGAGCAACAATACACAAAATTACGTAACAAAATAAGGGTGAATGTATACTGGTTGTTATTAAGTTGTTAATTGTAACAATTTGTTAATATCGTCCCATTTTCCGAGGAACAGATTGCTGAAATGTTAAGTTTAGATAAACAAAGGAGCATGACCAGATGAAATTTACCCTAGGACCTTAATTGAAAAAAAAAAAGCAGTGTAGCCTTTGTTTGAATATAATTTTCACTCGTTCACTTGAATTTGTGGAGGTGGTACCAACCAGGTGATTGGAAGAATGTTCATATAGTACCTGTATTTAAAGATGACGTGAGAGAGGATGTTAGTAACTATAGGTCTATCAAGCTTAACATCAGTAGTATACAAATTAAGGAAAAAGATTGCCAGATCAGATTTATTGACTTATCAGATTTCTAATGGAAGAGACAGTAGATATAAGTAGATTCTTTGAAATAGACAGGGATCACTGCCATAGGGGATATAGTTTTATTTTTTTTTTAAATCAATGGTGTAGGTGTAGCAAAGATTCAAAACGAATTCGTTTCTCTTTGCTCAGAACTTGTTGCAAAACAAATTCTATGTGAAAGAAGCTGCTCGAAATACTTTTCAATTATGGTGGATGCAACAACAGACTCTTCTCATGTTAAGCAAACCGCCTTTATACTACGATGTCTTGTGAAAGACGATTTTGCATACTTTATCGAGGAGAGATTTGTGAAGTTTGTTGATTGGTGTAACAAAGGTGGAAATGATATTGCGAAAATGGTAATGGAAACGTTTAAAGAGAACATACCTTTCTCAGATTGCAGGGGGCAAAGCTACGACAATGGAACCAATATGGCATGAAAATACAAAGGGGCACAGGCACGTCTTCTGCTTTAACACCTTTCCCCCTGTGGCGATCGGAATGGTTATCAGCGAGCTCTGTATCCAGTGACTTTTTTTCGGTGTAATATATTTAAGTTCGGGAACATTGTTAACATTGAGTGTTAGACAAAATACAAGGAATTTTTAATTATATTCTACAATTAAATCGTGAAATAGCTCACGTTTGTCGACGTTTCAGAGCGGCCTAATTTTCTGGCCCTTTTGTTTAAAATTTTCTTGATTACTTAATTAAAAGGTTTTGAATAGGTTTTCTCAGTATGTCTGTCGCTTTGGATGAAGTAAGTATGCGCTTTGGATGGAGTGAGTATGCCCTTTGATGTAAGTAGTGTGTGATTCTTGTGTTGAAAGAATATCAAATCTATCTGAATGCCCCGTGTGGTATGCAGACTCGTGCAAATGTGGCTTTGATAGGAGATGAGTCGGTTGCGTGATGAATGTAAGCAATTAAATGATTTGGTAGTTGAAGTGAGAAGGGATGCGAGTGTACGCATTAAGAATGTGGCTGAGACCAGGGGGTTGGAAGATAGGCCTAGACTAGGGAATGGAGAGAAAGAGGTCAGAGATGTAAGCGAAGATGAATGGTGGGTGAATATGGATAGAATGGATAGGTTGTGTGTGAGTAAGGACATGGACCCTGTTAGGTTGACTTAACAGATTCGATACCCTGAGCGAGGAAGTTTAATGAGAACAGGAGGGAGGGTGAAGGTAGGCCTAGGGGGAATGGAGGATGACTGAGGTGCTTGTGATGGCTGACTCTCAGATTAGATATTTAGATAGGAAGTTGTGTGCGAGCAAATGGAACGAACTGAGAGTTTGTTTGCTGGATGCTGGTGTAAATGATGAGTGAGAGGTATGATAGTCTGCTGTCTGGATGTGAGAGGGATGCAGTTGTGATCATGCATGTGAGTTACAAGTACAAAAGATTAATTTAAAGGATAAGTGAAAGTATGTAGTAGAAGGCGTTGTTTCAGGAGTGCTTCCGAGATTGGATGTGTGGATGGAATGGTTGTCTAGTGCAAATGGACTGAATGAGTATATAAAAGGACTGTGTCAAGAGTCAGGATTAGTGTTTGTAGATATATGGATCAGCACTTGGGGGGGATAAGGGATTGTATACATTGGATGGACTCCATCTAAGCCGGGCTGGGGTTGATGCATTGTGGCAGGAGTTAGATGTGTCATTAGGTCTATTACAGGAGGAAAACTAGTTAGTGATAGTGGTCAGGGAAATACAAGAGCACAGGGTGAGGCAGTGAAAGGAAAGATGCAGAGGAGATAGAGTGGAAGGTATACAGTCTAAAAGGGGTGCTTCAAGGATAGGAGGGCTGAGTCGTCTTTATTCTAATGCTCATAGTATTAGAAAAAGGAAGGATAAGTTATTTAGTTATATTATTGATAAAGATATAGATATAATATATGTAAGAGAATCATAGTTTAATGAAAATAAATTTAATGACAATGTGAGTGAATTTTAACTACAGGGTTTCATGTACATTATCAAAGGAAAGATAGAACTGGTAGTGGGCTGATTATTCATATAAGAAATAGCCTTGCTTCAAATCTAAATAATTTATAAAGCAAGAAGTTGAGTCACTATGGGTAGATATTAGGGTCAGTAAAAATATAATAATATACTTGGGAGGCTTTTACAGACCACCCAGACAGACTGACTGTATTGATGAGCTAATGATCAGGGAAATAAGGAAAGAATGTGAAGTAGATACAGTTATTCTTGGTGACATTAATTTAAATTCTGTGGACTAGGAAAATATGAAAGGACAACAGGATAGAGCAAGTTGTAAGTTTATAGAATGCTTTGCGGATAATTTTTTGACTCAATTTGTTAATAAGCCAAAAAGGGGTGCTAATATTGGTTCTTTCAAATGATGATCAATTGGTTCAAGAATTGACTGTCAGGAAAGCATTGAGAAATAGTGATCATCAGATGGTGCATTTTAACTTGGGAATAGGAAAAGGTAGAACATCAACCAACTCCACAAAAACTCCAAATTTTGATAGGGGTGATTACAATAAATTAAGCAACTTGCTAAATCAGATGAGATGGGAGATAGAATTCGGGGAAAGAATTCTATAGTAAACATAGACCGGGACCAGTGTATCCCAATGAAGGTTATTAGGAAGAAATGTAGTAAGTCACTGTGGTGGAATCAGGAGCTAGCTATGAAAATTCCTGAAAAGAAAAGGGCATAGCAGAGATTAAAGAGAGAAAGTACTTGTGACAACTTAAATCATTATAGGTCAATCAGATATGAGCCTAATAAGATTATTAAGAAGAGCAAAAGGACAGAAATTAATTTAGCTCAAAATAATAATAAAGATCCAAGAAAATTCTTTAGCTATTATAGAATTAATAATAAATCTAACAGTGATAAAATAGGGACTATTAGATATGAAGGGGTTCTGAAAGAATCTGATGAGGAAATAGTAGAGGTTCTTAATGATCATTTTTCTTCAGTATTTACAGAAGAAAATCCATAGATTAATTGATGATAATTCTAGGTCAAGAGAAGTAGTGTTGAATACCGTTAACTGGGAAATAATTAAAGGGTTTATATTGGAATTAAATTCTAGTAAGGCATCTGCCCAGACAACATTCATTCTAGGTTACTCAAAAGAAGATGTAGATAATATTGCCACAGCTCTTGAGAAGATATATATATTAAATAACTAGAGTTTGGAGAAATACCTAATGATTGGAAATTAGTGAATGTAGTGACCATTTTTCAAAGGGGAAGTAAAGAGGACTTAAATAACTTAAGAAAGGTAAGCTTAACTTCTATGGTTTGTAAAATTCTCGAGAAGATAGTTAAGAAGTGAATTTCTGACCATCTAGAAAGTGGTACGTTAATAAATGATGTTCAGCATGGGTTTATTAGAAGAGTTACATTGTGTTTAACAAATTTACTCGATTTTATAACTAAACAATTAGATAAGGGAGAGAATGTTGATGTAATTTACTTAGATTTTAGCAAAGCTTTTGATAAAGTTCCATATAAGAGACTAGTTCACAAATTAAAAATGCATGGGATTTGGGGATATGTGGGAAAGTTTTGAATTGGATAGCTGAATGGCTGAAAGATAGGAAAGAAATATACTGCATGGGGTGAGGTCTCAGTGGACTGCAGGGGTCTGTTCTAGGCCCTTTATTATTCATAGTTTATATAAATGATCTTGACAAGGCTGTAA
Source organism: Ceratothoa steindachneri (assembly GCA_963969495.1). Taxonomy (NCBI): domain Eukaryota; kingdom Metazoa; phylum Arthropoda; class Malacostraca; order Isopoda; family Cymothoidae; genus Ceratothoa; species Ceratothoa steindachneri. The sequence continues at coordinate 22,379,556 of OZ018339.1, forward strand.
ATAGCAGTGTAAATTTTTGCTGATAACACTAAATTGGAAGCTGTAGTCAAAGAAATGGAGGGTAGCTTTATGGGCAGAGGGACTTAAATAAGTTATTAGCTCGGGTTCAGAAGTGGCAGATGACTTTTAACCTTAAAAAATGCAGAGGGAACAACATCGGAACAGCTAATAGAAAATTTAGCTATGAAATGGACAGGCATTGGCTGAATTCAGTTGAGGATAAGAAGGACTTAGGCATAGTAGTAGATGGGTCACTGAATTTTTTGAAGCAGTTTATCAAAGCAAAAATAGAGCAAATAGAGTGCCCGAGAACAAGGGACAGGCAGTAGCGACCCCACCTATCCCGGTACCGGGACAGGTAACGTGCGCAAAGATCGCCCAGACTAGCACATTCAACAAGAATGTGCCGAACAGTCTGGCGGATTAACGCAGTCTTCACAGTACGGAGCTGGCGAGCACTCCATCAAATGGCGGTGCGTCCCGTGAGTGTGTCCAATTCGGAAACGACAGAAAGCAACCTGAACCTTCGTGGCATTAGGGGGTAGGACCATGGAAACAGTCGCGACGCAATAGCATTCGACTTTAAGTTCACTTCCACCGTCTCCCATCTTCTTTGCCAAACAGCCCAGAGAGCTGCCATGTAGTCGGTGTGAGGAAGAGCGAAACGCTGGTTCAGTCGCAGAGTCTTCGCGGACTCTTTGGCGCCATCATTCCTCGCAATTCCCACATGTCCAGGAATCCAACAGAAGATAATCTCGACATCCGCATGGTTTGCCAAAACCATGGCGTCACGAATATCGCGAACCAGGGGATGCGGAGATTCCAATTCCCGGAGAGCACTCAGGGCGTTTTGTGAGTAGCTATAAATCACAATCCGGTCTCCGAACCGAGCACGTCGCGTAATCTCACGTAACGAATGGTGTATTGTCATCAGCTCAGCCATTAAGACAAACGCAGAACCTGGCAGACCACCGCTGACTTCAAACAGAGGGGATACAGAGTGGAAACCGACCCCCTATTGGTACTTGGAGCTATCCATATACACTGGCACGGTTCCAGCGTGACACGAGATGTGCTATAAAAAGGTCAAGCGCAATACTCCCGGCGCCGTACAAGCTTTGGGAGCAGAAGCGTGGCGAGAAAATAGCCAAAGGCTACCCTCCAGGGTGGCGTCCTGGGCAGAACCAGGGTCACCACCGGCCCGAGAGCTACACCTAGCTATTGAAGGAGTTTCCTAGCCCTAAAACCAAAGGGCTTAGGGTATGACTGGTTTCTCAAGCAGGCATTGGAACCGTCGAAATCAACTGCGGATGCAGTGAGGGCTGTTGGCGACTGAGGGAGGCGCCAGGCTCGCGCGTAGAGGCGAATAATGCACTGTACACGGCGTAGAGCGAGTGGCATATCCCCAACAACGATAAGTAGGCTCTCAATGGGGAAAGTACGGAAGGCACCGGTCGCCAGGCGAAGGACGTTGTGATGGATCGAGTTCACCTTCCGCAATACACGCTCAGCTGCGGAGCAAAACTCGCATGAGTAGTCGAGCTTAGAACGAACAAAGGATCGATAAAAAAGTAAGGCAGTAGCCCTATCAGCGCCCAAGGCGCTGAAGCTCACGGAACGAAGAATATGCATGGTGCGGGTAAAAGAGACCAAAGGCTGCGAATATGAGCCTCCAAGATGAGGCGTGGGTAAAATACAAGACCAAGGAAACGGTACTATTCAATCGCTTCCAGGCGCACCCAATTGAGAAACAAGTCTGGGTCATGGTGGAGCCGTGGATAGCGGCAGAAGTGCGCCACCTTAGTCTTAGCCAAGGAAAACTGAAACCTGTGCGTTCGGCAGAGCGAGAGAAGCGGTTCAATGCCTGTTGGAGTCGACGTTCCAGAGTTGGCATCTGGGCCGCGCCAAAGGAAATCGAAAGGTCGTCCACGTAGAGCGTAGCGAGAACATCTTCCGGCAACATCGAGGTGATGCCGTTGATGTTCAAGGCAGAGTGCGACATTGAGGACACTTCCTTGCGGGACACCCACTTCCTGCTCCATTGGGCCGGAGATGGCTCCCACCACCCGTACACGGAATTGACGTCTCGTAAAAATTCAGATATAAAGACTGGGAGGCGTCCCCTCGCCCCCATCGTGTGGAGAGTCTCCATGCGCTATCATAGGCCTTCTCCAGATCGAAAAACACCGTGGCGTACTGCTGTCTACGAAAGAAGGCCTCGCAGACGGCATTTTCCAGTTGAAGCAGAGCATCCGACGTGGAGTGGGACTTGCGGAAGCCGCACTGTGCAGAATACAGATGGCCTCCGCTGTCCAAAAAAAAGGCTAATCTAAAATTTACCAGTTTCTCCCTCAATTTGCACATGCAAGAGGTGAGAGAGATTGGGCCAGAGTAGAGTGATCTCTGTCCGGTTTGCGAAAATCGAGCACAGTAGCGAGTCGCCAGGAATCTGGGAGGAGACCCTCCACCCAGATCCTTTTGAACAAATCTAACAGAAAGGTCATGCTTTGCTCACCCAGGTTTCGAAGCATGGCTTACGGGACATCGTCCGGACCATGGGCGGTGTCCGCGCACGAAGCGAGAGCGGAACGCAACTCACTCACAGTAAACTTGTTGTTGAAGGGTTCTCCGCCTCTGGAGGTAAATTCCAGCCGGTGGCCTTCCGCGACATCACGACGTGCATTGAATGCTGGCGGAGCAGCATCACGGCAAGAGAATGCGGAGAAAGCGGTCGCTAAGGATTCCGCCACGGACGCGGGGTCTGAGATTGCGGTCTCATTCTCCTGGAGAACGGGAGGGGGGTCCTGCGAGAACTTGCCCCGAATCCTTTTGACTCGCTTTCACACCTCAGCTAAAGGGTCTTCCCGTTAAGTGATGACACGTATGCCCGCCAAGAAGAGCGGCGGGCGTGCTTCGAAATATACCGGAACCTAGCCCTAGCCCGACGAAATTCAGCGACAGTGAAATCGTTCGGGCGGCGCTTATAGCGCATGTAGGCATAACGCTTCTGTTTGAGGGCCGTCTCACACTCGGCTGAGCACCATGGGAGTGGTCGGCGTGCAAAACGGCCAGACCTTCTAGGAATAGTAGCTAGGCCCGGGACGATGAGGTTGCCGGAGAACTCAACGGCCTCATCTACCGACCTCAACTCCTCACTGGACTGAGAGGGAAATCAGTTATTTAGTGAAATGCAGACCACCGCGCCGGCGTCAAGGACCACTAGGGCGGGGTCTAAGGCGGCAGCGGCCCAGAAAATGATATTTGAATGGGAAAGTGATCACTACCATGAAGGTCATCGACCACTCCTCACCCAAAATCAGGTTGTGCATCCGGAGAGCACAAAGATAGATCGCGACAGGAAAATGAAACAGTTCTAGGGCAGTAATGCGTAAACTCATCAACATATAGGAAATATATATCTAGCTATTCGATCACGTCGGCAAAGACTTAACCCCGGGAATTAATAGAGTAGTCTCCCCATTGGGGGTGTCTACCGTTTACATCTCCGAAAGAGAAATGGCCTCGGCAACCGTGCCACGACGCGGCGGGAGTCCCGCGCGTCAAAGTGAGCTGACGATGGATTTTTTTTTTTAATTTTAGGAGCCTATCTGGCGACTGCCCACTTGGGTATAAGTCGCCTCAATCACGACAGCCTAGCACTAGGCTACTTTAAAATAAGAATATGAAAACACAACAATGATAAAAAGGGAAGATCGCAACAATTAGGAAGCAATTTCCGGCGTCGGGGGAGGTCCCCCTCACCCCGGCGCAGGAGCGTGCGAACTACAAAGAAAACAACAATAAAAAAATAAAACCTAGTTAAATAAAGGGGAGAAGGCCGGCCTCCCCACAAAAGCCTATAAGTCCACCATTCAATGTGCACAAACTCGTCCCGAGTACAAGGGACAGGCGGTAGCGACCCCGCCCATCCCGGTACCGGGACAGGTAACGTGCGCGAAGATAACCCAGACTGGGACATTCGACAAGAATGTGCCGAACAGTCTCCCATCTTCTTTGCCAAGCAGTCCGAAAAGCTGCCCGTATTCCTGCCATGTAGTCGGTGTAAGGAAGAGCGAAACGCTGGTCCGGTCGCAGAGTCGTCGCGGACTCTTTGGCGCCCTCATTCCCCGCAATTGCTACATATCCAGGAACCCAGCAGAAGATAACCTCGACATCTGCCCGGTTCGCCATAACCGTGGCGTCACGGATATCGCGAGCAACGGCATGCGGAGATTCCATCCAATGCCCCGAGAGCACTCAGGGCGCTTTGTGAGTCGCTATAGATCACAATCCGGTCTCCGAACTGGGCACGTCGCGTAATCTCCCGTACCAAATGGTGTATTGCCACCAGCTCGGCCGTGAAGACAGGGCTGACGGTGGAATGTAAGCTGAAATAACAGAATAACTACTATTAAGGTGCAGATAAACAGCTACTGCCTTAAAAGGGGTATCTAATGCGAAGAGAAAAACGAACTGAGACATCATGCCGGGTGTAAATCGCACATCCTCCCGCCCGGCCCTCATCCCATGGTGATGGGGTCGGAAAACCCCACCACTCCGGGAGGGTAGACAGGGGGCATGCGCCCAGCATGGTCTCGTGTAAAAGATAGCTAACGGGGAACGGGTGGAGACGAGCCTCCGCAACGCCTCCCAATTGGCTCAGAGTCCGCGGCAATTTCATTGAAGGAGATGCGGGGGACATCTTCGAGAGAAGACCCTCACGGTAATGATTGTACGCTTCCCGGAGGCAGAACTCAGGGCGTTGTTAGCCGGACAATGTGCTGAAGGCGCTGTCGCCTTCGAGGACTTATGGGAGAGGTTGGGCTATGCATGTGAGTCTTTTCCTCCCTCCGCCTCGAAACTTTAGGCGGGCGGGGGGCCCTCTATTCGATGATTCACCGTCTCCGAGCCACCCAGCCCACCACTGGGCGTGGGCGAAGGAACCGAAGCTCCTTTAATGCTGTCCTACTTTCGGAGGGGCAGCTTTCGGAACCCCCGAAGATGGCTTGGCGACTAACTTCAGAGCGTTGCCTCCTGTGAGCCTAACGACTCGGTGGTGGCGCGTGGCCCTGGTTTTAGCCGGGGCTGGGTGTGGACCCTTTGTGACGCCAGCTTTACTAGGGGAGCGCCCGGGGTGGGTAGAACCCGCAGAAGGGCTCCAAATGGGCGCGGAAACGACCGTACTCGTAAGCTTTGAAGGGCCAGGAGCAGAGGGTGCCTTTTTCAACATTGAGACATAGGAAGTCACGGGTAGCGCCGGGCGCGCCAGGACTAAGTACTTAGCCTCGCCAAATGAGACTATCCTGGGCCTGAACGGCCAGGATTTCCTTCTCAGGGAGATATGCACCATATTGCTTCTAAGAAGCGGGGTGCGGCTTCCTGGAATTGACACACTTGGCCACACACAATTCGGCCTTATCGTGTGCAGCCTTGGAGCGAACTTACACAGGTTTCGGGTAACTCCGACTTTGCACGTTGACAGAAGTGATTAGTATGGCCAAAGTGGTGGCAGTAATAGCACCTCCGCGGCATTGGCACGAATGCCTTCACGCGGTAGCGATACCAACCGGCACCCACTGACTCAGGGAGCTTGTCACAGTCGAAGGTGACGACGAGTGTAGGGGCGGGTCTCGAGGCCCCTCTTTGTTTTCTCATCACACGTTTGACCTTGACCGCCACATTATCGGCCAGCTTTAAGGTGCTGATGTCTATCGAGTAGTCCACGAATTCCCTCACATAAACTACTCCTTTCACGAAGTTAATAGGAGAGTGCGGCGTCACACTCACGGGCGTACCATCAAGTGTCCGAAGGGCACTATTAATCGACGCATTCGCCAAAAGGCTCCCGTCCGAGAAACGGGTCACCTTCGGCTCTCTACCAATCACAATAGCTAAAGCTCTCCTCTGATGGATCATGTTGCTCTTAGCCAACATGCTGCCATCAGTGGAGCAAATAACGAGGAAGCGTTTGAAGCCAGCGGGCTCGAAAACGCTGGGTAGTCTCTGAATGAGGGGCCCCGACGTAGTTTAACCTCTGCTCTGCGCACTTTTGTTCTTTGTCAGGGACTCCGCAACGGAGGGGGGGGGGGGAGAGCGGGGCCGGACGTGCTGATCTTGGCTTGGTAGCTTACCAAAGTGGCAGCATACCCATCCGTCCCCGCAGCCCAGCCGGATTGAGAGGAGCCCCGAGTCTTTTTCGTCTATTTTTTTTTCTTTTTTGGAGAGGGCGGGGAATGAACCCGCTTCTCCCCTGGCGGTCGTAGGGGTACCGGCCCGAGGATATACCTTCCCTCCTTGTACTGTCTTGGAGACCCGAGCCATTTGAGGTTTTTTTTTTTTTTTAATTAAGGGGCTATCTGGCGACTGCCTTAGAGCCATTTGAGGACCAAGCATAGGGGCAGGCTCGGGTTCGATGCTTGGCGCCGAGCCTGGATTCGCCCCCATGTATGGCAGTAACGTCTGAGGCTGGGTTACCTCAAGGACCATGTCTATCTCGGAGGGCGGGAGGTTCCATGTGGTCATCTCCCTCAGGACATTACAGGTCCCAGTGGCAGCGGTGTTACGAGTCGAATATGGGAAGGCACAGGCCTTCTTGACCCTGCTAAGGTAAGTATATGAGCCAGCAGATCTCTGGAGGGAAGCAGCCAATGATCCCTGTCTGGCCTCTCTCGCCTGAGGGGGTTTGCCATAATGAGCCGGTCAGTTACGTGCTGCTTGCTGGCTTTCTTGGCAGTCCCCTTGGAAAGTGAAGAGGGGACTGCCGCTGGAAAGAAGGAACCTCCAGACAAGGGGGTAAGGGGGAGTCCCCTACACCCATAGGCAAAGGAGAGGAGTAAGCCTCCTCTTGGGTCAAAGAATTTTGGAGGTTTCCCCATGAGAGCACAGTGGGGGAGCTCTATTTTTTCAGTGTAGCTGTTCAAGGGTGGATCCGACGGTGGACGAGGAAAAATTGAGGGAAGATTTTTAGTTTTGTCATCATTGAGCATGGTGACCCTATTTTTTTTATGGGATGCAGACACTAATCACCCCTCACAGTAACCCACTCTGCAAGGGGTGCGTATGGGTCTGGCAGAGCCAGGTGTTGCCATTTAAGGCCACCCCTCTCGCCTGGTGACCTGGCAGCCCTTCGGCATGGTGGATCCACCTTGGGCATGGGGCAAAAAGGATAGACTGTGAAGTGAGAAGGAAAGGGGATGTGAGCAAGGTATGGGTGGAGATGAAGCAGGTTGTTAAAAACCAACCATCCCAAACCGGAGCTCAGGGGTTAGGGAACATTGTCCCCTCCTCCTTCAGCCCCAATCCGGGATAGTTGGCTAAGAAGGTCAGCATCTACCCTGTGAAAATAGAGGTCGACCAGAGAAAGTTGTGGGAAGTGAGGAACTAGGGGAGAAACATAGGCTATCTGAAAGGAGAAGAGGCTAAGCTGGGGCCTGATGGGGCGCTGAATCACATCAGCACAACGGCCAGGAAGGCAAATTGCCATGCCCCTTACAGGGAGGTCCGATACAAGATGGTCTTATGAATAGATTGTGTAAACCCATATGGGCTGCATTTGAACTGTTAACATTGAATGACACCTGAAACATGGACTGAAATACATGGCACTATTGAGTATGTCTCATCGTTTACTTGCATGATTATGTCAGCAATTTGGTTCAAGATTTTGGCACTAATTGGCATCTGCAAGTAAGACATGTTACAGTTGATGTTGAAGTCCCAAGTTTGAAAGATCTTCGTGGATTGAGGCAAATCTGAATGTGAAGAGAGAGGGAAAGAAAATGCAATTCCACGATGAAAAAAGCCTGAATGATAATAACAAGGAAATGCATGATGATGATTCTATAGAAGAGGCAATATTCAGGAAATGTGTGTTTTACAAAATCCTCAACAACGTCATCAGAGGATCGACTCTTCAAGAAACTTGTTGAAAATTTTTTCATTTCTGTGGAACTATATGCTACCTTCTAAACTGGAAGAATTAGAAAGCTGGCAACAATGAGCCTCGAATTTGGTCAAGAAATACTGTACAAGGATGACATCAACAGTGAGCTCATTCATGAACTGGAGTACCTCAAAATGGTAAACCAAGTCAACTTTGGAAACATTCCATTGAAACCTTTAGATTGTCTGAACAAAATTACAGAATTACAGCTTGATTATATATTCCTGAATATTCGCATTGTGCTTCATATTTTTCTGTCCATCCCTGCAACTGTTGCTTCAGCTGAGCAATCTTACAGTAAACTGAAAGTTGTCAAAAACAAAATGCATAGTACTATAGCACAAGACCGACTTGTGGATTTAGCAAGACTTAGTTAGCATTGAATGCAAAAATACAATTTGATGTTATCAAAAATTTTGCTGCCAGAAAGCTCGAAAGCATTATTCAGTATATGATTATTTTTTAAATATATTTTATTGTCCATCCTGCAGGATGGCCCAGAAATCTTGCTACTTTTGAAAAAGTACTACTAATGATATTTTTTAGTGCTGTATTTTATGATTTTTTTTTAAGTAAAGAAATTGGCTACTAATATACAGTATATATAAAATGTGCCTTTGGTTTTTGAAAACTGGAGAGGGGCTCAAATTTTGTCTTGTACAGAGTAGTAGGTATTTATCCTCTTGGCAGCCCTGTGACTCACAAGTAAATTTGCCTAGTCTAATTCCCTCAAATCAGTCTGAGTCACAGGATATCGCTATGTATTATCTGGTTATTTTAACGCCAAACAGTTAAACATGAACCTCAAACATCTTCGCCAAACTTTCTCCTGACTTTATTATCAATCCTTTTCCGCATTTATCTTTACTCGCATAAATTCTTTTGATTAAGTCTTTCTACTCTGCTCTCTCTCAAACACACATCAACGAACATTCACTTCAGATAAAACTCCTCCCCAGAAATGGCCACTTTATTCTCACATAAATAATCAGACACTATAGGAAATTACTACAGTCACAGGGTTGATCAAATCACTTCAGGAAGCACCAGTCTCTTACATTCATCTTAACATTGTGCTCCACCCACGAAGGAAGGACTTTTAACACCTAAAGTCCACAAATTCACTTCCTCAAGCAGTCATCGGTGGATAGGATTCACAAGTCTTCCGATTTGCATTCACATTTCACTTTTTCACAGCAAAGGGATTTAAACTCACCAACTCTAGTAATTCATCCTCATTAATGTCAAGTTCAAAATAAAGTTATTTTGATTACAAATCTATTTGGAACACCCTCATAATAGAACTTGAAGCCCCAACTTGGATTCATAAGCAGAGAAGAAATATTTATTCTAATCAAGACCTAGTGACTCCTGCTACAATCAACCAACTTCCCCTCTTATATAAGATATATATACTTATATAGCATCTTTTCTCTTATTATGGGCGCAATTTCATCTCCTAGGCCAGATGGCTGAACTCAACATTACTCAATATACTTATATAACTTTACAATGTCTTTGTAAATTTGAGCAACTAAAGAGTAGATCAGAACAAGCAGTTCCACTTTCTTTTTTATTACCCATCTTTGCCTTGGTCCAAAGCCATTCTATTTGGTTTGTGTGGGCAAATGTTTCTGGATCTTTAAAGTTCTGTGAGTGGTTAAGAGTCAAATGTTTATACAGCATCTCTGGCAAGTATTAATTATAGATAATAATGTTTCTGCCTATCTATCAGGAACTGCATACATAAAACACATTTCCCTGCAAATCCCTCTGAAAATCCACTGCACTGTAAAAACCCTGCAGACATTGTTCTTTCTCTAGCAAGTTTGTACGTTGTAATTTTTTAAGGCTGAAAACAATGCTAGGGCTTCTAAAAAAAACAAAGGATATCATATCACTAAAGATGACACAACCTAATCACTCAAGTAACCGGCGTTCAGCCAATCTGGCTGAGTATACAAAATTGATTGCATCATATATGTGTAGATATATATACATACATATATACATAGATGCGAACAGACTGGGATTCAAGGACCACCAGTGTTACCAATCTATTTCCCCTGGATACATCCAGGGCAATTGAATTTATAAACGACCATGCTTCTACTTCCGGGTGACAGTCTACCCTTACAATTGAAAAACATTCCTACCTAGTTTAAATTTATTAACAAAGACAATAGTAAAATCATTATGCAAATAAAACTTTAATAATTTAGAATTAAGCTTGAGCAGTTTATTTAATGGACCAAGTTCAAGGACCACAAAATATTGTTTATTTTTAGGAACATTAATGGTTGGTAGTTTTGAGAAATAAATGTTGTTCAAAAATATTTGATATTGATTTGTATATACCTAAATGATGAAAGATATCCGATGTTGGTGAAATATCAAGTTAATAAAATTCTATATGCATCAACCAGAAGCTCAATGATAATCAATCAAGTGCAATTTAATAGGGTAGTGATTGTTCTTATTTTGTAGGGGTTACAACTCCCAACCACTGAAAATGTTCAAACTATGCCCAGTAAAAGTAGGTTTGCAATAAACCAAGGTAAGGAAAGATTTGCCAAATGAGATAGCAAAGTGTCCGAAAAGAGGAAGGTGGTATTTTCTTTTCTTGTTCAAACCGAATATGTGGGTGTAGTTGGTTTAAGTATGTAGGTATGGAGTTGATGGATTCTTGTTTTGATTTGAAAATTATAAAGGTGTCATCAACATATCTTCTATAAAAAATAATTTAAATGAGGTTGGAAACAGTCATAAAATCTACTTCAAAATTTGACAAAGATGTCATCTAAAATCGGATCAATTGGGGAACCCATGCCAATCTCATCTATCTAGTTGATGTTTCCCCATCAAATCCAAAGTAATTATCATTAACAACTGATTCTAATAAAGAATGAAATCAAGAGTAGGAAAATCTGTGAAAAGTTGAGTTGGGAGAAGGAAGAGCCTTGCGCATTTTACGTGGATGGAAGTAAATAAGACTTAACATCTACACTTGTAATAAAGTTAGGAGAGTCATATTAAGTTTAGAAATCTCTTCAGAAAACAAATAGCTATTTGATAAATTAAATTCATTACGGCTAAGGGAGGTAAGCATAGGAACAAAAAATTTGGATAATTTATAATTCGCCATAGTATAAGTTGCGAGAATGGGGCCCATCGGAAGTCTTTGTAAATGTTATGGTAGACTGCTTCAGGGGATGATGTTTAATTAGGAAAACTTGGGGCAAGGAAATTAAAATGGCTACATTAGGGGGAAGGATCAATCTAACTTAACCTATTCTTTCATTGATAAAATGAGCATTCCAGGAGTTTGCTTTACACTCAGGATGGCACAGTGGATTCGCCGCTGACTAACAGTGGTCCAGCAATGCAGGAATCTGTTCGCAACTCACTTATGCTACTTTCCTTGTTTATTTTCTCTTTTCCTACACCCATCTATCTACACAGAGAAAAAATTATTAGGAAATACCTCTTTTTTTTCCTCATGACATTCTTAGACTAAGCACTAAAGAAAAGAATTGAGAAAAACCTCCAATGACATACTCTTACAACTAGTCGTGTAACAGCATCAGATAGGCTAAACTTGCTCAGTAATAAGATACAAATGACGAAGCGTGAGGGGGGTTACCAACGCTTCAAAATTATCTATAGCTGTCAATGAGGGCATATAATCATCTCGAGCCCCTCTGGGAAGTGGATGAAAATGAACTTTTCAAACGAGAAGAAAACGGTCGATAATAGTTTTGCTCGAGTTTTGTTTTGTTTTTTAAACAACACCCATGTCTCGACCAACACTGAAGGCATACATAAGTCACCACAATTAAAATTTTACCCTGGTACTAAGCTACTTTATAATTCACAAAAACAAATAAAAAATAAGAAACTATGTCAAAAATAAAGAAGCACGCTCCGGCATCGGGGAGAGGACCCGCCCACCGGCAAGGATCATACTATCCACACCCAAGAATAAAATGGGAGGAAGGAGACCAGGGCCTCGAAATAGTTAATATTTTCCTTTTTTGCTGGGGAGAGATGGTAGGAAAGCTTTGGAGGCTCATCTTTGGGAAGCGACCTGCATCCCCAATCTTAAAGTGCAAATTGGATCAATGCATCGCGCCAGATTCAACTTCATGACAGTTGACACAAACACAGAGAAACTGAGGACAACCTGGAGAAGCATGAAACGATACGTGTTTGGTACAACCCACAGACACCATATAATGCATGGATAACGACACAAACACGAGTGACATATAATAAAAAGGATAAAAAGCTCGAAAATGAAATTGGCCTCGGCTTAGCCCAATGGACCTGACGATTCGGATTACATAGTTAAGCAACATCAGGGGCGGTTAGTGGGCGGCTGGATTATTATATCCAACGAGGTAAGAGTTCTGCCCGAAGCGTCTCTGCACACGAGGTTGGCGGTACTCTCCCTCCTAAACCGCAGGGAGAGGTGAAGTTAGGGGATGGGAAAATGCTGGAGGGTACGTACGCAATTCAACCTTATTTCAATAAATTTAGTCGAGGCGGTGATTTTTTTGAGCGCGAGGGAGTGGAAGGCAGGTAACTTTCTTCGCATGCTGAGAGGATGAATGAAGGGGCAGAAAGAAATTGAATAAAGAAAACGGAGAAAGGAAATAGTTGCCATATGCAAATCCTGGAAAGTAAAAAAAAAAAAACTTGCATAGGTGGGGGGCTAGGGGGGTCCTCGAAATCTATAGGGCAATAGCAACGAGGAAGCACCATGCAGAAAGCTTATGAAATATCTAGAAATAAAAAGAGGCCTAAGGAAGACGAAGTTAAAATAGAGGATGGTATATAGCCTTGGGCCTCCTCGCTTTGGGAGTGAGAGGACGTGCCCGTCTTACAGGTTTCACTTGTAGCGGGTGGGGACTGGGAAGATAAACTACCCCCACGGAATTTCACCTCGCTAGTCATCCTGTCGCCATTCCCCGTAGGATGGCGACTTGGCAGTCCTTTCCTCAATGACAAAAAGACCTTCGTGGGTCGAGGGGCTCACGGGCCGGAGTGACAGGTGTCCGCCAATGCAACCCTCCCGCCAGGCCCCTCCAAATACTCACACCGGGAGCAGCCGCCGATAAATCAAGGCGCAAATGGGAGAAGGCGAGAAGCGAGCCAACGACGTAGGTTCGCGTGATGTGCCACCCAATCCGTCTATTCTGGGTCGCATCGGCACCGACGAAGCGCACACAGCGTCAGGTGGAAGGAAAGGCAGGTAAAACATGCGTACGCCCAAGCCCCCTCCCAACAACTCACGCAATACACAGCATGGCCCCGACCTACGTACATTCAATTCCCCCTACCCAGGAATTTGTGAGGAGAGGTGCAGAAAGTAAAATGAAAAAGACAAGATCTTGAAAGCGAATGGGATCATCCTGAAATACCCCGTGAATCCAGATCACATTAGGTATATATCCGGGAACAAATGCCTAGAAAAGAGAACAGGATAAACGAGATGAACATAAAAAACAAGGTTTCTGGGACGCATTTTGGCGAGTGGTTGGTGTGCAAGTCCAGGCTGTTTCAGGCCTATCATGATGTGCTACTCGAATGATCTTGTCTATGGTCACTTTACCCTATTTCACGCAGTATTCGCTTTTTCCACTTCCCAATTCTCTACTTTTACCCTCTTTAGTCCCCTCCTCGACGACGGCCTGCTGTGCTTAAATAACGTTTGATTCTGGATCCCTCATGCGGGCCGTGGATCCCGCACCTCAAGATCCGCCTCTAAATTGCAAACGCAACCCAAGCTCACCACGGCATTGTCAATATGTAGCCCGAAATGAAATCTCGTCAGTCAAGTTCACAAGTACGATATTCATGAGCGAGTGTGGAGAGGACCTCATGATATGCGGTTAAAAAATAAAAAACATACAATGACCCCTATGATCTAGTGTTTTGGTGTAGTATTTTCTTAAGTTTTGTATTCTTTGCAAAATTGAAACTAAACACAAGTTCAATGTATGCCTCCACCTCTTCCACATTATGCAAAAACGAGAAAGGGGTGAAGTCAACCTGCAATCGCAATCCTCTATACTGTGTTGTGCCCTCTCCATCGCCGCCTGCGCGCATGTCTCGACATCCCATGGGTGTTCTTGAAACAGTCCATAACCCGAGGAACTCGTTACTTCTTGGGCGAAGCAACTCTTGAGAGTCCACGATCCTGTTGGCCGGGCTTCCCGTTCCACTCGCAGCTTAAGGAAATCAAATGATTCAGCGAAATCAGTTTAGTTGATTGATGCTACTTTTGTGCCGAGAGACAAGTACAACTTCCGTTCCTTTACTGATACGAACGTACAAAGATAAATTTGCGAAGGGAACAAACAGAACGGGGCTGAAGAGAGCTGTGGAGAAAGCACGAGTAAGGCTTCAAGGTGAGTGCAGTTGCTACAACAGAAACAGATTACAACCAGAGCAATGCGGAGGGGCTAAAGACCATTAAGAAATGAAGACCCCATCAGACGGGAAGGGAGGATTAAGAATTGAAGTGATGGGAAAGGGTGTAATTCAAGTTCATTCAATGGATTTTAATAGTATTTTTTTTCTTCGAATTTAACGTGCGAGAGAACTGGGGGCCGCATCGGCAAGAAAATGCCCCCCACCCCTTCAAGTCTTCTGGAAGGCGACTGACTACTAGGCTAGATTAAAAAACAAGTAACAACATGTAAATAACAAAGATAAAAAGGAACACAATCGAAAAATAAAAAACAAACAAGCAAAAAAGCAACAAGAAGGAAGTGCGCTTCGGAGTCGGGGATAGACCCGCCTCCCCCGGGGCAGGAACATGCGACCTACAACAAAGAGAGCCAAAGAAAATGGGAGGCAGCCTCCTCAAAAAAGTCATAGTCCACAAGTCTGTGTGCACGAACCAGTCCAGAGTACAAGAGCTACCCCACTAGCCACGATATGGGGACAGGTAATGTGCGCGAAGATCACCCACACTGGGACATTCAAAAAGAAAGAGCAAAACAGTCTGAAGGAGAACGCAGTCTTCGCAATAGGGTACCGGCGAGTCCGGGTCCAATGCAGAGACGGCAGAAAGCAACCTGAAGCCGTCGCGGCATTGGGGGGGATGGGTCCATGGGAACAGTGACGGCGCAATGGCACGCAACTTTAAGTTGCCCTTGGCCGTCTCCCATCTTTTTTTGTCAAGCAGCCTGTATTCCTGCCATGAGATTGGAGTAGAGGAAGAGCGAAACGCTGGTCTGGTCGCCCAGTCCCCTCGCGGACTCTTCGGGGCAGTCATTCACCTCAATTCCCACATGCACGGGAACCGGGCACGACGAGTTACCTATTTCCCGTACCGAGGGATGTATTGCAACCAGCTAGGCCGTGAAGAGAGAGGCCGCGAACCGCTGACTTCAAACAGAGCGTGAAAAAATACCCCGTCTTGGGACTAGGAGCCATCCGTATACACTAACACGGTTCCAGCGTGACAGAGGTGTGCTCCAAAAAGGCAGAACGCAATACTCCCGGCGCTGTAGAAGCTTTGGGAACTTTAACCATAAAGGATGTTGCCGACGTAACCATTTTGTGTGTGTACTGGATGAAGGTAAACAGAGACGACAGCCCTTCAAACCCCGTAACCTAATACTTGCCCTAATCAACGAGCTTTCGACCCTCGATTAAGGATCAGAAGAGGAAAGTGAGCCGCGGGGCAGCCAGAACCTGCGTGGATAGGAGAGCGAGTGTGGCAAAGGGTAGGAGGGTATTTAATATAAAGACAAGTAGAGGTAGGCGGGTCCACTCAAGAGTAGGGTGGGTGATGAACTATTATTATCATACCCTGGTGCTAGGTGATTCCAAGATGGCATGCAGTCCACCGAGGCTCCATGGCTATCGGACCGAACTCTACTGGTGGAAACATTGCTCCTGGGAGAGGTAGAAAAGGTCGAGGGGATAGCCGTAATGATAATAAATAATAATAAAACTTAATCAATACTAAGAAATAATTATAATACATAATGATAAAACGTGAAATGATAATATATCAATAATATAAAAATCATAAAAAAATAATTAATAAGAATTATAAAAATAATAAAAAGGTAAAGTAGTGCTGAGTGGGGGCGAAGGGAAAGCACATCAAATACTTGAATGTCTCATCAAAGTTCAAATCAACTCAGTGACATCAGGGCTCCCCTAATGTGCAGCTTCCACAGGTACTAAATGTAATAGGCTACACAGGGTACCTACCCTTCTGCGGAAATATCTAAACTACAGTCCAGGTAGTCTCAATTAGTTTAAGAATAAGGGAGGCAGTGGTGCGCCGCTCCTCCAGGTTACCAGGTGTATCAGTCTATTCTCCTCTCCTCTCTCATTGCACAGATGTGGCAGAGGAAAAGGCAATACAAGTAGAGGATGTAAAGGAGTTTCCTATATCAAACCTCAGGAAGAGAGGGGAGTAATAGAGCAAAACTCAGAGATTTTCAAGGCCAATCTTTAAAAGGCTGCCCAATTCCTTATTGAAAAATTGGTCCAGCTTCGCTCCAATCAGGAAATTAACGCGCAGTGTATTATCCCTGGATATCAGGGACCTCCCAAGAACTCAGGACCTCAAGGAGAGGCAATTGACTGTTTCCACATACGAGAGACAATCATGGAAAACTTCTGGGGAATTGAATACAACTCGGATCCAATTTATCCTGGAGTCATTAAAAACACCTTCCTAGATGCTAAAAGTCACGCTTACTAAATTTCTATGAACCACTGGTTATCGATCGTTTCTCGAGAGCGAACCTGGTTTTAGTGGATTACAAGTTTCAGATCAACCTTTTTAGTTGATCAGCCCCGTAAGCGTCCCAGGAGACACGTCAAATTGTCTCACGTCGAGCTGTCACAGACGTTTTTAAATTTAGCTTTCTAATGATGGATTCGCACTTCCCGTGTCTGTACCAAAGGGGGCGGCATGGTACGGGTGGGGATAATCAATAACAAGACACCTATCGAACCTCGTGTAAACGCCCCACCCATGGCAATAGCTATCAACTTTCTTCATTCTCCTATCACATTATTAATAGCTTTTTTCTCCCTGCTCTGGTGTCATACCACGAGTAGAGAGACATGCGGGGGGGAGAGGCGCTGCTGTTGCTGATCGAGAAACCTCTTCCGTTGGCACTGTCCCAACAATTGCATAAAGGTAAAGACCCCGCGAGATAAAGGAGACACTGTCGATTTTCGTGGCTGCCACGCGTGTTCCCTTTCGTCGCCCCAAATGCGACGGCTTTATTTAGGTAAACGAGAGTCGGGAGGGCACGAAACCAAGACTTCTCGTCCCAATGAATCCTGAGAGGCGAGTGCGGTAGTCAAATCGTTAGTAACAACTTGACAAAATTCAATCTGATAGGGACGCGGTTTTTTTCTCTCTTTCGCCAATTTAAAGGACAAAAGCAACGATGTATCACGCCGGAAATTAGTAAGGAGCTCTGTGAAGGTAGACGCAGTGAAAATAGTTTAAGATAACAGTGGCACGTCTTCCTGTAGGCATTGGGAAACAGGAGGGTGCGCAACTGTGTGCACTCGAGTCACACTAACAAATTTAAACAGGAATTCGAGGGGGATGGGTTTGGGGGCCCTAGTTTCTTAACGCAACTTTTCCACCAAAGAGTGGCAAGGAAGAACGGACTAAACTTGTGGATCTAAGTCATTAACACGGCGCCCAACGAGTGACAACAAAGTTTGGATTTTATTTGTTTCGATTGAGATAAGAGGAAACAAATGTAACCAATGAGGACAATCTTACCAGATTTGTATTATATTATAAAAAATGGACGATACCTCTGCTAAACTTTCAAAAAGGTGGTAAATTTGGAGAAAGATGGCGGAAGAAACAAAGGTTTGGGGGTTACTGTAAATATAATCCCAAAGGAAAGGTGTATTGTATCCCCCAAGGACAGGATCGTAGGAGTAGGGGCACTCAAAGGCCATAAACTAACCACCTAGCAAAAGTTATCCGGGACAAAAAGGAACTCCGTTATATTAAACCTTTATTATGAAGGAAAAACAAGGGAATCTCTGAAGTTATGAGACTAAAAAACAAACGTGCCTTCGACATGATTTGTTCTTTAAAGAAGTTTCTGCATAAATTTTGTCTAAAGGAAACAACTTGGAGCACTCTAAGAGAGAGGGCACGCACTATCTAGAATCTTTGAATTCCAGTCGTGTGATCGTGGCCGGTGAAGGCACAATTAAACCAGAGTGAATAAGAGACGAGGTGAAACTAAAACCCGAACGGACTTCTAAAATTAGAGCCTGCCAAGGCAGGGAGGGGGTCGGGAAGCTGCACCATAACGCGACAAGGGCGCCAGAGCACTCATCAACCCCGCAGGAAATAGAGTAAGCAATTGAGAGGATCAAGAAGAGGCCATTCATGAGGATTCGAAGAAAGAGTATAAAATAATGTCAGAAGCATGGCGGAGGGCGAGCCCCTCCCCCCCACTCCCGGCAAATCGCATTATACCGAGAGCGGGTTGCCAAAATAACCAGTTTCGGAATACGAAAATGAATGAAAACAACGAACGTGTGCATTAAACATGTGACGTCACGGTATGAAACTAATGAGTGCCAGACAATAGCGTGGGGCGGGGATGAACCGCCAGTGACAAGGCTTCCTCGAACCCCGCGCCGAGGCGCGATTGGGTAGGAGGGGAGGATGGGGGGGGGGCAGTGACGAGGCTTCCTCGAACCCTGATCAAAGTTCATCGAGTAGAGAGCGGCCAAAGTAGCTCAATTCGAAATCGGTTTAACGCTACTCGACTGGAGCCATTCAGAGGCCTAAAACAAACTACAACGTCTCCGACTCTACCTACACCTATAAAGCCAAACAACCAAGTAACTCGAATCTGCACGAACTGACAAGTTAACACAAAAGTGAGAAGCCCCTTCGCCGTGCCGCATGGAAAGGGGGGGGGAGCAGGGGCCAAGAGCTTCGGAACACGGTATGGGAGAAAGCAATACCTGAGAATTACATACATTTATCTTGCCCGACACAAATCAGGTGATTATGAGGAGGAGAAGAGGACCTTAATCCTGCGTCAAGGCACTGAAATTAAGGTTTTGTTAAGTAACATTTTCATCCCCCACCCACCAACCGAAGACGAAGATGCTTGGAATCCGCGTGACGGAAATCACGCGACGGAGAGAAAAAAACGCCCACTGAGAGTGAGTGGCATTGCCGCAAGCCAGAAGGATTGGTGGGCTTATAGTTCCTCCCACAAGCCAGCCAAACCTGAATACAACCAGTGCCAACACGATTCGAAACATGCACAGTGCCTCGGCGTCAAAGGGAAAGGGTGAACCAAGCCGAGGGCAGGCCGTGATAGGGAAGTTCGGCTAACCGGGCGAAAACCGACAATTGCCTGCTCGTCCCCGCCCCTTCACCGAGGGAAACAGCGGACATAGGACGTGAGATAAGGCAATCTGTGGGTCGATAAGACGATAGGCCTAGAATACTGATGAGGACGGCCCATATATGGGTGAATCTATTGCCGATGATTCACCATCCAAAGAACAAGGAGGGGCAGACTTGACCACTAGCATGGATGAAAGGAAACTTGGGTACTCAATGGGCACACTCACGCAAAAAGAGGGCTGAAGAAAAAGAACCGTGGCACAAAAAAAATCCCCAATGAAGGCCGCATAGAAAGGGCATTTCAATCCTACGGGGCAAGAGCCATGTCCACAAGAAAAGGTCTACTAATGCGAAGATTTCGCGACCGCCATACGGGGCACGAAAACATGGTTCAAGCCGATTAAAAAACAAAAACAATGTGCGTAGAGTGAAGTAACAGCAAATGAAGACGGGTTTTGCGCTACAGAGCCCGTCCATCCTGGATGTGGAGACATCCTGCCTCAGGCTTGCTCACAAGTTAGGCACCAATCAGCAAGAACAGAGGCTCTCCCCGTGACGAATGAGCACTATGCAATGTGCTCCAGTCTTCCCTGATTGTCAAAAGTAATGAGCCATGTAAACATTGTGTGAATTAAGAAAAAAAAAAGAAATTTTCAATGGACATGGGTGGGTTGGAAAAGAAATTAAAAAACCTCCATGGCGG
Source organism: Ceratothoa steindachneri (assembly GCA_963969495.1). Taxonomy (NCBI): domain Eukaryota; kingdom Metazoa; phylum Arthropoda; class Malacostraca; order Isopoda; family Cymothoidae; genus Ceratothoa; species Ceratothoa steindachneri. Next base: position 22,399,590 of record OZ018339.1, read on the forward strand.
GTATTCTAACTCTACAGTCACCTGTGTTATAGATCAAATGAGCCGAAGAAATAGAGCTAAGGGAAATAAGTAGCATTAAAATAATGAAAAACAAGAATGACAAGGAATGCAAACGCACATAAGCTTCCAAGAACAAGTTCGCACGTAGAACTGTAGGAAACCTAGGCATCACTGGAACAAAATTCTTCCATTACATCTTCCCTCCCACACCCGAACATCCAATTCCCGTTGCTCTCACTCGCAAAGAAATTGGTTGGAGCAGTTTCCTTCGCGACCAAGCCTGCCTGTCTCAGCCAGAAGAGGCGAAAGGACACCACTGATGAAGCCATTATCGACACCGGATGCATTTTTTTCTTTAACAGCGCCCATTGCATAAGTGGCCGCTATTGAAATTTCAGGCTAGTATTAGAATACTTTAAGAGTCAAGTCAAATAAAATGGAGGATGCCAGCCTTTTCCAAAGAGTCAAATAGTACACAAGTCTGTGTACACGAACTCGTACCGAATAAATCAAGCGGTAGCCAAACCATACCCAAATATACCACGTTTCCTCTCTCTCTCTCTCTCTCTATATATATATATATATATATATATATATATATATATCCATTGAAAATGTCTCTACCCTTCAGCCCGCCCCACAATTCGGGGAAGTGTCTCCCGCGACCCCGCTTTCTCCATTCATCACCAGCGCGCGGGGGCAGGTCAAAGGGTCACCACACCACATTCTATTCTCAAGGACCCCCGACAAAGATGCCAGACTGGCAACGTTTAAAGCCCCGAGCGAGTGGGGCCAAGCTTGGAAGACTTTTAGAAGGCACTTTCTTCCCACCCCGTCTTGCCGAATCGACCATTTGTCGTCGTAGCACCACTAAATTGCCCCTCACTCCTTATTCCTGATACACGACACGAGAGAAATGGGAGCGACCAGCATCGCATACAATCACGGGACTATCCAAGGATACACGGAAACGGATTACCTGCGCCCCCCCCCCTCTTTCGCCTACCCCACCCAGCCGAGCCTAAGGACGTAATTACACGATAGGTTCCAGGGAGCCATCCGTGCAACGCCCTACTAGAAGCACAGGGGGATGGGGGGAGATAAACGAAGGAAAGACCTCTACAACCGAATTCGAACCCGAACAAAAGATGTACCTAACCTCGCAGAAGTGGATGTTGGGGAGATGGGAGAGGGTAAGAGCAAGGTAAGCTCCCCCCCCCCTTATTTGGAAGAAGCGCATTCATTCATTCATTCACTGGCGCACGGGGCAGCCAACACATGATATGCTCAGCGCAATCGACAAAAATGCCCGCCAAAATATTAGAGCCTCTCACTTTTACATTCACCTTCCTCGTGGCTGGGGATGCAAAAATCGCGTGCTACTTTTCAGATTGGTGTCGGAGGTTCACAAGGATCCGGCCTGCGATGCCCGATTCCTCTCCTCCACCCTTTCGCAGTCTTCATTCAACACCCTTGGATAGAGCCAACCAAGGGTCTCGATCACGATACTGAGAGCATTTCTAAAAATGAATCTAAAGGACAACTAACAAATAAACCTCGACTAATAAACTTTGCATATTAAAAAAAAAACTCACCAAGCAATAATGCAGTAACAAAGCTCCTACGGCTCATCAGGTAAAGGGGGCCAATCTCAGGCTACAGTAACTCTGCTCAACAAGCAGCCCATCTTCTGAACACAAGAACACCAAACCGCTCATCGTGTGTACAAAATCTTCTTCTTTTTTTTTTAAGGAGCCCATATGGCGACAATGGCATAAGAGGAATTTTGAATACACAGCCATAGATTTGAAGAAAAATTTATGACCATTTCTCGCTACGCCCATCGGGGGCAACCCCCACACCCTCGCTATTTGTAAGCCGCTAGTAGTATTCACACTTCGAAAGACTAGTAATAGGTTTGAACTCAAGGGCGATTACCAGACTTCGTTAGGCGCTCTAATGTTCATTGTTTTTGTCGTGTTTCTTAACCGAAAGCTATTTAAATCAATCATATTTTCTTTAATATTGAGTAATATAAAATTATATCATTTTAATCAGAAAAATCTTCAAAACCATATAATACAATATGAATCGATTCCAAATAACAATGTGGCTGTGCACTAAATATCAACCGCCGTGAACAATTTTAGCCTGTAATAGGGTGCCTAAAAAAGACCAAAACGAAACACACTAACAATAAAAAAGATTTTTAGAAAGCAAGAAAGACGCTCTGGTGTTAGAGGTAGGCCCACGCCTCTCCCGACACCGGAGCATGGGAAAGTGGAATAAAAGGGAGGAGACAAGCCTCTTCCAGAAAGTCCACGGGTCTATGTGCACGAACTCTAGCACAAGGGACAAACGGTAGCGATCCCGCTCGTCCAGGTACTGGGACAGGTAACGTGTATGATGATCTAGACTGTGGTGATACTCAACAAGGATGTGCAGAACAGTCTGGAGGACAACGCAGTCGTGGCAGTAAGGGGGTTGCTCTATCCAATGGCGGTGCGTCCCGCGAAGGCGACTTAGATCGAGGACAGAAAGGGACATGGAAATCCCCAGGGATTGAGGGGGTAGGTCCGCGGGAACAGTCGCGGGGCGATAGAATTGAACTTTAAGTTGCTATCAGCCGTCACCCATCTTCTTTGCGAGGCAGCCCCAGTACAGCTATCCGTTCCCGTATCGCAAAATCACAAACCTAGGTTGTTCTTTTAAGAGATCATCTCGCGACTGATTTCAAAGGGGGGGAGTAGTATGAAGAACAATTCAGCCTTGGAATTATTCTACATCAAAGAAAAAACGAACAGAAAAACAAACAAGTAAAGATAAAACCAAAGAACCACAAAAAAAACACGTTCCTGCGTACTCGAACCTGTCTAGAGCACAAGGGACAAGCCGGAACGACCCCGTTCGTCCTGATACTGTGACATGTAACCTGCGCGAAGATTCCACGCACAGACACATTCAACATGAATGTACCCGCCGGTCTGGGAGACAACGCAGTCGTCGCAGTAAGGTACAGGAAAGCGCTTCAACGGAAGGTGGTGTGTCCCGCCAGTGTACAATTCAAAAACGACAGAAAGCGACCTGAAGACACCGAGGCATTGGGTTGGTTCTCATCGGCTGTACCTCACCTTCTTTACAAGGGAAATCGGAGGGCTGACCTGACACCAGCTATGAGTGTTCGCGAACTCTTCACCGTAATTTCTACAATTACTACCTAGCAAATATAATTTCGACATCTGCCCAGCTCGAGTTACAGGATGGTGTTAGCAAATATGCAGCAACGCACAACGACCAGAAGTTGCCCAATGGACATCAATCACTAGTGGTCGCAGCTCCCAACTGACAGCCAGAGAGGAAGGTTGGATTTTCTTACTAGGTCGTACTGATCGTCGACAGGATGACTAAAAACTGGATCTGTTGTGACAGACCCAAAACTTTTCGTCGGCCTGCCAGCCAATGAGTTAAAGCCCACCATAAGCAGTACATCCTGATTGGCGTTGTCTTTCAATTACACACAGGGAAGGGGTTATTGGAGCAAAATAGTTTTTCCTATTAATCGCGCCAGAAGGCCCTGGAGCTCTTAAATCCTGCTTTCTTGCGACCTGCGGGCGATAAAGGGCGTTGTTTATAGAGGTTCGAAAGCATCTCTCCTGCAACGGGATGATGTAGCTGCCAGGAGAGCCATAGAAAGGAAAATGAATGTTGAGCGGGGACGAGGAAGAAGCGAACCAATTTCTCGATGCCTCGTCTGGGAGAGAACTGTTCATTGCGGGATCAAGTGCAGTTAGACAAATGGTTGAGGGGATAATCATTATTATGTTAAAAAAATAACGCTAAGAGGGAGGGAGGGAGGAGGACGCGCAACAGCTTCCCAAATTGCACTCAGGCTGGGGGAACATGCGGTTCCTCTAAAAGGTACCCCCCCTGCGGGGTGAGACTTTCGCAATTAAACGTAACAAAGAATGTAGAGGTGGGTTTCCCAACCCCCGTTTCCTCATCACACGATCGACCTTGACCGACCCTTGGTCGGTGCTCTTTGATGTTTTTCCGGTGATTTTTAATGGTATGAAGTTTTACCACTGATCTGTACTCACCTTAAGATGCCTATATTTCGCAGAGGTGACCTACTGATTATAGTGGGATCCGAGCCAGGGTGTGGTCTAAGCAGTATTTACGAGTTTCCTCTAACAAACTACCGTAAAGAAAAATCATGCTAACATTCGGTGTCACCATCACAGGCGAGCCATTGAGTGTTCGAAGAGCACTACTAATCGTTACATGGGGAGGGTTCGCCGCATTCACCAAAAGGGTGCTGTCGGAAAAACGGATGACCTTCGGTTAAGTACCTATTAACTTAGCTAGAGCTACGCTGATGGAAGATGTTACATTTGACCAACATGCTACCATTAGTGGAATTTATTATCAGAGTCTGAAGCTAGCGGACTCGAAGACACCGAATAGTATCTCGAACAGGGTTCTCTGCATTATCGATGCTGCAACTTTAGTGTTTTACTTTTTGTCTCTGCCTCCCAGGAGGATAGCACCTCGGGGCTGGACGCGTCAGTCAAGACCTGGTCACCTGCCGAAAAGATAGCTGAAAGAAACTCCTAGTCTTCGTTTTATCTTTGGGGAGGAGGAAGGGTAGTTAGCTCTCTTCTCTCATCCATAGGAAGGGGCCACAAGGATGGAAGAGCTAGCTTCATCATTAGCCTTCTCCGAAATTGGGCCTTTTGAGCTGATAAAGGGGCTCCACGAAAAGGGTACTCGCTGCAAAAGGTTCGCCTCAGAAAGATATTGAGCAGGGGCAGACTTTGGCCCGTGGGTGTTTCAACGAGTCATTGTTCGTCCCGACTCAACGAGGAAGTAGGATCGATGCAGTAGTGGGACCCAGGAAACGCCACCCCTAATCACAAGGGGCAATTAGGGGTATAGCCCATCTGGCTACATCAAGCGAGAGGACCAATGGGTCGCAGCTTGCAAAAGGGTTAATTAATGGGGACCTCCAAACGAGTAATGAATAAGACGCCTCTGCAAAAGGACTAAGGCAGGGAATATCCAAACCGGTAGGTTCTGGGAGAGGAGTCCCCGGGATAGCACAGGCAGAGGGCACCTCCAAAGATACCAAAGGGGAAGCCCTTTGTGAAATTTACGAACGCGAAAATTCAGAACACTTGCTACCCTAAAAAGAGTGGGGAAAAAAGTCGGTGGTCGCGTGTAACCAGCCGTTCACCATTACCTAGCACTGAATTTCCAGACTTTTCAGGGCCTTCATCTCTGGGCACATAAAGAATGGTGTCCGTGCCTGTGCAACGGGACAAACAGGGCAGAAATTACCCAGTGGACGGTTGCTCTCCAAGGGTCATAGTTCCCAAATGATCAACCAGAGAGTGAGGGCGAAAGAATTGAACTTAACTAGTCGTCAAAAGGGAAAAAAAATCTCAAGATTTCATGTGAGAGACCCAGAGACGAAAAACCAAGACTTTTAGTTGGCCTGACACCCAACAAGGCAGTAACGACACCCGACATAAGTACTTCAACTTTATGCACCCGATACCGACCGCCGGGAAGCGGTCAGCCTATTGGGACAAAGCCGATCTTTCCACTATTCACGGACCAGAGCAAATGAACCCAAAAAATTCTGGTCTCTCTCTCGCAAGCTGCCAGCGTTTTTTATAGAGGTTCAAAGCCTCTCTTATCAGACCTTGAGGTATCTAGCCATTGTCAAGAGTTCAATTCAACCCACTGAATTAGGCCTCCCTAATAGCTCTCGGGCTATAAGGACGTGCCGTTCCCCTGGGCACCGGATGTAACATTCTTCAGAGCGTACCCCCCCTACGCGGATTCATTAATGAAACATCCTCTTGGAATACCATAAGAGATCTTGAAACGGGTCATGGGGATCCCAAAGCAATGCCCCAAGTTTTAAGTCCCATTATAGTATGAATTCCAAACATTTTATGAGTTATGTCATAACTTTAAGCGTTCATATAACTATAAAACACTACGCGTATTATGACCGTAAATTCCCTCGAAAAATCAGGCACTTCGGTTTTGCAATAAAGAAAATGCACTTTTGATACCCATAACTTAGACGTACCGAGTAGGTAATGATTCCTTTTAAATTATAACTTGGTCGCAAGCCTAAATTCAACATTTACTGCATTATTTCGTGGTCTGTCTTATCAGTATAAGGTCCTTATACTACCGCTGATGGTATATGTACCCGTCAACTTCCATCACGGCTCTGTTGTCTAAAAAAGAACCTTCACCCCACCCCGTATCCCGTCGCTCGAAAAGAAAGAGGTTGCGTGAATGAGGAAGGGAAGAGAGACCCCATTCAATAAAGAGGCACCTGTGAAAGACATGAAAGCATCTTTCAGATATATTACCGCCATTCCCAACCTGTGCCACCACTCCCAAGTGATTTAAACCGACGTAGGAAACCTTTGCCTATTTCCTTCCCAAGTTCCAATTATTCGCCACGCATCCAATCGACAGACAAGGGCTAAAGGGTGGAGTGAGTCGGAAACGCTCGTGTCAGAATCCCGTGGCACTAAATTCTCTTTACAGGGCACCGCCTCAGCCCGATTCCACAAGCGTGACAGAGGAAAGGGAGAACGTTGCACCCTCACAAAAAAGTGCTCATCCATGCTGAATCCTCCAGTTAAAATTATGAGTGTCAACACAACTAGCGCCCCCTCCCCCGCTCCCCAAACTGAGGACTAGTCATTCCAAACTCAAGTTCCAAAGTTCCATATGAAAACCAATGAGGAAATCTCAAAAAAAGCGTTTGAATTAGTGGAGTGAAAAAGTAGGTTAGAGAGAAAGCCCGTATTGACCACATGAGGCTGCGCCCCGAACGCAAGTAAGAAAAACATTCCATTTTGGATCGAGACAGCGGTACAACACGTACACATGTGAACGCATCCCACTTCATTCCCAGCAGACAATCAATCACCTTTCCTCCCTGCGCCGATCATGAGAGCGAAGATACGCAGGGCCTCTTGCGGAGGGAACCCTATTTGATATTTCAAAGTAAAGGAGGCGGGGCTCCTACCTCGAGACCTAACTCGCGCCAAAGTATGTAAAAATAAGACGTGCAGTGATACCGGCCCGCTGCCAACTACCTTACCTCACTCAGTCAAATAACTCGGGTGAAATTCATTCATCTCGCGACAGCTACAAACCTCACACAAGTGGTAAATCCCATGGGGCTATAATTTTTCCCAGGTATGGTAGGCACCCGCGCTTCGGGGAAGCCTGACGGTGTCGGCTGTCTTCCTCTGTGAAGATATATGAGAAAATTAACGCGATGCGGGGGGAAAGGCGCTCCAAGAGGGGTCAACCTTCCGTTACTTTGGTATCGTGAAACCCTTCAGCATTAAAGGGGTGAAGCCCTTTCATCCCAACAGGCAAGGAGCAACCCGACCCTTACTCCAACGAATACACCGTCAAATGCAAGCCATTAACCAAACGGAGAAGCTTCAAAAATGCATTCCACAGCAACGAGCGACTGAATGCGGGTTATTTGGGCGTTGTTGTGCAGACACAACGAAACCAATCAAAAACAAAAAAACAAACCGGTTTTCAGCCACGGGCAAACGTTAGCTTATTTAAGGAAGATTTTAGTTAATGAGAAACAAAAGTGGTGAATTCAACAAGGACAGTGGGGGAATATAGTTGGTGTAGACGGAAGTGTCGGTTCGAAACGTTCGAACAAGTTTGCCACCCCCACCCCCCCGAAAAACCGGGTACTAAATATTAAGAAAAAGCCAAGGGATATTTCCAGTGTTTTTCTTCGTGTAAGGTTATATTTTGGCGACAACCGGCAAGGGCATAACCGCCGAAATTGCATTTTATTTGAGTTAATTACTTAACTTATTTTACTCTAGAGTATATAATGATAAACAACGGGAAAAAAATAAACCCATACCCGAGCTTGCGCAACTCACCAGGCGACTGCCATCGAGGACATGTTGCCGTAGTTAATTTTTAGCCTTATGTTAGATTATATTGAAAGCATAATAACAAAGCAATACACAAAAAAAATTAAAATGAGACTCCTCAAAAAAGTCAATAGTCGACAAGTCTGTGTGCACGAACTTGTCCAGAATACAACGTCACGAAGATCACCCAGACTGGGACATTCAACAAGAATGTGCCAAAGTCTGAGTGACAACGCAGTCGTCGCAATAAGGTGCGAGCGATCGCTCCATCAAATGGCGTTGCGCCCCGCGAGTGTGTCCAACCTGAAGCCGTCGCGGCATTGGGGGGTAGGTCCATGGGAACAGTCGCGGCGCAACAGCACGCAACTTTAAGTTCCCCTCGGCGGTCTCCCATCTGTTTTACCAAGCAGCCCGCATGGCTGCGCTGATTCCTACCATGTGGTTGGTGTGAAGAAGAGCCAAACGCTGGTTTGCCCCACAGCCCTCGCGGACTCTTTGGTGTCCTCATACCCCGCAATTCTCACATGTCTAGAAATCCAACAAAGATAATCTCTATATAGAACCGGCTTGCGGCGACACAGATATCGCGAACCAGGGAATGCGGTAGTTCTAATGCTCCGATAGCACTTAGAGCGCTTTGTGAGTCGCTAAAGCTCACAATCCTGTCTCTGAACCGGGCACGAGTCGTTATCTCCAGTACCGAGCTAGGCCGTGAAGACAGATGCGGTGCCTGGTAGAACCCCGCTGACTCCAGAAGGAATAAGGCGTGGAAACTGAACCTCCACTGGGACTTGGAGTCATCTGTACACACTGGTACAGTCCAACGTGACAAGTAGTGTGCTCCAAAAAGGAAGAATACAATACTCCCAGCGCTGTAGAAGCTTTGGGAGCAGAGGCGTGGCGACAAATAGTCAAAGGTGGTGGTACTGGCCAGAACCAGAGGCGCCACCGGCTGCAGGGCTATACCGAGCTCTCGAAGGACTTTCCTAGCCATAAACCGAAAGCGCTTAGGGTATGAGTGGGGTCTCTCGGCGGAATAGGCACTGTCGAGATTGGCTGCGGATGCAGTTCGAGCCGCTGATGACTGAAGCAGTCTCCCAGCTCATGGATACTGACGCATAATGCACTTTACACAGCGAGGAGCGAATGGAATCACCCAAGCATTGACAAGTAGACTCTCAATGGGGGACATATTGAAAGTATCGGTCGCCAGGAGAAGACCGGTGTAGTGGATAGAGTCCCCCATCTGCAATGCATGCTCAGCTGCATAAAACTTGCATCCTTAGTCAAGATTCGAACGAAGTGAGGATTGATAAAAAAGGTAGGAAGTAGCCCAGGTGCGGAACGTCACGGAACAAAGAATGTCCATGGCATGGGTACAAGAAGAAGAATATGACCCTCCGAGCAGGGTTGGCAAAAAAAAACAACAACAATAAAACTTGTGTTTTATTCAGGGGGTTTTCAAATCTCGGTTTTTTTCAAAAAACAAACACTACAAGCATTAGAATAACATAGAAAAAGAATAGCTATATCTATTTTTATATATTAATAATTATATTATAGTAAGAAAAGATCTCAGTGACAGATCACTGATTGAGAATTTCGGGTACCCATGATAGCCATAACCTGTAGAAGGAGAGACGAATTATGAGTTAGTATCAGAGAAATAATCTTAAATTTGAGACATATTTGTTGAAATTATAAACATAAATATGCATTTTGAATAAAATAATTTTAAATAGCATTCATTTCTTAATGAAAAAGGTGTAATTTTGAAAGAAAAAAAAAACAAGCCCGGGGGTTTTCCAAATTTTACTTGAAAAAGACCCACAAAACCCAGGGGGGTTTTATTTGCCAACCCTTCAGGTTCCCAGTGAGGTGTTGATTAAATACAAGACCAAAGAAACGGTGGGAATCAACCATTTCCAGGCGAATACCCATTTAAGAACAAGTCTGGGTTGGGGTGGAGCCATGGTTGGTGGCAGAAATGCAACACCTTAGTCTTGGACAAGGAAAACCAAAACCTGTGTGCCTTAGTATAGCTAGAGATTCAGTTCAATGGCTGCTGGCGTCGATGCTCAAGAGTTGACATCTGGGCCACTGAAAGATGATACTATTGATGCTGAGGGCAAAGTGTGTGACACTGAGGACACTTCCATGCGCGACACCCTCCTACTGATCCAATGTGCATGAGAGGGCTCACCACCATCATATGGAGAGTCTTTATCACCATGCGGCATCATAGTCCTTCATATTGGAAAAATACCATGGCATAATTTAATCTACAAGGAAAGGCCTCGCAGACAGCATTTTCCAGTCGAAGCAGAGCATGGACATGGAGTGGAAATTGCAAAAGCCGCACTGAGCAAAGATAGGTGGCCTCCACTGTCCAGAAAAATTTTTACCATCAACTTGCAAATGCAAGAGATTAAGGAATTTGGCTGAAACCAGTCAGGGGAGAATGATCTCTCCTGATTTGCAAAAATCAAGCGCAATAGCCATTCGCCAGGAGCCTGAGAGGATAAAATCTGTCCAACAAATGTAACAGAGAAGTCATGCCGTCGTGCCTAGGCAGCCTAGCTCACTTAGGTGGCAAATCATGGCATACAGGACATCGTCCAGCAGACTAGGGTTGTTGTCCACGCACGATGAGAGTGTGGAACACAACTCTGTCAATGTAAACGCCCTGTCATGAGCCTACAGGGACATTGCAATGAGTATTGAATGCTGAGGGGAAGGGGGAGCAGCATCCCAGCTAGAGAATGCATGCAGTTGTGAAGGGCTCCAACATGGACACAGGTCATAAATTGTGGAGAAACGGAGGGAGGTAATGCAAGAACTTGCCTCAAAATCCTTTTGACTCGCTTCATCCCATTAAATGAGGTTCTGCTTAACATTGAAAGCCATCTCACACTCGGTTTACCACAAAAGAAATGGTTGGCATGCAAAACAATCAGACTTCTAGGAATAGTAGTTGTGTCCACTGCAATGAGGTCATTAGAAAACACCTTGATGGCCTCAGCCAATAAAACAATAACAAAAACAACAACTAAACCTAGTTAAATGAAAGGGAGAAGGCCAGCCTCCCCCAAAAAGTCAACAAGTCCACCAGTCAATGTGCACGCACTCGTCTCGAGTACAAAGGACAGGCAGTAGCAACCCCGCCCATCCCGGTACCGGGACAGGTAACGTGTGCAAAGGTCACCCAGACTGGGACATTTGACAAGAATGTGCCTAACAGTCTGGGGGACGACGCAGTCGTCGCAATAGGGCGCAGGCGAGCGCTCCATCAAATAGCAATGCGTCACACAAGTGTGTCCGATTCGGAGATGACAGAAGCGACCTGAAGCTGTCGCGGCATTGGGGTATAGGTCTATGGGAACAGTTGCGGCGCAATGGCACTAAACTTTAAGTTCCCTTCGACCGTCTCCCATCTTCTTTGCCAAGCAGTCAGAAGAGCTGCCCGTATTCTGCCATGCAGGGTCAATTACTCAATTAATCAATGGGTCAATTTTCCCATTTTCATTCATTTAAATAGCATTCTTGACCTGGTGTTCACTTCTTGTAATGCTTGGACCCTCTTCCTGGTTGTGATCATGTAGGCATCAGGTTTAGGTGTTCTGTGGTTTCCCCTGAAGTAAATTTTTTAACACCATGTAAACATCTTGACTGGTTTCGGACAAGTTTTCCTTAATGAAAGATTATCTCTCTACTTTCAACTGGGAAGAGATATTTCATGGTTGTAATATCAAACAGTTATACTAATTTTTTGTCCCTTTTGTCCTCCGCTATTTCCTATTTTGTACCCTGTAAACAGGTGAAGGGATTTAAGCCTCCTTGGGCTAGGAAGTTGTTATTGGCCATTTCTAAACAAAAGTCTAATGCCTGGCATAGGTATAAGATTGCGTTTCGGTCAAAATTCTCCAAGCCTGGCTGAACTTCCGTGAAATGCTTCTTTTATTCAAGAGTGGCATTCACTCTAATCCATCCAACTATAGACCTATTAGTCAGGGTGGGCAAATAAAAAAAACCTGGGTTTTATTCCCAGGTTTGTTTGTTTTTTTTTCAAGAAATAAATGCTACTTATTATTTTATTCAAAATTCATATTTATGTTTATAATTTCAACAAATATGTATCAAATTGAGGTTATTTCTCTGATACTGACTCATAATTCATCTCTCCTACAGGTTATGGCTATCATGGGACATGGGTACCCCAAATGCTCAATCAGTGATCTGTTACTGTGATCTATTCTTACTATAATATAATTATTAAACTAAGTAATTATTAATATTATATAAAAATAGAAATGGCTATTCTTTTTCTATGTTATTCTAATGCTTGTAGCATTTGTTTTTTGAAAAAAACCCAGAATAAAACCCGGGTTTTATTGGGCTTTTTCAAAATTTGAGTTTTTTTGCCAACCCTGCTATTAGTATGATGTTTAATTGTTGTAAAACATTGGAAAAAGTCATTGTTTCAAAAATGCTTAATTATGTCAACTCTTTACTTTCACACTCTCAATTTGGCTTCCATGCTAACGTTACTATCTGTGCCTGATCAATTCTACTGACTTATGACTATATTAGCAAAAATGTGGATCTTGGAGCATTCGTTGATGTACATTATTTTTATTATAGTAAAGCATTTGATGTTAATCATAGATTGCTTATAATCAAACTTTCTCAACTTGGTATTTGTAAACCATTGCTTGGATGGTTCAGCAATTTCTTAACAGACAGAAGTTTGAAGGTTGTAGTGCAGGGTTCTTCCAGCTACTCAGTTGATGTTACTAGTGGAGTTCCACAGGGTTCTGTTCTTTTTTAATTTATATAAATGACATTTGTGCTGGTCTTAGCAGTAAAATCATCTTGTTTGTAAATGATTTGAAATTGTATTTGGCTCTCCCACGTGTAGATCTGAGCAGTTTAATAATAATGGTGCTTGTTTCTCTACAAAATGACATTTCTCTAGTTTACAATAAAAGTAAATCCTGGGGCCTTTCCTTTCCTGTAAATAAATATGCCCATATCTGCCTGCTTTGGTAGTTCACCTGCTGTTCCTATGGGTGTGTACTACTTAGGTGATGGTCCTATTCCATCTAAATCTTCCTTTAAGGACCTTGGCATTTTGGTAGATGCAACTCTAAATTCCATCTTTATGTTAGAGAGGTCTTTGTTAAAGCTAATGGTGTTGCTAATAATATTCTCTGAGGTACCACCATTTGTAGATCAATTCTAGTGATATACTAGATCACTAGAGTTTGGGGAAATACCTAATGATTGGAAATTTGCAAATATAGTGCTAATTTTTAAAAAGCGAAGTAAAGAGGACCCAAATAACTTTAGGCTGGTAAGCTTAACTTCTATTGTTTGTAAAATTCTTGAGAAGATAGTTAACCCCTTAACTGCGGAGCGCACAAATATGTGCATTCATAAATTGAATAGCTATTGCGGAACGCACATATATGTGCACCTCTGTTTCTTCTTGAGTTACACTGTGCAGAGCGCACATATTTGCTTTCTAAAGGCTGATAAGTTGTACCCAGATACATCATCAGTGCGCTGATTGTTTAAAATAGATACCAATTCGGAAATAAATGCCAGTTTGGAGTCCGACGTTGAGTGAGCAAAACAATGAAAAAAGGGGAAATTCAAGAAAATAACTCTGCACAGTGACGCTGTTTTGAATGTGAAAATCCCGCAGTTAAGGGGATTTCTGACAAACTCAAGTGTGGTAGGTTAATAAATGATGCTCAGCATGGGTTTAGAAGAGGTGGATAGTTTTAAGAAATTTACTGGATTTTAGGGATTATGTTACAAATCAATTATATAAGGGAGAGAATGTTGATGTAATTTACTTAGATTTTAGCAAAGCTTTTGATAAGGTTCCACATAGGAGACTAGTTCACAAATTAAAAATGCATGGGATATCTGGTAAAGTTTTGAATTGGATAGCTGAAAGACAGGAAACAGTTGTGCTGAATGGGGTGAGGTCACAGTGGAGGGACATTATCAGTGGTGTACCTCAGGGATCCGTTCTAGGCCCTTTATTATTCATAGTTTATATAAATGATCTTGGGGAGGCTGCAAATAGCAGTGTTAATTTTTGCTGATGACACTAAATTGTCAGCTTAGTCAAAGAAGTTGAGGGTGACTTAAATAGGTTATTAGCTTGGGCTCAGAAGTGGCAGATGACTTTAAACCTTAAAAAATATAAAGTTCTTAACATGGGAAGGGATAACAGGAAATTTAGCTATGAAATGGATGGGCATTGGCTGAATTCAGTGGAGGATGAAAAGGACTTAGGCATAGTAGTAGATATGTCACTGAAGTTTTCAAAGCAATGTATGGAGGCAAAATATAGAGCAAATAGGGTGCTAGGATACATTAAAAGAAATGTTAGTTACAAGAGTAAAGGTTATCCTTAAACTCTACAACTCGTATGTTAGGCCATATTTAGAGTACTGTATACAAGCATGGTTAACTCACCCAGTTGGCCACCCTACTCCAGCACATTTTAGAAGCCTGTAGGAGGAGGTACTAAAAGGTATATATGGGCAGCACGAGACTGAAGGTACACCAGTCAACTATTAAGTAATGCAAAAACAGATCAAGCAGGGAAAAATAGTGACCGAGTTATGTACCTTTTTATACATCAAGAAGAATTAATGAGTATTAATGTTAGTGAATTCATGGGCCATTAATTATAGGTAAGAAAAAGTAATAATGAAATTAGAGTAAGGACATTATGAGAGCAGATGGTGTAGTCTAGTCAGGAAATTGGTAAAGAAGTGGGCCCAGAATTTGATGCAAGGCTGACTTGAATGGGCTGATGGATTCCAGTGCCACAATTTCATCTGGTAGGGAGTTCCATATGCTAACACATCAGAGTGAGAAGAATCTCCTTCTGGACTCTGTTTTTCTGTGGGTGTGGAGGATTTTTAACCTGTGCCCTCTTGTGCCCAGGGAAGGTGTCAGAGTGAATATTTCCTCCAGTCCTTCAGGAGGTCAGCATGCAGCCGACACCCTTAAACAGAGTACAAGTCTAAGCTCCTGATTCGCTCTCCATACAGTACTTCAGATAATCCTTTGACATGGCATATCCATGTTGTTTGTACTGATACGAGTAGGCGATGGTCTCCTGAAAAAACTGTGTTCCACACACAGAAGGCATATTCTAATAGTGGTTGTATATGAAGTGTAGAGGGTGAGCATGAAGTCATTGGATGAAAAGGGTACTTTTGAGAAGATTTGTGGACATCCCTGAGGGAGGTGTCAACCAGGACCCCGAGGTCTTTGCGTTGATCTACCATGGTGATGGTGTGTACTTGGAGGAAATAATCAGACAATATGCCAATGTGCTGCACCACATTGAAGACTTAAGACAACACACTTGTCCTTATTTATGTTGAGGCCCCAAGAGTTAGCGACCTTGCTGATGTCAATGTCTTTTTGGCACTTTGAAGTTCCAAGGGCTAATGATAAGGGTGTAGATGGGCAGTACTTTAAGTAGATCTTCAGGTGGTTAGCAAAGATTTTTCTATTGTTCAGTATAGTTGATGGCAGGTAATTGACATACAGTAGGAATAGTAAGGGTCCTAGTACTGAGCCCTGAGGCACACCTCTCTTCACACCCCTGGAGCTGCTTTTAACACCTGAAACAGAAACATGCATAGTTCTGCCAAGTAGGAATTAGCTGATCCAGTTCAGCAGAGTACCAGTAATGCCAATGCTACAGAGTTTCTGGAGCATTACTGTGTGGTTTACCACATCAAAGGCTTTTGAGAAGTCATATAAGATAATGTCCACTACTTTACCAGTGGCAAGTCCAGATGAGGCGAAGTCATAGGTTAGCAAGAGTTGGTCATCAGCTGTTCTACCACGCTGAAAGCCAAACTGGTCAGTGGAGAGTATGGCGTTTGGTTCAAGGTATGCATAGATATATTCAGCTACAATCCTCTGTAAAGTCTTGCAACAAACTGAAGTTAGGCTTATTGGTCTGTAATTTAGGGGGGCAGAGCGGGATCCCGTTTTGAAGATAGGTATTACATCAGAGACCTTCCACAAGGCGGGGATAGTGCCTTCTGTTAAGCTTGTAGAAAAGATTACAAATAAAGGGTAGGCCAGGGATGGGCAAGATCTAAGGAGTTTGGGGTGTAGGTTTTCTGGTCCTATGCTCAAGTAGGGGTCGAGAGATGGGGAGCAGGATTTGGACAACTATCTTTAAATACATAAGAAAAGCTGCTCACAAAAATTTCAGCCATATCAGCACAGTCTTTGACCAAAGACCCATCAGGATGCGATAAGGGCCCCACAGAGGGAGGTCCTACTTTTTTGTTTGGAATGTATTGGATTGTCTTTGAGCTTGTCAATAAATGTCCTTTCATATGATATCTGAGAATAGATGAAGTATTTCTTATATCAGTGGTTGATAAGGTTCTAGTTGGCCAAGGCTTGAACACATTCTTGGGAATGGCGCCCAAAGAACGTTCTGGCAGTCTTGAAGAGCTGCCAGGCTTTTGTTCTGTTTTTCTTTAGAGCAGTGGGAGGACCAAGTGGTGAGTTGGGATTGGACTGTTTGTAGAAAGGAATGTAAGATTCCATCAAAGGTGTAAGAATCTCCAATGGTCTCGTGAACATTGCATCTACTGAGAGATGATTTTGTATTTGGCTCAAACACAAAATGATAATTAAACTTTATGGGGACATGTCCACATCAAGGAAGAGGACACAGGGACTCAGCATTCCCTATAATGTCAATTTCCTGTAACAGAAAATGGCGTCGTCTTTTGACCAATCAATAGCCGGTAAGTTGAAATCACCTAGAATTAAAACTTCTCTGCCCATACAAAAGAGGTTTATCAATGCTGTGTTGTCATCTTGTGTATTTGGGGGTGGACAGTATACAACAACTATGTAACACCAGAGGGAAACTAAGTGCACTAGGGTAACATTGGGACAGTTACTATCTAAAGATGAAGGGTATGTTGTCCTTAATGTATAGACATACGCCATGTTTTCAGACATCTCCAGCAACGTCAGTACGGGCTAATGGATGAGAGCCTTGAATGATTGGAAGAAGCCAGGACTCTGTTATTGCCATAATATCTATATCACAGTCATGCATAACATAACAATTTCACGGATGAGAAAAGACACAAAGGCCTATCAAAGGTCATGCGATTGTGTCAGATCATGCATCTACAATATACAATTCAAACCATACACAGGAATGTGTCAAAAACAAAAAGCATCATGATCAAGACTCATCAAAATCAATCATAATATACAATAATCATCTAATCTGCATTTGAAAACATTCAAGTTTGGACTGTCTACCGTCTCTGATGGCAAACTATTCCAGTAATCTACTAGTCTATTGGTGAAAAAATATATTTTCTAACATACAATCTGCACCTCCATTTTTCAATTTTTAAGTGGTGACCCCTTGTCCTATTAGGGGCATTCTACGTGAAGTGTACACCCTTTTTGACAAAATCTTGACACTAGGTCATGGATTTTGATAATTTTTTGCATGCAAGTTGGGTGTGGTGAGATAAAATCACACCAATTTTTATGATTCTGGGTCACCCATGGCTATTTTTATGGCCAGGTGAATTTTTGGTCAAAAGGTTTGAGAGGTCATAACTTTGGCTAGAGTTAACCAATCAGAACGATTTTGGTACCAAAATGCTCAGGAGAAAGATCTTTTATTTTTCCTGGGGCCATGAAAGATTTTGGTACCAAAATGCTCAGGAGAAAGATCTTTCAAATGAGTGGAAGAATGATATTCCTAGGACAATTTTTGCCATGATGACCCTTTTTTGAACTCTTTGACATTTGACCCTAGTTCTATTTATCCTCCATAGCTCCAGGAAAAATAAAACTGGGATCTCCATAGGCATTTATATACCATCAGGTGGGTAGTATTTTCAGCCATGTAGCTCAACTGGGGCAGTTTATGACATCAGACAGTGTTAGTAAATAGTGATTTTGAGAAAGTTTGATGTATCTTAACATGGTCATCATATTTCAGTCTTTCCAAACACAACCTCTCCCCCTTCCTAGGCTGCCCTGCCCTTTTTTCAGTCTTAGATTCAATAAAAAAAGATTATTTTTTATCATTTCAGAAATGTGAGACAAATAACATAATACCTTACAAATTTATAATTTTTATTGCCTATACAAAATGCCATTTATTTAATTTAAACAAAACATTATTTAATAAATACCTTGGTACTCATGTGAGCAGAGCCATCACTTTGTTTGTTGCATCAGACTCCTTCTTGCTAATGATGTTTCTTCCTGTTGCAGTTTTTGGTTTTTTAAGGACACCAAAATGTCAGAGATGTCTATAGTACAAGAATCTTCTATTTCAGGGAAGCAAAAACTGTGAGAGGGTCCATACGGGTGAAGAAATTTCACAGTCACAAGCTTCAGTTATGCAAGCAAGCCACCAATGTCCATTGTAAATCACAGTGACATAGCCTGCAAGTTTTCCATTGAACACTGGGCATGAAATATTTTTTGTGACTGATTCTAATCTAAAAGTCTAACAGAGACTAAATAGGCAAACTTGCAGAACCTCCTTTGATATTGGAATGAATGAATGAAGTTTTTGTGTGCCTGGAATAGTTTTGGTTGCAGGTATGGTTTTCAAAAGTTCTTCCTCCTATTCATATTCCTTTTGAGTTCCATATCCAAACTTCATATTCCCAAGAGTTTCAGTGAATACAAACAAATCTCTTGGTGATGCAATCTGTTTGTCATAGGGTCTTCTCAAGCTCTCTTTAGTAGCCTCCCTTTTGATGGTGCCACCTATGCCATCTGATGGGCCCTAGAAAATTGCTAAGCAAAGAAAGAAGTGCATAATAATCTCACGTATTATATCTTAGTAGAAATAAGTCAAAGTTTAGGTGCAAAGGGCTGTAGGTTGGTAGACTGGTTTATAACTAGCAAAAATTTCCATTACGCTTTAAGATTTGATTCTTCATAAATTTGCAGAGAAGCGGACAAAACAGAAGAAAAGAGTAAGCACCTATTCAATGATTAACATTATTTTTAATTATTTTCCTGTTTTCTCAGTCCAGCGCTTCAACCCTAATAGCTATTAAGTTAGCTAATGGCTACCTCATAATGCATTGCTGAGAATAGATTTATTACACTCTTAGTTTAATCTTTCTTCCATACCTATTTTGGAGGGTATAGTTACCTATATTCTGTAGGTATATTCAGTTTTGATCAAATTAAAGGATTTGGTGAAAATTGCCTTTTCTCATTTTAAATAGCTTGGCATAGTAAAAATATATGATCAATTAAATGTCTATTAATTAATGGATGTTCATTTTAAATGCCTAATAAATAATAAATCATTCTCCTCTTTTTCATAATATAATAATTTGGTAGGTAGCTGTATAAGAATTATTAGGTATTTCAAATTATCAAAAATAAATAACAAAATTACACACGTCAATTATTTTAGGATCTGCAGATAATCTCACAATTAATATTAAGTAGGTAGTTTAGAAGATATCTTGAAATTATTTTAATTTATATATTGAAGACATAAATGACATTGATATCTGAAAAACATACATTAACTAGTTAAGGATTAATGAAAGGCAGCTTTTTATGTTACATTGATTTGGCAAAATTATCTATATAAGGTAGGTACCTAGATATATAATGTATATAGGCAGTGATGTATTATTTATAAATTCAAAAAGATTATATAAGAGGTATATAGCCAGGCCATGGTTAGGACTTACATAGGTATGTGATATCACCATAATTTCTGGGTCAATAATACTTTTAGTAGGTATACCCAGTGTCACAGAATTGCCCATAGATTCTAAACCCATGAGATCTCATTTCTATTTTTTCTGGAGCTATGGAGGATAGAAAGAGGTAACTTTAGATCAATATTTGGGATGATCTGAGTTGCACTTTGGCCAGGGTAAAAAATTGCCATAGAAACATCGTTCTTCCACTCATTTGAGAGATCTTTCTCCTGAACATTTTTGTATTAAAATCATTCAGATTGATTAATTCTGGCCAAAGTTATGACCTCTCAAAGGTTTGGGGTCAATTAGTTTGACCACACTTTCCAACTCAAATAACTTACTAAAATCCAACTTATCCATCCCAGAACAGATTTTAAAAAGCTCAATCATATCTCCCCTCACACATCTTCTCTCAAATTCTCAAATGAGAACATATTTAGTACCCTCAGTTTATTTTTATATTCAAGATACTTCAGGGAAGGTATTATTTTTGTTGCCCTCATTTGTACTGACTCTAGCAGGTTGATGTCTTGGCTAAAATGTGGTGACCATGCTTGTATAGAGTACTCTAAATATGGCCTAACATACGAGTTGTAGTTTAAAGATAACCTCTTTACTCTTTTAGCTAACATTCCTGTTAATGTATCCTAGCACCCTATTTGCTCTATTTTTTGCCTCAATACATTCCTTTGAAAACTTCAGTGACCTGTCTACTACTACACCTAAGTTCTTCTCATCGTCAAATGAATTCAGCCAATGCCCATCCATTTCATAGATAAATTCCCTATTATCCCTTCCCATTTCTTAAGGTTAAAAGTCATCTGCCACTTCTGAGCCCAAGCTAATAACTTATTTAAGTCACTCTGCACCTTAAAGCTACCCTCAACTTCTTTTACTACAGGTGCCAATTTAGTGTATCAGCAAAAATTGACACTTTGCTATTTACAGCCTCCCCGAGATCATTTATATAAACTATGAATAATAAAGGGCCTAGAATGGATCCCTGAGATATGCCTCTGATAATGTCCCTCCACTGTGACCTCACACCATTCATCACAACTCTCTGTTTCGTGTCTTTCAGACATCAAGTTACCCAATTCAAAACTTTACCAGATATCCCATGCATTTTTAATTTGTGAACTAGTCTTCAATGTGGAACCTTATCAAAAGCTTTGCTAAAATCTAAGTAAATTACATCAACATTCTCTCCCTTATCTAATTGTTTAGTAACATAATCTATAAAATCCAGTAAATTTGTTAAACACGATCTACTTCTTCTAAACCCATGCTGAGCATCATTTATTAACATACCACAGTCTAGATGGTCAGAAATCCCCTTATTAACTATCTTCTCAAGAATTTTACAAATGATAGAAGTTAAGCTTACCGGCCTAGGATTATTTGGGTCCCCTTTACTTCCCTTTTTAAAAATTGGCACTACATTCACTAATTTCCAATCATTAGGTATTTCTCCAAACTCTAGTGATCTATTATATATCTTCTCAAGAGCTACTGCAATACTATCTACACCTTCTTTGAGTAACCTAGAATGAATGTTGTCTGGGCCAGATTTCTTACTAGTATTTAACCCCAATATAAGCCCTTTAATTATTTCCCTGTTCACATTAACGGTATTCAACACTACTTCCCTTGACCTAGAATTATCATCAATTTATCTATCTTAATTCTCTTGTGTAAATCCCATCAAACTGGAAGCCTTTCAGGTTCTTGGCAACATCGAGCAGTGATTTTCTGACATCACTGTTGGAGACTTTTAGACCGTATAGTTTTTTTGTCTCTGTTGAGGCATGTCAGATCAGTGAATTCTGCAGGGTTTCCTAAGAGATGATGGGTCACCGTGATGAAATGCTGCTTAAACAGCATGCTGTCTGGGGCATGAATGCCACGGATGATGAGTGAGTGCATTCTTTTTTGCCTTTCGTTCATTTCCCAGGTTTCTTTCCTGATCAGTCTCCTGAGGCTTTCATCAGGTACACTGTCTGGGGTAGTAGTGGCGGTGTTATGTTGGGGCTCAGACGGCTGGGGGTGAGTGGGTGATGTGATTAGGTTCACTACCTTAGCTGACAATGTATGCATGATTTTACATAACTTCTTCACAGTTTGAAGGCTGGATTGTCAGTGCCTGATGCTGGAGTAGTGGAATGACATTCTGTGCAAATATAAGCAATGGCCTCACCACCAAACTGTCTGATCCCCATAACCAGTTCATCAGAAAGACCCAAACACATGCCAGACAGGCAGAACCAGTTGGTGCAACGATCATACCCGATGCAGTCATCAACTACTGTTTGGTTGCATGTTGCACAATGATCATCAGTACTAGAGTTAATAGTATTAGCAGTAGTGTTCCTGTCAGGGCGGAAAAGTGGGGTAGGAGAAAGGGGCTGAGAGGGATTATTGTTTGTTACCCAGCTGCAGTCACTGCCACAACCTCTATTACCTCTATCTTCATGGGCCATAGTGGTATATATTTTACTCGTGCTAGTGCTTAGGAATAACCAACCAGGTGTTGAAGAGTCAAACTGTGTAGTCCAGGACCAGCAAAAATCTTGTTCCAGATGAAAAAGTTAGGCCAGCTTGAATGAAATATTCACAAAGGACTTGTCAGAATTATGTAGTCTGCTACATCACCTTATAATTTGTTTTTTAGTTAAAAGAATTTTAGCAAAGCACTATGGTACTATTATACCAGTATAGCCTTTGGATCGGCATTTTTAAAATAATTTTAGCAAAGAATCTATCTTTGTTAAAAGATTATTATAAACAAAGTACCATAGATCGCAAATACTCTATATTAGACATGACATCAATCTGCTAGAGTCAGTACAAAAATAATACCTTCCCTGAAGCACCTTGAATGTGAAGACTGAAGGTACTAAATATGTTCTCATTTGAGAGAAAATGTGTGAAGTGAGATAATGATTGAGCTTTTTAAAATGTTCTGGGATGGATTTTAGAAAGTTATTTGAGTTGGAAGGTAATAATAGGACTAGGGGTCACCACTTAAAAATTTAAAAAAACAGAGGTGCAGGTTGGATGTTAGAAAATATTTTTTCACCAATAGAGTGGTAGATTATTGGAATAGTTTGCCATCTAAGACAGTAGACAGTCCAAACCTGAATGTTTTCAAACGCAGATTAAATGATTATATGGGGAAGGAGGTTTAACTCTTGAGGGTATTTTGGACTCATTCCAGTGGATGCAGTTTTTTTATTATTGTATATTATGATTGATTTGGATTTTGACAAGTCTTGATGATGTTGCTTTTTGACATATTCCTGTGTATGGTGTAAATTGTATATTGTAGATGCATGATCTGACACAATCCTATGGATGCATTTTGTGGGGGGTTTTGACAGATGTGGATTACCTTTGATAGGCCCTTATGGCTTTTGTCATCTGTGAAATTATGTTATGTTATAGAGGTCTTTGTTCGTTATGCATATTCAACCAATTATTGACTTTGGCTGTGTTGTATAGAATACCAGTTATATTGGTGATCTGCACCTTCTTGAATCAGTTCAAAGAAAGTGGACTAAAAAAGTTAGTGGCCTGGAGGATCTCCCATATGCTGAAAGATTACCAAGATTGGGTTTATTCTCAATCAAAGGCCGTCTTATTCATGCTGACTTAATAATGGTTTGGAAGATTCTAAATGGTCATTGCACCTAATTAGCTGAAAATATATAGAGACAATCCAGACTTTCAGCACAAGATATAAAAATGCAATGAAAGAGTTAGAAAGAGAAATAAGAAAAGCCAAGAGAATGTTTTAACGGAAAATTTCATGGCAGATTAAGAGAGACCCCAAAATGTACTATAGATATGTAAGAAGCAAATTAACTGTTAAGGAGGAGGTTGGACTTTTAAAAAATGAAAATGGTGAAACTGTAACAGAGTATCTCCAAATGGCAAATAAATTTAATGAATATTTTACATCTGTTTTTACAAGTGAAAGGCTAGAAAACATACCACAACCAAAAAAATGTATGATGGAAATGATATGTTGAATGATGTTGATTTATCCGAGACTGCTATACATAAAATTTTAGCAGATTTAAATCCAGAAAAAGCACCTGGAAATGAACAAATTTTAATATAGTTCTTAGAAAACTTAGACATTTGATCTCAAAGCCATTGGAAATTATGTTTAATCACAGTTATGTACATGGACAAATACCAAGTGACTGGAAGGAAGCAAACATTACTCCAATCTATAAAGGGTCAAGAGCACCAAAAAATTCAGTATCATCCTATAGACCAGTCAATTTAACATCCTAAGTCAGCAAAGTTTTTGAAAAATTACTTAAAAAAGATATGTTAAAACACCTATTGGAAAGGAATATAATTAAAGATAGTCAACATGGTTTTTTACCTAAAAAGTCTTGTCTGACAAATCTACTTACATTTTTTGAAAAGGTAACTAAATATGTTGATGAGGGGTACCCAGTAGATATCATATACCTGGATTTCGCAAAAGCATTTGATAAGGTGCCTCATCAGAGATTATTACTCAAATTGAGGAGTCATGGTTTGGGAGAAGGAATAGTGAGATGGATAGGTGAATGGCTA
This sequence comes from Ceratothoa steindachneri, assembly GCA_963969495.1. Lineage (NCBI taxonomy): Eukaryota > Metazoa > Arthropoda > Malacostraca > Isopoda > Cymothoidae > Ceratothoa > Ceratothoa steindachneri. The sequence continues at coordinate 22,423,918 of OZ018339.1, forward strand.
ACTTCCAGAAGGCAAAAGAGTTGTAATACAAGGGCAAAAATCGACTTGGAATAATATAAGTAGTGGTGTGCCGCAAGGTCCAGTATTGGGACAGACATTATTCTTAGTATTTATTAATGATATTGATGAAAATATTAAATGAAATATTCTAAAGTTTGCTGATGATATAAAGATCTTCGGGACTAGCTCAAATAATGAAGAAATTAGAGTGCTTCAGGAAGACTTAAGAAAACTTCATAAATGGTCAGAGGATTGGCAGATGATTTTCAATGTTAGAAAGTGTAAAACTGTAAATGTAGGATTTAATAATGTAAATGCTGTATATAGCCTAGCACAAGAAGATATTGAAAATGCTGTTACAGAAAAGGATTTAGGTGTAATAGTACATAATACTTTAAAACCAAGTGAACACATAGCCAAAATTATTTATAAAGCAAATTATGTTCTGGGGACAATAAAAAGAACAATTGACAACAAGTCAAAATTTAATATTATAAATCTTTACACAAGCTTAGTCAGACCTTTTTTGGAATATTGTTCACAGGCGTGGAGGCCTACTAATCAACAAGACATAGATAATATAGAAAGAGTGCAAAGAAGAACTACAAAAAAATTACTGATTTAAGAAATGAATCATATGAAAATAGATTAGGAAGTTGTAATCTTATGGATGTTAGAAAATATTTTTCACTAACAGAGTGGTGGATTAATGGAATAGTTTGCCACCTGAGACTGTAGACAGCCCAAACTTGAATGTTTTCAAGCACAGATTGGATGATTATATGGGGATGGAGGGTTAATTTCTTACTTTTTGGTATGTGGATATGTTTCTTGACTCATTCCTTTACTTATTTCCCTAATCATTAACTCATCGATACAATCCGTCTGTCCTGGTGGTCTATAAAAAGCTCCCAAGTGTATTTTCCTATTTTTACCAACCTTAATATCTATCCATAATGATTCACCTTCTCCTTGCTTTAGAGTTATTTAGATTTGAAGAAATGCTATTTCTGATATAAATAATCAACCCACCACCAGTCCTATCTCTCCTTTGACTAATGTACATAGTATAACCTTCTAGTTCAAATTCAACGACATTATCATTAACCAATGATTCAACTATACATATTATATTTATATCTTCATGAATGATATAACTAAATAATTCATCCCTCTTATTTCTAAGACTACAAGCATTCGTGTAAAGACAACTCAGCCCACCTATCCCTGAAGCACCTGAGGGCCTATCTCCTCTGCATCTCCTTTCTCTCCTTCCACCGACCCTGTACTCTTGTATTTCCCTGACCACTATCACTACTCAAGTAAATTAACCCTAAAGCACTTCCATTAGCCTGCCTACCTTCTACAAATCTGTGTTTGCTTCCTTTCCCTGCCTCACTTTGAGCCATTAAATTTCCCTGACCACTATAAAAACCTAATAACACTATCTAATTCTCGCCACAAAACCTCAACCCCATCTCGGCTCAGATGGAGTCCATCCATCGCAAACCCTTATTCCCATAAAACCCACTCCAAACATCTACAAACACCAATCCTGACTCCTTGCACAAACCTTTCACATATTCATTCAACCCCATTGCACGAGACAACCATTCCATCCCCACATCCATTCTTGGGAAGCACACCTGAAACAACACCTTTTACTCTACTTTCACACATCCTTTCAATCAGCCTTTTATACCGCTGTCGTAACTCACAAGTACCCAGCTTCCTTACATCGTTTACTCTGACATGTGTAATCACAACTGCTTCCCTCTCACACCCAGACACTAACCTATCATACCTCTCACACCCAGACACTAACCTATCATACCTCTCACACCCAGACACCAACCTATCATACCTCTCACACACATCATCCTTAAACTATACAACTCTTATGTCAGGCCACATTTAGAGTACTGTATACAGGCATGGTCACTACATTTTAGACATGATATAAACTTATTAGAGTCAGTACAAAGGAGGGCAACAAAAATAATACCATCCCTGAAGCACCTTGAATATGAAGATAGACTGAGGGTATTAAATATGTTTTCATTTGAAAGAAGGTGTGTGAGGGGAGATATGATTGAGCTTTTTAAAATCTTTTCTGGGATGGATAAATTGGATTTCAGCTAGTTATTTGAGTTAGAAGGTAGTAATAGAACTAGAGGCCACCACTTATAGATTAAAAAACAGAGGTGCAGACTGGATGTTAGAAAATATTTTTTCACTAACAGAGTGGTGGATTATTGGAATAGTTTGCCAACTGAGACTGTAGACAGCCCAAACTTGAATGTTTTCAAGCGCAGATTGGATGATTATATAGGGATGGAGGGTTACATAAGAACATAAGAAAAGAAGGAGACTGCAAAAGACCATTCATGGCCTACACTTGGCAGCTCCTGTTCCAGTCAACACACAAAAGATTTCAAACCAGAGAAAAGTCATCAACATTGTCACCCTTTACAGGAGTTTGTTAGATCTAATCTACAATATACATAAAATGCATTCAGAGGATTATGTCCATTCATGCAACCGCAAAATATAATCTCCCCACTCCTTAGAAAAATATATACATATGTACATAAAAAAAAGTCAGTCCCATCTAGCAGCTTCATCCATATATTTATCTAATCTATTCTTAAAACTACCCAGAGAGGAGGCTTTTATCACATGTCTAGTGAGCCTATTCCATTCATCTACCACATGATTTGTAAACCAATTCCTCCCAATCTCCTTCCTAAACCTATACTTATCAAGTTTAAACCCATTGTTACGTTCCTGTCATGTTCACTAAGTATAAGAACCTTACCCAGATGTCCTTTATTATATCCTTTTACCCATTTGAAGACTTCAATCAATTCCCCTCTGACTCTTCTCCTTTCCAATGTATGTAGATTTAGTTTTCTGAGCCTTTCACCATAAGGTAAGTTCCTTAGCCCACCAATCATCTTTGTCATCCTTCTCTACACAGACTCAAGCAAATCAATATCCTTCCTATAATATGGTGACCAAAATTGTACTGTATAGTCTAGATGTGGGTTAATTTCTTACTTTCGGTATGTGGATATGTTTCTTGACTCATTCCTGTGGATGCAGTTTCTTCTTATTGTATATTTTGGGGGACTTTGATTTTGTTTTTGACAGACTCCTATGGAGGCTTTAAATTATATATTGTAGATGCATGATCTGACAAAATCCTATGGATGCTTTATGTGGGTGGATTTGATGGATACGGATGACCTTTGATAGGCCCTTGTGGCTTTTGTCATCGGTGAAATTATGTTATGTTATTTACACCAGCACCAGGCAGACAAACTCTCACTCCTCAACTTCCTATCTAATTACCTAATCTGAGAGTCACCCATCACAATCACCTCAGTCATTCTCCTATTCTCTCTAGGCCTAGTATTACCCTCCCTCCTGCTCTCACTCACTCGACCTCCTATTCTACTTTCAGGCACAGCCACACCAGACAAATCTCTTTCAAATTCTTCCTCTCTCAGGGCATCAAATCTGTTAGTTAGCCTAACAGGTTCCATGTCCCTCTCATTCGCACACTTAACCTGTCCTAACTTATCTATTCTGTTCACTTTCACCCACCACTCATCATCACTTACTTCACTTACTGCTTTTTCTCCAGTCCCTGTTCTAGGCCTAACTTATTCCCTCCTGGTCCCAATCTGACTCTTAGACGTACACTTGCATCTCTTCTCACTTCAGACACTAAATCGTTCAGTCTCAAGCATTCTGCACGTAATCGACTCACCTCCTCAGTCAAAGCACATACACGACACTCAAATAACATTCACTCTCCTCTCTACACCACAAACCGCACACTACATACACACTACTTTCAAAAGGCATACTCTCTACATCCAAACAGTCAGCCATACCTAAACAAGAACAATAATAGAAACAAAATCTTACAAACAACAAGAATTTGACCAGAATTTGTGCGTGCAAGTTTAAAACCTGCTAATCAAGATGGCCACCGAAGTAAACAAAAGTCAGTTTCTCACCAAAACAAAATAACCACAATTTAACTTTGTTATATTAACCAAATATATGATCTAATAACTTAATATTTATGTTTACTATGTCACACACCAAAGTATAGCAAAAAATCAAAATATTCTGAGAGCTCTACAAAACACGTGCTACCTGTTTGGGGGACTTTGATTTTGTTTTTGACAGACTCCTATGGAGGCTTTAAATTATATATTGTAGATGCATAGTTGAACATTCCTATGGATTGTTAAATTGGGTAAATATGTATATTAGCGGCCCGGCCGGAAAAAAATTTGAGTGTAAATATTATCGTTCCCTCGTGTCGGAATATTCATGTGCGTTTGAACATAGGAAAAGAAGGAGACTGCAAAAGACCATTCATTGCCTATACTTGGCAGCTCCTGTTCCAGTTAATTAGGATTATATACTGGGGGGCTGTGCCCCCCCAGACCCCTCCCAATTTAATGAAACTCAGGATCATGGTAGTGTAGTTCCCCCATTGTGTTTACCCCCACACGAGCCGTCAACTTAAATTTACTCCAAAAACGTGAAACATTTTGGAACACAGACGAAATAGTATGTCCCATCGTTCGCGCCGATAATCTACATATTTACCAAATTGTATATTGTAGATGCATGATCTGACAAAATCCTATAGATGCATTATGTGGATGAGATTTGATGGATACGGATGACATTTGATAGGCTCTTGTGGCTTTTGTCATCCCCAGCTATATAGCAACACAAGGTATGGCTCAAAATCAGCTTACAGTAAACAAACAATAAAACATTAGGTGAAACATATTGGGAAATGGGTAAAGCTGAAGATCGGCGCCGCAACTGATGGGACGCAAAATATTTTGTGTCTGTTCAAATCTGTTTCACCTTTTTTGAGTAAATTCAAGTGGAGTGCTCGTGGGGGAGACATCACTGCGGGGGACCGCCCCCCCCTCCCTACAATAGATCCTGAGTTTCAATCAATCGGGGGAAGGGGGAGTCTGGGTGGTTGTCCTAGTATATAACCATAATTGTTTATAGAATAATGTTCTAACATTTTTATTTAACCAAACGCGGATGAATATTCATGGGTAATACTTCAGATTTGAGGCGCACGGTAGGTGGCGCTGTTAGTCAGCTACAATTTTGGGCTACAGCATATCTCTTATGACGTCAGACGGTAGCGTCAGATGTGACAATCACTGCGTTATATTTTTTTGTTGTTTTGGGGATTTGTAACTTTTAGTCTATTATTTAGTAAATATCTGCGCTCTGCTCGTTTATAGTTTTTTTTCTAAGTTATGTAAGGTTTCTTGATGTCTTTTATTGTTTTGGGACGCAAAATATTTTGTGTCTGTTCAAATCTGTTTCACCTTTTTTGAGTAAATTCAAGTGGAGTGCTCGTGGGGGAGACATCACTGCGGGGGGCCGCCTCCCCCTCCCTACGATAACAGCTTCTTACTGGCAACATCGTAGCTTATAAATAGGACTCGCTTTTCAAATGTTTTTCTTTCGTTATTGTGTTTTCGTGCTCTCCATGTGCTTCTTTGTTATTCGAATTTGGCTTTACTTTGTATGATCGCGAAAAAACTTTTAGATTATCTATAGGCGCATAAACTAATCAAGAAACCTATAAAAGTAAGCATTGTTTGTTATTAGGTTAGGTTTTTCTTCCAGTAAAAAGCTGTTGGGGCAGGAAAAAAACCCAGTAAATTCAAGGGGACTGCTTGTGGGGGATATATCACTGCAGGGGGACCACCCTCGATGATCCTGAGTTTCAATCAATTGGGAGGGGGTCTGGGGGGCGCAGCCCCCCAGTATATACTCATATACAAAAAATGTTACGCCGATATTGTTCACATCTGACGCTACCGTCTGATGTCATAAGAGATATGCTGTAGCCCAAAATTGCAGCCGACTAACAGCGCCATCTACCGTGCGCCCCGAATCTGAAGTGTTACCTATTCATGCACAGGTGAACGAAACATAAACACAACTTAGTATCATGCGGCTGAAAAAAAGGTAACACTTCAGATTCAGGGTGCACGGTAGATGGCGCTGTTAGTCGGCTACAATTTTGGGCTACAGCATATCTCTTATGACGTCAGAGGGTAGCGTCAGCTGTAAACAATATCGGCGTAATATTTTTTGGTATATAAGTATATACTGGGGGGATGTGCCCCCCAGAAACCCCCAATTGATTGAAACTCAGGATCATCGCAGGGTGGTCACCATGCAGTGATATCTCCCCCACGAGCAGTCCCCTTGAATTTACTGGGGGGGTTTTCTCCCCAACAGCTTTTTACTGGCAGAAAAACCTAACCTAATAACAAACAATTCTTACTTCTATAGGTTTCTTGATTAGTTTATGCACCTCTAGATAATCTAAAAGTTTTTCACGATCATACAAAGTAAAGCCGAATTCCAATAACAAAGAAGCACATGGAGAGCACGAAAACATAATAACGAAAGAAAAACATTTGCAAAACGGGTCCTATTTATAAGCTACAATATTGCCAGTAAGACAATGTTGATGACTTTTCTCTGGTAAGAAATCTTTTGTGTGTTGACTGGAACAGGAGCTGCCAAGTGTAGGCCATGAATGGTCTTTTGCAGTCTCCATCTTTTCTTATGTTCTTATGTAAGAAGCTGTTATCGTTCGCAGTAAACAAAAAATACGAAAACAAAACAAAAAACAATAAAAGACATCAAGAAACCTTACCTAACATAGAAAAAAAAACTATAAACGAGCAGAGCGCAGATATTTAGTAAATAAGACTAAAAGTTACAAATCCCCAACAGAACAAAAAAAATATAACGCAGTGATTGTCACATCTGACGCTACCGTCTGACGTCATAAGATAAGCTGTAGCCCAAAATTGTAACCGACTAACAGTGCCATCTACTGTGCGCCTCGAATCTGAAGTATTACCGAAAAAAATACACTTTTTCGGGCACGCCGCCAATCTCCAGGTTTAGCAAAAAAACTGTCATTATTAGGCATTACCAGAGTTATGATAAAGTAAATAACAACCAGCATTTTTATTTTTAGCCTGTCTGGCTTGGAAAACTATAAAATAGCATTCATAGCCCTTATTTAAAAATTGCAGTAGCCTCAGCGCTGAATAAAGTGCAAGACAATGCATAAATAGTGGATAGGGAGACTCATCTTACTCTAAAACTAGACATTAAATGACAACAAAGGAAATTTCACACATATGCTATTTAGAAAACCCATTGCCATTTAATGGAAGCAGATAATCCGAAAAATTGAAATAAAATTTTAGGCAAAGGTGAGGAATCCTAGATCGAGGCAATGGTAAAGAGGGCCTAACCCTGATATGTTTACAGCAGCAGTCGAGGTCAAAAGCAATAAAATTGAAACTACATGATCATCGCAGTTTCTAGGATAACCAAGGGGAGAGGGAGTTATTGATCGAACCTAGAAGGTTGTTATCAAGTAAGTTTAACAGCCTGAATAACGGTATTTACATTATACAAGTGATTAAATTACGATCGAAACGGCAGCCATCTTGGATTTTATGCCCCTGGCCCCATTACCAAAACAACCCGATAAATAGTCAAATTGTACCCTTTAAACCACTTTTAAAAATCCCAAGCCAAAACAAATCATCAATAATTAATTACCGCATGTAAAGCCGTGATTCCATCTTGATTGACAGTATTAATATCAGCTCCTTTTTCTAAAAGTCTCTTCAGTTCCTCTTTATCCCCAGCAGCTCCTGCTGCTAAAAATATACACCCGTCACTGAACTTAACTTTTCTTTTCTTAGGTTTATCAATTACATCTTGTTTATTTGTTTCACTTTCCTGCCATCGCTTTAATTGCTCGGCCCTCCTGAAGAGGGACGAGGAGCCACGGTTGTCACCAGCCATATACGTGTGACACTTTAATTTACGCTACCGCAGACTCACTAGTCTCACAAACACAACAGCTCACAACGAATTCTAAGACAAACTGCAGTGTTGCCAACTGAAAGATATATATATCACGCTTTAAAAACCTTTTGTTCAATGCCTTCTATATCTTTGATATATATTCGAAGGTATTGACACCCTAATAATAAGAGAAAATTATGAATGACACAAAATACTGATACTCGTTAGACAAAAATTATGAATTTATTCAGCGTCAGTAGCGATCGGACGTCAGTGACGTTTTTTCATTTGGGATTTTTCGGTGTAATATATTGGAGTTCGGGAAAATAGTAAACTTTGAGTGTTAGACATAATACTAAATGAATTTTTAATTATATTTTAAATTAAATATTGAAATAGGTCCCGTTTAGGGAAATAGCTCCAGTTTGTTTACGTTTCAGTGCAGCCTAATTTTATCCAAGTTTTTGTTTACACTTTTCTTGATTGCTTAATTAAAAGCTTTTGAAAAGTTTCTTAGTATAGCTGTTGCTTTAGATGAAGTGAGTATGCCTTTCGATGTAAGCAGTGTGTATGTAGTTTGTGATTTTTGTGGTGTTGAAAATATAGCAAATGTATCTGAATGCTCGGTGACTAGTGCAAATCTGGCTTTGGTAGAAGAGGTGAGTCGGTTGCGTGATAAGTGCAAGATATTAAGTGAGTTGGTGGATGAATTAAGAAGGGATGAGAGTGTAAGCATAAAGAATACGGCTATCAAGAGGGACTGGAGAGAAATAAATGACTGATGTGGGTAGAGATGAATAGTCGGTGAATATGGATAGAATAGATAGGTTAGGACAGCTAAGGCGTGTGAGTAAGAGGGACATGGAACATGTTAGGTTGACTAACAGATTCGATGTCCTAAGAGAGAAAGAGGTTTAAAGTGATCTATCTGATGTGGTTGTGGCAGAAAGTAAAATAAGTGGCAGTTTGAAGGAGAACAGGAGGAAAGGTAATGCTAGGCCTAGGGGGACTAGGAGAATGACTGAGGTGCTTGTGATGGGTGACTCTGAGATTAGATATTTGACTCAATTATATATTGTTTAGTATTCATAATTTAACTGTACATGTGTTTAAATATGAGTCTTTGCGTCTGGTTTTCCCATGACCTTCGGGAAATCTGCAAGTTGTACCTCAGACAGCCCAAGAAAATGGCAACACTTCGGGTGACCTGAGGAAATTCTCGCGAAAGCACTGGTAGTAACTTGTTAACCTTCGTCGTGTCAATAACTAGCCACCAGTGATTGCGATCCCTGACAAAAGGAATTTAAACACATTTTTTTTATTATTATTATTTTCTATAAGTAATTATAAAAAAATTTGGCAAATTTTCCACGTTCTTTTCGGCCCTTTTACTAATTGAATCATATCTCCCCACAACCTAGGCCATCCTGAGAGGCATCGGTACGAACCCCGGATGTTTTATTAGGATTCGGTAATCTCAGAAAAGGGGCGGAGATTAACTTGTCCTTTAACTGATGGAAGCGATCTTCCACGGAAGGGGTCCAATTAACTGGATGGGGGGCCGTTCTATGAAGCATGTCGTTAAGGGGCGAGGCTATGACAGCGAAATTCGGCACAAAACGATGATAAAATGACACGGGAAAGCCTTCCAATAAGGCAAGCAATTGAGCCCTCTCATTAGGGGCGAGATTGGGGTTCATGTTCAAATCGGAGTTATGCTCCGCTTGGGGGAAGGAAGATACGGCAGGGGATACTTATCGTCTGCATCTACGCACACCGTTTGGAGTAGATACACGGGTTCAACGGCATAGGGGTGTCCTTCGCTTGACGGGGGACAAATGGGTCCTATTAGGTCGATTGAGACCCGAGCGAAGGGCTCGGCCACTCTCGGGTTTTTTTGAAGAGTGGCGGGGACTACACGCCCTTTGGAGGTGACCTTCTGGCAAGGATCACAGGACTAGCTGAAGTCGATAATTCCTTTGGCAGCGCCTGGCCAAAAGAAATACTTGAAACCCCTCTATGCCGTTTTGTTATGGCCGAGATGTCCGGTCATTAGGCCATCATGAGCAATCTTTAGAACGGGTTCGATATTCGTTCTCGGCACACACGACGCGTTGGTCGGGGGGCTCTCCGGCTCAACAGAAGAACGGTATAATAATGCGTCCTTCACGGTGTATTCGATATTCCGATTGCCTCGCACCGTTTCAGTCTCCTACTTCCTTTCTTTTTCCCACAGGGGTTGTAATGGGGGGCAATTCTTCTGCGCCTCAGCACATTGAACATTGGTGGCGAGGTCGATGTCTGGGGACTATAGGGGTACCAGAAGCGATACTACCTTCTCGGCCTGGGCCCTGTAACACTCGGCTGATAAATTGAGTTTTGAGAGAGCTGTGCTCTCTGTCCAATGAGGACGGAGCAGAATTTCATCTATGCCGTGACTACATCGGCCCATCCGGTGAAGTACTGGCACTTAATATGGCACCGTACCACTGGGAACCTGGTGGCACGACCTAAAAGTCATTCACCAACGAGAACCTGTTATGTTTGGGACTTATGGGGGGTAGTAGTTTGTCGGAAACTACTATACAGGTGGAACATGTATCTCTAACGAAGGTTGACACTCGGCAACCATTTACTGCGCCATTTTCAAACTAGAGCCAACCGGGGAACTCCTGTTGAACAGGAAATTTACCTGTTGATTCGGGGGAGAGGGAGCAGGGGCCGCTATCGATGCAGCTAGCGGATTAGGCGAGAGGGCAGCAGGGATTTGGTGGACCTGGTGACTCGACGAGGTCCTCAGTTGAGAATTTGGGGGAAATTGTAATTTAAGTGCCCAGGGGTGCCACACGTAAAGCAGACAATTGTTTACGGGGGTAGTTGCTAGGCGTGGAGGAGAGTAACGGGGGCTCCACGTCTTTTTGTTCTCTCAGCGGGTGAGACCTGCACTTGTTCGGCGCCTGCACTTTTACGAAGCCGTTGTTGCCCTTGGGTTGGCTTCGGTTAAACCTAAACTTGTGTTTGGGGGAGGCGGATGGTTCTTCTTGACCTCCTTAGGGTAGAGGTCGTGACTGGTAGCGTGAAGGTCGGCTTTTTCCACACACTCCTTGAAAGTGGAGGATCTTCTGTCCTCTATGAAGGCCCTTAGTTTGCGAGGGAGGGTCGATATCAGTTGATCCCTTAGAATTAAGTCAATTAGCGACTCATAATCATTTGATACTTGGGCGGAATCCAGCCAGAATTGGAAATTACGCTGGGGCGTGAATCCAAATTGTCTGTAGGTTTGGCCTGGCTGTATTTGCGCGGAGCGGAATCTAACCCTATAAAATTCTGGATTCATGTTAATAACAGAAAGAAGTTCTGCCTTTAGGGATGACAAATCAAAGGTATCCTCTGTAGGAAGTGAATTGAATATGTCGCGAAGACGAAGATTCAAGAGTGGAAGTAACCAGGTGATACCATCTGATTCTAAGTCCCAATTGTTGATTTCGAAGATCTTCTCGAAGTGCGTTAAATAAGAGCAAAAATCTTCTCCATCCTTGTATGCGGAGTTTTAGTGAGGGCACTTGAGTCTGTTCATTTGGAGATCCTACGGAGTTTATCTCGACTTGGTCGCGTCTCATCTCTCTCTCATGCTGCCTAATTCTTTCATTCTCTTCTGCTTCTATCTGTGCTTTTCTTTCTTCCTTTTCTCTCTATGTTTTTCTTTCTTCGATTTCTGTTCTCTATGTACTTTTCTTTCGGCATGTTCGTTACGTTCCTCTTCCCGGACGTAAGCGATTAAATCTTTACCAGATAAACCTAGTATCTTCTCTTGCTTATGAAAGCGATCGTATGAAGACATTCCGGATATGCTACTTCCGGCCTTTGCATACGAAAAAGCTTGATTGTATAGGTTTATTGTGCAATAGCGTACATTTATACATAATCATAATACAAATAATAATAAAATAAAAAAACAACAAAAAAACAAATACAGAAATAATATGATACAATAATATAAATACATGTGGTATAAGTGCACACATTACACAAAGCGGGTCGCCCGTCAGTGTTGGCGTGCAGTAAGACGTGGTGGAGAGTCCCACGCGTTTCTTGTCTGCTGCAAGTGGGTGGCGTCGGTCTTCCTCACCTGTCGGCCGGCTGGGCGCGAGCGGCGATCAGCGCGGAGGGGGTGCTGTTCTCAGCACCTCCAGCAGCTCGTTTGTTCGGGTGTGGCGCACCACCTGGGCGGCTCTTGCCTCTCGCGCCCTCAGTAGGGCGCCTATTACAGGGGGAGGGGCTGGCGCTACCTCTGGCCTGAGGCGGGCGGTGGCTGGGCAGGAGAGGAGGTAGTGCACCAGTGGGCGCCGGGAGCGGCCGCCACAGTGTTCGCACCTCCCTGCCACAAAGTCGGCGTGCAGCTCTTCCCGCGTGGAGTAGCCCAGCCTCACACGCTGTAGCAGCACGCCGTTCGCTCTGGGCTGCTGGAAGGATGGGTTCAGTGGGCGATAGGCTGTGGCTGCAGCATACTATGCCGCTTGCCTCTTGATTGCTTCCCATTCTTGGTGCTGCTGGTGGGCGTTCTGGGCGGCCCTGCGTTTAACCTGCACCTTGAGCTGCTGCAGGCTGGGGCGCACGGTCCAGGTGATGATGGGGCCGTGGGCGGCTCGCTTAGCAGCCTCGTCGGCAGCATCGTTGCCGCGCATGCCAACGTGGCTGGGAATCCAGTGGAGCCGGACACGCCTGCCCTGAGCTGCCAGGTCCTGCAGGGTGCACAGGATGGTGGTGGTGAGGTGGATGTTGTCCCGGGTGTGGGCGTGGGCGTGTTGCAGCGCCTGCAGGCCCCACCGAGAGTCAGTGTGTATCACCACAGTGGCCTCCCGGCGGAGCAGAGCGTGCTGGAGGGCGTGCAGGATTGCTACCAGCTCCGTCTGGAGGGTGGAGCAGTGGTCTGATGTCCTCCACGCTTGCGTCAAGCCGCTCGTGACGAAGGTGGTGCTGGACCTCCCGCTGTCGGGGTCGACGGAGCCATCCGTGAAGTACACTGCGCTGCCTGGCTCCGTGACCTCAGACATGGCCATGAGGGCGTGCTGGCGCAGCTCCTCGGTGAGGCAGTTCGCTTTGTTGTCGGGCAGCTGTGTGGCGGTGCAGTGTGCGGCGGGGGGGTCCCATGGTAGTGGTGGAACGTAGGCGGGGTTGGGGGTGTCGGGGTCGCGCCACAGCCAGTTCCCTGCCCAGTTGAGGGAGTTGGTTGCTAGGCTGACGTTTACGAGCCACCTGTTGTTACGCAGGCACTCGATGCCCTGCGCCACGGCCATTCGGAGTCTCCTCTGCGCAAGACCTTCCACGTCACGCTGGAGCACTCTGGCCACCCGACAGGCCACAATGCAATCCACCCTGGTGGTGAGGGGCACCAGGTTGGCCTCACTCTGCATGACACAGGCAGTGCACCACCTGGGTGCCCCTAACATGGTCCTCATGGCGGTGTTTTGTATTACCTCCAGGCGCTGTTGCTGCTGCCGGGGCAGCGCTACAAGGACAAGTGCACTGTAGTCCACTAGGGAGCGCACTGCCTGGAGGTAGTAGAGGCGGAGGACGGGGACGGTTGCCCTAGCGCTCGGCCGCGTCATGGCCCTCATCACATTCAGCCGGGCCTGCGTCCGCTCCCTCAGGTGCGTGACATGCTGCGTGAAGGACAACTGTCTGTCCACCCACACTCCGAGGTACTGGTAGGAGTCGGTCCAGGCCAGGCCGACTCCTTGGACGTGAAGCTGCTGGCCAGCAGGTGTGCAAGTCTTGATGGCCATGGCCTGGTACTTCTCTGCCGAGATCTTGAGCCCCAGCTCTTCGCACTTGGCAGTGATCAGGTGCAGCGCTTCTTGGGCCCGCGCGAGCTTGTCGCCGCGCCTGGTGACGACGACCGCCAGGTCGTCGGCGTAGCTGAGGAGGATGGTTCCTTCCCGATAGGGGATGGCGACCAGCTGTTCCATCAGCACGTTGAAAATGAACGGGCCGAGGATGCCGCCCTGGGGTGTCCCGTTCTCGAAGGTAAGGTAGGAAGACTTGTGACCCTGGAACTTCACGCGGGCTCGGCGCTGGTGAAAGTAGTCCTGGAGCCAGCCCAGAAGTCTCCCTCGGATGCCCTTCCTCACAAGGGCAGCTAGTATAGCACGGGGGCTAGCCAGCTCGAAAGCCTTCTCGAGGTCAAGGAAGACTACGATGGTGGGCTGGCTGTTGGCGTGACCCAGGAGGGTAATGAGGCCGTCCGCCGTGCTCACCCCCCTGGTGTAGCCGAACACGTGGTGGTGAAGGCTTCCCACGCTCCACTGTAGGCGAGTCAGCACCATCTTCTCTGCCGTTTTTCCGGTGCAGCTCAGGAGGGAGATTGGCCTGAAGGTGGTGTGATCCTTCGGCTTGGGGATGGGCTGGATGTCAGAGCTATTGAAGCTTTACACAAAACAAATATAAATTCTACTAACGACAAAATTATTAAAAATTCCTAGTAAAAATCGGGCAAACTCACACAAAAAATAAATAAATAACTACGGGGGAATCTGACTCACGACACAAAAAAAGGGCGGTTACTATTACCACTTAGCTAGTATCCTCTTTTAAGGAACTATAAAAACTGTGGACACACCACACAAGAAGGGGCTTAAAAGTTGGTTGTTACCCGTTAATCAAAAAGAAAATTGTTCTAATATATTGGTGTTCAGATATTCTTGGTAATGCAGCTGCTATTAATTGAACTTAGTGCTTCAAAATCAGGTGGGGAAGACCCAAAGCCTGACGCCAAATTATATATATATATATATATATATATATATATATATATATATATATATATATATATATATATATATATATATATATATATATATATATATACGCACACAGGCTCTAAGGTAGGCTAAGCAAGGCAACAACTGTTATTGTTCTAAGAGTGCGATTTGAATAGATAGCTGCAGCTGCGTGACCAAGGAATATACCAAACCAAATGACAAAAATAGATTTTAATACACGCTAAATAAAAGGCACAACAATAAATATGGATATATATAGGTACACGAATAAGACGTAATTAGGTTCCGAATACTAATTGGATAACCAAGGTTATTGAATGGTTATAATGGGAGATTTAGGGTAGTGAGTGATTTAGTTCCTTTGAACCTCGAGGGTAAAGCGGGGAAAACTTGGAGGGAGGTCTTGATGACCTTGATTACTCACGGGGATAGCCGAAAACCAGCGGCAGGTGGGGCTACCTTCTCGAAACTTGTGTTTTGCGAGATGCGGGCCTCTTGTCCTCAAGAGGTCACCGGACGAACATCGAATGGGGGGGAGAGATAACTTCTCTAAACTCGGGTCGAGCGAGCTATGGGGCCTCTTGTCCTCAAGATGTCACCGGTCGAACTTCGAAAGGGGGGAGGGAATAACTTCTCCACATTCGGCTTGAGCGAGCTATCGGGCTTCTTGTCCTCAAAAGGGCACCAGAAGAACTTTGGAGGACGGCTCCTCCAATCCTTGATCTGAAGGCGGTTGAGAAAGGCTGCTGTTGCCTCACAAGACTCTTCTCCCTGACCCGAAGATACGGGTGTGATGTCCAGCTCTTCCGTGGCTTGCGACCGTCACTCACACTTCCCGGGAGATAGGGTTTCGTTGAATCGAACTCCTTTCAGAGAAGTGTCGTCTAACCAATTCTGTTTGTAATCCTGAGAAGGGTGCATATATACCTGGATTTCTCCAAAACAGGGGGAGAGAGTTTGAGAGCTTTTCGAACCCTTGTTATCGGCTGTGACAACCGAGCGTCTCTTTGCGGGAGGGTGTAAGAGGCAGAGATCAGCGGGCCAGACGGACGACCAGGGGCTGGAGCCATAAAAGCTGTTCGCGGCGAACTTACAAAATAGATGCGTAATCTCCTGACCTGAGGGGGGGGGGGGACGGCGGGGAGGTACCCTTCAATTTCAGCGTTATGCTCGGTGTGTATTTTTGTGGTGACCTGGCGGCAAGTCCAAAAAGGGTGAAGTCGGAGAGGGAAGAGTAACGGCTCGCTTTCTCTCCCGAGGTAATATTTTAGGAGGTGGGGAAATAATATTATTCTAAGGGATCCCTCTACATAATAGATTCTGGTGCTCAACTTTCTTTAATTAGTAAAAGAGCTGTGGCGAACACTAATCAACTGTCACGTACCTTTCACAAGAAACTAAAGTGCTTCAGTCGAACAGTTAAGACTGAATGTTGGGAAACCCGTGCATCGGTTTTGCTTCCTTCATCAGATAAAATACAAACAGATTTCACTATACTGCCTGAGCTAGCCATCACGTTGGAGGTTCTGAGATTGAGTCAGCATGTTAAGTCATTTAAGCAACCGTTATCTTCAAGTTTTACTCAGTGTTTAACCGGAGAGTATGATATTATCACTGTTCACGGAATTCTCGGAGCTGATTTTACCCCTTATCTTCAACCCTTTGAGTTACAAATCTGCTTTGGAAAAAATAGCAATCAATATTCTATTGTCATTAATGGGCATGAGGAAATGCTTGGCAAAGTTCTCAACAACTATAATCTGTGTTGCTTGTTAGCAAAAAAGGTATATCATAAAAATATCCGAGACAATGTGCATGTAGAGTATACAAGACTTTTACCGATCAATTCCAAGAAGGTATCATTGAAGAATTGCCCAACAATTTTCGAATTTAAGACCACAAATTTGTACCCCATCGCACAGTAATTAGAAATGCTCCTTTGGTCAAAACCACAAAAATTAGAGCATTTTTTAATTGTTGTCTCCGAGTTGCAAACACTCCCTCTGTAAATAACTGTGTTGCTTTCCCTCCTGATCTGATGATAGATTTGATAGATCTTTTTCTTTATTTTCGTACCAACAAATATTTTGCCATCAGTGATATAAAAAAGGCATATTTGAACATCAAATTAAAAAGAGTGTCTGATCGCAATAAATTTTCCTTTGTCTTGTTTGAGGGAGAAAAGTACCTTCATTTCAGATATACTGCGATAATTTTAGGATTCGTTCAATCTCCATTCTTGCTTCACATGTACTTAAATTTTAGGCAGCATAGTGTCCAAGCTCTCAATTAGCTAGCTTAATTACTAACAATCTGTATGTAGACAACTACATTTATACTGATAATGAAATCTCTGTTCTGAAAAATACTGCCTATAATGCATCTCAGTACCTCGATCAGGTTTTTTTTCACCTTAGTGAGTGGTGCACTAATGAACCATAAATCTTGGATCAGTTACCTTGTGCTGATAAAACCGATGATTTAAATCAACTCTTTAAATTACTAGGTCACTTGGTAGACCCTAACACCGACACGCTGTCTCACAAGTCAGTGAGTCTAAATGTTGAGGCCACCACTAAACGCGAGGTTTTGTCAAGTTTAACCTCCGTGTACGATCCTACTGGTTTAATCGCCCCAGCAATGTGTGCATGCAAATTGTTCATGAGAAAGATATCCCAACAACACGTAACGAACATCTTTCTGAAGAACTTCTTAATGAATGGAAAACTGTTTGTGCTCAGTTCAATAAATGGTAAATCCCGTTAAAAATTTGTCGTTGTGCTTATAAAGATGATAGCCCTTTCGAACTGCATGTCTTTGCAGATGCTTCCAGCTGTCTGTTGGGAATTTCCATATATATAGTGCAAAATTCTCAGTCTCACTTGCTTTATGCCAAAAGTAAATTAACTCCTTTACCCACTAGAACTTTGCCTACTCTAGAATTGCTGGCAATGTGCTTAGCTTTGAAAACTGTTTTGACTATCATATCCGGCAAACACTTTTCAAAGCAGTTAATCTCTAGACTTGAATTTTATTCCATTCACAGGTTGCATTAACCTGGATTCTCAACCATATAGGACCCCAAAAGAACATTTTTGCATGCAATCGTGTCAAAAAGTGCAACAAAAGCTTCGACTCTTTTAACCGAACAGAAAATTTCATTTAAAATTTCTTATGTCCCCACGGCCGATAACGTAGCAGACATGCTAACCCGTCCAATGTCTACTATAAAGTTTTTGGAAGAATCCCAGCGGTATTTAACAGAACCAGAATGGTTGACTACTCATGATCCTCCAGTGTGTCCTTTGGACAGCATTCCATCCCGCTTCATATCTCCTGATATAGCATTAGTCTATCTCGTGCAAGTACCAATCGGTAGCGTCATTGATGTAGAACGATTTTCATCATACCCTAAATTCATTATTTCTTTAGCATATGTATTTTTAGCTTTAGAGAAATTTAAAAAACTTCAAATTCAGTCAGCCCTTTTTATTCTACCGGACTAAAGCATTTAACCAGTTGGTAAAAGAACTTCAGGAAAGTTACTCCCCTGTTGAACAAAATTTTGTAAAGTAGAAAAAACCTCCTAAAGCAGTACCAAAATTGGTTGCTCAACTGCGTTTGTACTTAGACAATGATGGCATCCTTAGAATTCAAAATGCTCCTCAGTTTACTTAGGATGCAATTAACCTAGTGCTAATGCATGGAAAATCTGCTTTAGTGAGATTAATAATTTTAGAAGTGCATAAAAATCCTTGCACATGGGGCTTAATAGTACGCTTCAATACTTACGAAATTCAGGCATTTGGCTACTGTGGGATAGAACTAGTGTTGGTTATGTGCTACGTAAAGACTGTTACCTTTATAAAAGGTTTCAGAATCATCCTTTTCACCCACAGCAGGAGGGCGACTTGCCTGCAGCGCGAACCAACTTTATTGAGCCATTTGCTTCCACCGGAATGGATTACACAGGAGCATTCACAGTGACTGACTTTTCAGGCCATGTCGTAAAAGTGTATATTCTGTTATTCACATGCCTAACCACTCGTGCCATTCATTTAGAGATCGTCCCCAATATAAGCGCTGTTGAATTTATTCAAACGTTTGTACGATTCTGTAATCAACAAGCTGCTCCTAAATCAGTGTATAATGACAATGCCCCTACCTTTATTCAAGGTTCAAAATTGTTAAACTCAGTGATAACTCAAGATATAGTACTAGAACACCTCACTGACCATCAAATCGAATTCCGTACGATTCCTGTGCATTCTCCCAATCAATGAGGACCCTGGAGACTGGGAACGAATGGTAGGATTAGTCAAAAACTGCTTGTTTAAATCTTTCGGCAAATTCACTTCTTCACTTTCTCAATTCAGAACAATATTATCTGACTGTCAAAATACTATAAACAACAGACCCCTCACTTATAGATCATCTGAAAATGAGTTATACATAATTTCACCCAACTTGTTGATTTCCTCCCGTAGCAAGTTCCCTCAAGTCTGCCTATCTGATCAAACTTTCCAAGATGCCTGGAATCAAACAACCAATACAGACATCTTGCCCCAAATTTCTAATATTATGGAGGCAAGACGAGAGGCCGGAGAAGTCTTTGTAAATCAATGTTTTCAACATAGGTGGGCGTTATCGCGATAACGATATCGGGTTATCGGTTATCCGATATTTTTTTCCGCGTTATCGATTCATCTGTATCGCCGATACTTTTGGTTCCAAACTAGCGATAATCGATCATTTCAGTTTTTGGTTCCAGTTTAGCACAGGGGTGAGCCGCGCGTGCCTTGGAGGCAGAAATAGGTAGGTCCGAGCTGGGAGGAGGATCCTCAAAACCTATGAGGAGATGAAGGAGAGCCTCACTAGGTAAGAAACTAAGAAAGAGTATTCAAACATTCTTACTATCGTATTATAAAATAACGCTATATATAGTCAATAATCAACATTGTATTATAATTTTGGATTTATCGATTGATCGCTTATCACCTTATCGGGCGATAAATTTATCACCAGTTATCGATTATCGGTTATCGCTGATAAGGTTATCGTTATCGATTTATCGGCTATCGTAATACATTTTTTCGTTATCGCGCCGACCTAAGGGTTTCAAGACTATTTGCTAGCTTTGCCAGAAACTTCAAGCCGGTTAAACTGGCCTGGAGCCAACAATGAGGGAATTAAAGTTGGTGCCGTTTGCCTTATGCAAATTCCAAATCTTCACCGAACACAGTTACCCTTGGTTGTCATCACAGAGTTATTGGCTGATACAGGCGGAATCACCAGAAACGTCAGGGTTTGAAGGACTGATCGTTCTGAATCTGTTGTCACCATAAAAACCTTGATTCCCTTAGAGCTACATACTGATGAGCACATTGCTCATAATCAACCACGTCAAAACATTGACGCTATGGCTGAACCCTCAAAACCCATTCAACCTCAGCTGGACACCGACGCCGAGGTTGTAAATGTAGTACCGGTGCCTCCTGTTGCTGAAGTAAAAGGCCGACCAGGACGTAGGACTGCCACTGCGCAACAGGAATTAGTAAGGCGTTTGGCCCACCATGGTCGCATCTAATTTAGAAAATGCCTTGATTGTATAATTAGTGTAATTAGTTAAGTTTAGTATATCCCGCAAGTCGTAGATGAAGGATTAACTAAAGACACACTATTGAGTTGTAATTAAGATTCCGAAATGAGGTTTTGTTGCTCAAGTCAGAAATTGGTGTTCTTTGTTGTTCTTTGGTTTGGTGTTCTTAATGTACCGTAGTTTTTGGTTTTACCATAAGTCTGTAAATAAATAAGTGTTGCGCTTAAATACAAACTAACTGTTTAGCGCATCCAGCTGTGGGTCGCACTTAATTTTTTGTTGTGGGGAGTATGACTATTCATAATTTAACTGTAAATGGGTTTAAATATGAGTCTTTGCGTCTGGTTTTCGCATGACCTTCGGAAATCGCCAAGTTTTACCTCGGACAGCCCAAGAAAATAGCAACACTTCGGCTTACCTGAAGGAATTTTCACGAAAGCACTGGTAGTAACTTGTTAACCTTCGTCGCGTCAATACCTAGCCACCAGTGATTGTGATCCCTGACAAAAGGAATTTAATTTGGACAAATTTGTCAAAAAATCCTTAATTGGTCGAGAATATAACCAACTGAGCGCGCTTATAATTAAGTGAGATCGAGTAAAATTATCATCTGTATTTTGTACGCCACTGATAAATCGACCTGTCATCGCCCTCTTTGATATCTCAAGTTGGCCACCTGCCGGGAACGAACAACAAACAGGTTCTCAAACTAGCGTAGAGGCATAGTATTTAAACACATTTATTTTTTTTCTTTAAGTAATTATAACATACAAGTATTTATATATGAAGTTGAGTGCGAGCAAATGGAAGGGAGTGAGAGTTTGTTTGACGGGTGCTGGTGTAAATGATGTGTCTAAAAGGTATGATAGTGTGGTGTCTGGGTGTGAAAGGGATGCAGTTGTGATTACGCATGTGGGAATAAATTATGTAAAGAAGGTGGGTTCATGTGAGTTACGAGAGAGGTACAAAACGATAGTTGAAAGGATGAGTGAAAGGCGTTGTTAAAGGTGTGCTTCCGAGATTGGTGATGGGGATGGAATGGTTGTCTAGTGCAATTGGACTGAATGGGTATGTGAAAGGCCTGTGTGAGGAGTCGAGATTAGTGTTTGTAGATGTTTGGAATGGGTTTTATGGGAATAAGGAATTGTATGCATTGGATGGACTCCATCTAAGCTGGGCTGAAGTTGACTTGCTGTAGCAGGAGTTAGATAGTGTTGTTGGGTCTTTGCAGGTGGGAAACTAGTTACTGATAGTGGTCAGGGAAATATGAGAGTAGAGGGTGAGGCAGGGAAATGAAAGAGATGCAGAAGAGAAAGAGCGGAAGGTATACATTGTAAAAGAGATGCTTCAGGGATAGGAGGGCTGAGCTTTCTTAATGCTAATGCTCGTAGTCTTAGAAATAAGAAAGATGAGTTATTTATTGATGAAGATATAGATATAATATATGAATTAATACGAACAATTACAAGGTGTGAAAGGCTTTCAAAAATAGAACTAACTTAAAATCGGAATAAAAAAAATGTACTTCCTATATTTAAGAAAGGAAAAAAGAGGATCACAATAACTTTAGACCAATGAGTTTAACTTCAATAGCATGATAGTGTAGAAGATTAAGATGTTAATAAGGGAAACA
The DNA here is from genome assembly GCA_963969495.1 of Ceratothoa steindachneri. Lineage (NCBI taxonomy): Eukaryota > Metazoa > Arthropoda > Malacostraca > Isopoda > Cymothoidae > Ceratothoa > Ceratothoa steindachneri. The sequence continues at coordinate 22,445,846 of OZ018339.1, forward strand.
CACAACCAGGCTTGAGATCAGGTCGATCGTGTTTGACAAATTTTTATATTATATGGTAAATTCTAAGGCGTAGGATTTCTCATACACTGAAATATTTATCAATTCATAAATTTATTATGAGAACATCAGATAGATTAACAAACCTATTTTCACAACCAAATTCATCTAGAGAAACATAAGAAGGGACTCTATTTAGAATTCTAAAGTTTTGTGAAACTGGTCGACCTCTATCTATATGGGATATCAAATTCTTGCACCTTTTGTAGTAGGGAAGAGGAACAAACTACAAAATAGCTGAATCATCTGAGACTCTCAAGTAGTTATCCCTCCTAAACTTAGATCAACTCTGGACCCTCTGGACATACCGGCTTATCTCAGACGAAGGAATTAGCACGCAGCTATTTATGGTAGCAATACCTTTATCGCAACATAGCGGACTTTATAACTTATGTCCTGAATGCCTATCTCAACATACACAGCCTACAAAAGTGGAGATACAACCGTGGGAATAGCCGACCCACCTATGGCATCACATTTTAGAAAATTCATTAAAATTAAGGCATGGTTGTCGTTTGTCTTCGTATATTCGAAAGTTTTATCGAAGTTCTTTCTGAAATAGATTTTCCATATTAATCTTTAGCCTGATGAAATAACTACTCTCTCCTAAAACTCAGTAAACCAGGGGTAAATTGAGAGAGCAAAGTTCTTCCCGCGAAGCGCAAGCCCCTCATGCAAAGAAATTACAGCAAGTTTTGCTTTATATATATATATATATATATATATATATATATATATATATATATATATATATATATATATATATATATATATATATATATATATAGTTTTAAAAGCCCGACATCCCTTCTTTGAGCCACTTAAAGCTATTAGCTGGTGTGGTTGGCGCACAAACTAGCACGCATCGACCCCCAAGCTTAAACGCTGGATAACAGTATGCGTAAAGAAGTGATACACATAAACAAGAGAGAAAAGATCCTACTGGAGTTGACCCCGAGAAAAATCAAAGAGAAAAAAACCATTGCCCGACAAGTACTCGAAACTCAGACCTCTGGTTATCTAGACCAGTACTCTACCGACTGAGCTAACTGGACACGGAGGCTATGACAACGCATTTCATTAATTTAACTTTTTCGTTCTCACCTCCGAAGGCCACCGCTCAAATGAAACCGTGCCTGTAAGGACGGAGAAGATACAGTTGTAAAAGCCCGACATCCCTTCTTTGAGCGACCGAAAGCTATCGGCCGGTGTGGATGGCATACAGAAACATATTCTGCGTTCTTGACCCCAACATCATACTAATCACTGAGCACGGTATCGATACTACTAACAGTCAGCTAAAGATACCGGGCTACAGATTAGTTACGAAAAACCATTCTCAGGAGGGGTTCGACGGTGTTGCCGTTGCCGTTGCCGTCAGGACGAATCTCTTGTTCAGACACCTTCCAGAAATGGATGAATTCTTTGTGGCGGTAGAGTTGCACACACTTGTGGGCAATCTCGTAATCGCGGCGGCATACCAACCACCTCTACAAACGTACCTGCCTCTCACGAATTTCGATACCTTGTTCGGCCACGGCAGAATGGCATTCCTTGGGGGGTACCTCAATGCCAAATGCAGAATGGCTGGCTATGGGAACATGAATAACAGAGGTCACAACTTGGAAATGATTATGCGTCGAAAAAACATCCAGAGGATAGGACCAGACTTCCCGACCTATATCACCTCTCGGGCAGCAACAAAGCCCGACATATCCATGACAAATGGTGGCTTCCCTTTCAATTACCATATTGAGCCGGGCCCAACAGTACGCAGCGATTGCATAGCCATCTTGATGACCATCACACTCGCGCCGATCCAGCTTCCAACCCCCTTCCGCAAAAGTTACACTTCGGCAAACTGGGATCGCTACAGGGAAATCCTTGCCAGATACGAACCAGCGGACCTAAGCGAAGCAATACTAGAGGAGGTCGACGAGGAACTGGAGAAGATAACTGCCCACATTATCGAGGTGGATCGCGAGTGTGTACCAATGAAAAGGTATAAAACTCTTCCACAACCCAGATGGACTGAGTAAATGAGTGAGGTCGCTAGGGTGCACAGGGAGCTGTACGAAGAAACCAGAAGAGAAGGTACAAATCGGAAAAGAAGCTCGCTGTTACGTCGCCTGAGTGAAGAACTGAAGCAGGCCATAAACCAGCAACAGGCTGTGATCCGGGACAGCCTGATTGAACAAGTAGACAGCGAAATAAGACCCGAAAAGTTCTGGCGACTAGTGAGAAAATTAAAAGACCTACCAAGTAGAGAAAAGATCCGCATTAAGGCGGGCAATGACTACTTGGAAGATCCGGCGATTTTGAAAGAGAGATTCTGCACGTTCTAGAAGGAAGTCTTCACAATTACACCTGAGGACGATGCGGAATTCGAGCAGGAGTTCGAAAGCCAGCTGATAGAAGATCTTAATCAACGAATACATCGAAAGCGCCGACAGGCCTATGTCGACGAAGGGAGGGTGATGGCTGACCATGGCCGACCAATTACAACAGAAGAAGTCATGGAAAATGAATGTTGAGCGGGGACGAGGAAGAAGCGAACCAATTTCTCGATGCCTCGTCTGGGAGAGAACTGTTCATTGCGGGATCAAGTGCAGTTAGACAAATGGTTGAGGGGATAATCATTATTATGTTAAAAAAATAACGCTAAGAGGGAGGGAGGGAGGAGGACGCGCAACAGCTTCCCAAATTGCACTCAGGCTGGGGGAACATGCGGTTCCTCTAAAAGGTACCCCCCCTGCGGGGTGAGACTTTCGCAATTAAACGTAACAAAGAATGTAGAGGTGGGTTTCCCAACCCCCGTTTCCTCATCACACGATCGACCTTGACCGACCCTTGGTCGGTGCTCTTTGATGTTTTTCCGGTGATTTTTAATGGTATGAAGTTTTACCACTGATCTGTACTCACCTTAAGATGCCTATATTTCGCAGAGGTGACCTACTGATTATAGTGGGATCCGAGCCAGGGTGTGGTCTAAGCAGTATTTACGAGTTTCCTCTAACAAACTACCGTAAAGAAAAATCATGCTAACATTCGGTGTCACCATCACAGGCGAGCCATTGAGTGTTCGAAGAGCACTACTAATCGTTACATGGGGAGGGTTCGCCGCATTCACCAAAAGGGTGCTGTCGGAAAAACGGATGACCTTCGGTTAAGTACCTATTAACTTAGCTAGAGCTACGCTGATGGAAGATGTTACATTTGACCAACATGCTACCATTAGTGGAATTTATTATCAGAGTCTGAAGCTAGCGGACTCGAAGACACCGAATAGTATCTCGAACAGGGTTCTCTGCATTATCGATGCTGCAACTTTAGTGTTTTACTTTTTGTCTCTGCCTCCCAGGAGGATAGCACCTCGGGGCTGGACGCGTCAGTCAAGACCTGGTCACCTGCCGAAAAGATAGCTGAAAGAAACTCCTAGTCTTCGTTTTATCTTTGGGGAGGAGGAAGGGTAGTTAGCTCTCTTCTCTCATCCATAGGAAGGGGCCACAAGGATGGAAGAGCTAGCTTCATCATTAGCCTTCTCCGAAATTGGGCCTTTTGAGCTGATAAAGGGGCTCCACGAAAAGGGTACTCGCTGCAAAAGGTTCGCCTCAGAAAGATATTGAGCAGGGGCAGACTTTGGCCCGTGGGTGTTTCAACGAGTCATTGTTCGTCCCGACTCAACGAGGAAGTAGGATCGATGCAGTAGTGGGACCCAGGAAACGCCACCCCTAATCACAAGGGGCAATTAGGGGTATAGCCCATCTGGCTACATCAAGCGAGAGGACCAATGGGTCGCAGCTTGCAAAAGGGTTAATTAATGGGGACCTCCAAACGAGTAATGAATAAGACGCCTCTGCAAAAGGACTAAGGCAGGGAATATCCAAACCGGTAGGTTCTGGGAGAGGAGTCCCCGGGATAGCACAGGCAGAGGGCACCTCCAAAGATACCAAAGGGGAAGCCCTTTGTGAAATTTACGAACGCGAAAATTCAGAACACTTGCTACCCTAAAAAGAGTGGGGAAAAAAGTCGGTGGTCGCGTGTAACCAGCCGTTCACCATTACCTAGCACTGAATTTCCAGACTTTTCAGGGCCTTCATCTCTGGGCACATAAAGAATGGTGTCCGTGCCTGTGCAACGGGACAAACAGGGCAGAAATTACCCAGTGGACGGTTGCTCTCCAAGGGTCATAGTTCCCAAATGATCAACCAGAGAGTGAGGGCGAAAGAATTGAACTTAACTAGTCGTCAAAAGGGAAAAAAAATCTCAAGATTTCATGTGAGAGACCCAGAGACGAAAAACCAAGACTTTTAGTTGGCCTGACACCCAACAAGGCAGTAACGACACCCGACATAAGTACTTCAACTTTATGCACCCGATACCGACCGCCGGGAAGCGGTCAGCCTATTGGGACAAAGCCGATCTTTCCACTATTCACGGACCAGAGCAAATGAACCCAAAAAATTCTGGTCTCTCTCTCGCAAGCTGCCAGCGTTTTTTATAGAGGTTCAAAGCCTCTCTTATCAGACCTTGAGGTATCTAGCCATTGTCAAGAGTTCAATTCAACCCACTGAATTAGGCCTCCCTAATAGCTCTCGGGCTATAAGGACGTGCCGTTCCCCTGGGCACCGGATGTAACATTCTTCAGAGCGTACCCCCCCTACGCGGATTCATTAATGAAACATCCTCTTGGAATACCATAAGAGATCTTGAAACGGGTCATGGGGATCCCAAAGCAATGCCCCAAGTTTTAAGTCCCATTATAGTATGAATTCCAAACATTTTATGAGTTATGTCATAACTTTAAGCGTTCATATAACTATAAAACACTACGCGTATTATGACCGTAAATTCCCTCGAAAAATCAGGCACTTCGGTTTTGCAATAAAGAAAATGCACTTTTGATACCCATAACTTAGACGTACCGAGTAGGTAATGATTCCTTTTAAATTATAACTTGGTCGCAAGCCTAAATTCAACATTTACTGCATTATTTCGTGGTCTGTCTTATCAGTATAAGGTCCTTATACTACCGCTGATGGTATATGTACCCGTCAACTTCCATCACGGCTCTGTTGTCTAAAAAAGAACCTTCACCCCACCCCGTATCCCGTCGCTCGAAAAGAAAGAGGTTGCGTGAATGAGGAAGGGAAGAGAGACCCCATTCAATAAAGAGGCACCTGTGAAAGACATGAAAGCATCTTTCAGATATATTACCGCCATTCCCAACCTGTGCCACCACTCCCAAGTGATTTAAACCGACGTAGGAAACCTTTGCCTATTTCCTTCCCAAGTTCCAATTATTCGCCACGCATCCAATCGACAGACAAGGGCTAAAGGGTGGAGTGAGTCGGAAACGCTCGTGTCAGAATCCCGTGGCACTAAATTCTCTTTACAGGGCACCGCCTCAGCCCGATTCCACAAGCGTGACAGAGGAAAGGGAGAACGTTGCACCCTCACAAAAAAGTGCTCATCCATGCTGAATCCTCCAGTTAAAATTATGAGTGTCAACACAACTAGCGCCCCCTCCCCCGCTCCCCAAACTGAGGACTAGTCATTCCAAACTCAAGTTCCAAAGTTCCATATGAAAACCAATGAGGAAATCTCAAAAAAAGCGTTTGAATTAGTGGAGTGAAAAAGTAGGTTAGAGAGAAAGCCCGTATTGACCACATGAGGCTGCGCCCCGAACGCAAGTAAGAAAAACATTCCATTTTGGATCGAGACAGCGGTACAACACGTACACATGTGAACGCATCCCACTTCATTCCCAGCAGACAATCAATCACCTTTCCTCCCTGCGCCGATCATGAGAGCGAAGATACGCAGGGCCTCTTGCGGAGGGAACCCTATTTGATATTTCAAAGTAAAGGAGGCGGGGCTCCTACCTCGAGACCTAACTCGCGCCAAAGTATGTAAAAATAAGACGTGCAGTGATACCGGCCCGCTGCCAACTACCTTACCTCACTCAGTCAAATAACTCGGGTGAAATTCATTCATCTCGCGACAGCTACAAACCTCACACAAGTGGTAAATCCCATGGGGCTATAATTTTTCCCAGGTATGGTAGGCACCCGCGCTTCGGGGAAGCCTGACGGTGTCGGCTGTCTTCCTCTGTGAAGATATATGAGAAAATTAACGCGATGCGGGGGGAAAGGCGCTCCAAGAGGGGTCAACCTTCCGTTACTTTGGTATCGTGAAACCCTTCAGCATTAAAGGGGTGAAGCCCTTTCATCCCAACAGGCAAGGAGCAACCCGACCCTTACTCCAACGAATACACCGTCAAATGCAAGCCATTAACCAAACGGAGAAGCTTCAAAAATGCATTCCACAGCAACGAGCGACTGAATGCGGGTTATTTGGGCGTTGTTGTGCAGACACAACGAAACCAATCAAAAACAAAAAAACAAACCGGTTTTCAGCCACGGGCAAACGTTAGCTTATTTAAGGAAGATTTTAGTTAATGAGAAACAAAAGTGGTGAATTCAACAAGGACAGTGGGGGAATATAGTTGGTGTAGACGGAAGTGTCGGTTCGAAACGTTCGAACAAGTTTGCCACCCCCACCCCCCCGAAAAACCGGGTACTAAATATTAAGAAAAAGCCAAGGGATATTTCCAGTGTTTTTCTTCGTGTAAGGTTATATTTTGGCGACAACCGGCAAGGGCATAACCGCCGAAATTGCATTTTATTTGAGTTAATTACTTAACTTATTTTACTCTAGAGTATATAATGATAAACAACGGGAAAAAAATAAACCCATACCCGAGCTTGCGCAACTCACCAGGCGACTGCCATCGAGGACATGTTGCCGTAGTTAATTTTTAGCCTTATGTTAGATTATATTGAAAGCATAATAACAAAGCAATACACAAAAAAAATTAAAATGAGACTCCTCAAAAAAGTCAATAGTCGACAAGTCTGTGTGCACGAACTTGTCCAGAATACAACGTCACGAAGATCACCCAGACTGGGACATTCAACAAGAATGTGCCAAAGTCTGAGTGACAACGCAGTCGTCGCAATAAGGTGCGAGCGATCGCTCCATCAAATGGCGTTGCGCCCCGCGAGTGTGTCCAACCTGAAGCCGTCGCGGCATTGGGGGGTAGGTCCATGGGAACAGTCGCGGCGCAACAGCACGCAACTTTAAGTTCCCCTCGGCGGTCTCCCATCTGTTTTACCAAGCAGCCCGCATGGCTGCGCTGATTCCTACCATGTGGTTGGTGTGAAGAAGAGCCAAACGCTGGTTTGCCCCACAGCCCTCGCGGACTCTTTGGTGTCCTCATACCCCGCAATTCTCACATGTCTAGAAATCCAACAAAGATAATCTCTATATAGAACCGGCTTGCGGCGACACAGATATCGCGAACCAGGGAATGCGGTAGTTCTAATGCTCCGATAGCACTTAGAGCGCTTTGTGAGTCGCTAAAGCTCACAATCCTGTCTCTGAACCGGGCACGAGTCGTTATCTCCAGTACCGAGCTAGGCCGTGAAGACAGATGCGGTGCCTGGTAGAACCCCGCTGACTCCAGAAGGAATAAGGCGTGGAAACTGAACCTCCACTGGGACTTGGAGTCATCTGTACACACTGGTACAGTCCAACGTGACAAGTAGTGTGCTCCAAAAAGGAAGAATACAATACTCCCAGCGCTGTAGAAGCTTTGGGAGCAGAGGCGTGGCGACAAATAGTCAAAGGTGGTGGTACTGGCCAGAACCAGAGGCGCCACCGGCTGCAGGGCTATACCGAGCTCTCGAAGGACTTTCCTAGCCATAAACCGAAAGCGCTTAGGGTATGAGTGGGGTCTCTCGGCGGAATAGGCACTGTCGAGATTGGCTGCGGATGCAGTTCGAGCCGCTGATGACTGAAGCAGTCTCCCAGCTCATGGATACTGACGCATAATGCACTTTACACAGCGAGGAGCGAATGGAATCACCCAAGCATTGACAAGTAGACTCTCAATGGGGGACATATTGAAAGTATCGGTCGCCAGGAGAAGACCGGTGTAGTGGATAGAGTCCCCCATCTGCAATGCATGCTCAGCTGCATAAAACTTGCATCCTTAGTCAAGATTCGAACGAAGTGAGGATTGATAAAAAAGGTAGGAAGTAGCCCAGGTGCGGAACGTCACGGAACAAAGAATGTCCATGGCATGGGTACAAGAAGAAGAATATGACCCTCCGAGCAGGGTTGGCAAAAAAAAACAACAACAATAAAACTTGTGTTTTATTCAGGGGGTTTTCAAATCTCGGTTTTTTTCAAAAAACAAACACTACAAGCATTAGAATAACATAGAAAAAGAATAGCTATATCTATTTTTATATATTAATAATTATATTATAGTAAGAAAAGATCTCAGTGACAGATCACTGATTGAGAATTTCGGGTACCCATGATAGCCATAACCTGTAGAAGGAGAGACGAATTATGAGTTAGTATCAGAGAAATAATCTTAAATTTGAGACATATTTGTTGAAATTATAAACATAAATATGCATTTTGAATAAAATAATTTTAAATAGCATTCATTTCTTAATGAAAAAGGTGTAATTTTGAAAGAAAAAAAAAACAAGCCCGGGGGTTTTCCAAATTTTACTTGAAAAAGACCCACAAAACCCAGGGGGGTTTTATTTGCCAACCCTTCAGGTTCCCAGTGAGGTGTTGATTAAATACAAGACCAAAGAAACGGTGGGAATCAACCATTTCCAGGCGAATACCCATTTAAGAACAAGTCTGGGTTGGGGTGGAGCCATGGTTGGTGGCAGAAATGCAACACCTTAGTCTTGGACAAGGAAAACCAAAACCTGTGTGCCTTAGTATAGCTAGAGATTCAGTTCAATGGCTGCTGGCGTCGATGCTCAAGAGTTGACATCTGGGCCACTGAAAGATGATACTATTGATGCTGAGGGCAAAGTGTGTGACACTGAGGACACTTCCATGCGCGACACCCTCCTACTGATCCAATGTGCATGAGAGGGCTCACCACCATCATATGGAGAGTCTTTATCACCATGCGGCATCATAGTCCTTCATATTGGAAAAATACCATGGCATAATTTAATCTACAAGGAAAGGCCTCGCAGACAGCATTTTCCAGTCGAAGCAGAGCATGGACATGGAGTGGAAATTGCAAAAGCCGCACTGAGCAAAGATAGGTGGCCTCCACTGTCCAGAAAAATTTTTACCATCAACTTGCAAATGCAAGAGATTAAGGAATTTGGCTGAAACCAGTCAGGGGAGAATGATCTCTCCTGATTTGCAAAAATCAAGCGCAATAGCCATTCGCCAGGAGCCTGAGAGGATAAAATCTGTCCAACAAATGTAACAGAGAAGTCATGCCGTCGTGCCTAGGCAGCCTAGCTCACTTAGGTGGCAAATCATGGCATACAGGACATCGTCCAGCAGACTAGGGTTGTTGTCCACGCACGATGAGAGTGTGGAACACAACTCTGTCAATGTAAACGCCCTGTCATGAGCCTACAGGGACATTGCAATGAGTATTGAATGCTGAGGGGAAGGGGGAGCAGCATCCCAGCTAGAGAATGCATGCAGTTGTGAAGGGCTCCAACATGGACACAGGTCATAAATTGTGGAGAAACGGAGGGAGGTAATGCAAGAACTTGCCTCAAAATCCTTTTGACTCGCTTCATCCCATTAAATGAGGTTCTGCTTAACATTGAAAGCCATCTCACACTCGGTTTACCACAAAAGAAATGGTTGGCATGCAAAACAATCAGACTTCTAGGAATAGTAGTTGTGTCCACTGCAATGAGGTCATTAGAAAACACCTTGATGGCCTCAGCCAATAAAACAATAACAAAAACAACAACTAAACCTAGTTAAATGAAAGGGAGAAGGCCAGCCTCCCCCAAAAAGTCAACAAGTCCACCAGTCAATGTGCACGCACTCGTCTCGAGTACAAAGGACAGGCAGTAGCAACCCCGCCCATCCCGGTACCGGGACAGGTAACGTGTGCAAAGGTCACCCAGACTGGGACATTTGACAAGAATGTGCCTAACAGTCTGGGGGACGACGCAGTCGTCGCAATAGGGCGCAGGCGAGCGCTCCATCAAATAGCAATGCGTCACACAAGTGTGTCCGATTCGGAGATGACAGAAGCGACCTGAAGCTGTCGCGGCATTGGGGTATAGGTCTATGGGAACAGTTGCGGCGCAATGGCACTAAACTTTAAGTTCCCTTCGACCGTCTCCCATCTTCTTTGCCAAGCAGTCAGAAGAGCTGCCCGTATTCTGCCATGCAGGGTCAATTACTCAATTAATCAATGGGTCAATTTTCCCATTTTCATTCATTTAAATAGCATTCTTGACCTGGTGTTCACTTCTTGTAATGCTTGGACCCTCTTCCTGGTTGTGATCATGTAGGCATCAGGTTTAGGTGTTCTGTGGTTTCCCCTGAAGTAAATTTTTTAACACCATGTAAACATCTTGACTGGTTTCGGACAAGTTTTCCTTAATGAAAGATTATCTCTCTACTTTCAACTGGGAAGAGATATTTCATGGTTGTAATATCAAACAGTTATACTAATTTTTTGTCCCTTTTGTCCTCCGCTATTTCCTATTTTGTACCCTGTAAACAGGTGAAGGGATTTAAGCCTCCTTGGGCTAGGAAGTTGTTATTGGCCATTTCTAAACAAAAGTCTAATGCCTGGCATAGGTATAAGATTGCGTTTCGGTCAAAATTCTCCAAGCCTGGCTGAACTTCCGTGAAATGCTTCTTTTATTCAAGAGTGGCATTCACTCTAATCCATCCAACTATAGACCTATTAGTCAGGGTGGGCAAATAAAAAAAACCTGGGTTTTATTCCCAGGTTTGTTTGTTTTTTTTTCAAGAAATAAATGCTACTTATTATTTTATTCAAAATTCATATTTATGTTTATAATTTCAACAAATATGTATCAAATTGAGGTTATTTCTCTGATACTGACTCATAATTCATCTCTCCTACAGGTTATGGCTATCATGGGACATGGGTACCCCAAATGCTCAATCAGTGATCTGTTACTGTGATCTATTCTTACTATAATATAATTATTAAACTAAGTAATTATTAATATTATATAAAAATAGAAATGGCTATTCTTTTTCTATGTTATTCTAATGCTTGTAGCATTTGTTTTTTGAAAAAAACCCAGAATAAAACCCGGGTTTTATTGGGCTTTTTCAAAATTTGAGTTTTTTTGCCAACCCTGCTATTAGTATGATGTTTAATTGTTGTAAAACATTGGAAAAAGTCATTGTTTCAAAAATGCTTAATTATGTCAACTCTTTACTTTCACACTCTCAATTTGGCTTCCATGCTAACGTTACTATCTGTGCCTGATCAATTCTACTGACTTATGACTATATTAGCAAAAATGTGGATCTTGGAGCATTCGTTGATGTACATTATTTTTATTATAGTAAAGCATTTGATGTTAATCATAGATTGCTTATAATCAAACTTTCTCAACTTGGTATTTGTAAACCATTGCTTGGATGGTTCAGCAATTTCTTAACAGACAGAAGTTTGAAGGTTGTAGTGCAGGGTTCTTCCAGCTACTCAGTTGATGTTACTAGTGGAGTTCCACAGGGTTCTGTTCTTTTTTAATTTATATAAATGACATTTGTGCTGGTCTTAGCAGTAAAATCATCTTGTTTGTAAATGATTTGAAATTGTATTTGGCTCTCCCACGTGTAGATCTGAGCAGTTTAATAATAATGGTGCTTGTTTCTCTACAAAATGACATTTCTCTAGTTTACAATAAAAGTAAATCCTGGGGCCTTTCCTTTCCTGTAAATAAATATGCCCATATCTGCCTGCTTTGGTAGTTCACCTGCTGTTCCTATGGGTGTGTACTACTTAGGTGATGGTCCTATTCCATCTAAATCTTCCTTTAAGGACCTTGGCATTTTGGTAGATGCAACTCTAAATTCCATCTTTATGTTAGAGAGGTCTTTGTTAAAGCTAATGGTGTTGCTAATAATATTCTCTGAGGTACCACCATTTGTAGATCAATTCTAGTGATATACTAGATCACTAGAGTTTGGGGAAATACCTAATGATTGGAAATTTGCAAATATAGTGCTAATTTTTAAAAAGCGAAGTAAAGAGGACCCAAATAACTTTAGGCTGGTAAGCTTAACTTCTATTGTTTGTAAAATTCTTGAGAAGATAGTTAACCCCTTAACTGCGGAGCGCACAAATATGTGCATTCATAAATTGAATAGCTATTGCGGAACGCACATATATGTGCACCTCTGTTTCTTCTTGAGTTACACTGTGCAGAGCGCACATATTTGCTTTCTAAAGGCTGATAAGTTGTACCCAGATACATCATCAGTGCGCTGATTGTTTAAAATAGATACCAATTCGGAAATAAATGCCAGTTTGGAGTCCGACGTTGAGTGAGCAAAACAATGAAAAAAGGGGAAATTCAAGAAAATAACTCTGCACAGTGACGCTGTTTTGAATGTGAAAATCCCGCAGTTAAGGGGATTTCTGACAAACTCAAGTGTGGTAGGTTAATAAATGATGCTCAGCATGGGTTTAGAAGAGGTGGATAGTTTTAAGAAATTTACTGGATTTTAGGGATTATGTTACAAATCAATTATATAAGGGAGAGAATGTTGATGTAATTTACTTAGATTTTAGCAAAGCTTTTGATAAGGTTCCACATAGGAGACTAGTTCACAAATTAAAAATGCATGGGATATCTGGTAAAGTTTTGAATTGGATAGCTGAAAGACAGGAAACAGTTGTGCTGAATGGGGTGAGGTCACAGTGGAGGGACATTATCAGTGGTGTACCTCAGGGATCCGTTCTAGGCCCTTTATTATTCATAGTTTATATAAATGATCTTGGGGAGGCTGCAAATAGCAGTGTTAATTTTTGCTGATGACACTAAATTGTCAGCTTAGTCAAAGAAGTTGAGGGTGACTTAAATAGGTTATTAGCTTGGGCTCAGAAGTGGCAGATGACTTTAAACCTTAAAAAATATAAAGTTCTTAACATGGGAAGGGATAACAGGAAATTTAGCTATGAAATGGATGGGCATTGGCTGAATTCAGTGGAGGATGAAAAGGACTTAGGCATAGTAGTAGATATGTCACTGAAGTTTTCAAAGCAATGTATGGAGGCAAAATATAGAGCAAATAGGGTGCTAGGATACATTAAAAGAAATGTTAGTTACAAGAGTAAAGGTTATCCTTAAACTCTACAACTCGTATGTTAGGCCATATTTAGAGTACTGTATACAAGCATGGTTAACTCACCCAGTTGGCCACCCTACTCCAGCACATTTTAGAAGCCTGTAGGAGGAGGTACTAAAAGGTATATATGGGCAGCACGAGACTGAAGGTACACCAGTCAACTATTAAGTAATGCAAAAACAGATCAAGCAGGGAAAAATAGTGACCGAGTTATGTACCTTTTTATACATCAAGAAGAATTAATGAGTATTAATGTTAGTGAATTCATGGGCCATTAATTATAGGTAAGAAAAAGTAATAATGAAATTAGAGTAAGGACATTATGAGAGCAGATGGTGTAGTCTAGTCAGGAAATTGGTAAAGAAGTGGGCCCAGAATTTGATGCAAGGCTGACTTGAATGGGCTGATGGATTCCAGTGCCACAATTTCATCTGGTAGGGAGTTCCATATGCTAACACATCAGAGTGAGAAGAATCTCCTTCTGGACTCTGTTTTTCTGTGGGTGTGGAGGATTTTTAACCTGTGCCCTCTTGTGCCCAGGGAAGGTGTCAGAGTGAATATTTCCTCCAGTCCTTCAGGAGGTCAGCATGCAGCCGACACCCTTAAACAGAGTACAAGTCTAAGCTCCTGATTCGCTCTCCATACAGTACTTCAGATAATCCTTTGACATGGCATATCCATGTTGTTTGTACTGATACGAGTAGGCGATGGTCTCCTGAAAAAACTGTGTTCCACACACAGAAGGCATATTCTAATAGTGGTTGTATATGAAGTGTAGAGGGTGAGCATGAAGTCATTGGATGAAAAGGGTACTTTTGAGAAGATTTGTGGACATCCCTGAGGGAGGTGTCAACCAGGACCCCGAGGTCTTTGCGTTGATCTACCATGGTGATGGTGTGTACTTGGAGGAAATAATCAGACAATATGCCAATGTGCTGCACCACATTGAAGACTTAAGACAACACACTTGTCCTTATTTATGTTGAGGCCCCAAGAGTTAGCGACCTTGCTGATGTCAATGTCTTTTTGGCACTTTGAAGTTCCAAGGGCTAATGATAAGGGTGTAGATGGGCAGTACTTTAAGTAGATCTTCAGGTGGTTAGCAAAGATTTTTCTATTGTTCAGTATAGTTGATGGCAGGTAATTGACATACAGTAGGAATAGTAAGGGTCCTAGTACTGAGCCCTGAGGCACACCTCTCTTCACACCCCTGGAGCTGCTTTTAACACCTGAAACAGAAACATGCATAGTTCTGCCAAGTAGGAATTAGCTGATCCAGTTCAGCAGAGTACCAGTAATGCCAATGCTACAGAGTTTCTGGAGCATTACTGTGTGGTTTACCACATCAAAGGCTTTTGAGAAGTCATATAAGATAATGTCCACTACTTTACCAGTGGCAAGTCCAGATGAGGCGAAGTCATAGGTTAGCAAGAGTTGGTCATCAGCTGTTCTACCACGCTGAAAGCCAAACTGGTCAGTGGAGAGTATGGCGTTTGGTTCAAGGTATGCATAGATATATTCAGCTACAATCCTCTGTAAAGTCTTGCAACAAACTGAAGTTAGGCTTATTGGTCTGTAATTTAGGGGGGCAGAGCGGGATCCCGTTTTGAAGATAGGTATTACATCAGAGACCTTCCACAAGGCGGGGATAGTGCCTTCTGTTAAGCTTGTAGAAAAGATTACAAATAAAGGGTAGGCCAGGGATGGGCAAGATCTAAGGAGTTTGGGGTGTAGGTTTTCTGGTCCTATGCTCAAGTAGGGGTCGAGAGATGGGGAGCAGGATTTGGACAACTATCTTTAAATACATAAGAAAAGCTGCTCACAAAAATTTCAGCCATATCAGCACAGTCTTTGACCAAAGACCCATCAGGATGCGATAAGGGCCCCACAGAGGGAGGTCCTACTTTTTTGTTTGGAATGTATTGGATTGTCTTTGAGCTTGTCAATAAATGTCCTTTCATATGATATCTGAGAATAGATGAAGTATTTCTTATATCAGTGGTTGATAAGGTTCTAGTTGGCCAAGGCTTGAACACATTCTTGGGAATGGCGCCCAAAGAACGTTCTGGCAGTCTTGAAGAGCTGCCAGGCTTTTGTTCTGTTTTTCTTTAGAGCAGTGGGAGGACCAAGTGGTGAGTTGGGATTGGACTGTTTGTAGAAAGGAATGTAAGATTCCATCAAAGGTGTAAGAATCTCCAATGGTCTCGTGAACATTGCATCTACTGAGAGATGATTTTGTATTTGGCTCAAACACAAAATGATAATTAAACTTTATGGGGACATGTCCACATCAAGGAAGAGGACACAGGGACTCAGCATTCCCTATAATGTCAATTTCCTGTAACAGAAAATGGCGTCGTCTTTTGACCAATCAATAGCCGGTAAGTTGAAATCACCTAGAATTAAAACTTCTCTGCCCATACAAAAGAGGTTTATCAATGCTGTGTTGTCATCTTGTGTATTTGGGGGTGGACAGTATACAACAACTATGTAACACCAGAGGGAAACTAAGTGCACTAGGGTAACATTGGGACAGTTACTATCTAAAGATGAAGGGTATGTTGTCCTTAATGTATAGACATACGCCATGTTTTCAGACATCTCCAGCAACGTCAGTACGGGCTAATGGATGAGAGCCTTGAATGATTGGAAGAAGCCAGGACTCTGTTATTGCCATAATATCTATATCACAGTCATGCATAACATAACAATTTCACGGATGAGAAAAGACACAAAGGCCTATCAAAGGTCATGCGATTGTGTCAGATCATGCATCTACAATATACAATTCAAACCATACACAGGAATGTGTCAAAAACAAAAAGCATCATGATCAAGACTCATCAAAATCAATCATAATATACAATAATCATCTAATCTGCATTTGAAAACATTCAAGTTTGGACTGTCTACCGTCTCTGATGGCAAACTATTCCAGTAATCTACTAGTCTATTGGTGAAAAAATATATTTTCTAACATACAATCTGCACCTCCATTTTTCAATTTTTAAGTGGTGACCCCTTGTCCTATTAGGGGCATTCTACGTGAAGTGTACACCCTTTTTGACAAAATCTTGACACTAGGTCATGGATTTTGATAATTTTTTGCATGCAAGTTGGGTGTGGTGAGATAAAATCACACCAATTTTTATGATTCTGGGTCACCCATGGCTATTTTTATGGCCAGGTGAATTTTTGGTCAAAAGGTTTGAGAGGTCATAACTTTGGCTAGAGTTAACCAATCAGAACGATTTTGGTACCAAAATGCTCAGGAGAAAGATCTTTTATTTTTCCTGGGGCCATGAAAGATTTTGGTACCAAAATGCTCAGGAGAAAGATCTTTCAAATGAGTGGAAGAATGATATTCCTAGGACAATTTTTGCCATGATGACCCTTTTTTGAACTCTTTGACATTTGACCCTAGTTCTATTTATCCTCCATAGCTCCAGGAAAAATAAAACTGGGATCTCCATAGGCATTTATATACCATCAGGTGGGTAGTATTTTCAGCCATGTAGCTCAACTGGGGCAGTTTATGACATCAGACAGTGTTAGTAAATAGTGATTTTGAGAAAGTTTGATGTATCTTAACATGGTCATCATATTTCAGTCTTTCCAAACACAACCTCTCCCCCTTCCTAGGCTGCCCTGCCCTTTTTTCAGTCTTAGATTCAATAAAAAAAGATTATTTTTTATCATTTCAGAAATGTGAGACAAATAACATAATACCTTACAAATTTATAATTTTTATTGCCTATACAAAATGCCATTTATTTAATTTAAACAAAACATTATTTAATAAATACCTTGGTACTCATGTGAGCAGAGCCATCACTTTGTTTGTTGCATCAGACTCCTTCTTGCTAATGATGTTTCTTCCTGTTGCAGTTTTTGGTTTTTTAAGGACACCAAAATGTCAGAGATGTCTATAGTACAAGAATCTTCTATTTCAGGGAAGCAAAAACTGTGAGAGGGTCCATACGGGTGAAGAAATTTCACAGTCACAAGCTTCAGTTATGCAAGCAAGCCACCAATGTCCATTGTAAATCACAGTGACATAGCCTGCAAGTTTTCCATTGAACACTGGGCATGAAATATTTTTTGTGACTGATTCTAATCTAAAAGTCTAACAGAGACTAAATAGGCAAACTTGCAGAACCTCCTTTGATATTGGAATGAATGAATGAAGTTTTTGTGTGCCTGGAATAGTTTTGGTTGCAGGTATGGTTTTCAAAAGTTCTTCCTCCTATTCATATTCCTTTTGAGTTCCATATCCAAACTTCATATTCCCAAGAGTTTCAGTGAATACAAACAAATCTCTTGGTGATGCAATCTGTTTGTCATAGGGTCTTCTCAAGCTCTCTTTAGTAGCCTCCCTTTTGATGGTGCCACCTATGCCATCTGATGGGCCCTAGAAAATTGCTAAGCAAAGAAAGAAGTGCATAATAATCTCACGTATTATATCTTAGTAGAAATAAGTCAAAGTTTAGGTGCAAAGGGCTGTAGGTTGGTAGACTGGTTTATAACTAGCAAAAATTTCCATTACGCTTTAAGATTTGATTCTTCATAAATTTGCAGAGAAGCGGACAAAACAGAAGAAAAGAGTAAGCACCTATTCAATGATTAACATTATTTTTAATTATTTTCCTGTTTTCTCAGTCCAGCGCTTCAACCCTAATAGCTATTAAGTTAGCTAATGGCTACCTCATAATGCATTGCTGAGAATAGATTTATTACACTCTTAGTTTAATCTTTCTTCCATACCTATTTTGGAGGGTATAGTTACCTATATTCTGTAGGTATATTCAGTTTTGATCAAATTAAAGGATTTGGTGAAAATTGCCTTTTCTCATTTTAAATAGCTTGGCATAGTAAAAATATATGATCAATTAAATGTCTATTAATTAATGGATGTTCATTTTAAATGCCTAATAAATAATAAATCATTCTCCTCTTTTTCATAATATAATAATTTGGTAGGTAGCTGTATAAGAATTATTAGGTATTTCAAATTATCAAAAATAAATAACAAAATTACACACGTCAATTATTTTAGGATCTGCAGATAATCTCACAATTAATATTAAGTAGGTAGTTTAGAAGATATCTTGAAATTATTTTAATTTATATATTGAAGACATAAATGACATTGATATCTGAAAAACATACATTAACTAGTTAAGGATTAATGAAAGGCAGCTTTTTATGTTACATTGATTTGGCAAAATTATCTATATAAGGTAGGTACCTAGATATATAATGTATATAGGCAGTGATGTATTATTTATAAATTCAAAAAGATTATATAAGAGGTATATAGCCAGGCCATGGTTAGGACTTACATAGGTATGTGATATCACCATAATTTCTGGGTCAATAATACTTTTAGTAGGTATACCCAGTGTCACAGAATTGCCCATAGATTCTAAACCCATGAGATCTCATTTCTATTTTTTCTGGAGCTATGGAGGATAGAAAGAGGTAACTTTAGATCAATATTTGGGATGATCTGAGTTGCACTTTGGCCAGGGTAAAAAATTGCCATAGAAACATCGTTCTTCCACTCATTTGAGAGATCTTTCTCCTGAACATTTTTGTATTAAAATCATTCAGATTGATTAATTCTGGCCAAAGTTATGACCTCTCAAAGGTTTGGGGTCAATTAGTTTGACCACACTTTCCAACTCAAATAACTTACTAAAATCCAACTTATCCATCCCAGAACAGATTTTAAAAAGCTCAATCATATCTCCCCTCACACATCTTCTCTCAAATTCTCAAATGAGAACATATTTAGTACCCTCAGTTTATTTTTATATTCAAGATACTTCAGGGAAGGTATTATTTTTGTTGCCCTCATTTGTACTGACTCTAGCAGGTTGATGTCTTGGCTAAAATGTGGTGACCATGCTTGTATAGAGTACTCTAAATATGGCCTAACATACGAGTTGTAGTTTAAAGATAACCTCTTTACTCTTTTAGCTAACATTCCTGTTAATGTATCCTAGCACCCTATTTGCTCTATTTTTTGCCTCAATACATTCCTTTGAAAACTTCAGTGACCTGTCTACTACTACACCTAAGTTCTTCTCATCGTCAAATGAATTCAGCCAATGCCCATCCATTTCATAGATAAATTCCCTATTATCCCTTCCCATTTCTTAAGGTTAAAAGTCATCTGCCACTTCTGAGCCCAAGCTAATAACTTATTTAAGTCACTCTGCACCTTAAAGCTACCCTCAACTTCTTTTACTACAGGTGCCAATTTAGTGTATCAGCAAAAATTGACACTTTGCTATTTACAGCCTCCCCGAGATCATTTATATAAACTATGAATAATAAAGGGCCTAGAATGGATCCCTGAGATATGCCTCTGATAATGTCCCTCCACTGTGACCTCACACCATTCATCACAACTCTCTGTTTCGTGTCTTTCAGACATCAAGTTACCCAATTCAAAACTTTACCAGATATCCCATGCATTTTTAATTTGTGAACTAGTCTTCAATGTGGAACCTTATCAAAAGCTTTGCTAAAATCTAAGTAAATTACATCAACATTCTCTCCCTTATCTAATTGTTTAGTAACATAATCTATAAAATCCAGTAAATTTGTTAAACACGATCTACTTCTTCTAAACCCATGCTGAGCATCATTTATTAACATACCACAGTCTAGATGGTCAGAAATCCCCTTATTAACTATCTTCTCAAGAATTTTACAAATGATAGAAGTTAAGCTTACCGGCCTAGGATTATTTGGGTCCCCTTTACTTCCCTTTTTAAAAATTGGCACTACATTCACTAATTTCCAATCATTAGGTATTTCTCCAAACTCTAGTGATCTATTATATATCTTCTCAAGAGCTACTGCAATACTATCTACACCTTCTTTGAGTAACCTAGAATGAATGTTGTCTGGGCCAGATTTCTTACTAGTATTTAACCCCAATATAAGCCCTTTAATTATTTCCCTGTTCACATTAACGGTATTCAACACTACTTCCCTTGACCTAGAATTATCATCAATTTATCTATCTTAATTCTCTTGTGTAAATCCCATCAAACTGGAAGCCTTTCAGGTTCTTGGCAACATCGAGCAGTGATTTTCTGACATCACTGTTGGAGACTTTTAGACCGTATAGTTTTTTTGTCTCTGTTGAGGCATGTCAGATCAGTGAATTCTGCAGGGTTTCCTAAGAGATGATGGGTCACCGTGATGAAATGCTGCTTAAACAGCATGCTGTCTGGGGCATGAATGCCACGGATGATGAGTGAGTGCATTCTTTTTTGCCTTTCGTTCATTTCCCAGGTTTCTTTCCTGATCAGTCTCCTGAGGCTTTCATCAGGTACACTGTCTGGGGTAGTAGTGGCGGTGTTATGTTGGGGCTCAGACGGCTGGGGGTGAGTGGGTGATGTGATTAGGTTCACTACCTTAGCTGACAATGTATGCATGATTTTACATAACTTCTTCACAGTTTGAAGGCTGGATTGTCAGTGCCTGATGCTGGAGTAGTGGAATGACATTCTGTGCAAATATAAGCAATGGCCTCACCACCAAACTGTCTGATCCCCATAACCAGTTCATCAGAAAGACCCAAACACATGCCAGACAGGCAGAACCAGTTGGTGCAACGATCATACCCGATGCAGTCATCAACTACTGTTTGGTTGCATGTTGCACAATGATCATCAGTACTAGAGTTAATAGTATTAGCAGTAGTGTTCCTGTCAGGGCGGAAAAGTGGGGTAGGAGAAAGGGGCTGAGAGGGATTATTGTTTGTTACCCAGCTGCAGTCACTGCCACAACCTCTATTACCTCTATCTTCATGGGCCATAGTGGTATATATTTTACTCGTGCTAGTGCTTAGGAATAACCAACCAGGTGTTGAAGAGTCAAACTGTGTAGTCCAGGACCAGCAAAAATCTTGTTCCAGATGAAAAAGTTAGGCCAGCTTGAATGAAATATTCACAAAGGACTTGTCAGAATTATGTAGTCTGCTACATCACCTTATAATTTGTTTTTTAGTTAAAAGAATTTTAGCAAAGCACTATGGTACTATTATACCAGTATAGCCTTTGGATCGGCATTTTTAAAATAATTTTAGCAAAGAATCTATCTTTGTTAAAAGATTATTATAAACAAAGTACCATAGATCGCAAATACTCTATATTAGACATGACATCAATCTGCTAGAGTCAGTACAAAAATAATACCTTCCCTGAAGCACCTTGAATGTGAAGACTGAAGGTACTAAATATGTTCTCATTTGAGAGAAAATGTGTGAAGTGAGATAATGATTGAGCTTTTTAAAATGTTCTGGGATGGATTTTAGAAAGTTATTTGAGTTGGAAGGTAATAATAGGACTAGGGGTCACCACTTAAAAATTTAAAAAAACAGAGGTGCAGGTTGGATGTTAGAAAATATTTTTTCACCAATAGAGTGGTAGATTATTGGAATAGTTTGCCATCTAAGACAGTAGACAGTCCAAACCTGAATGTTTTCAAACGCAGATTAAATGATTATATGGGGAAGGAGGTTTAACTCTTGAGGGTATTTTGGACTCATTCCAGTGGATGCAGTTTTTTTATTATTGTATATTATGATTGATTTGGATTTTGACAAGTCTTGATGATGTTGCTTTTTGACATATTCCTGTGTATGGTGTAAATTGTATATTGTAGATGCATGATCTGACACAATCCTATGGATGCATTTTGTGGGGGGTTTTGACAGATGTGGATTACCTTTGATAGGCCCTTATGGCTTTTGTCATCTGTGAAATTATGTTATGTTATAGAGGTCTTTGTTCGTTATGCATATTCAACCAATTATTGACTTTGGCTGTGTTGTATAGAATACCAGTTATATTGGTGATCTGCACCTTCTTGAATCAGTTCAAAGAAAGTGGACTAAAAAAGTTAGTGGCCTGGAGGATCTCCCATATGCTGAAAGATTACCAAGATTGGGTTTATTCTCAATCAAAGGCCGTCTTATTCATGCTGACTTAATAATGGTTTGGAAGATTCTAAATGGTCATTGCACCTAATTAGCTGAAAATATATAGAGACAATCCAGACTTTCAGCACAAGATATAAAAATGCAATGAAAGAGTTAGAAAGAGAAATAAGAAAAGCCAAGAGAATGTTTTAACGGAAAATTTCATGGCAGATTAAGAGAGACCCCAAAATGTACTATAGATATGTAAGAAGCAAATTAACTGTTAAGGAGGAGGTTGGACTTTTAAAAAATGAAAATGGTGAAACTGTAACAGAGTATCTCCAAATGGCAAATAAATTTAATGAATATTTTACATCTGTTTTTACAAGTGAAAGGCTAGAAAACATACCACAACCAAAAAAATGTATGATGGAAATGATATGTTGAATGATGTTGATTTATCCGAGACTGCTATACATAAAATTTTAGCAGATTTAAATCCAGAAAAAGCACCTGGAAATGAACAAATTTTAATATAGTTCTTAGAAAACTTAGACATTTGATCTCAAAGCCATTGGAAATTATGTTTAATCACAGTTATGTACATGGACAAATACCAAGTGACTGGAAGGAAGCAAACATTACTCCAATCTATAAAGGGTCAAGAGCACCAAAAAATTCAGTATCATCCTATAGACCAGTCAATTTAACATCCTAAGTCAGCAAAGTTTTTGAAAAATTACTTAAAAAAGATATGTTAAAACACCTATTGGAAAGGAATATAATTAAAGATAGTCAACATGGTTTTTTACCTAAAAAGTCTTGTCTGACAAATCTACTTACATTTTTTGAAAAGGTAACTAAATATGTTGATGAGGGGTACCCAGTAGATATCATATACCTGGATTTCGCAAAAGCATTTGATAAGGTGCCTCATCAGAGATTATTACTCAAATTGAGGAGTCATGGTTTGGGAGAAGGAATAGTGAGATGGATAGGTGAATGGCTAACTTCCAGAAGGCAAAAGAGTTGTAATACAAGGGCAAAAATCGACTTGGAATAATATAAGTAGTGGTGTGCCGCAAGGTCCAGTATTGG
The DNA here is from genome assembly GCA_963969495.1 of Ceratothoa steindachneri. Lineage (NCBI taxonomy): Eukaryota > Metazoa > Arthropoda > Malacostraca > Isopoda > Cymothoidae > Ceratothoa > Ceratothoa steindachneri. Next base: position 22,469,145 of record OZ018339.1, read on the forward strand.
GACAGACATTATTCTTAGTATTTATTAATGATATTGATGAAAATATTAAATGAAATATTCTAAAGTTTGCTGATGATATAAAGATCTTCGGGACTAGCTCAAATAATGAAGAAATTAGAGTGCTTCAGGAAGACTTAAGAAAACTTCATAAATGGTCAGAGGATTGGCAGATGATTTTCAATGTTAGAAAGTGTAAAACTGTAAATGTAGGATTTAATAATGTAAATGCTGTATATAGCCTAGCACAAGAAGATATTGAAAATGCTGTTACAGAAAAGGATTTAGGTGTAATAGTACATAATACTTTAAAACCAAGTGAACACATAGCCAAAATTATTTATAAAGCAAATTATGTTCTGGGGACAATAAAAAGAACAATTGACAACAAGTCAAAATTTAATATTATAAATCTTTACACAAGCTTAGTCAGACCTTTTTTGGAATATTGTTCACAGGCGTGGAGGCCTACTAATCAACAAGACATAGATAATATAGAAAGAGTGCAAAGAAGAACTACAAAAAAATTACTGATTTAAGAAATGAATCATATGAAAATAGATTAGGAAGTTGTAATCTTATGGATGTTAGAAAATATTTTTCACTAACAGAGTGGTGGATTAATGGAATAGTTTGCCACCTGAGACTGTAGACAGCCCAAACTTGAATGTTTTCAAGCACAGATTGGATGATTATATGGGGATGGAGGGTTAATTTCTTACTTTTTGGTATGTGGATATGTTTCTTGACTCATTCCTTTACTTATTTCCCTAATCATTAACTCATCGATACAATCCGTCTGTCCTGGTGGTCTATAAAAAGCTCCCAAGTGTATTTTCCTATTTTTACCAACCTTAATATCTATCCATAATGATTCACCTTCTCCTTGCTTTAGAGTTATTTAGATTTGAAGAAATGCTATTTCTGATATAAATAATCAACCCACCACCAGTCCTATCTCTCCTTTGACTAATGTACATAGTATAACCTTCTAGTTCAAATTCAACGACATTATCATTAACCAATGATTCAACTATACATATTATATTTATATCTTCATGAATGATATAACTAAATAATTCATCCCTCTTATTTCTAAGACTACAAGCATTCGTGTAAAGACAACTCAGCCCACCTATCCCTGAAGCACCTGAGGGCCTATCTCCTCTGCATCTCCTTTCTCTCCTTCCACCGACCCTGTACTCTTGTATTTCCCTGACCACTATCACTACTCAAGTAAATTAACCCTAAAGCACTTCCATTAGCCTGCCTACCTTCTACAAATCTGTGTTTGCTTCCTTTCCCTGCCTCACTTTGAGCCATTAAATTTCCCTGACCACTATAAAAACCTAATAACACTATCTAATTCTCGCCACAAAACCTCAACCCCATCTCGGCTCAGATGGAGTCCATCCATCGCAAACCCTTATTCCCATAAAACCCACTCCAAACATCTACAAACACCAATCCTGACTCCTTGCACAAACCTTTCACATATTCATTCAACCCCATTGCACGAGACAACCATTCCATCCCCACATCCATTCTTGGGAAGCACACCTGAAACAACACCTTTTACTCTACTTTCACACATCCTTTCAATCAGCCTTTTATACCGCTGTCGTAACTCACAAGTACCCAGCTTCCTTACATCGTTTACTCTGACATGTGTAATCACAACTGCTTCCCTCTCACACCCAGACACTAACCTATCATACCTCTCACACCCAGACACTAACCTATCATACCTCTCACACCCAGACACCAACCTATCATACCTCTCACACACATCATCCTTAAACTATACAACTCTTATGTCAGGCCACATTTAGAGTACTGTATACAGGCATGGTCACTACATTTTAGACATGATATAAACTTATTAGAGTCAGTACAAAGGAGGGCAACAAAAATAATACCATCCCTGAAGCACCTTGAATATGAAGATAGACTGAGGGTATTAAATATGTTTTCATTTGAAAGAAGGTGTGTGAGGGGAGATATGATTGAGCTTTTTAAAATCTTTTCTGGGATGGATAAATTGGATTTCAGCTAGTTATTTGAGTTAGAAGGTAGTAATAGAACTAGAGGCCACCACTTATAGATTAAAAAACAGAGGTGCAGACTGGATGTTAGAAAATATTTTTTCACTAACAGAGTGGTGGATTATTGGAATAGTTTGCCAACTGAGACTGTAGACAGCCCAAACTTGAATGTTTTCAAGCGCAGATTGGATGATTATATAGGGATGGAGGGTTACATAAGAACATAAGAAAAGAAGGAGACTGCAAAAGACCATTCATGGCCTACACTTGGCAGCTCCTGTTCCAGTCAACACACAAAAGATTTCAAACCAGAGAAAAGTCATCAACATTGTCACCCTTTACAGGAGTTTGTTAGATCTAATCTACAATATACATAAAATGCATTCAGAGGATTATGTCCATTCATGCAACCGCAAAATATAATCTCCCCACTCCTTAGAAAAATATATACATATGTACATAAAAAAAAGTCAGTCCCATCTAGCAGCTTCATCCATATATTTATCTAATCTATTCTTAAAACTACCCAGAGAGGAGGCTTTTATCACATGTCTAGTGAGCCTATTCCATTCATCTACCACATGATTTGTAAACCAATTCCTCCCAATCTCCTTCCTAAACCTATACTTATCAAGTTTAAACCCATTGTTACGTTCCTGTCATGTTCACTAAGTATAAGAACCTTACCCAGATGTCCTTTATTATATCCTTTTACCCATTTGAAGACTTCAATCAATTCCCCTCTGACTCTTCTCCTTTCCAATGTATGTAGATTTAGTTTTCTGAGCCTTTCACCATAAGGTAAGTTCCTTAGCCCACCAATCATCTTTGTCATCCTTCTCTACACAGACTCAAGCAAATCAATATCCTTCCTATAATATGGTGACCAAAATTGTACTGTATAGTCTAGATGTGGGTTAATTTCTTACTTTCGGTATGTGGATATGTTTCTTGACTCATTCCTGTGGATGCAGTTTCTTCTTATTGTATATTTTGGGGGACTTTGATTTTGTTTTTGACAGACTCCTATGGAGGCTTTAAATTATATATTGTAGATGCATGATCTGACAAAATCCTATGGATGCTTTATGTGGGTGGATTTGATGGATACGGATGACCTTTGATAGGCCCTTGTGGCTTTTGTCATCGGTGAAATTATGTTATGTTATTTACACCAGCACCAGGCAGACAAACTCTCACTCCTCAACTTCCTATCTAATTACCTAATCTGAGAGTCACCCATCACAATCACCTCAGTCATTCTCCTATTCTCTCTAGGCCTAGTATTACCCTCCCTCCTGCTCTCACTCACTCGACCTCCTATTCTACTTTCAGGCACAGCCACACCAGACAAATCTCTTTCAAATTCTTCCTCTCTCAGGGCATCAAATCTGTTAGTTAGCCTAACAGGTTCCATGTCCCTCTCATTCGCACACTTAACCTGTCCTAACTTATCTATTCTGTTCACTTTCACCCACCACTCATCATCACTTACTTCACTTACTGCTTTTTCTCCAGTCCCTGTTCTAGGCCTAACTTATTCCCTCCTGGTCCCAATCTGACTCTTAGACGTACACTTGCATCTCTTCTCACTTCAGACACTAAATCGTTCAGTCTCAAGCATTCTGCACGTAATCGACTCACCTCCTCAGTCAAAGCACATACACGACACTCAAATAACATTCACTCTCCTCTCTACACCACAAACCGCACACTACATACACACTACTTTCAAAAGGCATACTCTCTACATCCAAACAGTCAGCCATACCTAAACAAGAACAATAATAGAAACAAAATCTTACAAACAACAAGAATTTGACCAGAATTTGTGCGTGCAAGTTTAAAACCTGCTAATCAAGATGGCCACCGAAGTAAACAAAAGTCAGTTTCTCACCAAAACAAAATAACCACAATTTAACTTTGTTATATTAACCAAATATATGATCTAATAACTTAATATTTATGTTTACTATGTCACACACCAAAGTATAGCAAAAAATCAAAATATTCTGAGAGCTCTACAAAACACGTGCTACCTGTTTGGGGGACTTTGATTTTGTTTTTGACAGACTCCTATGGAGGCTTTAAATTATATATTGTAGATGCATAGTTGAACATTCCTATGGATTGTTAAATTGGGTAAATATGTATATTAGCGGCCCGGCCGGAAAAAAATTTGAGTGTAAATATTATCGTTCCCTCGTGTCGGAATATTCATGTGCGTTTGAACATAGGAAAAGAAGGAGACTGCAAAAGACCATTCATTGCCTATACTTGGCAGCTCCTGTTCCAGTTAATTAGGATTATATACTGGGGGGCTGTGCCCCCCCAGACCCCTCCCAATTTAATGAAACTCAGGATCATGGTAGTGTAGTTCCCCCATTGTGTTTACCCCCACACGAGCCGTCAACTTAAATTTACTCCAAAAACGTGAAACATTTTGGAACACAGACGAAATAGTATGTCCCATCGTTCGCGCCGATAATCTACATATTTACCAAATTGTATATTGTAGATGCATGATCTGACAAAATCCTATAGATGCATTATGTGGATGAGATTTGATGGATACGGATGACATTTGATAGGCTCTTGTGGCTTTTGTCATCCCCAGCTATATAGCAACACAAGGTATGGCTCAAAATCAGCTTACAGTAAACAAACAATAAAACATTAGGTGAAACATATTGGGAAATGGGTAAAGCTGAAGATCGGCGCCGCAACTGATGGGACGCAAAATATTTTGTGTCTGTTCAAATCTGTTTCACCTTTTTTGAGTAAATTCAAGTGGAGTGCTCGTGGGGGAGACATCACTGCGGGGGACCGCCCCCCCCTCCCTACAATAGATCCTGAGTTTCAATCAATCGGGGGAAGGGGGAGTCTGGGTGGTTGTCCTAGTATATAACCATAATTGTTTATAGAATAATGTTCTAACATTTTTATTTAACCAAACGCGGATGAATATTCATGGGTAATACTTCAGATTTGAGGCGCACGGTAGGTGGCGCTGTTAGTCAGCTACAATTTTGGGCTACAGCATATCTCTTATGACGTCAGACGGTAGCGTCAGATGTGACAATCACTGCGTTATATTTTTTTGTTGTTTTGGGGATTTGTAACTTTTAGTCTATTATTTAGTAAATATCTGCGCTCTGCTCGTTTATAGTTTTTTTTCTAAGTTATGTAAGGTTTCTTGATGTCTTTTATTGTTTTGGGACGCAAAATATTTTGTGTCTGTTCAAATCTGTTTCACCTTTTTTGAGTAAATTCAAGTGGAGTGCTCGTGGGGGAGACATCACTGCGGGGGGCCGCCTCCCCCTCCCTACGATAACAGCTTCTTACTGGCAACATCGTAGCTTATAAATAGGACTCGCTTTTCAAATGTTTTTCTTTCGTTATTGTGTTTTCGTGCTCTCCATGTGCTTCTTTGTTATTCGAATTTGGCTTTACTTTGTATGATCGCGAAAAAACTTTTAGATTATCTATAGGCGCATAAACTAATCAAGAAACCTATAAAAGTAAGCATTGTTTGTTATTAGGTTAGGTTTTTCTTCCAGTAAAAAGCTGTTGGGGCAGGAAAAAAACCCAGTAAATTCAAGGGGACTGCTTGTGGGGGATATATCACTGCAGGGGGACCACCCTCGATGATCCTGAGTTTCAATCAATTGGGAGGGGGTCTGGGGGGCGCAGCCCCCCAGTATATACTCATATACAAAAAATGTTACGCCGATATTGTTCACATCTGACGCTACCGTCTGATGTCATAAGAGATATGCTGTAGCCCAAAATTGCAGCCGACTAACAGCGCCATCTACCGTGCGCCCCGAATCTGAAGTGTTACCTATTCATGCACAGGTGAACGAAACATAAACACAACTTAGTATCATGCGGCTGAAAAAAAGGTAACACTTCAGATTCAGGGTGCACGGTAGATGGCGCTGTTAGTCGGCTACAATTTTGGGCTACAGCATATCTCTTATGACGTCAGAGGGTAGCGTCAGCTGTAAACAATATCGGCGTAATATTTTTTGGTATATAAGTATATACTGGGGGGATGTGCCCCCCAGAAACCCCCAATTGATTGAAACTCAGGATCATCGCAGGGTGGTCACCATGCAGTGATATCTCCCCCACGAGCAGTCCCCTTGAATTTACTGGGGGGGTTTTCTCCCCAACAGCTTTTTACTGGCAGAAAAACCTAACCTAATAACAAACAATTCTTACTTCTATAGGTTTCTTGATTAGTTTATGCACCTCTAGATAATCTAAAAGTTTTTCACGATCATACAAAGTAAAGCCGAATTCCAATAACAAAGAAGCACATGGAGAGCACGAAAACATAATAACGAAAGAAAAACATTTGCAAAACGGGTCCTATTTATAAGCTACAATATTGCCAGTAAGACAATGTTGATGACTTTTCTCTGGTAAGAAATCTTTTGTGTGTTGACTGGAACAGGAGCTGCCAAGTGTAGGCCATGAATGGTCTTTTGCAGTCTCCATCTTTTCTTATGTTCTTATGTAAGAAGCTGTTATCGTTCGCAGTAAACAAAAAATACGAAAACAAAACAAAAAACAATAAAAGACATCAAGAAACCTTACCTAACATAGAAAAAAAAACTATAAACGAGCAGAGCGCAGATATTTAGTAAATAAGACTAAAAGTTACAAATCCCCAACAGAACAAAAAAAATATAACGCAGTGATTGTCACATCTGACGCTACCGTCTGACGTCATAAGATAAGCTGTAGCCCAAAATTGTAACCGACTAACAGTGCCATCTACTGTGCGCCTCGAATCTGAAGTATTACCGAAAAAAATACACTTTTTCGGGCACGCCGCCAATCTCCAGGTTTAGCAAAAAAACTGTCATTATTAGGCATTACCAGAGTTATGATAAAGTAAATAACAACCAGCATTTTTATTTTTAGCCTGTCTGGCTTGGAAAACTATAAAATAGCATTCATAGCCCTTATTTAAAAATTGCAGTAGCCTCAGCGCTGAATAAAGTGCAAGACAATGCATAAATAGTGGATAGGGAGACTCATCTTACTCTAAAACTAGACATTAAATGACAACAAAGGAAATTTCACACATATGCTATTTAGAAAACCCATTGCCATTTAATGGAAGCAGATAATCCGAAAAATTGAAATAAAATTTTAGGCAAAGGTGAGGAATCCTAGATCGAGGCAATGGTAAAGAGGGCCTAACCCTGATATGTTTACAGCAGCAGTCGAGGTCAAAAGCAATAAAATTGAAACTACATGATCATCGCAGTTTCTAGGATAACCAAGGGGAGAGGGAGTTATTGATCGAACCTAGAAGGTTGTTATCAAGTAAGTTTAACAGCCTGAATAACGGTATTTACATTATACAAGTGATTAAATTACGATCGAAACGGCAGCCATCTTGGATTTTATGCCCCTGGCCCCATTACCAAAACAACCCGATAAATAGTCAAATTGTACCCTTTAAACCACTTTTAAAAATCCCAAGCCAAAACAAATCATCAATAATTAATTACCGCATGTAAAGCCGTGATTCCATCTTGATTGACAGTATTAATATCAGCTCCTTTTTCTAAAAGTCTCTTCAGTTCCTCTTTATCCCCAGCAGCTCCTGCTGCTAAAAATATACACCCGTCACTGAACTTAACTTTTCTTTTCTTAGGTTTATCAATTACATCTTGTTTATTTGTTTCACTTTCCTGCCATCGCTTTAATTGCTCGGCCCTCCTGAAGAGGGACGAGGAGCCACGGTTGTCACCAGCCATATACGTGTGACACTTTAATTTACGCTACCGCAGACTCACTAGTCTCACAAACACAACAGCTCACAACGAATTCTAAGACAAACTGCAGTGTTGCCAACTGAAAGATATATATATCACGCTTTAAAAACCTTTTGTTCAATGCCTTCTATATCTTTGATATATATTCGAAGGTATTGACACCCTAATAATAAGAGAAAATTATGAATGACACAAAATACTGATACTCGTTAGACAAAAATTATGAATTTATTCAGCGTCAGTAGCGATCGGACGTCAGTGACGTTTTTTCATTTGGGATTTTTCGGTGTAATATATTGGAGTTCGGGAAAATAGTAAACTTTGAGTGTTAGACATAATACTAAATGAATTTTTAATTATATTTTAAATTAAATATTGAAATAGGTCCCGTTTAGGGAAATAGCTCCAGTTTGTTTACGTTTCAGTGCAGCCTAATTTTATCCAAGTTTTTGTTTACACTTTTCTTGATTGCTTAATTAAAAGCTTTTGAAAAGTTTCTTAGTATAGCTGTTGCTTTAGATGAAGTGAGTATGCCTTTCGATGTAAGCAGTGTGTATGTAGTTTGTGATTTTTGTGGTGTTGAAAATATAGCAAATGTATCTGAATGCTCGGTGACTAGTGCAAATCTGGCTTTGGTAGAAGAGGTGAGTCGGTTGCGTGATAAGTGCAAGATATTAAGTGAGTTGGTGGATGAATTAAGAAGGGATGAGAGTGTAAGCATAAAGAATACGGCTATCAAGAGGGACTGGAGAGAAATAAATGACTGATGTGGGTAGAGATGAATAGTCGGTGAATATGGATAGAATAGATAGGTTAGGACAGCTAAGGCGTGTGAGTAAGAGGGACATGGAACATGTTAGGTTGACTAACAGATTCGATGTCCTAAGAGAGAAAGAGGTTTAAAGTGATCTATCTGATGTGGTTGTGGCAGAAAGTAAAATAAGTGGCAGTTTGAAGGAGAACAGGAGGAAAGGTAATGCTAGGCCTAGGGGGACTAGGAGAATGACTGAGGTGCTTGTGATGGGTGACTCTGAGATTAGATATTTGACTCAATTATATATTGTTTAGTATTCATAATTTAACTGTACATGTGTTTAAATATGAGTCTTTGCGTCTGGTTTTCCCATGACCTTCGGGAAATCTGCAAGTTGTACCTCAGACAGCCCAAGAAAATGGCAACACTTCGGGTGACCTGAGGAAATTCTCGCGAAAGCACTGGTAGTAACTTGTTAACCTTCGTCGTGTCAATAACTAGCCACCAGTGATTGCGATCCCTGACAAAAGGAATTTAAACACATTTTTTTTATTATTATTATTTTCTATAAGTAATTATAAAAAAATTTGGCAAATTTTCCACGTTCTTTTCGGCCCTTTTACTAATTGAATCATATCTCCCCACAACCTAGGCCATCCTGAGAGGCATCGGTACGAACCCCGGATGTTTTATTAGGATTCGGTAATCTCAGAAAAGGGGCGGAGATTAACTTGTCCTTTAACTGATGGAAGCGATCTTCCACGGAAGGGGTCCAATTAACTGGATGGGGGGCCGTTCTATGAAGCATGTCGTTAAGGGGCGAGGCTATGACAGCGAAATTCGGCACAAAACGATGATAAAATGACACGGGAAAGCCTTCCAATAAGGCAAGCAATTGAGCCCTCTCATTAGGGGCGAGATTGGGGTTCATGTTCAAATCGGAGTTATGCTCCGCTTGGGGGAAGGAAGATACGGCAGGGGATACTTATCGTCTGCATCTACGCACACCGTTTGGAGTAGATACACGGGTTCAACGGCATAGGGGTGTCCTTCGCTTGACGGGGGACAAATGGGTCCTATTAGGTCGATTGAGACCCGAGCGAAGGGCTCGGCCACTCTCGGGTTTTTTTGAAGAGTGGCGGGGACTACACGCCCTTTGGAGGTGACCTTCTGGCAAGGATCACAGGACTAGCTGAAGTCGATAATTCCTTTGGCAGCGCCTGGCCAAAAGAAATACTTGAAACCCCTCTATGCCGTTTTGTTATGGCCGAGATGTCCGGTCATTAGGCCATCATGAGCAATCTTTAGAACGGGTTCGATATTCGTTCTCGGCACACACGACGCGTTGGTCGGGGGGCTCTCCGGCTCAACAGAAGAACGGTATAATAATGCGTCCTTCACGGTGTATTCGATATTCCGATTGCCTCGCACCGTTTCAGTCTCCTACTTCCTTTCTTTTTCCCACAGGGGTTGTAATGGGGGGCAATTCTTCTGCGCCTCAGCACATTGAACATTGGTGGCGAGGTCGATGTCTGGGGACTATAGGGGTACCAGAAGCGATACTACCTTCTCGGCCTGGGCCCTGTAACACTCGGCTGATAAATTGAGTTTTGAGAGAGCTGTGCTCTCTGTCCAATGAGGACGGAGCAGAATTTCATCTATGCCGTGACTACATCGGCCCATCCGGTGAAGTACTGGCACTTAATATGGCACCGTACCACTGGGAACCTGGTGGCACGACCTAAAAGTCATTCACCAACGAGAACCTGTTATGTTTGGGACTTATGGGGGGTAGTAGTTTGTCGGAAACTACTATACAGGTGGAACATGTATCTCTAACGAAGGTTGACACTCGGCAACCATTTACTGCGCCATTTTCAAACTAGAGCCAACCGGGGAACTCCTGTTGAACAGGAAATTTACCTGTTGATTCGGGGGAGAGGGAGCAGGGGCCGCTATCGATGCAGCTAGCGGATTAGGCGAGAGGGCAGCAGGGATTTGGTGGACCTGGTGACTCGACGAGGTCCTCAGTTGAGAATTTGGGGGAAATTGTAATTTAAGTGCCCAGGGGTGCCACACGTAAAGCAGACAATTGTTTACGGGGGTAGTTGCTAGGCGTGGAGGAGAGTAACGGGGGCTCCACGTCTTTTTGTTCTCTCAGCGGGTGAGACCTGCACTTGTTCGGCGCCTGCACTTTTACGAAGCCGTTGTTGCCCTTGGGTTGGCTTCGGTTAAACCTAAACTTGTGTTTGGGGGAGGCGGATGGTTCTTCTTGACCTCCTTAGGGTAGAGGTCGTGACTGGTAGCGTGAAGGTCGGCTTTTTCCACACACTCCTTGAAAGTGGAGGATCTTCTGTCCTCTATGAAGGCCCTTAGTTTGCGAGGGAGGGTCGATATCAGTTGATCCCTTAGAATTAAGTCAATTAGCGACTCATAATCATTTGATACTTGGGCGGAATCCAGCCAGAATTGGAAATTACGCTGGGGCGTGAATCCAAATTGTCTGTAGGTTTGGCCTGGCTGTATTTGCGCGGAGCGGAATCTAACCCTATAAAATTCTGGATTCATGTTAATAACAGAAAGAAGTTCTGCCTTTAGGGATGACAAATCAAAGGTATCCTCTGTAGGAAGTGAATTGAATATGTCGCGAAGACGAAGATTCAAGAGTGGAAGTAACCAGGTGATACCATCTGATTCTAAGTCCCAATTGTTGATTTCGAAGATCTTCTCGAAGTGCGTTAAATAAGAGCAAAAATCTTCTCCATCCTTGTATGCGGAGTTTTAGTGAGGGCACTTGAGTCTGTTCATTTGGAGATCCTACGGAGTTTATCTCGACTTGGTCGCGTCTCATCTCTCTCTCATGCTGCCTAATTCTTTCATTCTCTTCTGCTTCTATCTGTGCTTTTCTTTCTTCCTTTTCTCTCTATGTTTTTCTTTCTTCGATTTCTGTTCTCTATGTACTTTTCTTTCGGCATGTTCGTTACGTTCCTCTTCCCGGACGTAAGCGATTAAATCTTTACCAGATAAACCTAGTATCTTCTCTTGCTTATGAAAGCGATCGTATGAAGACATTCCGGATATGCTACTTCCGGCCTTTGCATACGAAAAAGCTTGATTGTATAGGTTTATTGTGCAATAGCGTACATTTATACATAATCATAATACAAATAATAATAAAATAAAAAAACAACAAAAAAACAAATACAGAAATAATATGATACAATAATATAAATACATGTGGTATAAGTGCACACATTACACAAAGCGGGTCGCCCGTCAGTGTTGGCGTGCAGTAAGACGTGGTGGAGAGTCCCACGCGTTTCTTGTCTGCTGCAAGTGGGTGGCGTCGGTCTTCCTCACCTGTCGGCCGGCTGGGCGCGAGCGGCGATCAGCGCGGAGGGGGTGCTGTTCTCAGCACCTCCAGCAGCTCGTTTGTTCGGGTGTGGCGCACCACCTGGGCGGCTCTTGCCTCTCGCGCCCTCAGTAGGGCGCCTATTACAGGGGGAGGGGCTGGCGCTACCTCTGGCCTGAGGCGGGCGGTGGCTGGGCAGGAGAGGAGGTAGTGCACCAGTGGGCGCCGGGAGCGGCCGCCACAGTGTTCGCACCTCCCTGCCACAAAGTCGGCGTGCAGCTCTTCCCGCGTGGAGTAGCCCAGCCTCACACGCTGTAGCAGCACGCCGTTCGCTCTGGGCTGCTGGAAGGATGGGTTCAGTGGGCGATAGGCTGTGGCTGCAGCATACTATGCCGCTTGCCTCTTGATTGCTTCCCATTCTTGGTGCTGCTGGTGGGCGTTCTGGGCGGCCCTGCGTTTAACCTGCACCTTGAGCTGCTGCAGGCTGGGGCGCACGGTCCAGGTGATGATGGGGCCGTGGGCGGCTCGCTTAGCAGCCTCGTCGGCAGCATCGTTGCCGCGCATGCCAACGTGGCTGGGAATCCAGTGGAGCCGGACACGCCTGCCCTGAGCTGCCAGGTCCTGCAGGGTGCACAGGATGGTGGTGGTGAGGTGGATGTTGTCCCGGGTGTGGGCGTGGGCGTGTTGCAGCGCCTGCAGGCCCCACCGAGAGTCAGTGTGTATCACCACAGTGGCCTCCCGGCGGAGCAGAGCGTGCTGGAGGGCGTGCAGGATTGCTACCAGCTCCGTCTGGAGGGTGGAGCAGTGGTCTGATGTCCTCCACGCTTGCGTCAAGCCGCTCGTGACGAAGGTGGTGCTGGACCTCCCGCTGTCGGGGTCGACGGAGCCATCCGTGAAGTACACTGCGCTGCCTGGCTCCGTGACCTCAGACATGGCCATGAGGGCGTGCTGGCGCAGCTCCTCGGTGAGGCAGTTCGCTTTGTTGTCGGGCAGCTGTGTGGCGGTGCAGTGTGCGGCGGGGGGGTCCCATGGTAGTGGTGGAACGTAGGCGGGGTTGGGGGTGTCGGGGTCGCGCCACAGCCAGTTCCCTGCCCAGTTGAGGGAGTTGGTTGCTAGGCTGACGTTTACGAGCCACCTGTTGTTACGCAGGCACTCGATGCCCTGCGCCACGGCCATTCGGAGTCTCCTCTGCGCAAGACCTTCCACGTCACGCTGGAGCACTCTGGCCACCCGACAGGCCACAATGCAATCCACCCTGGTGGTGAGGGGCACCAGGTTGGCCTCACTCTGCATGACACAGGCAGTGCACCACCTGGGTGCCCCTAACATGGTCCTCATGGCGGTGTTTTGTATTACCTCCAGGCGCTGTTGCTGCTGCCGGGGCAGCGCTACAAGGACAAGTGCACTGTAGTCCACTAGGGAGCGCACTGCCTGGAGGTAGTAGAGGCGGAGGACGGGGACGGTTGCCCTAGCGCTCGGCCGCGTCATGGCCCTCATCACATTCAGCCGGGCCTGCGTCCGCTCCCTCAGGTGCGTGACATGCTGCGTGAAGGACAACTGTCTGTCCACCCACACTCCGAGGTACTGGTAGGAGTCGGTCCAGGCCAGGCCGACTCCTTGGACGTGAAGCTGCTGGCCAGCAGGTGTGCAAGTCTTGATGGCCATGGCCTGGTACTTCTCTGCCGAGATCTTGAGCCCCAGCTCTTCGCACTTGGCAGTGATCAGGTGCAGCGCTTCTTGGGCCCGCGCGAGCTTGTCGCCGCGCCTGGTGACGACGACCGCCAGGTCGTCGGCGTAGCTGAGGAGGATGGTTCCTTCCCGATAGGGGATGGCGACCAGCTGTTCCATCAGCACGTTGAAAATGAACGGGCCGAGGATGCCGCCCTGGGGTGTCCCGTTCTCGAAGGTAAGGTAGGAAGACTTGTGACCCTGGAACTTCACGCGGGCTCGGCGCTGGTGAAAGTAGTCCTGGAGCCAGCCCAGAAGTCTCCCTCGGATGCCCTTCCTCACAAGGGCAGCTAGTATAGCACGGGGGCTAGCCAGCTCGAAAGCCTTCTCGAGGTCAAGGAAGACTACGATGGTGGGCTGGCTGTTGGCGTGACCCAGGAGGGTAATGAGGCCGTCCGCCGTGCTCACCCCCCTGGTGTAGCCGAACACGTGGTGGTGAAGGCTTCCCACGCTCCACTGTAGGCGAGTCAGCACCATCTTCTCTGCCGTTTTTCCGGTGCAGCTCAGGAGGGAGATTGGCCTGAAGGTGGTGTGATCCTTCGGCTTGGGGATGGGCTGGATGTCAGAGCTATTGAAGCTTTACACAAAACAAATATAAATTCTACTAACGACAAAATTATTAAAAATTCCTAGTAAAAATCGGGCAAACTCACACAAAAAATAAATAAATAACTACGGGGGAATCTGACTCACGACACAAAAAAAGGGCGGTTACTATTACCACTTAGCTAGTATCCTCTTTTAAGGAACTATAAAAACTGTGGACACACCACACAAGAAGGGGCTTAAAAGTTGGTTGTTACCCGTTAATCAAAAAGAAAATTGTTCTAATATATTGGTGTTCAGATATTCTTGGTAATGCAGCTGCTATTAATTGAACTTAGTGCTTCAAAATCAGGTGGGGAAGACCCAAAGCCTGACGCCAAATTATATATATATATATATATATATATATATATATATATATATATATATATATATATATATATATATATATATATATATATATATATATATACGCACACAGGCTCTAAGGTAGGCTAAGCAAGGCAACAACTGTTATTGTTCTAAGAGTGCGATTTGAATAGATAGCTGCAGCTGCGTGACCAAGGAATATACCAAACCAAATGACAAAAATAGATTTTAATACACGCTAAATAAAAGGCACAACAATAAATATGGATATATATAGGTACACGAATAAGACGTAATTAGGTTCCGAATACTAATTGGATAACCAAGGTTATTGAATGGTTATAATGGGAGATTTAGGGTAGTGAGTGATTTAGTTCCTTTGAACCTCGAGGGTAAAGCGGGGAAAACTTGGAGGGAGGTCTTGATGACCTTGATTACTCACGGGGATAGCCGAAAACCAGCGGCAGGTGGGGCTACCTTCTCGAAACTTGTGTTTTGCGAGATGCGGGCCTCTTGTCCTCAAGAGGTCACCGGACGAACATCGAATGGGGGGGAGAGATAACTTCTCTAAACTCGGGTCGAGCGAGCTATGGGGCCTCTTGTCCTCAAGATGTCACCGGTCGAACTTCGAAAGGGGGGAGGGAATAACTTCTCCACATTCGGCTTGAGCGAGCTATCGGGCTTCTTGTCCTCAAAAGGGCACCAGAAGAACTTTGGAGGACGGCTCCTCCAATCCTTGATCTGAAGGCGGTTGAGAAAGGCTGCTGTTGCCTCACAAGACTCTTCTCCCTGACCCGAAGATACGGGTGTGATGTCCAGCTCTTCCGTGGCTTGCGACCGTCACTCACACTTCCCGGGAGATAGGGTTTCGTTGAATCGAACTCCTTTCAGAGAAGTGTCGTCTAACCAATTCTGTTTGTAATCCTGAGAAGGGTGCATATATACCTGGATTTCTCCAAAACAGGGGGAGAGAGTTTGAGAGCTTTTCGAACCCTTGTTATCGGCTGTGACAACCGAGCGTCTCTTTGCGGGAGGGTGTAAGAGGCAGAGATCAGCGGGCCAGACGGACGACCAGGGGCTGGAGCCATAAAAGCTGTTCGCGGCGAACTTACAAAATAGATGCGTAATCTCCTGACCTGAGGGGGGGGGGGGACGGCGGGGAGGTACCCTTCAATTTCAGCGTTATGCTCGGTGTGTATTTTTGTGGTGACCTGGCGGCAAGTCCAAAAAGGGTGAAGTCGGAGAGGGAAGAGTAACGGCTCGCTTTCTCTCCCGAGGTAATATTTTAGGAGGTGGGGAAATAATATTATTCTAAGGGATCCCTCTACATAATAGATTCTGGTGCTCAACTTTCTTTAATTAGTAAAAGAGCTGTGGCGAACACTAATCAACTGTCACGTACCTTTCACAAGAAACTAAAGTGCTTCAGTCGAACAGTTAAGACTGAATGTTGGGAAACCCGTGCATCGGTTTTGCTTCCTTCATCAGATAAAATACAAACAGATTTCACTATACTGCCTGAGCTAGCCATCACGTTGGAGGTTCTGAGATTGAGTCAGCATGTTAAGTCATTTAAGCAACCGTTATCTTCAAGTTTTACTCAGTGTTTAACCGGAGAGTATGATATTATCACTGTTCACGGAATTCTCGGAGCTGATTTTACCCCTTATCTTCAACCCTTTGAGTTACAAATCTGCTTTGGAAAAAATAGCAATCAATATTCTATTGTCATTAATGGGCATGAGGAAATGCTTGGCAAAGTTCTCAACAACTATAATCTGTGTTGCTTGTTAGCAAAAAAGGTATATCATAAAAATATCCGAGACAATGTGCATGTAGAGTATACAAGACTTTTACCGATCAATTCCAAGAAGGTATCATTGAAGAATTGCCCAACAATTTTCGAATTTAAGACCACAAATTTGTACCCCATCGCACAGTAATTAGAAATGCTCCTTTGGTCAAAACCACAAAAATTAGAGCATTTTTTAATTGTTGTCTCCGAGTTGCAAACACTCCCTCTGTAAATAACTGTGTTGCTTTCCCTCCTGATCTGATGATAGATTTGATAGATCTTTTTCTTTATTTTCGTACCAACAAATATTTTGCCATCAGTGATATAAAAAAGGCATATTTGAACATCAAATTAAAAAGAGTGTCTGATCGCAATAAATTTTCCTTTGTCTTGTTTGAGGGAGAAAAGTACCTTCATTTCAGATATACTGCGATAATTTTAGGATTCGTTCAATCTCCATTCTTGCTTCACATGTACTTAAATTTTAGGCAGCATAGTGTCCAAGCTCTCAATTAGCTAGCTTAATTACTAACAATCTGTATGTAGACAACTACATTTATACTGATAATGAAATCTCTGTTCTGAAAAATACTGCCTATAATGCATCTCAGTACCTCGATCAGGTTTTTTTTCACCTTAGTGAGTGGTGCACTAATGAACCATAAATCTTGGATCAGTTACCTTGTGCTGATAAAACCGATGATTTAAATCAACTCTTTAAATTACTAGGTCACTTGGTAGACCCTAACACCGACACGCTGTCTCACAAGTCAGTGAGTCTAAATGTTGAGGCCACCACTAAACGCGAGGTTTTGTCAAGTTTAACCTCCGTGTACGATCCTACTGGTTTAATCGCCCCAGCAATGTGTGCATGCAAATTGTTCATGAGAAAGATATCCCAACAACACGTAACGAACATCTTTCTGAAGAACTTCTTAATGAATGGAAAACTGTTTGTGCTCAGTTCAATAAATGGTAAATCCCGTTAAAAATTTGTCGTTGTGCTTATAAAGATGATAGCCCTTTCGAACTGCATGTCTTTGCAGATGCTTCCAGCTGTCTGTTGGGAATTTCCATATATATAGTGCAAAATTCTCAGTCTCACTTGCTTTATGCCAAAAGTAAATTAACTCCTTTACCCACTAGAACTTTGCCTACTCTAGAATTGCTGGCAATGTGCTTAGCTTTGAAAACTGTTTTGACTATCATATCCGGCAAACACTTTTCAAAGCAGTTAATCTCTAGACTTGAATTTTATTCCATTCACAGGTTGCATTAACCTGGATTCTCAACCATATAGGACCCCAAAAGAACATTTTTGCATGCAATCGTGTCAAAAAGTGCAACAAAAGCTTCGACTCTTTTAACCGAACAGAAAATTTCATTTAAAATTTCTTATGTCCCCACGGCCGATAACGTAGCAGACATGCTAACCCGTCCAATGTCTACTATAAAGTTTTTGGAAGAATCCCAGCGGTATTTAACAGAACCAGAATGGTTGACTACTCATGATCCTCCAGTGTGTCCTTTGGACAGCATTCCATCCCGCTTCATATCTCCTGATATAGCATTAGTCTATCTCGTGCAAGTACCAATCGGTAGCGTCATTGATGTAGAACGATTTTCATCATACCCTAAATTCATTATTTCTTTAGCATATGTATTTTTAGCTTTAGAGAAATTTAAAAAACTTCAAATTCAGTCAGCCCTTTTTATTCTACCGGACTAAAGCATTTAACCAGTTGGTAAAAGAACTTCAGGAAAGTTACTCCCCTGTTGAACAAAATTTTGTAAAGTAGAAAAAACCTCCTAAAGCAGTACCAAAATTGGTTGCTCAACTGCGTTTGTACTTAGACAATGATGGCATCCTTAGAATTCAAAATGCTCCTCAGTTTACTTAGGATGCAATTAACCTAGTGCTAATGCATGGAAAATCTGCTTTAGTGAGATTAATAATTTTAGAAGTGCATAAAAATCCTTGCACATGGGGCTTAATAGTACGCTTCAATACTTACGAAATTCAGGCATTTGGCTACTGTGGGATAGAACTAGTGTTGGTTATGTGCTACGTAAAGACTGTTACCTTTATAAAAGGTTTCAGAATCATCCTTTTCACCCACAGCAGGAGGGCGACTTGCCTGCAGCGCGAACCAACTTTATTGAGCCATTTGCTTCCACCGGAATGGATTACACAGGAGCATTCACAGTGACTGACTTTTCAGGCCATGTCGTAAAAGTGTATATTCTGTTATTCACATGCCTAACCACTCGTGCCATTCATTTAGAGATCGTCCCCAATATAAGCGCTGTTGAATTTATTCAAACGTTTGTACGATTCTGTAATCAACAAGCTGCTCCTAAATCAGTGTATAATGACAATGCCCCTACCTTTATTCAAGGTTCAAAATTGTTAAACTCAGTGATAACTCAAGATATAGTACTAGAACACCTCACTGACCATCAAATCGAATTCCGTACGATTCCTGTGCATTCTCCCAATCAATGAGGACCCTGGAGACTGGGAACGAATGGTAGGATTAGTCAAAAACTGCTTGTTTAAATCTTTCGGCAAATTCACTTCTTCACTTTCTCAATTCAGAACAATATTATCTGACTGTCAAAATACTATAAACAACAGACCCCTCACTTATAGATCATCTGAAAATGAGTTATACATAATTTCACCCAACTTGTTGATTTCCTCCCGTAGCAAGTTCCCTCAAGTCTGCCTATCTGATCAAACTTTCCAAGATGCCTGGAATCAAACAACCAATACAGACATCTTGCCCCAAATTTCTAATATTATGGAGGCAAGACGAGAGGCCGGAGAAGTCTTTGTAAATCAATGTTTTCAACATAGGTGGGCGTTATCGCGATAACGATATCGGGTTATCGGTTATCCGATATTTTTTTCCGCGTTATCGATTCATCTGTATCGCCGATACTTTTGGTTCCAAACTAGCGATAATCGATCATTTCAGTTTTTGGTTCCAGTTTAGCACAGGGGTGAGCCGCGCGTGCCTTGGAGGCAGAAATAGGTAGGTCCGAGCTGGGAGGAGGATCCTCAAAACCTATGAGGAGATGAAGGAGAGCCTCACTAGGTAAGAAACTAAGAAAGAGTATTCAAACATTCTTACTATCGTATTATAAAATAACGCTATATATAGTCAATAATCAACATTGTATTATAATTTTGGATTTATCGATTGATCGCTTATCACCTTATCGGGCGATAAATTTATCACCAGTTATCGATTATCGGTTATCGCTGATAAGGTTATCGTTATCGATTTATCGGCTATCGTAATACATTTTTTCGTTATCGCGCCGACCTAAGGGTTTCAAGACTATTTGCTAGCTTTGCCAGAAACTTCAAGCCGGTTAAACTGGCCTGGAGCCAACAATGAGGGAATTAAAGTTGGTGCCGTTTGCCTTATGCAAATTCCAAATCTTCACCGAACACAGTTACCCTTGGTTGTCATCACAGAGTTATTGGCTGATACAGGCGGAATCACCAGAAACGTCAGGGTTTGAAGGACTGATCGTTCTGAATCTGTTGTCACCATAAAAACCTTGATTCCCTTAGAGCTACATACTGATGAGCACATTGCTCATAATCAACCACGTCAAAACATTGACGCTATGGCTGAACCCTCAAAACCCATTCAACCTCAGCTGGACACCGACGCCGAGGTTGTAAATGTAGTACCGGTGCCTCCTGTTGCTGAAGTAAAAGGCCGACCAGGACGTAGGACTGCCACTGCGCAACAGGAATTAGTAAGGCGTTTGGCCCACCATGGTCGCATCTAATTTAGAAAATGCCTTGATTGTATAATTAGTGTAATTAGTTAAGTTTAGTATATCCCGCAAGTCGTAGATGAAGGATTAACTAAAGACACACTATTGAGTTGTAATTAAGATTCCGAAATGAGGTTTTGTTGCTCAAGTCAGAAATTGGTGTTCTTTGTTGTTCTTTGGTTTGGTGTTCTTAATGTACCGTAGTTTTTGGTTTTACCATAAGTCTGTAAATAAATAAGTGTTGCGCTTAAATACAAACTAACTGTTTAGCGCATCCAGCTGTGGGTCGCACTTAATTTTTTGTTGTGGGGAGTATGACTATTCATAATTTAACTGTAAATGGGTTTAAATATGAGTCTTTGCGTCTGGTTTTCGCATGACCTTCGGAAATCGCCAAGTTTTACCTCGGACAGCCCAAGAAAATAGCAACACTTCGGCTTACCTGAAGGAATTTTCACGAAAGCACTGGTAGTAACTTGTTAACCTTCGTCGCGTCAATACCTAGCCACCAGTGATTGTGATCCCTGACAAAAGGAATTTAATTTGGACAAATTTGTCAAAAAATCCTTAATTGGTCGAGAATATAACCAACTGAGCGCGCTTATAATTAAGTGAGATCGAGTAAAATTATCATCTGTATTTTGTACGCCACTGATAAATCGACCTGTCATCGCCCTCTTTGATATCTCAAGTTGGCCACCTGCCGGGAACGAACAACAAACAGGTTCTCAAACTAGCGTAGAGGCATAGTATTTAAACACATTTATTTTTTTTCTTTAAGTAATTATAACATACAAGTATTTATATATGAAGTTGAGTGCGAGCAAATGGAAGGGAGTGAGAGTTTGTTTGACGGGTGCTGGTGTAAATGATGTGTCTAAAAGGTATGATAGTGTGGTGTCTGGGTGTGAAAGGGATGCAGTTGTGATTACGCATGTGGGAATAAATTATGTAAAGAAGGTGGGTTCATGTGAGTTACGAGAGAGGTACAAAACGATAGTTGAAAGGATGAGTGAAAGGCGTTGTTAAAGGTGTGCTTCCGAGATTGGTGATGGGGATGGAATGGTTGTCTAGTGCAATTGGACTGAATGGGTATGTGAAAGGCCTGTGTGAGGAGTCGAGATTAGTGTTTGTAGATGTTTGGAATGGGTTTTATGGGAATAAGGAATTGTATGCATTGGATGGACTCCATCTAAGCTGGGCTGAAGTTGACTTGCTGTAGCAGGAGTTAGATAGTGTTGTTGGGTCTTTGCAGGTGGGAAACTAGTTACTGATAGTGGTCAGGGAAATATGAGAGTAGAGGGTGAGGCAGGGAAATGAAAGAGATGCAGAAGAGAAAGAGCGGAAGGTATACATTGTAAAAGAGATGCTTCAGGGATAGGAGGGCTGAGCTTTCTTAATGCTAATGCTCGTAGTCTTAGAAATAAGAAAGATGAGTTATTTATTGATGAAGATATAGATATAATATATGAATTAATACGAACAATTACAAGGTGTGAAAGGCTTTCAAAAATAGAACTAACTTAAAATCGGAATAAAAAAAATGTACTTCCTATATTTAAGAAAGGAAAAAAGAGGATCACAATAACTTTAGACCAATGAGTTTAACTTCAATAGCATGATAGTGTAGAAGATTAAGATGTTAATAAGGGAAACACACAACCAGGCTTGAGATCAGGTCGATCGTGTTTGACAAATTTTTATATTATATGGTAAATTCTAAGGCGTAGGATTTCTCATACACTGAAATATTTATCAATTCATAAATTTATTATGAGAACATCAGATAGATTAACAAACCTATTTTCACAACCAAATTCATCTAGAGAAACATAAGAAGGGACTCTATTTAGAATTCTAAAGTTTTGTGAAACTGGTCGACCTCTATCTATATGGGATATCAAATTCTTGCACCTTTTGTAGTAGGGAAGAGGAACAAACTACAAAATAGCTGAATCATCTGAGACTCTCAAGTAGTTATCCCTCCTAAACTTAGATCAACTCTGGACCCTCTGGACATACCGGCTTATCTCAGACGAAGGAATTAGCACGCAGCTATTTATGGTAGCAATACCTTTATCGCAACATAGCGGACTTTATAACTTATGTCCTGAATGCCTATCTCAACATACACAGCCTACAAAAGTGGAGATACAACCGTGGGAATAGCCGACCCACCTATGGCATCACATTTTAGAAAATTCATTAAAATTAAGGCATGGTTGTCGTTTGTCTTCGTATATTCGAAAGTTTTATCGAAGTTCTTTCTGAAATAGATTTTCCATATTAATCTTTAGCCTGATGAAATAACTACTCTCTCCTAAAACTCAGTAAACCAGGGGTAAATTGAGAGAGCAAAGTTCTTCCCGCGAAGCGCAAGCCCCTCATGCAAAGAAATTACAGCAAGTTTTGCTTTATATATATATATATATATATATATATATATATATATATATATATATATATATATATATATATATATATATATATATATATATATATATAGTTTTAAAAGCCCGACATCCCTTCTTTGAGCCACTTAAAGCTATTAGCTGGTGTGGTTGGCGCACAAACTAGCACGCATCGACCCCCAAGCTTAAACGCTGGATAACAGTATGCGTAAAGAAGTGATACACATAAACAAGAGAGAAAAGATCCTACTGGAGTTGACCCCGAGAAAAATCAAAGAGAAAAAAACCATTGCCCGACAAGTACTCGAAACTCAGACCTCTGGTTATCTAGACCAGTACTCTACCGACTGAGCTAACTGGACACGGAGGCTATGACAACGCATTTCATTAATTTAACTTTTTCGTTCTCACCTCCGAAGGCCACCGCTCAAATGAAACCGTGCCTGTAAGGACGGAGAAGATACAGTTGTAAAAGCCCGACATCCCTTCTTTGAGCGACCGAAAGCTATCGGCCGGTGTGGATGGCATACAGAAACATATTCTGCGTTCTTGACCCCAACATCATACTAATCACTGAGCACGGTATCGATACTACTAACAGTCAGCTAAAGATACCGGGCTACAGATTAGTTACGAAAAACCATTCTCAGGAGGGGTTCGACGGTGTTGCCGTTGCCGTTGCCGTCAGGACGAATCTCTTGTTCAGACACCTTCCAGAAATGGATGAATTCTTTGTGGCGGTAGAGTTGCACACACTTGTGGGCAATCTCGTAATCGCGGCGGCATACCAACCACCTCTACAAACGTACCTGCCTCTCACGAATTTCGATACCTTGTTCGGCCACGGCAGAATGGCATTCCTTGGGGGGTACCTCAATGCCAAATGCAGAATGGCTGGCTATGGGAACATGAATAACAGAGGTCACAACTTGGAAATGATTATGCGTCGAAAAAACATCCAGAGGATAGGACCAGACTTCCCGACCTATATCACCTCTCGGGCAGCAACAAAGCCCGACATATCCATGACAAATGGTGGCTTCCCTTTCAATTACCATATTGAGCCGGGCCCAACAGTACGCAGCGATTGCATAGCCATCTTGATGACCATCACACTCGCGCCGATCCAGCTTCCAACCCCCTTCCGCAAAAGTTACACTTCGGCAAACTGGGATCGCTACAGGGAAATCCTTGCCAGATACGAACCAGCGGACCTAAGCGAAGCAATACTAGAGGAGGTCGACGAGGAACTGGAGAAGATAACTGCCCACATTATCGAGGTGGATCGCGAGTGTGTACCAATGAAAAGGTATAAAACTCTTCCACAACCCAGATGGACTGAGTAAATGAGTGAGGTCGCTAGGGTGCACAGGGAGCTGTACGAAGAAACCAGAAGAGAAGGTACAAATCGGAAAAGAAGCTCGCTGTTACGTCGCCTGAGTGAAGAACTGAAGCAGGCCATAAACCAGCAACAGGCTGTGATCCGGGACAGCCTGATTGAACAAGTAGACAGCGAAATAAGACCCGAAAAGTTCTGGCGACTAGTGAGAAAATTAAAAGACCTACCAAGTAGAGAAAAGATCCGCATTAAGGCGGGCAATGACTACTTGGAAGATCCGGCGATTTTGAAAGAGAGATTCTGCACGTTCTAGAAGGAAGTCTTCACAATTACACCTGAGGACGATGCGGAATTCGAGCAGGAGTTCGAAAGCCAGCTGATAGAAGATCTTAATCAACGAATACATCGAAAGCGCCGACAGGCCTATGTCGACGAAGGGAGGGTGATGGCTGACCATGGCCGACCAATTACAACAGAAGAAGTCATGGAAACTGTGAAAACCTTTCAACAGATGGCACCAGGATGGACGGGCATCACCAAAAACAACATGGTACATGTCCCCCGTTAGACCATTCGGGGAATCGCGAATATCTATAACGTTTCCATGAATATGGGTTACTTCCCTGACGGTCTAAAAGTGGCAAAAATCATTTTTATACCTAAAGGGAAGAAACTCCTGATCAACTGGTGGATTACAGGCCAATATCTCTCTTCGAGTTCATAGGAAAAGTCTACGAGAAGCTTCTAGCTAATAGGCTACAAGACCAGCTAACAGAGCTAGAAGCTCACAGCCATCAGCAACACGGGTTTTGTGTGGGAAGGGGGACTGATACAGCCCTTGCTCTCTTCACCAAAAAACTCGCCCGCTGTAAAGCTGAAGGGAAATACGTAGACGTGGCGTTGCGAGATTTCCAAAAGGCCTTCGAGAAGGTTTGGCTGAGAGGCCTCCAATTCAAGATCTTAGGCCTCCAGCTAAACCCGATACTGGAGAGGGTGTTTTGTGACTACACCGTGGAAAGGAAAGCCAAAATCACGATCGAATGCTAAAATTGACCCGAATTCGAACTTGAGGCAGGTGTTCCACAAGGTAGCTGTCTGAGTCCATTGATGTACCTACTGTACACATTGGACCTGCCTGCTCCAATAGGGGAGGATGTAATGTATCTGTAACTTGCAGATGATATCACCCAAATCATCCCCAGTACCCACCAAAATCCTGGAGTTCAAGCAAGGCAGACAGCCACCTAAATCGACAACATCAATCAATACGAAAGAAAGTGGAAGATCAAGACCAACCGCTGAAAGTTCCTAAATCCTTCCAATAAACCGCCGGAAACTTGACGATGTCTTAGTGAACGACGAACTGTACCCGTACAACAACGAGGGCAAAGTCATAGGAATCTTAAGAAGCCGTACACTGCTCTGGTACGCTCGACATTAGTGTATCTGGTGTGGTCATGCAGGCTGCGAGTTCCACCACTATCAGGCAAATGCAGAGAGTGCAGAACAAAGCAGCCCTGCTGATAGCGGGGGCGCGCAGGGCGGACCGTAATCGGCAGACATCTGCACGCAAGAACAGGTCTGAAGCCATTGAATATGGAACTCCAGAGGCTAGGGAGTAAGACCTGAGACAAAATCGAGGAAGTAATAATTCCAAATATGGAAATTGATCTCGACATTCCGAGAGAGGATAGGAGACGCGCCACTAGGCGAGCACTATTCCCAAGTGGAAGAATCTGCTCCCGAGAGAACCTAATTGGACTCTTTACATGAATATAACCACCTAATAAGAAGAAAAAGAGGCGAAGTGCCCACATCCAAAAAGAAGTGAGCAAAAGAGGCGAAATGCCCACATACCGATAATACAAAAATAAATTACCAGAATACCGGTAATATAATAATAAATTATCAGGATAATTAAAAGATACAAAAAAATAAAGTATCGAATATAACACTTTAAAGGCTAGAATGCCGTGACGGAGGAAATAGAGTTTATTTATATATATATATATATATATATATATATATATATATATATATATATATATATATATATATAAATATATATCTATATATATATATCTATATATATATATATATATATATATATATATATATATATATATATATATATATATATATATATATATATATATATATATATTAAAAAAAATAATAGTAATAAAAAAATAAATTAAATAAATAAATAAAGTTAAAAGAAAAACGAGAAAGGCAAAGTCAAAAGAAGAGGTCGCAATGCGGCCAAACAAGCGCCTGAACAACCACTGACGGTACACAAGAAGAGACCAATAAGACACTATAAGAAAAAGGAAGTACCTTAGAGTTGCCCTCTACATCAGGGTAAAACTCAACATCTATTTACCTATATTTATCTTCTAGACCTCTTCACTCTTTATACAGCAATCAATCTTCGTTTATTAACATGACTTCTAAGATGTTTAGCCTAGCTTTATTGACCTCTTTTCTTTTAATAATGGTGTTATCAACGAGCATATCTCTCGTTAGGTTAATGTTATGTGCACTCTCCATATGATTTTTAGGCCCTCCGCTTTGCAGATGCATGGTTGAACGTCTCGAAAGTGTAGTAGTTGTCATGTCAATATATTTTGAGTTGTTATAAAGCTTACAATCTTTATCGGGGCAGATGAACTCATAAACTATGTTGGTTGACTTGAGATTCGAGGAGTTTAGGCAGCTGTTGTTTTTCATCAGGAGATTGCTGGCTTTTGTTGTTTTATAATAAATGATGAGTTGGATTTTATCCGTTTGATTTTTAACCTTGATGTTACGGTTAATAATCTTCTTGATGTTTTTTTCATCTATTTTATAAGCCGTGGACATCCGGTTTCTGTAATACACTTTGATGTTGTTGACTTCTGCCTGATTACTTTCAGTTTTATCCGTATCTTTGTAATGATTATTTAAAAATGATTGGAGTTGTTTGTCAATCATGCTGTTTGAGAAACCGTTGTTCACGAGTGTTTGTTTTACTCGTGCTATCACTTGGTGGAAAAGTTCCCACGTAAAACAGCATTTATGTGCTCGGCGGATGTATGAGCTGATTGCACTTATTTTATACCTTTCTGGGCATTCACTCTCCGCATTGAGGCATCTTCCCATTTCCGTTCTTTTTCTATGTACTTTAGTGATGTAACTACCATTGATGTTTTGAACCTCAACGTCCAAGAAAGAGAGTTTATTACCCGTGCTCAATTCATAAGTGAATTTAAACACGGAGTTCTCCTCAAATTGCTGCTTGATGTTTATCAGATGTTCTTCGTTTTGGACGTTGATGTAGATGTCGTCTACGTATCGGTAATATGTGTGTGGCTTATTTTCCATGATGTCCAAAAATATCTCTTCAAGTTGACCCATATAATAGTTAGTGAACGTCGGCCCTAAGGATGAACCCATAGCCACTTGGTTCAAAACATCAATGGTAGCTACATCACTAAAGTGCATAGATAAATTACGGACATGGGAAGATTATTATAAACTCTCAGAAGCAATTGTACTCGGAGATTAATAACCTCCATTGAATCCACCCAAATACTTATGTTTTCCAGCGTGTTTCCTGCCCTCTCATTTTGTTTAGTATTTTGTTCGCCTTATATATACTGAGCTCCTTGCTTGGCTTTTTTCTTTACTTAATTGAAAATGACATTAATTATAACTTTGCCGAAACTAGTTCTGTGGATATAAATAAATTTGGATTCAAATTTTGTGGTTTACTATTATCTTCTCACTGATATATATATATATATATATATATATATATATATATATATATATATATATATATATATATATATATATATATATATATATATATATATATATATATATATATATATATATATATATATATCTATCACGTTAATGTGATATCTTCTAATATATATATATATATATATATATATATATATATATATATATATATATATATATAGGGACGTGAGACTTCGAAACCGGGAGCGTGACGGGATTGGATTGCAGTCCATACCCAATTAGCGTGACAAGTAGTTTGATTGATTTTTCCCTTCTCCTATCTTTTTACTAACTTGGGAACAATGGCTGTGGCAGAAACTTTGAATGAAGAAGTAGTGTGATTGAGACTGGAGTTGAGAAAGAAAGAAGAGGAGTGTGAAATGTTGCGGGGAATGATTGAGGGAATGAAGAATGAAATGAAAGGGATGAATGAAAAGACTGATAGGATGAAGAAGGAAATGGGAGACCGACAGGACCTACAACCCTGACCCCTGCTCCTACTGAAGGGACTCTGCTAAATGGAATGGATGGCAGTGTGATTGAGTCTAAAGAAGATACTGTGAGTGGTAGGAAAGGGGGTGAATGGAAGAGAGTGGAAAGTAAGAGAGGAAGTAAGCATGGTTCTAAGATTAAGGATAGGAAAGCGAGAGGGAAGAGTGTGGATTCGCTATACTCAGGTTGGGATTTATCCTCAACCTGAAAATAAGCCTTCTTAGAAGCAAACCTATAGAATATATATATATATATATATATATATATATATATATATATATATATATATATATATATATATATATATATATATATATATATATATATTAGGGTGAGGGGTGGAGTATCCTAGTTAAAAGCCACTCTATTTAGGTCGAAGTGACAACACTGAACTGATCAATCAGCTAGTTCATCTTTAGCCTTTGCTTTGTGCAGTTGTATTTCTATAGTTTTGCTCTGGGTTCACTACCTAATGAGATTAATTATTGATATCACATTGGATTTTGATTAAACTATCGAGTCATTTGTATCTTGTGACTATAATTATAGCCTTAAATATTCTAAGATGACTGGCTAGGTTTAATTCCATTGAATTAGTTATTAAACTCTATTAAAACTATATGTATGGTTAGGCCACATTAAACCAGATGACAATTCCTCATTAAATGGAGAGGAATACCCACCTGTAAAGAAGAATAAACTTTACATGTACTTATGTGCATGAAAAATGGTAAAACTCCCAGACAAGATGGGGCCACAATCGACAAAATAAAGTCTTACATACTGTTTTTGTGGTTTCCCCCTTACCCTGATACTGATACTGTGTAATATTCCAGTATAGCCTTTGCATCGGCACTGAATGCTAGTTGTAATCTTCCTAATTGAGGTTCTGGACTTTACAATATTAGTGTATCATCATCCGTCTCCTCTTCGCCCACAGCATTTCTATATAACTTTTCATACTATCTCTCACTGATTCATCCCTCTGCCCATACAGCAGCATCTCATCCAGCCTTCTTCCAACCATACCATTTTGCTGTCTCAAATGATCCAGACTTGGCCAAATCAGCATAAAATGCTCCAAGGTCTCTTCCTCATTACCATCACACAAACC
The DNA here is from genome assembly GCA_963969495.1 of Ceratothoa steindachneri. Taxonomy (NCBI): domain Eukaryota; kingdom Metazoa; phylum Arthropoda; class Malacostraca; order Isopoda; family Cymothoidae; genus Ceratothoa; species Ceratothoa steindachneri. The sequence goes on from OZ018339.1 coordinate 22,498,472, forward strand.
ACAGCCAATTGCTTCACCTACAAATCTTTTCCTCTATTTCAGTCCCAGTGCATTACTCCTACATTTGTACAACAGTATTAATTCGAAAGTGTTATAGAAGATATTTTCATCCTTTATCTCCTGTTTGAATTCATCATAGTGTCTGATCATAACCTTGTTCGCCTTTTCCCTTCCTCATCTCTGCAAATCATAAACCTCGACAAGAACATATACATCACCCACATCCATCCTGGTCATTTGGGCTTGAGTTGTTTCCAATTTGTTTCTTTAATTTTGCATTGTCTTACCCCATCCAACCTTAATCCAGTTAATAATCTCATCATATGTACTCATCAGCAATGTATTCTTTGTGTTCAAAATATGTTGTTCAAATCCTAACTTCATCTTCATATTTCTCACCAGCACAGACAAAGCTCCGACATATTTCTGTAATGTAACATTACAAACACATCCTAGAGCTCCAAACACTGTCCTCCAAACAGAATTTTCTGTATTTTGTAGTTGCTCCAGCTCTTTCCCTGTCAACCCACCACCGCAGAATCACTCAATACACTAGTCATCACGACACTCTTCCAAAAATCTTTACCAATCAGCAGTTTATTGAATGACCTCGCTATCACAGAATATGTAACTCCAGCCATTCTTCTTGCCAACTCCAGTTTGTCCATCTTATGTTTCTTGAAACATTCCATGCTGCCATTTATAGTTATCCCTACGAATAACTCCTGTAGAGTTATCCCAGGAACACTCTCCACTTACGGCGGGCCTCCCTTTGATTCCTAAGAGACCCGCCAAGAAAACGGCAAGACAGAGGTCGCCAAGCCTCGCTCCCCTATGGAGCCAGAGGCACCAACTTAATGTCTTTGGAGGAGAAAAAGGAGGTTTTGCCGGCTGGACCTTGCTAATACACCTTGCTGACCCCGAGATTCATCACTTTGATAGGAGTCAACATGACCGCTTCTCCCTTTTCCCCAACGGAGGTCGGCATGCAGACACCAGTGTCGTTTTCGATGGGCTATAGCAGTGGCGGTCCTGAGTTTTATGACGCCCTGAGTGGACCGCCTTCCTGGTGTCCCCATCACCCTTTGCAACGTACCCTCCCCAACACACACACGCACAACTGCTCAGATTCAGATTAATTTATTTTTAATATGCAGGTCAACACACGGTCAACAATGAAATGAAATGCTTTGGACAAGAAGAGCCAATCAACTCAATATTCACAACCTTAAAAAACAGAGACCTCTTTCTGTCTTTTTGAAAAGACCTACTGCAATGTCAACATGCATCCTGGGAGACTGTATCAGCTTGTTTACATTTTGGATCTGTCTCTAGATGGCATGCCACACCACTGTGCAAATGCTGAAACGGTATGATCCCACCTCCTCTGAGAGCGACTGCGCCTCAATTTCTATGAAAGGGTCTTGTGTGAGGTCTTTGATCACAATCGGTGCATCTCTCATTGCAGCTGCTTTGTATCTCAAGGGCTCAACACTCTTCACTTTGCTTTCCAATCTTGTTTCAGTCCACATCTTTAAAGAAATTTTCATGTTTTTTTTCAAGATGGCCCATCTTTCTGTGGAGGCCGAAAACAAGGTGTCCAGTTTCTGCAAAATGCCAAAGTAATTTGTAGCATCAGTAGATCCTTTAGAAGCATCAGCGACAACCAAATTCAATGCATGATCCCCACATGGCACAAATAGAGCTTTGGGGTTGATTTCTAGAAGCCTGGCCTCAACACCCTTGTTTTTTTGCCACGCTTGTTGGCCAAATTATCATATGCCTGACTTCTGCAGTCTGCAAAAGGGACTTTTGCCAAATACTTGCTTGTGGGCTCGTCTCCATCCAAAGCCTCATAAAATGTTCTTTTATATGTCAAATGCTTGCTTGTGGACTCATCTGCATTAAAACCTCATAAAATGTTCTTTTACATGGGGCTTGTCTTCCAGCAAGATCACTCGAATCACTATTGACAACTGACTGTTCAGTATGGCTGATATCTGGAGTGCAATCGAGAATGATGGAAACAAAATTATGCTTACTTGATGTCATTCACCAACCCTGAAATTAGCTTGCTGCTCATTAAATCTATGAGTTTAATTTTTGTGGGGTAACCAAGGTAACTGGTGTAGCTGGAGATTCCTTTTTGGACTAAGGTAAGATGTTCTTTCATTATGGAGCAAAACTGTGCCATTAGTTTAACTTATTTGAGAAAATTCCCATTTGATAGAAGAACAACGTCTCTGTATATCTCCTTAGTACCAAATTCCTAACTAATAGAGATTTCATAATAGCAGTAAAACGTATCAGCAGCTCTCTCTGTCTTAGCATTTCAGCCTCCTGAAGTTCCATCTCCTGCTTCTCAATGGTTTGCCCTTTATTTATCCTCACTGCAAGTTCTTTTCAGGTTTTCATGTAATGGATATCCTATGGACTTTTGTCACGTAAAGCCTAACAACTATTCCTAGAAACTCTAGCCGTTTTACACGCCGACCGCTTTCGTGGTGGTCAGCCGAGTGTGAGGTGGCCCTCAAGCAGTAGCGTTATCTCTGCATGCGCTATAAGGGCCACCTGAACGATTTCATTGTCGGTAAAGTTCTTTGAGATAGGGATGGCTCCCGGTATGTTCCGAAGTACACCCACCGCTCTTACTGGCGGGCATACGTGTATTTACTTAACGGAAAGACACTTCTAACAGAAGTTTGGAACCGAGTCAAAAGGATTCGTTTTCCAAGATGATGGGACCACAATCTCGGACCCCGCATTCGTGGCAGATTCTTTCACGACCGCTTTATCCGAATTCCCTAGCCTGGATGTTGCTGCGCCATCATTCAATGCACGTCGTGAGTAAAGACTATCGCGGAACCCGGTTCACACGGCCAAATAAAAATACACACATAAAATTTATAGAAGACCAGGGATCTAAAGGCCTACCAGAAATCCACCAGAATTTATCATGACGGTGCTAAATTACGAGGTATCCGCAAGGGGTTAAATAAATACACACATAAAAAGTATTTACAGTATTATTTACAACAAAATTAAAATCAAATAAATTAACTGTTAATAAATTATACGGGGATCATCAAACAATAAGAAAGTCACAAATGCTTATCACCATCGAACGAGCACAAGTCGTTTTAACCAAAAAGATATTCGCGCATACAAAAATGGGTTCTATGAATTTTATTGTTTAAAGCCGAAACAACACGCGCCGTTAAGGATGAAATAGGCTTCGCTACTCTATTGACAGGTGTCCCCGGAATAACCTCCCTGTCTTACGTCCCTTACCCGAAGGCCCCAAATTACTAGAATAACACTTATAACAATTAATTTAAAGGGAACGTAAGAAGAAAGAAATACTCCAAAATACCTGATACCAGAGCAGTAAAGCAATAACCCACGTCGGAAACCCAGGCGAAAAGGCTCGGCGACGATGAGGGAATTCGACCCAAGTCCACAGGGGTAAATGCGATGAGAGGAGAAACCCACAGACGGCGATATCGGGCGAAAGGCGTCAAGTCTACGGGAAACGATGATTCGAAGGTCCAACGATCTGAGAGAGGGAATTAGAGATTCCAGAATTTCCCAAAGAGGAGATGGCAAGGTGACTGGGGGAGAGCTTTCACGTGCCCAGTGTGAACGGCTTCCCAAAGTAGAACACTTGTAAACGTAACTGGAAGAGCACAATTCGATGCAGCTGACAGAGGGGCAGCGGCAACGCTGGAAGGAATCAATGGCAGAAAATCTTCGCTGCACGAAGGAATCCAGTACGTTCTCCAAAAAAAATAACAACGTCAAGGTAAGTGACGGACAACGATTCAGCGGAGCAATCAGGCAGAATCCTCACAACAGAATAAATTAAAAGGCCTCACGGCCCCATTTATATCCTTCAGACCGAAGGAAAAAAAGGGAAGTGGGGCACAAGAAGGGGAGGGGGTGAGTCGCTTCTCCTACGCAAATTAGGCTGGTAAGTTAAAGAAGTTTAGGCCAAAAATGGTAGCCTTGAAGCGGGTCGACCCGCGATAAACACCATAAACTATGATGAGAAAGGGAAAGTATGGGAATCCGAGAGCCTACCCTTTACATCGTGATATCACTGAAGGCCACCTACTGAACTTTACCTACATAGGCGGAGAACCCTTCAATTAAATGTCAATATTGAGTGAGTTGCGTTCCACTATCAATTCGTGCGATGGCACCGGATTTTCACTCCAATCGCTTCCATGCTGGTCGCCCAAGTGTGAGAACGTCTTCAGAGATAAGCGATATACCTACATGCGCTATGAACGGCACCCGAAGGATTTCACAGTCAGTGAATTTCGTAAGCTAGGGATAGGTTCCCGTATGTTTCAAAGCACTTCCGCTGCTCTTCTTGATGAGCATACGTGTCTTCACTTAATGAGAAAACTCCTCTTGCAAACGTATGGAAGCGAGTCATAGAATTTTAGCCGTGTTCTCAGAAGACTCCCCTCTCGCTATCCAGGATAACGGAATCGCAATCTAGGACTGCGCGTACATAGCAGTCTTTCGCTACCACGTTGATAACATCTTCTAGCCGGGATACCGGGATGCTTCTCCCCCAGCATTCAATGTATGTCGTGATATCGCTGAAGGTCGCCAACTAGACCTTACCCCCAAATGCGGAGAACCCTTCAACGACAGGTTTACGATGAGTGAGTTGTGTTCCTCTCTCGCTTAGTGCGCGCACACCACTCCTGGTCCTCTCAACGATCTCCTGTATGTCATTCATGTTTCGACACCTAGGTAAACGAGGAATGGCCTTATATATATATATATATATATATATATATATATATATATATATATATATATACTATTGAATATTAACTTGTATTTTCTTAATATTCCTTATAAGTTTTTTAGCGGGGTCTCCGAGGTGAGATAAAACATCCACGAATGACATTCTTTATTCCTAGACTCTTTCGACCGTATTAGGTCATCTTCAGGGAATGAACAGAAATGGAATTATGATGATGTAACAAGTGGGAAAATGTGTTGTAGGTATATATAGTGGTGAAGAATATTTATAGTTTGCCCTGGTGTAGAGGGCATCTCATGCTATATTCTTTTTCTACTTCCTTTTTTTTCTTCCTCTTTCGATGGTGTCCGTGTTTTAGCTGAGTCTTTTGTTGTTGTTTTCTCACCTATATTACCTTGCTTTTATTTGTTTACTTAATTGTCGTTATATCTTTTTATATATATATATATATATATATATATATATATATATATATATATATATAAATATAATCAATATCCTCCGTCTTTAGGCATTTAAGCTATACAATTATGTTTCTGCTAACTCTTTAGCTTTCATTTTTATTTTTAATTAGGTTTATTTTTCTTTTTTGTTTCGCCTGTTGTGGGCACTTTGCCTCTTTTTGTTATAGAATTTTCATTTAATATTCAGGTTCCTACAGGAACTGGAAATGATTTGGGTGACGTAATCTGCAAAATGCAGATACATCATATCCTCCTCGACTGGAGGAGGTAGGTCCAACGTGTACACAAGGTACAATAACAGACTCAGACAGCTATCTTGCGAAACACCCGCCTCTAGCTCGAACTCGGGTCCTCTGTTGACCTCAATCGAAATTTGGGCTTTCTTTCCATGATGTAATCACAGAGTACCCTTTTCAGGATTGGATTTAGCTGGAGGCCCAAGATCTTGAATTTTAGACCTCTCAGCCAAACTTTATCGAAGGCCTTCTGAACATCTCGTATCACCACGTCTACGTATTTCCCCTCAGCCCTAGAGTGGGCAAGTTTTTCGGTGAGAAGGGGGAGGGCTGTATCAGTCCTCCTTCTCTTGCGGAACCCGTGCTATTGAGGGTTGTGAGCTTCCAGCTCGAACAGCTGATCTTCTAGCCTGTTAACTAGAAGCTTCTCGTAGACTTTGCCTACAAACTCAAGAAGGGATTTTGCCTGTAGTCCACAAGTTGATTAGGGGGTTTATTCCCTTTAGGGATAAACATGATTTTGGCCATTTTTAAACCATCGGGAAAGTAGCCCGTATTCAGCGAAGCGTTGTAGCGTTTAGTGATTTCCTGAAGGATCTGCCGGGGGCATGCACTAAATTGCTTTTAGTGGTCCCGTCCAGCCTGGCGCCTTTTGTTTAAAGGTTTTTACGACTGTCATGACCTCTTCAGTTCAGTTGTAATTGGTCGGCCATGGTCCGCCATCTCCCTCCCTTCGTCGACGTAGGCTCGTGGGTGTGTTCGATGTATGATCTGATTAAGATGTTCAATCAAATGGTCTTCGAATTCCTGGTCGAATTCCACATCGTTCTCAGATGTTATTGAGAAGATTCCCTTCCAGAACGTGCGGAACCTTTCCTCCAGGACTGCCGTATCCTCCAAGTAGTCATCGCCCTCCTTGATACGGGTCTTTCCTCTACTCAGTAGGCCTTTTAATTTCCTTACTAGTCGCCAGAATTTATCCGGGGCCACCTCGCTGTCTACCTTGGCTATTAGGCCGTTCCAAGTCTCAGCCTGTTGTTGGTTAATAGCCAGCTTTAGCTCATCACGCAAATGACGTAGCAGCGAGCTTCGTTCCCGATTCGTATCTGCTCTTCTGATTTCTTCATACACCTTCCTGTGCTCCCTAACGATCTCTTTCATCTCTTCGGTCCATCGGGTTTGTGGAATAGTCTTGTACCCTGTCATAGGTACACACTTGCGGTCAGCCTCGGTGACTGCGAACATAAGTATTACAAAAATTGGCCAATCATGGTGCGGTAATTTTTTTAAGGAAAAACTAAGCGCCAGAATAAACATATAAAATTGGAAGGTTCAGATTGTCTGAATATTGACGGCCGAATATTCGACTCATACGCTCTGCTGACTACCTACGGATAAAGCATTTTTACTTGATTAGTAACGGAATTTGAGCACCGCCCACATAGAAAAGAGCCTATTCTGGAAGTCTTTTGGTGAATTTCGCTTAACCCTTCAAAAGTGCTCATGTGTAAACTGGTTTGAGGACTAGCCCACAGCGGAAGCATAAGTAAGAAATTATTTCGAAACTGGGGCATAACTGCGAATCCCGGACGGAGGAGAGATCCTCATCATCCGGGAAACCCAGCCAGCATCATAGAGGGAAGTAACACCCTTCTCTATGTAGCTTGATGCAGTTATGGCGCAAGTACCCGAGAGAGGGTGGCAAAACTTTAGCGGCCGCTGATTCGACCGCCACTGCATCAAATCCACCATAATTTATCCCTCTTAAGGTTCCCACTCGAGATCCCTCCCATCCATCCATCACACATCATCCTGGCAGCAACCGAGAGGAAGACTAACTGGAAAATGGACGGGGGCATTTTTCACCATTTTTTTTACTCATTCACGAACTTACCCCTTATAACCGCTACCTCCTTTACTACCTCATAACTTATTTTTCAATTAAAACACCATAATTACATTTTGGTTTCAGAAAAGAAGACAACACAAGAGGACTTAGTAGAAGGACGTGCAAAAGTATGGAGACCCTCACTAAGAGGGCCCCCTTAAGGACCATCCCTGGAATGAAGAACTCCGAAAAAAGGAATCTCTGTGAAACCTTCTACCTCGAATTAAAGGTAGCACTTGTGAAACTGATTGACTAAGGACGTGGACCAGCTCCTATCGGAAGAGGGAGCGAGGGTCCTCAGGAACACTGGACTCGAAGAAAAAACCCCTCCACAAGTGGCAGCCAACCGGTGCGTGATCTACCGCAAAGTGGAGAGCTGGGTGGGTCTGCATACGCCCGAGGGGCTCAAGGAGGAGATTACAAAGAGCAATCCCTGGGCCCAAGTTCGTGAAATAATCAAATTTCGCGAACACACCCACGTGTTTAAATAACTTTCGCTACTACCGAAATGGTAAAAAAAAATTAACGCATAATGGAATACTGGTATTTAACATGAGAATACCAGGCGATGACATTCAACAAGAAAAATTCAGTAGCATTCGGATGTGCTTTTCATGCTACAAATTGGAAGAGCACACAACCAAGACCTTCCCGGATAAAAACAAACTCTGGTACAGTGAATGCGCCACAGAAGGGCATCGATTCGACAAGTGTGAAAACAATAAGAAGAAATGTCTCAACTGTAAAGGGGAACACAGGACCATGGCCCTGAACTGCCCAAAGCGCCAAGATATCATCAAAAGGAAGGAAGAAGAAGAGAAGAAAGCTAAGAAAATGACCAACACAAACGCCGCCAAGAAGAATGGGTAAGTAAAGACTGCACCTGCACAGTTGAATATCACAGGATTTCTGAGTGCAAAGATCCTGATCTGCATTACCCACGCAAATGCGGCTAATGCAGTGAAGCCTGGCTGTTACAACCAGGTACTAAATCCACTCTTAAAAGCAAACAATCTCCCTTCAGACCCTGAATGCTCCAAGGTATTCAAGGAATCAGTCATAAGAAACAACACTGTCAAATCGGGACTGCAGGAGATCGTCAAAACTCCCTCATCGGAGGAATCTGAAGAGGCCCCTGCACCCGTACACGAGCTACGAAGCGCAGGTCCCAAACCCCAAGTCCCTCTCCAAAGAAGGAAAATCCTGGACACAGTAAAACCGCCCAACCAGCCTGCAAGAAGAAAAGGAAGAATCATGGGTAAAAACGATTCACCATGTCACGGAACGCACTGAAAATACTGGAAATAAATACCAACAGTTGGACAAAGAAAGGAATTCTTTTCGGAGATGTATTCAGAGAAATTGATGCAGACATCATCTTAATCTCGGAACACGGGATCGACACGCGTAGTGCAGAAATGAAAATCTGCAACTACGATGCGTTGATCATGAATTATTCGCAGGAGCGGGTTGGCGTGATGCTATTGCAATAGAGAAAGGGATTAAATGCAAGCAAATAAGAAATCTATAAGAATCCTACCTCGCGAGTGAGGTCGAACTCAACATAGGAAAGTTGGTTATTGCTACCGGATATCAACCGCCAAGGAGAGACGTGTTACAAATTCAAACTCTCACTGGCCTATTTGGCAGAAGAGCCCCCACTATATTAATGGGGGATCTGAACGCCAGATGACGAGAATCCGGTTACAGGACCTTTAACGGCTTAGGAAGAAGTCTGAAACTAGTGTTGTACAGAAATATTGCCCAGCGATAGGCCCCGACTTCCCCACCTTTGTCAGAGCAGGAAGTGCCACAAAACCAGACATCTGTCTGGCGAATCGTCAGCTGCTGTTCAATTACTACATGGAACCAGTCCAGGTATCATGTAGCGACCATATAGGGATCCTACTCACTATCAACACGAACCCTATACAAGTTCCAGCTGCAGTCAGAAAGTATTACAGAAGAGCAGACTGGACACAGTACGGGCGCCTTCTCGAGGACTACGATCCGCCCAACTTGGACGAGGCGATTCTCAAGGAGATTGACGAGGCACTCGACGACCTCAATAACCATCTTTTCAACGCAGATAGGGCTTGTATCCCTAAATACGAGTATATGATCATCTCTACCTACAGATGGACCAAATACATTAAGGATTTATACCGTGAGCTTAAATTATTGTATGAAATCAATATCAATAATGCAACATCAGTTCAGTCAATGCAACGAAGTAAAGAAATCAAAGAAGAACTGAACTAGTTGATCCTCGAACAGCAATGGAGACGATGGGATAATGCTATCGATAGCCTCGATCACGAACCAACTCCCAAAGATTTTTGAAAAAGATCAGAAATCTCAAAGGATCGACTGAGAAGAAGAAGATCGAGCTACAAAAAGAAGATGGAAACATCGAAACGGAAGAAGGAAGAAATGAAGAGATATTCCAAAGTTATTGGGAAAAAATATTCAGTATAACTGAGGAGGAAAACGAAGACTATGACCAAGAGTTTGAAAGCAACATCCTAGACGAGCTTAACGAACAAATACACAAGGCGCACCCTCACCACCAGCTGGATAGACAGCGCGATGAAACGCCCAGATTCCCGAAGAAGAACTACTCGGCGTGCTGCGCTCACTCCGACAAAAAGCCCCAGGACAATCGGGGCTTATAAAGTTAAACTTTGAAAAGGCACCAGCCAATGTCATCAAAGGGATGAAAAGGATATATAACGCCTGTTTGAACACGGGATATATTCCAGATGCTTATAAAACAGCTAAGATGATTTTCTTGCCTAAGCATGGAGAAGACCCAGCGTTGCAGGAGAGCTAGCGGTTAATTTCACTTCTAGAATTTGGCGGGAAGCTCTTCGAAAAGATCCTCAGCCGAAGACTGGTTTCCCACCTGGAGGAGAACTCCCTCTTCCACTCACATCAATTCAGGTTTAGGAGGAAGCAAATTACAGAGATGGCGATTAATGTCATCACGGAAAAGCTAGCCCAAGCAAAACAAGAAAGAAGTTACGTGGACATTGTTTGTTGGGATGTATCAAAAGCGTTTGAAAAGGTGTGGTAACGGGGAATTCTAGACAAGATCTTACTACTGGGCCTAAGTGAAAACTTAGAAAGAACTCTCTGTGACTATGGAGAGAGCGGCGTACATCAGTTTAGGGTGCACGGACGGACCAAAGTTTCCACTCGCTGCGGGTCTCCCGTGCCTGTCCCCCACTCTCTACTTAATTTACACTGCTGATGTCCCAGCCCCTGTAAGCCCCACTTGCCTCAACATTCAATTCGTCGATGATTTCACCCAGATAATCACTTGTCCATGGAGTAATGCGCCTTGGCAAGCTCATATGACAACAGCAAAAATTGAAAACCTTAACACCTACGAGGCCTGGTGGAAGATCCGCACCAACCAGGAAAAGTTCAAAGTAGTCCCCATAGGTAGGAGACTACTTTACGACGTCAGGGTGGGGGATAGACGTTATCCCTACACAAGGTTAGTCACTTTGTTCATTCTGATTTGCTTTCAGGTTTTTTGTTGTTTTAAACAATTCAATATAATAAGGTTGTTTTTTTGTTTACTCCAGTAACTTTTAATATGTGATATTCAAGTTAGTTTAGGTTATAATTTCACTTTCTATTATTTTTTTTTAAAATCACACTGGGTATTATTATTTAATTCTATATATTGTTATTAGTGTTTTTACTTTAATTTTAATAATTGTCAATTTTATTATTTTAACTTGCCTTCATCCGCTTTTTTAGCCATTATTTAATGCATTCTTTTAACTGTTATCGTTAATATTCCTTCCCCTTCTCATTAGTCAACACAGTCGCTGAAGATGGTCCAAGTGAATCACTTGGGTCTTCATATTCCTACTAAATATCAGATCCCCAAGGAACAAATCAATTACAAGTAATATATATATATATATACATATATATATATATATATATATATATATATATATATATATATATATATATATATATATATATATATATATATATATATATATATATATATTGTGCGTGTATACTTATATACAACAAAATATATACTTTCATACAAATTCATACATGCACAATCTGTTTACTTTTAATTCCATATATACATTTAAACCTACATTTACATGTAGGTTTTATTTACATTATATAAACATATTTTAAACAATTATACATTTTTAAGGCGTTGAAGCCTTTATATTATAGATGTAGCTGAATTAATTACATTCTCAAGTACCTCTTAAAAATTGGTAACATAAGTAACATAAGTAATTTAACATCCATATATATATATATATATATATATATATATATATATATATATATATATATCTGAGGAGCGCGAGAGAATGATGAAAATGAATCCATTAAACCACATTGAAAGAGAAAACGGAATAAGTTTTTCTTACAGTAATATTAATTACCTTTTTCGAACAAATCCGTGCAGGAAAGCGATTCGAACCAGGCACAATGAGGCAGCGAGCACCGCTTTGACCACAGTTAAAAGTATGCCGTTAGTACAACTATGCTACTCAGAGAACCAAAAAATTCTCTGAATAGAATAGCTTTTAAGGAACACTTTCGCAAGCTCGAACGGAGACTTAAAACTGTGATCAAAGCGGTGCTCGCTGCCTCAGTGTGCCTGGTTCGAATCGCTTTCATGCACGTATTTTTTCGAAAAAAGATAATAAAAATATTACTGCAAGGAAAAATTATTCCGTTTTCTCTTTCAACGTGGTTTAATAGATTCACTTTCATCATTCTCTCGCGCTACTTTGAGAGATATATACATTTGTATATCTGCCACGCGTTTAACTATTCCTCATTTATTCTTTGAACTCCCAATTAATTTTCTATTTCTTTCATAGTCTCCGTTCGAGCTTGTGAAAGTGTTCCTTTAAAGCTATTCTATTCAGAGAATTTTTTGGTTCTCTGCGTAGCATAGTGTACTAACGGCATACTTTTAACTGTGATCAAAGTGGGCTCGCTGCCTCATTGTGCCTGGTTCGAATCGCTTCCCTGCACGGATTTTTTCGAAAAAAGGTAATAATATATTACTGCAAGGAAAAATTGTTCCGTTTTCTCTTTCAATGTGGTTTAATGGATTCATATATATATATATATATATATATATATATATATATATATATATATATATATATATATATATATATATTATATATATATATATATATATATATATATATATATATATATATATATATATATATATATATATATATATATATATATATATATATATATATATATATATATATATATATATATATATATATATATATATATATATATATATTTATATATATATATATATATATATATATATATATATATATATATTTATTAAAGATCTAAGTCATAAGTTGTTATTTTTAAGGGTCTTTGTTGGTGTGTTTATGTGGTTAATAATCAAGGAGGCTTTATTTTGTACCTTCTGCATTTATCTCAGCATCTTGGCCCCTGAGGTTTGAGTGACTATCACTGGGTATATAAGCTTGGGTCTAACGTAGCAAAGGTAGAGTTTCCTTAAGGTACTCCTGCTCAGTTTGCGGAAGCGGAACAGTTTCACCAATTTCACCTTCGCTAAGTTGATCCGGTTTACAACATGATGCTTATATCCCCGGATGGTAAGCTTGAGCCTGAGTACTGTGCCCTCCAGAGAGTAGTGGTGGTTTCGATCGCCAACATAGATGTCGTCGTGTATCGTGCGGTTCATGGGGATAATGACGAACTTTTGGACGTTCGTCTTTATCTTCCATTTACGCTCGTCCGAGTCTATGTTTTCGATCTCCACCGCCGTCTCTGCAGCTTGCACTATGTCGTTGTTGTAAGTGTTCGGTACAATTTGCGTGATGTCATCTGCGCATTGCAGATACATCTCGTCATCCTCGGTTGGTGATGGAAGGTCTATCGTGAAGATGCTAGACAGTAGAGGGCTGAGGCAGCTACCTTGTGGCACACCAGCCTCGAGGCCAAATTCCTGTCCCTTGTGGCCCTCGATCTGTATCTGCGCTTTTCTTTCCATCACATAATCGCAGAGGATCTTTTCAATAACTGGGTTTAGCCGAAGGCGTACGATCTTGAGTTGCAGTTCCCTCAACCAAACCTTGTCAAAGGCCTTCTTTACGTCTCTGAGGACTACATCGACGTACCTTCCCTCCGCCCTGGATTTGGCTAGCTTTTCTGAGAGGAGTGCGACCACGATGTCGGTTCCTCTTCCTCTACGGAATCCGTGCTGCTGCTGGTTAAGTGTTTCGTTCTCAGCTAGCTGGCTCTGTAGACTATTGGCAACGATCTTTTCTAAGATCTTGCCTATGAATTCCAGGAGGAAGATTGAACTGTAGTTTAGGAGCTGGCAGGGAGGTCTGTCCCCCTTCGGGATGAATATAACCTTTGCAAGTTTAAGCGCATCGGAAAAGTAGCCGTTGTTCATGGCTGCGTTCATTACGTTCAACATTCCCTGATTCACTCGCGGTGGAGCGTTGGTTATATGTACTTTTGTTATTTTGTTATTCCAGACCAACCTGGAGCCTTTTGTTTGAAGGTTTTGATGGCATCGGCGAGTTCCTGCATAGATATTGCCCTTCCATGAACCATCATCTCCCTTTCTTTTCTTCGGAGACGTATGGGTACGGGTCGGTTCGTTCAATAACTTCATTCAGCTCGTCAATGATATCTCCCTCAAACTCAAAGTAGAAGTCTTCGTTGTCCTCTGGTGCTATTGAGAAAACTTCTCTCCACTGCCCCCTGAACCGTACCTCGAGTTCTTCTGGTTCCTCGATGTACGACTCGTCCTCTTTGATTTATTGTTGTTTCCCTTATGTTAGTTCCCCTGAGTCTCTTTATCTGTCTCTAGAATTTATTGGGATTGTCTTTGTCCTCAATATTGTCAAATGAGCTGTTAACATATTTCCGTCTGTTTTTCCCTTATTATTCGTGTTGTTAACTAAGCTTCGAGTCGACGCATCCCGGCTACTAATTACCTGCACTTCCCCGTACGTCTCAACCAATCATAGACCTCTCTATGTTCCCTAGCTATATTTTTCATCTCATTTGTCCCTCTTGGCAGGGCAGGGGGGAGCGTTCTGTATGATGTTGTCGGGACGCTCTCCCTGTCTGCCCTGATTATCGAGTCTGTCAATAGCTCTAAATCTTCCTTTATATCTTCGAGGATTGCCTCGTTCAGATCTGCTGGCTGGTATTCTCTCAGCATTTCCTGGTATATCTCCGGGCGAAGGACTTCCTTGTCTGTACCGGGATCTGAATAGGCACGAGGGAAATAGTTGTAAGTATAGGGATGTGATCGCTCGGGACAGGCGGTCCCGGAATGCTATGATGGTTGAATGGGAAGTTGCAGCTGCTCAGGATTATGTCCGGCCTCGACGCTGAGCGCGAAATTACAAAGGCTGGAGAGTCAGGTGCGATTATCTCTAGTCTGTCTCAGTCTAATAAGAGTTGCAGATTACTGCCTTTTTCGTTAGTCTTTTGTATCCTGCTGCTCCCAAGTTAGCGTTTAGGTCTCCTCGGAAAAAAAGACTTTTCTTTGGTCACCAAATAGTGTGTTGAAGTTGTGTAGGGGCAAATACTTTCTCCTATGGGGTTGGTACCATGCCGCTACCAGAAGATCTCCGACATGAGTCGGGATCGCTATCGCTAAAAAGGATTCATCAAGCTCAGGTAGGTGTTTGAACTTGAGGTCTCTCTTTATTGCGATCGCCACCCCGTCAAACCTTTCCTGGGGCCAGTTTTTTGTTAATGTTGTGTAGTTTGGGACTTTCATTTTCTGTGTTCTTGTGTCAAGTCCATGTTCATTGATAAGAATGATATCCGGGACTGTCTCCCTAAATATATTATTGTAAACAATGTTTTTCCGGTCCATCCGTTAACGTTCAGTGTCATTATGTTTGGTCTGTTGTTTGTCCTTTCCATGTTGGTGTTTGTCGGTTATCCTGTCTACTTGAGTTTACTTCTTATCCTGTCTTATTTTTCTACACTGTATTATTTTGAAGTCTTGCGAGGTCAGAGTTTCGCAGTATTCATTGATGAGTTCAATATCTGCGAGAAATACAGCTTCTTCCACCACCTTCTCGTCTATTTATATCTGCCTGATCTAACTCCTTCGATGAGACTTTCTGACGACGTCTTTTTTGGAAACGGGGTATCTTCGCTGGTGTATATCTTAAGGCTAATATCGCTTACGTCTATTTTGTGCTTTATATTCTTCTTTTATTTTCGTCCATTTTTAGATCTTTCTCTTTCGACCTCCGAGCTGTCAGTTTCGATCTCCGTGGTCGTCTCCTTCTTGTTCCTTTTTTGTTCTTCAAGTTCTCTTTTCTTCTGGGCTACGATGCCTGGGTCCTGTCTTTTCGTTGGTTGTGTCGCGTTTGTCTTTTCCTCTGTTGTATTTTTTGCGCCTTTGTCTTGGGTGTTAAGGGGTACCATCCGGGCGTACTTCATTTGCAGGATATCCTCACATGCTGTTTTTTTGGAAAGACCATAGGGCTTATCCCACTGTTCGCCAGCATGGCGTGTAATTCGTCCTTAAACGTCCCTGGTTTCATAAGGTTTCGCGCGTGCGCGTAAATTATACAGGTTAGTATCCTAACTGTCATTTCATATATATATATTTTTAATACAATAATTTGTCACCCTAATTTAGAGCTTGGCTTCGAGTCGATATAATTGCATATTTAATTTCGTCTTGCATTGCCGTAAACATTGCATAAGCGAAGTTACTCTGTTGTTGCATGTCACGATTCTCCTCTCTTGGGCAGGACAGACTCCAAGACTGGTGTGTGGAATTAAATACCTTTCGGCAGAATTCCTTGGGACAGAAAAGTCTGTGTTTTGTTGAGGAAATGGGAGATAAAAGAGAGCGGTGTCTTGATTGGCTCTTTGTGGGTGATGGGATGTATAAGATCTACCTACCCTCGCCGAGATAAGCTCATCGCGTCTCCTAATCGGTGACCATAAATCTACACGTACTGTTCTTTCTGTCCGCTTTAGCTTGAGACTAAACCCGACACTTCGATGATATAAAACCAATGCCAAATCCACTGGTCTAGTTAGAGCTCCGCGCTGTTGATATTATATAATTAAAACTAACAAGCAAACATCGAACGAGGCATATTTGCTAAAATGTTTCCAAGTCGTAAAAATGGACGAAATTAAGATGTTTGGAAGATATTGTGCCAAATATCCACCTGCGGGAATTGGGGCTGGGGTAGCACGCAATTCTCATGTCTCAAGATGTCATCTGCTTCATGGTTATTTGCACTGCATATTTCACCCTCTTGTGGAGAGTTGCTCTGTGCACACAAGGACAGATGGACCAAAGAGACCGAAAGTTAGCCTATTAGATAAATATAAACCAAAACAAGTTAATGGAGAAAGAAGACTTATTAAAAACATACAATTGGGAGAAGGGATATGGAAGGCATGCACCATTAGGTATATATTTATAGGAGATGGAGGAAGGAGGTGAGTGAGGAAGACGATATATGTATATAAATCACGACTTTTTTAGATGTATATATGATCACGAGTTCTTTTAAGATGTACATATATATGAATCAAGACCTCTTTTAAGATGTAAATATGAATCATGACTTCTTTGAAGATGCAGAGCTAATAATTTGGAGATAAAAGGAACAAGAGGAAATGAACAGCAATAATGTCCAATGTATGGTAAAGAAAGAGAAGATTTTACTCTTTTTTGCACAGGCTACGCCGAGTTAAGGACTTATTAAAGTACTACCGTACATAGAAGACCCAGAACAGCTAATTGAATCATTACTGTTTGATAGGAAAAATATAATAGGACAAATGAGATAATAGGAATTTGGGGGATAAAAGGTGATAGAAACAGAACAGAAAGTAAAACAAGCCTAAAGTTAAATCCAGAAAGAAAAAAAAGAAGAGACTAAGTTCATGGAAGCCAGTTAAAGAAGGATGATACAAGTAATATGGTTATAATGAGGAGAGAATATGGAGAACTGGAATGTAAATGACATATATAACCCGATTTGGGATTCTAGGAAAAGAATTCCTCAAAGAAATTTCTAGGTTAATATATTCGAGGATGAAGCTAGCAGGTAGAATAAATGAATTTGCAGGTGATTGGAACGTTTCAAGTTACAGATAAGGACCCATGAGAAGGTTATTAGGATAATAAAAAGTATTATAGCGATGGATGAAGACACGATGATGACAGGATGAAGCTATTCCTAAAATAGTTATTTAATGATATGCTAGGAATGTTTGGGTGACAAAGAAATAGATGGACAGTAAGGTCAATATATATGGGCGGAGGTAATGACAGAATGAATGCTGGAAACTACCAGGCACTAGAATTGTAAATTTAGTATCTAATATATGTACTTGGAGGTGCATTTACAGATCAACTGCACGACTGGGAGGCTAGAGGAGCCATAAGAGTGGAAGGGTAAGAGACAGTAGATTGTGTGTTTGTGTTAAATGAGATTGTTAGAGAGAGAAATTCACGCAGACTATGAGGCCTAAGGGGGTATCTCACACATGAAATAATCTTCAACCAGCATCTTTCTGTAAACTTTCGGAGCGATAACGAAGCAAGACGAGTCTAGCTAGAGCCAGCAGGAACCCAAATCAGCGAGAGGGTGCTAAACCTTTACTCGCCGCGTCTTGAATCGGAGTGGGACCCACTTCTGACGGCAAACAAAATCGCTTCCGACAAAGCCTTATATATTTCCTAGCGCGGAAACGAGCAAATATGTATTCAACCAGGAGGCAGGCACTGCTCACGCATAATACAAGCAGTAATCACGAGATTTAATTGGAATCTGCCTAAGGACACACGCGCTCCTTCATACGCGACTTCCGGTTACTCTAAGGACTCGCAGGCAAGAAACCAGTTGTTCAGAACTACGGCAGTCAAGGAAGTAAAGACTCATTCTAGAATACGCGCTTCGCTCCGTGTCCTGCAAGGATACTCTCTCGAACCACCACTCGAAGCCCCCTTCCCCTTTTTTGGGAAATCGTAAGCCTATTACCCTCTGCTCGATCACTGTTGAAGAGGCGTGACGCTTTCCGACTACGAAGCTTCACCTCATCATCTCCCGTTTTCTTTCGGGTAAATATTGTGCTACTCATAGCTCGTGCCGAAGCATTCATTGTAAATTAAATTCCTTTTGCTAAACGATTAGTTTTCCCATAGTGTATAAATTATTGTTAAATTCTATTATTTGTTTGTATAATAGTAAAGATTATTTTTGTTTCTCTTGTTTACATCCCATAACCACCTAAAAAGCCATTCATCTATTTTCCTATTCGCCCAACGGAATACACGCACTCGAATATCCCCCATTCTTAAAATGGATACCCCTCCCGGCGTCTAGGGCGGGCAAGCGAAAGTCAGTGAAATCTACCTGACCTACGACAGAGATCATAGATACAGTATATACAGGAATAGAAGAAAGCCTTTTATGTATGCTGCATGGCCATAGAAAAATAATTTGATAAAGTAGATAAGGGCACGTTATGGGTATGATTGAATCAAGAAGATATGGATGTAAATATTTTGAATGTGATTAAGAGTTTATTACGAAACAAGTGGTAAAAATAATTCAGAAGGGATGAAAATTGAATGGATGTGGGGGTGAGGGAGGGATGCACACTGTCTTCCAAACTTTTTAGTCTGTTCATTAATAAACTAGATAAACTAATAAAACGACTGACGTGTGCCAGAAGAGTAGAGGGGATACGAGATAGAAATATTAATTGTCTAGGGTTTGCAGACCATATCATGATAATGATAAAAGGGGAAAATCTGGTAGAAACGGTAGATGTCACAGCAACTTATGAGAATGAATGGAAGGTGAAAATTTAGTGGAATCAAGTACAGGGTAATGATCTTTGGTGATAATATGAATAGTGGATGGGTCATAGGAAACGAAGTCTTGGAAGTGGTGGAAAAATATAAGTATCTGGGAATAAACATTTGCAACAGAATAGATATGTTTTGACAACCACAAATGAAAGAAGGAGTTGGAAATGCGAAGAATACTTGGAGTGTATAGACGGGTTATGACTAAGCAAGCAAAGATGAGAATGCGCTACATAATATACTTGGAAAGCCTGAATGGCATAAGCTAGGTAGAAAGGGTACATAAAATGAATATAAGAACTGAATGGAAGAGGTAGATTGCAAAATAGGGAATAAGTATGAACTCTGGTGCATGGTCATGAACCATGCAACCGGTGATGCAATGAGAGAAAGAACAAATGCCAATGCGCATACAGAATGGGTAGGAGGGAATATAGGAAAGAAGATTCTGTGAATGTTTGGGAATAAAAGAAAAACCGAAGTGAAGAAGTTATATATAAATAAATCTACGGAGTCAGTTGCCTTTCAAGGTAAGAACTGGCTCACTGGAAATGAATGGAAGAACTGGAGGTAGAATAAATAGGGAAATAAATGTAATAATTGCAGAGGAAATGGAATGAAACGCAATAGGCTTGAACAGGATAAAGATGCTAATCTAGGAGATAGCTAAAATAATCTGACAAGAAAAGAATGTACCAGACATTTGCTGGTAGGAAAACATGAAATTTAAATAATTATACAATAGATTGACTAGGAACGAACTAAATATGATTATAAAAAAGCAAAAGGGTGCAAAAAATAAAATTAGCTCGAAATAAAAATAGAAACCAGAGAAAGTTCTTTAGTAAATATAAAATAATTAACAAACCTAACTGAGATAAAATAGGACCTATTAAATATGAAGGGGTTGTGCGAGTAACTGATGAAGGAATCGGTACCTGATGACCATTTAGCTTCAGTATTTACAGAAGAGATACTGCTGGAGCAGGGAAAGAAATGTTGATTAATGTTAATGTAGATATGGAAACCATTAGAAGACTTGTAACTGAGTTAAATGATAACATTCATTCTAGGATACATAATGAAGGGGTATAAATTATTGCAGCAACTCTTGAGAGTTTTGAGAAATACCTGATGAGTGGAAAAGAGCGAACGTAGTGGCCATTTTAAAGAAGAACATTAAAGTGGATCCAAATAACTTTAGACCAGTAAGCTTAACTTTTATAGGCTGTAAAACTATCGAGGAAGTAAGTAAAAATGGACATTTTGGGACATCTAGATTCTAGAAAGTGGGAGGCTAGTCTATGATGCTCAACATAGGTTTATAACAAGTAGATCATGTCTAGTAAATTTAGAGAGAGTTGAATGCCTGGAATATATGAAGCAGAGGATAGTACTAAGTGGAGTAAAATCACAGTGGAAGAACATTATTAGTAAGCCCATTATTATCTGTAATCTATATAATTGATCTTAGAGTCGCTGTTTGTAGTAAACCGTCAATTTTGGGTAATGACAGCAAAATATAATCTGGGGTAAAAGAAATTGAGAAGAGCTTTAAAGTACAGAGAGATTTAAATAAATTGGCATCATAGGCACATAGATGGCAGGTGACTTAGAACTTACACAAATGTAGTTATTAACATGGAAGGGGTAATAGGAAATTTAACTCCGACATGAATGGCCATTGGCTGAACTCAGAAGATGACGATAAGGACTTTGGAGTATTAATAGATACGTCAATAAGGTTTACTAAGGAGTGTATTGAGGCCCCCAAAACAGAGCAAATAGAGTGATGTGCTTCATTAAATGAAATGTTAGTTACAAGAGTAAGGAAACTGCCCTTTAGCTCTATAACTCGTGTGTTAGGTCTATTGGCGTTATTTGTGTGGTAGTTGCATTATTATTATTATTAGGTAGGCGAGGTTGATAGCGCTAGGGTGTGGTGGCTTGAATATACTACGTCACCAGTTATCAGAGTTGCTTTCTGAGCGGAATGCTTTTGTGAGGTTCTCCATGGCCTCGGCGGTGACCCATCCAAGTAGTTAGCCAACCCAATGTTGCTTAACAGTGACGATCTCGTTAGAGGGCTACAAGGCAACCTGGCGCTGGACTGTGTCTGACTCCAATTGTTCGAAGGAAGACAATATTCTCCCTCGGCTTGAGGTTTACTTAACCTCAAGCCGAGGGAGAATATTGTCTTCCTTCGAACAAGAGGACCGGTAGGGATTACCAGTAGGAAAGGAAATACCAAACGGTGGAATTCCGGTCTCTTTATTTAGGGCGTAGAACTCGTGTTGCTTCGGCGTAAGATGAATGCAAAATGGGGAAAGTCGTGTATTCAGGAGAGGCTATTCCGTGCTTTGGGTTGGTATCTTAACTGACTGCGACTCCGACTGCGACTGACTGTGACTGTGACTGTAATTTGAAAGTGACCGTGACTCTGATTGGCTGAATTACGGCAAGACTCTCCTCCCTCGATCTACCCAAGATGAATATATGGTGGCGCACACGGTGGGCGTGGCTTACCATTAGCCAATGATTTTGTTTGGGTGGAGCATCCTCCACTCTGTGTTAATTTGTGTGACCATAGATATAGAGATTCATTTTATCTTTAATTCCAAAAGATGCGACTTTGCGTTTCGCGGTTTCCCGATAGCAAATAATGGCCGCTACTATCGTGTTTTCTGCTCCGCACCTGCTACCAACCTTTTTTGAACAGCTCACTTCTTAGCGTAAAGTTTGTTGAATTTCAAAGAAAATAATGCGACAATGTAATAATGAATAAATTTAGAGTTTAGTAAAACTTTGAAGAAAACAATGCAAAAATTACCGAGAGAGGACAATGCGAACTTACAAAAAAAAACCCACTGCAAAATTATAAAACAAACTGAGAAAACAAAGCAAAAATTAAAAATTAAAATTAAATAAATGAATTAACACTTACCAACTTGAAGAAAGACAAGAATCGAATGATTAAATATTTGGGAAATTTGAACTGAGCTAAACATGGTAGTTGTTTAAAATAACTGAAATATGGTCAACCAACTAATAGAACATTATAATTATCTGGTCATTGAGTGAGTTGTTATTACATTTTAGGTAAACATTAATTACAAAACAAACTAAAATAAGGATATTTAAATTAATAGATGTAAAGTGGTGTGGACGACTGACTCGAATAAATAGAGATTCCAAAATGTTGAGATCTACAGATTTGTCCGCAGAACCCAAAACTTTGAAATTTGACGGGGACAATAATTATATATATATATATATATATATATATATATATATATATATATATATATATATATATATATATATATATATACAGGGTGTTCGGAAAGTCACTGTGCACTTACATATATTTATTAACATAAATGGTTTGGGGTGAAATCTGAAATATAAAAAAAAATTATTAGAAAAGTGCACAGTGACTTTCCGAACACCCTGTATATATATATATATATATATATATATATATATATATATATATATATGAAATGAAAAACTCACTAAGTATCACGGAAGGAAACTGAATAAAAGGCGGATGGAGTTAGTACTTTCGTCTATTCGACATTTTCAAACTCACAATGGCAAGAAAAATAAGACACACAGTATTTACTCGTATCTCGTTTCCTTATATCCGAATTGAAAAACTTATTGACCGCCCCTCGTATACTAAGCGCGTTTTCCGATGAGGTCAACATTTTAATGCTATCAGATAAGTCGGATTTTAGAAAAAGTGATAAAATTGGATCTAGCGAAAACAGCCCTGGGCTAATATTGAGATTACTCTCCTTTGTGTGGGAGATTAAAAATGATTCCAGGATATTTCTCTTTATAAAATCATTACTATGGACTATAGTATCAGTTTTTGACCAGTTAATTCCGTGTCCCATCTTGGAATTGTGGACAGCTAAAGAATTATTCAGATATCCCTTAATTACGGCATTTTTGTGTTGTTGGGTCCTTATGGAAACAATTTTTGGAAGTTTGGCCTACATAGAATAAATTACAATCTAAACATGGAATTCGGTAAATTACATTATTACCATTATTGGGGCTATGCTTTATTTAAGGATTTTTTAATGTATGATTGTATTTAAAGGCTACCTTAATATTAAGTTGTTTTAGAATGGGCACTACAGAATTAAAATTATCATGATAGGGTAAAATTAATAGGTTTTTACGAGGTTCTATTTTCTCTAATTTACAATTATAAAATGTTTTTTGGATATATTCATACATTTTTCTAGAAAGTACTTTGGGTAGCATAAATTGGTAGCAATATCTTAAATTTTTGTGTATTCTTTATCTATATAGTCGGGACTACATATTCGAAGAGCCATAAGATACATGGAGGAAAAAACAGCAGATTTTATATTTTTGGCATGACTTGAATAAAAATGGACATAAGATAAATTATTTGTCGGTTTCCTATAAACAGTAAATTTAAATCTATGTGGTTCTCTAATTATTAGGACATCCAAAAATGGAAGGCTCTTATTTACTTCCTTTTCTACGGTAAATTTAATTGACGAAACCAATGAGTTAATAATTAAAAGAACCAAACATACCGGAACGATACCGGAACCTGGTTTTGAAAAATTCCATATATAAATTTGACAATAAGGGAGATAAGGGATTACCCATCGCCATACCAAACACTTGTTCATAGAATTCGCCGTTGAAGTTAAATCTACATCTTTTAATACATAAACAAATAAGCTGAATGATCGTATTGGTTGGTAAAGGGAGGTCATAAGCATTTAGAATAGAGGCTAGGAAGTCCAATAAGTCATCAATGGGCACTTTAGTGAATAGTGAGGTGACATCAAAACTGACTAGTCTCAGATCTGATGTTACCCTCATATTGTTTAATTTATTGCAAAGGTCAAGGGAATTTTTTATATGCGAGGGGGATATCCTAAGATAGGAGAAAGTAAATTTACTAAGTATTTTGAAAGTTTATATTGAATTGAACCAGTAGCACTTATGATTGGTCTTATTGGGTTTTCGGGTTTATGGGTTTTTATTAGGCCATACAAATAGGGTAAAGAAGAGCCAGTAGAAGAGACAGAGTCCATAAATGATTTGTGTTTTTTTAAAGTGGTTTTGACGTCTCTATTAAAACACTTGATTACGTCATCTAACGGATCCTTACTTAACGGGAGGTATGTAGACCTATCGGATAATAAGGTGGGCATTTTTTATAAATACGTTGTTTTGTTCATTATAACAAACGTGTTAGATTTATCAGCTATTGTAATGTGCAAATCTCGGTCCATTTTTAAGGATTTAAGTGCTGATGTAAATCTTTTCGGAAAATTGTGTAAGTTTTTATACATATTGCTCATTACTGAATAAACAATACCTTTTGCAATGTCTGTGTGGTTTTGAGTTATGTTTATATTTTTTTCCAATCTAGCAAAAGCAGCGGCAATGTGGACACTATGAGGTTTTCGCTAGATCCAATTTTATCACTTTTTTTAAAATCCGACTTATCTGATAGCATTAAAATGTTGACCTCATCGGGAAACGCGCTTAGTATAAATACTGTCTGTCTTATTTTTCTTACCATTGTGAGTTTGAAAATGTTGACTAGACGAAAGTAGTAACTCCATCCGCCTTTTATTCAGTTTCCTTCCGTGGTACATATTCATAGTTATCACGCGCTAACTTTCGTGATATTTCCCATATATATATATATATATATATATATATATATATATATATATTCTTTACATAGACTAGTGCTATAAGTTCTTTGTTACGATAGCTATACATTATTATTTCACAGAGATGTTACATATTATTTACACAAAGAGTTATTATTATTTATGAAAACTACTATACTTATTTTAGATTATTTGCATGTGCATAGCCGTGAGCATGCCTGTTACAAGCTTTATAGGATTCACATGATGTTCATGTGTGAGGCCTCCTTGTCAAACCTATTCCACCTTGCACAGTGGCACTACAGGTCTCATCTAAAGTACTGCATCTGGGCCTCATCCATACATTTTAGACATGGCATCAACCTACTAGAGTTACTGCAAAGGAGGGCAACAAAGGTAATACTTCCGTGTGGAACTTTGAATATTGATTATGTAGATAGAATGGGGGTACTAAACAGATTCTAGTATAAAATAAGATGTATAAGACTGGATATGAATAAGTTTTTTAATATTTTGGGGAGTGGGGAGACTAGATAATTTGGAGGTTGGCAAGTTCTTTTATTTAAATGTGTAGGTTAGATTTGCGAAAATATTTTTTTCGTCAATAGGGTGGTAGACTCTTGGAATAAATTACCACAAGAGACTGTGGATAGTCCAAATTTAAATGTGTTCAAGGGCAGGTAAGCTGAGTGTAGGGGGAGGAGGGGGCATTATGGCAGTTTTTTTGGAGGGTGCAAGTGTGATCATATTGTAATGCCGATATTGTTATACATTGTAGCTGCATGATTTAGTTTTTGACAAACCCTACTTGGTGAAGCCTTTAAAGCGGTTATCTTATCACAATCTTGTAGGTGGAACTTATGGGGAATGCCGGGTCCTTCATACAGTGGCTCTTTCATTGAGTCAAATTACATCTGATCGGCCCTTTTGGCTCTTGGCATGCAATTAATTTTGTTATGTTATTGCTCCTTGAACAAAAACTAAGACGACTCATATTTTAATATTTCGGATAAATATCATTGCGTGAGGATATTGTTTCCATAGTATGTCTTATATGAATAATATAGGACATTTTCTATTAATTCAATTTAAATTTTTATTTAAAAGAACAGGAGTGAAAGTTAAAAATATGTTTAATTAAAGTTACTCCTTGAAAATGACTCAAAATTTCTTTAAATTACATTTTTCTTCCTTAAAACGGTAACAATAATATTTTGTCAAGGAAGATTTCTCACAAAAAAAAACAAATTAAAAACTATTCACGATTAATTAGTTGGCAACCTAATACAAACAAATGAAAAATAACATCAAGAAAAAACAAAACACTCGAAAAAAGGCTCCTATGCTGTAAATAAAAATAATATAACCAAAAAGCAAAACAATGTTATGTAAAGCAAAAGCGTTAGCTAGGCAACCTCGCACATATCACTCTCAGTATGGCTGTCTCTTTGGATGAAGTGAGTATGCCCTTTGATGTAAGTAACGTGTATGTAGTTTGCTATTTTTGTGGTGCTAAAAGAAGAGCAAATGTATCTGAATGCCCGTTGGGTAATGTGACTCGTACAAATGTGGCTTTGGTAGAGGAGGTGAGTCAGTTGTGTGATGAATGCAAGATATTAAGTGAGTTGGTGTATGAAGTGTACGCATGAAGAATGTGACTGGGACCAGGAGGGTGGAATATAGGCCTAAACTAGGGACTGGAGAGAAATAAGTGACTGATGTAAGTGAAGATGAGTGGTGGATGATTATGGATAGACTAGATAGGTTAGGACAGGTTAGGTGTGTGAGTGAGAGGGACATGGAACCTGTTAGGTTGACTAAAAGATTCGATGCCCTGAGAGAAGAAGAGGTTGAAAGTGATTTGTCTGATGTAGTTGTGGCAGAAAGTGAAAAAAGTGGTAGTTTAAATGAGAACAGGAGGGAAGGTAATGCTAGGCTTAGAGGGACTTGGAGGATGACTGATGTGCTTGTGGTGGGTGACTATCAGATTATATATTTAGATAGGAAGTTGAGTGCGATCAAATAGAAGGGAGTGAGAGTTTGATTACCAGGTGCTGGTGTAAATGATGCATGTGAGAAGTATGGTAGTATAGTGTCTGGGTGTGAGAGGGATGCAGCTGTGATTACCAGAGGTGGGCGTGATTCTAAAAAAAATGAAGTCCAATTAGCGATTCGCCAGCTCGTCAAGTCCGATTCGATTATCCGTTTCGGGTACCAAAAATCTAAGTCCGATTAGCGATTATCCGATGATGGTCTCAAAATAAGTAGATGTACAACCTTCGCACCCCATAATGATATACATTATGGAATAGGCTGTGTATAGCAATAACAAAGAAAAGTACGATATTTAACTTTCATGACATCAAAATATTATTGGAACTTCAAAGTGAAATGTTGGTTATTTTTAGATCTATCTAGCTTTGGTGGATCCTCTTTAGAATAATGATTTTGTGTTGGGCCCTCTGCGAAATAATAACCAAAATTGGTTTACAACTCGAGTGGTAGATGAATTGAATAGGCTGATTCATCATACAAGAGAAGCTCCTCCTCTCTTCAGAGTTTTAAGAATAGATTTGATAGATTTATGGATGATGATGCTAGGTACGACTCAACTGGGTAATGGACACAGGACAGAAGCTGCCTCATATAGGCTATTGATTAGCCTTTTGCAAACTCCTTCGCTTAGGTTCGTATGTTAAATACTGCAAACTTCAGCTATGGATTGGGAATTTCCTTAGGTGCAGGTACAACCGGGTGAGGATAAGGGACGCAACTTCCGATTGGCTACCAGTCACCAGCGGAGCTTCCTAAGAGTCGGTGCTGGGGCCGGTGCTCTCCCTCATGTACATTAATGACCTTGTTAAGGAACCTGAATCAACAGCTAGTTTGTTTGCGGACGACGCTAAAATTTATAGAACCATAGAGACGGAAGCTGATGTGGAATCCCTGAGAGACATGACATGCCTGGATGATTGGAGCAGGAAGTGGCTGCTCCCATTCAACATTAAAAAGTGTAGTCACGGCAATCAGCAGGAAGACTACTACCTAAACCAGGGGGCCCTCAGCAAAACTTCAGAGGAGCGGGACCTGGGCATCGTAGTATCTGCAGACCTCAAGCCCTCATCACATCTCGCTGGAGTAGCCGCTAAAGCAAATAGTCGATTATGAATTATTAAGAGGAACTTCACTGTGCTTACCGGGGACAACCTAATGCCTCTGTACCTCTCCCTGGTCTACCCCATTCTGACTATGGGGCTCAAGCCTGGTCCCCCTATCTGCATCAGGACATTGGGACACGGGAAATAGTCCAGAGGACAGCCATCAGGTTGGTGCCTGAGCTATCCCACCTTCCTTAACATAACATAACATAACATAATTTCATGGATGACAAAAGCCATAGGGGCCTATCAAAGGTTATCTGCATTTGTCAAAACTCGCCCACAAAATGCATACCTACATAGGATTGTATCAGATCAGGCATCTAAACTATACAATTGAAAATCAACCATAGGATTGTGTCAGATCATGCATCTACAATATACAATTTGAACCATTCACAGGAATGCGTCAAAAACAAAAAGCATCATCATCAAGGCTCGTCAAAACCAAATCACGGATAATATACAGTAATAAAAAAACTGCATCCACAGGAATGAGTCCAGAATCTACCCCCACTCCAAGTTAACCCTCCCTCCCCATATAATCATCTAATCCGCGTTTAAAAACATCCCAGAAAAGATTTTAATAAGCTCAATCATATCTCTCATCAAACACTTTCTTTCAAATGAGAATATATTTAGTACCATCAGTCGATTTTCATATTCACGGTGCTTCAGGGAAGGTATTATTTTTGTTGCCTCCTTTGTACCGACTCTAGCAGGTTGATATTAGAGATGGGACGATTCCAAAAAAAAATTCAATTCTTATTCAGAGTCTGATTCCAGTTATAAGTTACGATTCAGATTCCTTCACAAAATAGAATATTGATTATATGATATATATATATATATATATATATATATATATATATATATATATATATATATATATATATATATATATATATATATATATATATATATATATATATTGTTAAAAACAAATGTGATACATATTATAATTTGTTATGTATTGCAGCTTTACTATTATTAATTGTTAATAAAGATCATTAAATAATAAAACTTACTAATTTCTTTACGTACCATCGATTCATAATTCTTTCCGTGTAATAATATACTCGATACTTCAATAATAATTAATAAAGTTAGTTGTTACATAAACTAAATAGAATATAGTAAACAAATAAATGTAAGATGAACATTGTGCCTACTTTTACATAGTATCTGCTAACAACTATTCTTCTAATATAGAAGAGCCTTTTGCTGGAAGTTTGGTATCATCAGTCGTCACAACCAAGTGAATTTAGATCTTTGTAGTGTAAAGGCAAAACGAGGAACTAAGTTCTCTCGGCCCCCAAACAAGAAATAAATAGGTCTACAGGAAGTTGATTATATATCTGCAAGGGTATAATCAGAGGTGGGCGCAATTCGAAAAAAATGAAGTCCGATTACCGATTCGCCAGCTCGTCAAGTTCGATTCGATTATCCGATTCGGGTGCCAAAAATCTAAGTCCGATTGGCGATTATCCGATTCGATTAAATTTTGTAAATGCGATTCGACATTTTTAAAAGCGATTCAATGTTCTTAAAGCGATTTTCAATGTTTCTAAAGGAAATTTAATGCCTTTTTACCCTAAATAAGCCATTTCTAACTAATACAAAGAGAAACCAAGCTTTTGAGATCAAAAATACATTTTATTTTAATTAAAATATAATATAACTAAAATTAAACTATACAGTACATATTACACAAAATACACACAGTAATACTAATATATTCTCTCAGAAAAAAGGTAAGGTCAACTAACAACTTTGTTCCATATATACCTTATAATATTTAAAGTTTTCCACTCTACTTTACTCTACTCTACTCTAAGCTCGCCAGCTTAGGCCTCGTCTTCTTCCTCCACCTCGTGGGCCTTCTTGATGAGGTGGAGTTTGCCCTTCATGAAGACGAGGGCCTGAGGATGTCCGACCCATAGCTGAACACGCGCTCGACCGAGGCGGAGCTCGGGAGCGGCTAGGTATGCTTGAGGAAGAGTGTTACCCAAGCATGACGGACCTCGAGCGGGAAGAGATTAGGCGAGAGCACCTGGTTTCCCCTCAGCGGCTTCCTCGACCAGTTGTTGACCTCTTCCCTGACCTTCTCCTCGAGGCTCTTCTTTTGCTGCTCATCATCCATGGCGACAGGTAGTCCGTGCTACTGGAGCCTGGCTGGGGTCCCTGCTAGAGGGCAGGGTCCAGGTGTTCGTCAGGCCGGACGAGGGCGAGAAAGTCCCTGATGAGCTTGTCCCTCACCAGGTCGCAGTAGATCTCATTGTCCTGTCTCCTGCAGATGGCCCTGACCGTGGCGAGCTTGTGGTGGGAGTGAAGCGCCGTAGTCATCAACAGGTCCATGTCCACAAAGGGGTGGTTGAACCTGCAGTAGAAGAAAAGTTTTAAAACAAATTTAAAAATATATCAGATTTGTCAATTGAATAATTAAATTTCATTACACTGATTTTAGTTCATTTCAAATGAATCATTTGACCCGCAAGGATTATAACCATTTAATAATAATATAATATAAGAAGAAAAAACACCCATTAAGTTTTAACTCAATGCGATAAAATATAATAATAAAAAATAATAATAAATAATAATATCATAATATGACTTACCTGCCATCAAAGCCCTTTGTTCCAGGCTGGTGGAGGAGGTGGGCAACCATGTTTTGGGCATGGACAATACTGTGGTAGCGCGACAGCGCCTCCAGTGAGTCTTTGAGCACCTGGAGGTGGGGGAGAAGGCACCCCATGTATGTCTTCTTCTCGCCCTGGAATACGTCTAGGCAGGCGGCGAGGGGAGCGGTCACCTTGACGTACTCCGACCAGATCTGCAAGTCGTCCTGTGTAATGTGCGGCAGGGGGTGGGAGTGCTGCTGCTGACAGATCTGGTTCAGCTTGTTCCTCTTGTCCAAGTCAAGCACCTCGGTCAGCCAGCACTTGTAGGCGTCGTGGCTAGAATTCCACCTGGTAACGACAGGGGTAACAAGCTTCTTGCCCAGAGCGGATTTAATGTCATTAGCGCTCACTGTCTTTCTGTTCTGGGCATTACACACGCTCTGGGCCTTGGCGGCCAGCTTGTTGAAGGCCGGCCTGGGCTGGGTGGTCCAGCCGGGTACGTTCTCCACATCCCTGGAGGACAGCAGGTTCACTGTGTGCGCCACACAGCGGTGATGCTTGGGGAACTGCACCACCTCTTCCTGCTGGTTCACCTCCTCCAGGGCGTCTGCCACCAGGATGGTGCTGTTGTACACCACCTCTGGGTCCACCACATCTTGTCCTTGCTGCTCGGCATCCCGATAGATTTTAAGGGCAAAGGCGCTGATGTAGTTCGTTCCATTGTGAGTGGTGGTGCTGACAACCTGAAATAAAGTTTAATTTCATTTATCAGTATGAACTTGAAGTATTATTCCAAAGTCAATACGATAGTAGTCATCACTTCGTTATTTTTACAGACTCCCTCAGTTCTCTTCAAATTATTAACGAGAAAAATACTTAACATGTTTCACGCAGACTACAGCATCAAATTTATACAGTATTACAAAGTAAAAATGTAGAATTTTGCTGGATACCTGGGCAAATACAAAGACAAATATGAAAAAATTCTTAGAGTTTACACACCTTTCTTTTGATGCCGAATTCGTCGTGCAGCTCGGAGATCGCCTCTGCAAGGTAGGTCCCCGTCTAGCTCACGGTGATCTCCTTGATCCCGAGGACGGCGGAGTGCCTCTTGAAGGTGACTTTGTCCAGCCATGTCACCGTCATCCCCAGGAAGGCCCTGTTGAGTTCCGACCAGCTGTCGGCCATGGTAGCGACGAACTCCTGTTTGGCGAGGAGGTTCATCAGGTCGGCCTTAGCCTGGTCCCCCATCGCCCTGATGTCGCGTGTGAGATTCCGCCTGGAGGGGACTTTGAACTGTGGGCAGGCCTACGCCCAGAAGTCCTTGTTGTGTTCATTGTCTGTCTTTGAGGCAGGCTTCATGCAGCCAATGAAGGAACTGAAGCAAAATTAGAAGTTTTAGAATAAATTTAATATTACAAGGTTTTTTTATTCATCATATAATTTTTTATATGAGTGTATGAGACATAAATTGTTAAAACATGTTTAAGAAGTAAAAACAGAAAACTGTTAACAGTTTAAACCATCTATATTCAATTTAATGAATTTATTAATATTATTCAATCATTCAGTGTCTAAACTGAGTTTCACAGTTTTAAAATTAAAATACTTAAAAAATATATATATATATATTGATACTTTAACTTGAAAAAGGAAAATTACTCACCTATAGTACAGGTCGAGGCACTTCTGGGAGAACTTCTCCTTGAAGTTCTCCTCGATGCTGGCCTGCCTCCTGGTCGCGGCCGCGTTTGCTGGCGCCCTCAGGAGCTGCCTTGAGGTCATGGACTTGATCAAGGTGGTTGGTACCTCTGGTAGTGTATCTAAAAAGTAAAAACAAAAGTAAAAACTAAAAATAAATGCCTAACTTTTGTCAAATAATTATGAATCCTCGTAAAAAAGTCTTTAAATAAATTATTAAGTTGTTTCCTACTGAATTTTGAGTGTCTTTGAGCACTTGGTGCAGGTAGCCTTGTTGTTGTCCACGACCTTAAAGAACAGGGCGATGTGCCTCCAACTGTTTTCCTGGCTGAGGTGGAGCTATCTGTCTCCATTGTGGCTTTGCTCTCAGCCGACTCGTTCAAGTCCAGCGACATCCTGCTGGGAGCCCATGGACTTCTGGTGTGCGCCGCTGGTGTTCCTGTTCCTGGGCTGGAGAGTCAGAAATTTCTCCATACTGGATGTAACGGACGCGTCTTCGTCCGCTATCAAAGATGTGAATAAAACTCCGTCTTCGAACAGGCTACTTCTTTTGCACGCGCTAAATTATGTACAAAAATTCAGTATTTAGAAAAAAAATTACGAAACGCACAAATAAATGCTAAGTTGAATGTAAAAATAAATGCTAACTAGCAACAAGCAAGTGCGCACAAGTAAGAAGCCGGTGCGCACGAATACATGATGAAACTTGTATGAAATAGCTAATTCACGAACTTTCAGCTTGATTTGTCGTTATTTTATGAAACTAATATTCTAGATATGATCATATGAATACCATTAGAACAAAATAGAAATACTAAATGCAAATATTGATGGTACAACTTACTGCCGTTGGGGTCTGCAATAGCAGGAAAATGAAAACACAAGGATTACTTCAAAGCGTTCACAAGTGGTGGCAAAGGAGCAGCGCAACAGCTCTCATGAAGACTGGCTCTAAACTGGCGCAGCGCGTCACTTAACCGATATGAGACGCGTACGAAAAACGCAAACTAAACACGTATTATACCTACTTTATACTTGTAAAATATAACTTTTTTATTATATATGATTTAATAATTAATCATGATATTTTATGCATTATATTATAGAGAAAATACGAAGGTGTGAATAGAATAGAATAAAACGAAAAAATATTTACTTGAGAAAAATATAGAAAAATTGATTAAGAAACTGCGAAAAAAACAAAGACGACGTAGACCTGGATTAATAGCAAATCGATTTAAATTTTCGGCAGTCCGATTGCGATTATCCGATTCGTTTGGCGTGGTTTAGTCCGAATCGATTATCCGATTCGAAAATGCGAGTCCGATTAATCGGATAATCGGACTTTGGAATCGGACCGCCCACCTATGATGATTACGCATGTGGGAGTAAATGATGTAAAGAAGGTGTACTCATGTAAGTTACGATGGAGGTACAAAAGGTTAGTTGAAAGGGTGAGTGAAAGTAGAGTTAAAGGCGTTTTTTCAAATGTGCTTCCGAGATGGATGTGGGGATGGAATGGTTGTCTCATGCAATTGGACTGAATGAGTATGTTAAAGGCCTGTGTGAAGAGTCGGGATTAGTGTGTGTAGATGTTTAGAATGGGTTTTTACGGGAATAAGGAATTGTATACATCGGATGGACTCCATCTAAGCCGGGCTGGAGTTGACGTGTTGGGTCTTTGCAGGCGTGAAACTAGTTACTGATAGTGGTTACTTATATTAGAGGGTGAGGCAGGGAAATGAAAGAGATGCAGAGGAGATAGAGTGGAAGGTATACATTCTAAAAGAGGTGCTTAAGGGATAGGAGGGCTGAGTTGCCTTTATACCAATGCTTATAGTCTTAGAAATAAGAAAGATGAGTTATCATCATCATCATTATCATCATCATCACTAACTCTATAATTTAAGAAGGGGATTTTTTAAAGTATTTTTATAATAATTTCATCTTAGTTTGGTTATGACTTATGTTTTTTATCAAAGTTATTTTTAATAATTTTTTTATAATATCAAAACACAAAATGGTGAAGTTCAGAAATAAATATAAGTATCGAAATTTAATGAATTTTTTTAACACCCAAAGAATTACAAATGGTGAAGTTCAGAAAAATTATTTTTATATATTTTCTTCTATGACTATACTTTAGCAACGTGATATTTTGAAAGGGAGGAAAATTTAGTTTAGAGTTCCTTTTTAATTTATTATAATTGGCGAAGTAGAGAAAATTTGCTCGCACTCAACTTCCTATCTAATTATCTAATCTGAGAGTGATCCATCACAAGCATCTCGGTCATCCTCCTAGTCCCCCTAGGCCTAGCATTATCCTCCCTCCTGTTCTCATTCAAACTACCACTTATTCCACTTTCAGCCACAACCACATCAGACAAATCACTTTCAACCTCTTCCTCTCTCAGGGCCTCGAATCTGTTAATCAACCAAACAGGTTCCATATCCCTCTTACCCACAGACCTAACCTGTCCTAACCTATCTATTCTATCCGTATTCACCCACCATTCATCTTCACTTACATCAGTCACTTATTTCTCTCCAGTCCCTAGCTTAGGCCTATATCCCACCCTCCTAGTCCCAGCCACATTCTTCATTCGTACACTCACATCCCTTCTCACTTCATGCACCAACTTCATGCACCAACTGCATTCATCACGCAACCGACTCATCTCCTATACTAAAGCCACATTTGCACGCGTCACATTACACAAGTGGCATTCAGTTACCTTTGTTCTTCTTTCAACAGCACAAAAATCACAAACTACATACACACTGCTGACATCAAAGGGCATGCTCACTTCATCCAAAGAGACGCCACGTTGAGAAAACTTTTCAAAACCCTTTAATTAAGCAATCAAGACAAGTGTAAACTAAAAAGGGGAGAAAATTAGGCTTCTCTAAAACGTAAACAAACGGGATCTATTTCACGATTTAATTTAAAATATCTTAAAAAATTCCTTGGATATTTTGGCTAATACTCAATGTTAACTCTCTTCCCGGTAATACTTCAGATTAGAGCCCACGGTAGGTGGTGCTGTTAGTAGGCTACAATTTTGGGCTATAATATATCTCTTATGACGTCAGACGGTAGCTTCAGATGTGACCAATCACAGCGTTATATTTTTGTTGTTGTTTGGGGGATTTGTAACCTTTAGTCTGCTCGTTTATAGCTTTTTCTAAGTTAGGTAAGGTTTCTTGATGTCTTTTATTGTTTTGTTTTGTTGTTTTTTTCGTATTTTTTGTTTCGCAGCGAAAGATAACAGCTTCTTACTGGCAACGTCCTAGCTATAAATAGGACCCGCTTCGCAGATGTTTCTGTTTCATTATGGCTTTTTCGTGCTCTACTTGTGCTTCTTCGTTATTCGAATTCGGGTTTATTTTGAATGACCGCGAACAACTTTTAGATTATTTAGAGGTGCATAAACTAATCAAGAAATCTATAAAAGTAAGTATTGTGTGTCATTAGGTTAGATTTTTTCTGCCAGTAAAAAGCTGTTGTTCGCAGCGAAACAAAAATTGGGAAAAAAAATAGTAAATTCAAGGGGACTGCTTGTGGGGGAGATATTACTGCGGGAGAACACCCTGTGATGATCCTGAGTTTCAATCAATTATGGGGAGGTCTGGGGGGCGTAACCCCCCAGTATATACTCATATACAAAAAAATATAACTCTGTGATTGTTCACATCTGACGCTACCGTCTGACGTTATAAGACATATATTGTAGCCCATAATTGTAGCCTATAAACAGCGCCACCTACCGTGCGCCCCGAAACTGAAGTGTTACCCTCTTCCCAAACTTAAATATATTACACCGAAAAACAAAACAAAACAAAAAAACTTAACTGAATAGAGAGCTCGCTGAGAACACGTCCCATCGCTACCGCTGGCGAATAAACCTCGAACAACAGTTCAATCTCTTGCGGAAGATTTTCGGACTTATGCAACCACTATATCACGTCATCTTTAGGCAATAAAGAAGGTTTAAAAATGGAAAACGGAGTTACATATAAATTCAATGAAACTCAGAAATTGCAACAAATTGAAGTCTGTTCATCGCATGTTGTGTGAGAGAATAGTGATTTATTTTGAGGAAGAATTTTAATATGTGATAAAAAAAGATCCCATAGAAAAGAATGAGGAGGAATGGTTTTGGAGAGACAAGAATGGATAAGAAATGATCTATTTTTATTTTTTGGAACCAGGAAAAACAATAACACAAAATTGTATTGTCGCAGACTGCTGAAATGATTTCAGGGTTGGTCAACAAACAGCCTATAATGTTGAATAAAATGGTACATCACTGCTTCGTGATATAGGAAGTAATCTGTTACATAAAGCAAATAGAAATAATATCTCATATATATATATATATATATATATATATATATATATATATATATATATATATATATATATATATATATATAAATCAGCATCATTTTAGTTTAGGAAAATAATATTAATTGCGTTAAAGTTTTTGACAAAATCAAAATATATTATATACAATAACGTTCAAAATTAGATACCAAAATAATAAAATCTATATTTTCTTGAAAGTACTCGTTTAATTTCTATGAAAATTGCATAGAATATTATTTCCAATTTTCCTTGAATACAGCCTAAATTTCATTCCATATACAATAGAATATTAATAAGGATACGTCCAAAACTAGAGAACCACAACTTATAACTTTCAGTTTACATACCCGTAAAAAACCGTAACGCATGGCAACACTGTCCCACGGTATTGTAAAGTGTTACGAATTGTACTACCAGTTTATTAAGATTACGAGGTGAGTTAAAGTTGAGAATACTTTCAGAGACAGGTTGCCCAGTAGAAGAGTAAAAGAATGACACTCACTGACATTTCAAGGCATTGCAATCGGTCAAAAAGTATAATTCCATGCATGATAAAACTCCATGAAGATAGCGGGTTCTGCAAGTCGACGGAGAAAGGGGTCGCCTTTGAAAATCAGTATTTCACGTCAAATTCCCGAGAGCAGGGAACTGATGTTTCTTGGCAGACTTTCTGACGTCGCTTGAGAGCGGTCTGACTTATAGCACCCACCCCTGCTAAGAAACCACTTAGAAGTCAATAATAATAAAGCTGCTACATTGGCCCTCGCTACTGAGCATGTCTTGTTGAGTGCTGAAAAGTGGTAGTGTTTTTCAACGAACAAAGCAAATTTAATTTATTGGGATCATATAAGAAGCAGCGTACAAGGCGTCTTACATCTGAAAAAGTGAATACCATATCTGGAGTCTGTACGCTCGTCCGTTTGCGCGCCAAAGTAAACGCTGCAGTATACACAAATCTGCTCCAGGAACATGCTATGCCCTCTGTCCGAGCATCGAGAGTACATCAGCCTGTTTTCATACAATTATGTACCTGATGAACTGGCTTGTGCAGAGCCCCGATTTAAACAAAAGAGAAAATCTTTTCATGATATTTGGCAAAAGAAAATTGTGAGAAGAATGGAATAAAATCACGCCTGAACTATGCCACAAATTGGCAAAATCCTGCGGACATTCAGAACAAGGCTTTGAATATTTTGGTGCATCGTCTACGAGACAATTATGTTTTCTTGTTATGGCTGTCTTTATACTTATTATTTTCTAGTTTTGGAGACATGCTTTCTTTAAATACCAATTAATTTCTTTATAACTTGTTTTTCGGTTTTGGATACTACCAGAGGCAAATTTCAAAGAATATTCTGGGCAGTTTTCATGGAAATTAAATGAATATTTTTAAGAAAATGTAGATTTTGGTAGACTTTATAGTCTACCAAAATCTACATTTTCTATCATCGTTCAGTTATGCCCTGTGTTTGAGCATTCTCTGTTTTCTAGAACTCTCTGCTGCAAGTTATAAATTGATACGCTTGCATTTTGGTAATTATTTTAGCATTTTATTTTAAGAGGATGTGAATATTATATATAGTGAGCCCCTCTTTTTTATAAAAGGTAACACAGTTCGCTTCCTTTGTTTTGAAACATCATTGACTTTTAAGTTAGAATAGACATTCTTCCATGTTTATTGTGAATCGTATTTAATATTATATTATGTTCAACAAGCATTTAAGAATTATTTTTATTACATACTAATTCAATCATTTATTTATTGTCAATCAGATAGTAATTAAAATTTATCTTTCGTTCGATTAAATTTATATTATTATTTATCCATTAATTATGTTGTTACATAAAGGAATTTAATATATCCCATTTCTCGTTATCATAAACTATTATTCTGGTTATTTTGTTAGAAAAAATCTATTCCTAATCGTGAATTTTCCAATTTTATACATGCCATTGATTGTTTAGTCCCATGTGATTTACACGTTGTTTATTACTTAATTAATATTTTTTGCACTCATTTTCACATCCCAGTTTCGCCCCCAAAATAAATGTTTCAGCAATTTCAAATCATAATTTCACTCCGTCGCGCCCTATATTATTAGTATATCGTTCAACCTTAGACTTCGGAACATCTTAACCGTAACTGGTTACGTGGTCGGAATCCTTGAGTATCTCCTTCGTTTCCCATCAATATTTGAGCTGCTTCTCCAATTTCATTTGCCTTCACTTCACCAAATTAATATCGCCATATTTTTCAGTAATTCCCTTAATTTTCGATATTCATTTTTAAATTAAGAACGGAGTACATCCAATTATATGAGCTCAACCTCGTCCGGAAATTTCATCCCTTATTCTATGCCCGCTTCAATGACGATTGCAACCTCCTCGGCCACGTATTCCTCCGTCACAATGACTACCACCATTCACGCGCCTTCACCTACTCAGGTCTGACTTTATCTCTCCCTGTATGGAAATCCTATCCTCTTCTCAATCTTATATTCATTCCAACCATTTAAACTAGAAAGGCAAGTGGTTCATCGGTCGATCACCTCGGGAGTCCTTACTCCTTGTCAAGTTGGTTATCTTTTTCGTATATGTGACCCACTTTCTTGTTTTTCATTCCTGGTAGATATTGTTATGCTGAGTGCAGTATTCTTTCATACGCTCACCTTGACAAAGTTTACACTTCCTGTAATTTAGTTATTCGCTTTGTTAATTCCTCTGATATTAGAACCTATAGAAAGTGTAACCATCGGGCTTTCCTCGGCCTCCGTTGACATATCCGATAGACCTTTGCTATTGCCGAGCTAGAGTACAATTTTTGGACTCTATTTTTTATCGGTAAACGACCTCTTGTTTGACTCTCAGAATTGCAAGCTAACCGACCTCATGCTCCTTTTTCCCACCTTAATGTTCTCTCCTCTCTGCATGTCTCCCTTCCAAAAATTTACTTTCAAAACGCTCTCTGCGGGAGTTTCCTGTTCACTCCCTTCCGCTCTCAAATGAAAAGCAGATTAAACTCAGTATGATTCACCGGATTGAGTTTTTGTTATGTATAAGGAGTTCTAGTAAATGCTAGACACTGGCGTTGCCTGTCTGTTTACGTCTCCTTGGTCCTTTCCACACTATTTATGGCCGAAGTCTAATCCCGGTGACTTCAAGTTTATAAAGGATTGCAGGGCTTTAAACTTTCATCCTATGGTGGACAGGTATCCATTTCAGAAGTAATCCCATTTCAAATCGTGTCTTTCTTCGGTTTTTATTTGTGTTCTTGTCTTTATCTCGTTCGAGCCTGCATACAAATCCATGTACATTACGAGTATGTTCCAAAGACCGCCATCACAACTCCTTTCTGCTATTTCGAGATGGTTCGAATGTCTGAGGCCGTCGCAATAGTGGTCAGACCAGACCTCCCATATTTAAATAAATCAGATTCTGGGAGGTCTTCCGTTCGTCTTTTGGTGATCTCCTGAAAATGTCTTCTCTCGAGGGACAACCTCCTTCACACGTCTGGTCAGGTGTTTTCTCTGTTCGAAGAGTCCGCCATCGCACGCCACACTTTTATGTCTCTCTTCGGTGTCTCGCAACTCCCCTTCCTCAGACACCGTGTTTCCCCTGGCGGAATTTATTCACGTCAGGATAAAGTTGCCCATACGACATAGCGTATGATGCGTCAGTATGTTGGTGGAATCTAAAAGCAGCATCTACCGTTATGTTTAGCTTGTTAAAGAAAATGGTCTACCACTATTTCTTTGAAAGCAATGGCTGAAAGTCATCACATCAACGCCTCCTATTCCATTACGATGAGAGACCAACTTATTTCTCACTTTCTTTACACGCAACTTTACTGTCTGAATTGGATTCACACCATACTAGCAGCAGCCACAACCGAATTGACATTCTACTTTATACACAGTAAAGTAGCATCTGTTTTACACTACCGACCAAAATATGAGAACGATTCTCCTTTATTAAAATGTTTTAAAAATATGATGAATAAGTTAAGGAAATTTCCTTGGTACATAAAAACATGCATTTAATATATTTTATGAAGATTTCACATGATACAATCGTTTATTCAAGGATTTATGCCAAATAAAGTAGAACAAGGACAACAGACCTAAGTCGTGGGCTCTCAATTATTCTGACTTATGATCTTACGACCTTCAAAACTTTCAATAATTCTCGGACTAAACTTGGGGAAACCGTGGCAATTATATCATTCGAAAGAGAATGTAAAACAACATTAGGGTTTCAAATTGTGTTAGAATCGGCGAAATAGTTACGATGTTATTGCCCAAAAAACCCATTGAAAAGTAAAATGGTTACCATACGACCGACCGACCTACGGACCAACTTAGTAACTTATAGAGATTCGTACACACGACCCAAAATAAAATATTGACATGTGCAATCAAATACACTAGAACCAAAGCAAGATTTGACAAACATAAAAATTAAAACACTTAATGCGAAGTGTCGAAGTCTTTGTTTTCTATTACTTCGGCGCAACGACGATCAAAGGACGTCGCCAGTTTCTTGCCAAATTCGGGTGTCATTTTGTTTCTTTCCTGCTGAATTTTGGTCCCTAAATGGGCCACAGTTGAAGGCTCATTCCTGGTCTCGAACTTTGTCTCCAATGATCTTCCTTGA
Source organism: Ceratothoa steindachneri (assembly GCA_963969495.1). Lineage (NCBI taxonomy): Eukaryota > Metazoa > Arthropoda > Malacostraca > Isopoda > Cymothoidae > Ceratothoa > Ceratothoa steindachneri. The sequence goes on from OZ018339.1 coordinate 22,539,925, forward strand.
GGTTCACAATGGTGTTCAGGTCCTGGATCGATATCTTCTTGTTCGAAATAGTATTTTACTCGCCTTTTAATATAGCATGACGCGTTGTCCTGCATAAATACTGCTGGCTGGTTTTAGAGTATAACATGTTGTTTAGGTACACATCCGCATTTACCGTTCCAATCATTCGCAATAGCGGACAAACTCCTTCAGATGAGAACATCCCCCATACCATGACGCGTCCTCCTCCATTTTGCTTGGCAGAATTTTAAACACAATTAGAGGTCATTTTGCAGACAAAGCATCAACTATTTTATCAATGATTGGATTATAAAAAAGACTAAAAGCTAAGATTATCTTTGAGGTACATACACTATTTAAATATATATATATTATTAAATGAGCATAATTGAAAGTATTTCAGTGATAATTAATGTTTTCATTGAGTGTTTTGTTTTTATTGTAGATACATACTTTTATTTATCAACTTTAATGATTATTTGTATTTCTTTTTCAGATCGTGGTATAGATGCTAAGATGCGTGACCTCACTGAGTTCGAAAAAGGGCAAATTGTTGGAGCTCGAATTGCAGGAGCTTCCGTCACCAGAAAAGCTAAACTCTTTGTTTTTTCGAGAGCTACCATATCAAAGACCATGCCAGAATTCAAGAAGTAGGGCAAGACCTCTAACAGGAGGAGGAATTCTGCCAAGATTTCGAAGCTCGCTGAAAGAGACCGAAGAGTATTGAAACGCATTGTGATGAAATATTCGCGGACAACTGCCCCTAAAGTGACCGCAGAGTTAAATCAACATCTGACTAGCACAGTTAAGACCAAAACTGTTCGCCGTGAGCTCAATAAATCCGGATATCATGGAAGAGCCGCCATCAAGAAACCTCTGCTTTCTCATCAAAACATTCAGAAAAGGCTGGACTGGTGTAGATATCACAAAGGCTGGTCGACAGACCAATGGAAGCAAGTAATATTCTCCCACGAGTCGAGTTTTTCTCTTTTTCCCACTGTATGGCGAGTTTATGTATGGAGGCAGACCGAGAAAGCTTTTAATCCTTACTGCCTTCTTCCTACAGTGAAGCATCGAGGAGGGCCAGGGATGGTTTGCGCGGGCATATCTTGGAATTCTCTTGGTGTAATCGTTGCCCTGCATGGTAGGATCAACAGCAACAAATATCTGAATATTTTGGAAGATCAAGTCCATCCCATGGTCAAAACATTATTTCGTGATGGTGAGTGCTTTTCCCAAGATGACAATGCCCCAATACACACAGTTCATGTGGTTAAGAATTGGTATGAAGAGCATAGGAGTGAACTGCAACACATGGAGTGGCCCCACAATCTCCATATCTTAATATTATTGAGCATTTGTGGTGCGTCTTGGAGCGACAAGTTAGATGTCGTTACCCTCCACCGATGTGTCTGAAACAGCTGTAGCAGATAAGGCAAGAAGAATGCCTCAAGATTCTTCTCATTGAAGTCAGGAAGCTGTATTAATCAATTCCAAGACGCATCCAAGCTGTTCAGAAAGCAAAGGAAGGTCTAACTCCGTATTAAATAAATAGTAAATATTCATTGTATTTAACACGTGTTTCAATTATTTTGTCTAACCCATATATATATATATATATATATATATATATATATATATATATATATATATATATATATATATATATATATATATATATATATATATATATATATATATATATATATCGAATAGTTTTGCTATTCCATTAAAAGGGTAAAATAATGACAACTATGGGTTAAATGAATGATGGTGCATAATTATAATCTATTTCTTCCTTTTTTCAAAATAAATGTTTGAATATTTTTCAATTCTAGAAAAGGTTCTGTTCAAAAAAATGCGTCCAACAATTGTTCCTTTGCACTAAAGTGGCTTTAAATGCAAGAAGATAGTTGCTAAATGTACTGCCTCAACGTGCGCCTTCTTCAGGGATCATTAATGACTTTAAAAAGACTGGTTACACTCTTGTGAAGAAGTCTTTTGGACGGCCAAGACCTTTAAATGAAAGCCAAGATCGCGAAGCTTGTTCACGATTGGAAAGAGTCAGATGTGAACGCTTCAGTGAATAAAGTGAGGGAGAGACTTTTCGACCAAGATCTCAAGTGGAAAAGGGCTGCGAAGAAGCCTCATCTCACCAAGAAGAACCTTACGGATTGGCTCCACATTTATAGGAAATATTATGGAGGGAGTTAAGTCTGATTCTCTGATGAAGGTCGCTCAGCTGGTTTGGAGCTTCTGGAAGATCCCTCGTTAGAAGAAGAAAAGGGGAGCGCTTTCACGAGTCCTGTGACGTGCTCACGTCGAAGCATCTGGACAATCTGCCAATCTGGAGCTGCTTCACATCTGAACGAACTGGATGACTAACAGTTTTAATCAAGAACACTGCCCTGAACTCAAACTGGTACCAAAACGTGGTCATCAGCACCTTTTTCAAAAAATTCAGGATCAATTTGTGGATGATAAGTATTTTTTAGCAAGATGGCGCACATTTACACAAAGTAAAAGCGATAACAAACTTCTTGGCTAAAAATAATATAGAACTTTTGTGACCTTATCCCGGGAATTCGCAAGATTTGGACAAATAGAGAATTTGTCCAAATTGGCGATTGATAAAGAGAAACATCCAATTGCTGGTACTTATTGAACCAAAATGGAGCACTATTACTCAACCTATCATCACAAATTTGGTCTCCAGCATACCATTGAAGCATCTCCTGTTAATATTGACAGCGCGCAGCAAGTGACTGTATTTATTAATTGAATGGTTTGGGTTTTAACCTTTTGTATATTTCATCTTCGAAATATGATACCAAAATACAAAACAAAATGCAACGTTTGATTGGTTGTATTAATTTTCTTCGATGAAAAAATATAGTATAGTCTCAAAAGCTTTGGCAATGAATGTATATTAAAATGTAATTAAAACCTTCCCTCAACAATGACTCCACTTATGTTTCGTTCCTCATAATCTACCCTCCCTCCAACCATGATTTTTTGTTACTCTCTGCTGCCCCCCCTCCCTACTCGATTCCCTTTTCCTCGATAATGTAAATTTTTGGCATTATTTACCGTTCATTCAATTAAACTATTTTTACATATTTAATCTTTAATAAATATCACAATCTTTTTCCGCTCATTTTTAGTTTACATTAATGTTAATACCAAGATATTTTCATCCCTGAATATTTATTAACAGTTGATTAATTTTCTCAGATCCAAAGATGTACTTGGAACCTGCCCTTAGATTTATATCGAAAATTAAATTCATTTCTTCGCTATGCAGCAGATTGGACACTGTTTAAGCTCTCCTACGTGATCAGTAATCTCCCTTTTAGTCACCCTTGGGTTATTTGCGAAAGATCTAAGGTTCTTTCGAACTGTGCTTGAGTAGAATTTTCGAGGACGACTCGAACAATTAAACTTTGCAGTTTTCCCCAATTCCTTAAACTTTCTGTAGTCATTTAGTTTTCAGAAATTTCTTGTAGCTATTCTTAGATTTGAAGTCCATAATTATTTTCGATGTGATGTTGAAAGGCAGTTTACTACATTTGGCCCTGATGATCGATTGTGGAGGAAAACTGTAGAGTTTGCGATGACGAAAGTTAGAAGGTTCAACCCATTCTTAACTAGCTCCAAATTATAAATAAGTGGCAATAAGTACTCGTGTAAATACTTAATTGTTATAACTTAAACCACATAAATTATAAATATGAATGCGGAAATTATATCGTATGAATATGTTTTTAGTCGGTTGCACGCGACTCTATAAGTTACTATGTCGATTGGTCGGATTGTAAACATTTTACTGTTCACTGAGTTTTTGAAAGTTTTGAAGGTCGTAAGGTCAGATGATTCATATGTTTGTTAATTGATAACTCCTTTGTTATTTTTCTTCAAAATTATTGAAATAATTGAGAGGACGCAACTTAGGTCTGTTGACCTTGTTTTTAATTTTCCTAAGTGTTATTACAACTTTATTTATCTATCAAATTGGTTGAAATTATCTCGGTGAGTCTATCAATTCTTTCAAATTTCCTTCTCTTGCAATAAAGGATTCATGACTAATGGAAAATATTGTGGTATTAGGTAAGGGTATGAATATTTTCCAGAGCAAGTGGAAGTACAAAATTAATACTTTGGTAATTTATTAGAATACGAATATTGTGTAAAGAGATGTCCTTTATTGGCAAAAATGCCAGACATAGTTCGCAGCCTTTGTTTTGATTTCACCCACACCGCGAGCATGACCCTTTTCACATATTCTTTCATGTATATGTTGAACTCTATTTTATGTTATTATGTTCAACAGGTTTCATCCAGGTCGTAACATATGGGAATTATTCTTAGTATTAATTAAATTATTTATATTGTCAATTATATAATAATTTAAATCGATCTTTCCTTCCATTCAATTCATATTATTACAAATCAATTCATTTTCTGTTACATGAAATAATTCACTATGTCCCATTTCTTGTTATATTAAATTATTATTCCGGTTATTTTATTAGGTAAAATCTAATCATGATCTTGAATTTATCATTTTTCCTTTGTTTGGTCATGGCCAAATTGTCGTGGATGATGTTAATAACACTTCCATGTGATATTCCAAGTTCTCGCTCGATTTCTTCGACCTTCATCCGTCGATTTTCGAGGATCATCCTCTCCACACAGGCCACATTATCCTCATTGGTCACGTCTGACGGGGGTCATCTTCAAGGGACTCACGCCCATGGCAGAACTCCCTATTCCAGCGATCAATGGTTGCATAGGAAGGGGCAGTGTCGGTGCACACTGCAACCATTCGTTCACGGATCTCTTTTGCATTCTTGCCTTCCTTGGTCAAAAATTTGATCACTGCGCGCTGCTCAACCTTCTCCATTGTTGGAAAATTTGTGATTGACGATCTGCGATCAGCTACTACTTCTTAAATAGACGAGGCAGGAGCGCGCGGCTGCAGGTCCTGACTTATCATAACTTGTCCTAACACCCCCACAAACAGCCATCCCCCTTCCTCTGTTTTGCCCTACCGATTCGCAAAACTTATTGACCACCCATCGTATATATCATTGATCATTTAGTCACACCTGATTCCCTCTTTGTTCATTACTTTTTCAATTATTTTTTTTACCCATTTTCACACCCTTTAGGTTTTATTTATTCGTATTTATAGTGGGGGTATTTCACGAGTATCTATGCTTATTTATACCCCTATATACTGACATTGCCAGACTTTACAATGCTTAATGCCCTATTAAACGTACTACTCAAAGAATAATATTTCATGTGAAACTGCCTAATACATAAAGGGATCCAGAAGGCAAAATCGTGTAATATGGAAAAGTTAAATTCTACGTTGGCAAGACTGAAGGTGCCAAACTCGAGTGCTGGAACATGATCAATGGAAAGGTTTTCCTTAAGCCTTTGGCCCAGTAATCAGATTACATGGTGTTGCATTGGTCCTTTGTCTCTAGACTCCTCTCGTTAGAGATAATAGAATTATGATTACACACATGCTTACCAAATTGAAAGATTTTACTGTTAATATTCTACAAACAATAGATACGGATTGTTTACCTTTTAACCCGTAACGGTAAACCATCGGAATAACCATCCCTGGAAAATACCTATTTTTCATGGAGAAAAAAAGGACTGTTAGAATGTGCCAAAGAGACAAATAGACAACTTAAAGGGCAAAAGAGCCGAGGAGCTTCAAAAACACCGTCTACATCTGGTGTAATCGTACTGACTAAAATACGTCCTTGAATTAGCGTAGGCGAGAATTAAAAAAGCCAAGACGACCTCGGAAGATCGATGAGAAGTTTGATGACCTGCTCAAAGGGCTAGTTGCAAACTAGCCATCGATTACTGGCAAAGCAGTTGAGGTCAGAAAAACAGTGTACCTGTTATGTGTTACCATATTTTTTGTAAGAGCCATCATGGCGATGGTCTACACGGGCATGAATCTCCGTAAAAATATATTAGCCTATTACCTAGGTTACACTAAAAGACGAACAACAAAACAAAGATGACCATTAGTAATTCATCATAAATCCACAAAACCAAACCAAAACCCATAAAAGAAAAATCCAAACCAAGAAAAACGAGAAGAAATCATGCCTCCACTTCGGAAGGATGATCTCCCTTTCCTGACGCCGGACTCTTCACTAAAACCAAAGAAGTTAAATAAATGAAAATAGGCCAGCCTCCTCCTAGACGCCCAGAGTCGTTAGTTCACAAATCCGTCACGAACACAAGGGAAAAGTGGTAACGACTATGCTCGTCCCGATACTGGAACCAGGAAATTGTCACAGTAAGGTGCAGGGCTGAGCTACATCAAATGGCGGTGCGTCCCGCTAGTGCGTTAAATTCAGAGGTAACAGAAAGCAACATGAAACCGCCGAGGCTTTTGTGGAATGTAAGTCCACGGGAACAGTCGCGGCGCAATTACGGGCAACTTTAAGTTCTCATCAACCGTCTTTCATCCCCATATACCGGTTGCCTTGAAGAATGAGCTGATTCCTCCCTGGGTAGTCAGGGCTTATAGCGCATGCATATATCACGCTTCTCTCTGAGGGCCGTCTCACACTCAACCGACCCCCAAGGAAGTGGACGTCGTGCAGAACGTCCAAAGGTTCTACGAATGGGACTCTCATCCACTCCAAGCACCACCAAGATGGTCTCTCAGGCAGCAGCGGTCCACTGAATATGATATTTGAATGGGAATGTGGTCAATACATTGAAGGTCATTGACCAGCTCACCTAAAATCAGGCTGTGCATCCTAAGAACACAGATACAAAAAAAAAGATGAAGCGGTTCTCTGTGTGATGCGTAAACTCATCCACATTTAGATAACTAGTCCTTCTGTCCGGCCCCATCCCGCGGCGATGGGATCGTAAAACTCTTATGTCAGTAGAAATTACAATAACACTATAAAACCTAACAGTAACACACATATTACAGCAATTTTTAGAGTATATTATTGTAATTTCTTTATTTACATGCTGCATTATACAATACAATAACATGCTCTAAAAATACGATAAATTACAGGCTGCTTAGCCGCCAGTAAATTACTGCGCCTTTAGAAGTAATATATATATGTATATATATATATATATATATATATATATATATATATATATATATATATATATATATATATATATATATATATATATATATATATATATATATATATATATATATATATATATATATATATATATTGTAGGAATGACCAAGACGAATAGTGATAAGTATCACAAAGCCTATGAAGATTGACAATATTTTTTACACATCAAAACTTTGTTAAGGAAATCGAGGTTTTTGTATAGCCTTCAGTGTTTAACGTGCAGAGTTTTAACTTTTCATTAATCAAGCATTGCTGAGAGTTAATAAAATTCCATTAGTCTTCTTCAATACCACTTTAAAATCATTGCCTTCTATAAAACACCGGTGAACATGACAACATGAAGATAAAATAAAAGAATGGCAGGTCCGAACTACTAACAAGCACGTATCTTCTCTGCCAAAAAGAACAAAGTTTAGTTTATAAATTTCCCGAGAATAATTTACCAATCAGTAAATTAAAATTTACATTTTACAAGGACTAAAAGTGAGTATGGTTTGTAAGCACTTCTGGGGGAAGAGGCGAGATTGGAGACACACTGGGATCATTTAATTTCTTGAACAAAAACTGCCGATGCCAATCTGAGAAATTCTTCGTGAGGGAGATCGTCTCGAGATGATGTCAGATTCAGAGGTTCGTCAGTTCATCTCCTCATGTTGATGGGTTCAGTGGTGTTTGTAAACATTGCGCAAGGCCTCTCAGTTACTTCAAACCAGTGAAAATAGGTAAGTCGGAAATTAAGTACTAAGTAATGATACTTATTATTAATAGTTGTTATTGGAGCTCGGAACAGACTAAAGTTATTATTTTTTTTTCATAAGTTGAATTCTCCCAAAATTGGGAGTAAAATCATTAGATCCGAACCTCCGGTTACTTACTACAGCATAAAATAGCAGCCGCAAAGTCCATCTAAATCATGACTCCATTCGCTCACTATCTACACCCACCGATTATGGTTTAACTTATCTCAATTCTGAATTGGGGGTTCCACTCAGCTACGACGTAGGGGAGGAGTAAGAATTTGGCAAAGTGGTATGCACTTGTAAAGTGAATGGATGGGAATAGAATTACGAAGGGAATATACCCGAATGACTGTCCAAAAAGTCGTAAAAAGGCTTTAATTTAATATATATATATATATATATATATATATATATATATATATATATATATATATATATATATATATATATATATATATATAGAATCATTTCATAGTACTAATCAAAGTTGAGAACCGCGTTTAAAGATAATTCCTTTAACGTCTGTGATATTAGCTGATAAAATGAGATAGTGAGTACAGGGTGTGTTTTCTTTTAACATATTTACTCAGCGTCATTCTGTTTGTCAGTGTGAAACAGTTAAGTGAAAAATACAAACAAACAAAGGAAATTGAGAGTATAAAAAAGAGTAGGGAAAAGATAAGACGGAATCCTACTCGTATAACAAATCACGTCATACACTCTATACTGTGAGGTTGGAAAAGGAGGTGTGGGTGGGGCCACCTTCTGAGACTGGGAGAACTAAAAACGAATTCGTACCGAGTGGTTTAAAGTGGACACAAAAAGGGTTCGAGTCCCCTTTGAAATAGAATTAAGAGTGGATAAATAATATAATCGGTGCAGTGTGGCCATTCCGGATCTTCTTTCGATTCTCTCTCATCACACACTCATGGACCGTCCCCAGGGTTTGGATTCGTCCTTTCGACTAAATTTTAGAAAACAATCTATCAAAGCAATTAATAAATGATAATCCCGAGTATTTTTTATTGAAATTTTAGAAATTCTCTCCAGGTAAAGTATGGTTCTGTGTGTACGATATACGTGGAGATATGTATGTTAAATGTTTTTGTTGGATATGCGTGCGATGTGAAAAAGATTGTACACAAATGCTTGTCGATGCACTCCTTTCGCACCCTAGAAATGAAGGTTTTACTATTATTGAATTCTGTGCTTATGTGTACGAGTGTACAAAGCTTGTTCCTAGAAACGCGTCATTCAGAGGTGACTGGGTTTACCGTTCATTCATACCAGACTACCATTTCTTTGGTAGCAAGTTCCTCTTGTTTTCTCATCAATTCAAATTTGATTGTGTGCGATGAGAAATGTGTACTAGAGTACATCATGAGATGTTTTGGCTGTTTCCCCTTTCAATGTGTTATGTTTCAGATGCCTCGTTTCGAAACAGTTTCTTCGGTTTAAAGAGCTTCGTGTTTCTCATTAAAGGCATTTACAATATTGTCGAAGTGAACTTAAGGACAAATAATTGTTTAGTCCTGAGTGTTCAAAAGGGACCATGGGAAGATTTCCACATCTCTTCCTTCATCCTAAAATTCAAACACTCCTTTGTTGCCTGATTACCACAATGACTAATGCCATATTTTCAAGGGATTGGCTTAAGTGCTGTGGCAATATAGCTGACATTGAAGTAGGAGAGAACAAGGAAACCTTAAGTGTTGTCAAGGACTGTGATGTTCAATCACTCGCAGAGCCTCAAAACCAATATCAGAAAGAAATGAACCAGCATAGATATGAAGACACCAGTAGCGTAGCTAAGGAGGGGGGGCGAGGAAGCACACATTTAAAAGTTACTCTGGCATCCTATTGGAAGGGGGCCCCAAACGAGTGTCCCATCCCTCTTTTGAATGACAAAAACAGTTAATAAAATGATTAAATATAGAGGCCCATAAAATTAGCTCAATCATTAGTCAAACAAAGTAGAAGTTACTTGAAAGTGAATCTTTTGTGATGCCGTTGTATTTTACTCCGACAAAACAGGAACTGCTCACTCTCAAATCCCAGAAAGGATTTGAGAGTTTATGCCGAGACCAAGATTGGATTGCTGGATAAGTATAAGCACAAGAGTATCGTTATACCACACTAGTATTTATTTGCTAAAATAAAATATTGCTAAGTATACATTAGTATTAGGTAAAATAATTGATTCGAATGATGGCTGAAAAAAAGCGCTTGAATACAATCCCATGGCTGCATTTTGTGGGAGAGTTTTGACGGATGCGTATCACCTTTGATAGGTCCTTGTGGCTTTTGTCATCCGTGAAATTGTTTATATTCATTCTGAATTAAACAGTTATTAGAAAAGGAAGTTGCCAAATGAAATTAATCAAGGCGAAATATACCATAGTCTTCAACAAAATTTGCATTCAACAAAGACTGCTACCCATCTACAATAATATTTTAACCCACGACCTACGAGGGGCGGTCAATAAGTTTTGCAATTCGGATATAAGGAAACAAGATATGAAGAAAAGTGTTTTATTATTTTTCAATATAACTACCCTCGACTTCAATGCACTTGCGCCACTTGTCCCTGAGGCTTCGAATTTCCGACAACCAGAAATCTCTCGACTGCTCTTCAATCCACTCCTGGACGGCGAGCTGGACATCTTCATCGTCCCCAAACCGGCTTCCACGAAGTGCAGCCTTGAGCTGGCGGAATAAAGTAGTCGCTATTGGCCAGATCTGGACTGTAGGGGGGATGGTTGAGATCTTCGAATCCGCACTCGCGCAGGGCAGCTTGTGCAACTCTGGCCTTGTGGACAGGGGCATTGTCGTTGAGGAGCAGGACACCGCGTCTCAACTTGCCGCACCGCTTCTGACGGATGCACTTCTTTAACCCAGCCAGTTCCTCGGCGTAATATTAGCCTCTGATGGTCCTTCCACGAGGTGCATAGTCCACCATCAGCATTCCCTCAGAATCCCAGAAGATGGTGGCCATGATCTTCCCGGCTGAGGGTTGGGTCCGGAACTTGACTGGGGTCGGAGAGCCCCTGTGCTTCCAGGCTATGCTTTCGAGCTTGGTCTCGGGATCCAAGTGATGGACCCACGTTTCATCACCTGTCACTATGCGTGACTCGAATCCCGCCGGGTCTTGGTTGTACAGGAGCAGCAGCTCCTTCAATCTTTGACGACATTGAAGTCGATCATGGGACGTCAGGTTTCTGGAGACCCAACGGGCAGAGACCTTGGTCATGGCCAAATTGTTATGGATGATGTTGATAACACTTCCATGTGATATTCCAAGTTCTCGCTCGATTTCTTCGGCCTTCACCCGTCGATTTTCGAGGATCATCCTCTCCACACGGGCCACATTGTCCTCGTTGGTCACGTCTGACGGGCGTCCTGGACGGGGGTCATCTTCATGGGACTCACGACCATGGCGAAACTCCCTATTCCAGCGAGCAATGGTTGCATAGGAAAGGGCGGTGTCGGTGTACACTGCAACCATGCGTTAATGGATCTCTTTTGCATTCTTGCCTTCCTTGGTCAAAAATTTGATCACTGCGCGCTGCTCAACTTTCTCCATTGTTGAAAAATTTGTGACTGACGATCTGCGATCATCTACTGCTTCTTAAATAGACGATGCAGGAGCGTGCGGCTGCAGGTCCTGACTTGTCATAACTTGTCCTAACACCCCCACAAACAGCCATCCCCTTTCCTCTGTTTTGCCCTACCGATTCGCAAAACTTATTGACCGTCCCTCGTAGCAGCGAAAAATGAACCTTTCGTCACCATCTTATAGAAAGGCAAATAGAGCTATTAAAGAAAATCATTTCCAAACTTGAACGTGATGTTGAGGAAACGCTATTACAACTTTAATAGTTCGAAATTCCACATGCAACACGAGACTCTATCAAAAAAGGTCTCTCCAAGAGCGCTCTACAAACGGAAAACTCTGAATAAAGCATTAAGACCGAAAAGCCTAATAAATTGTTTAAGGGACGTATAACATTGCCAGAATCAACAACATAATTCATCAATCTCTCCCGGCATACGCTCTCTACTAGTGAAACAGAAGCTCTTAACCTCAGTTTGAACTGCCACCTACAAGCTAAATTTGATCCAATTTCAAAAAAAGGTTGAACTAGAATCCATCTTCCAATCGTTGTTGAAACTACAAGATCAAGCTATTATTGATATTAACTCCAACCTAAAAGACCAACTACGCGCATAAGCCACCAAACGAAGGTGCTTTAATGGCAGAAAACTTATAACACCAGAGATACGCAAGGCCATAAGCTCTCTAAAAAAAGAAAGAAATAGTCATAAGAAAAGTTGACAAATATAACATATACGTTATTCTAAACAAAGAAGAATATAACAATAAATTGAATTCCATCCTAAGCGAGACCACTAAATTTAGACGTATGAAAAAAGATCCAACAGAAGACCTAAAAAATAAAATAAACGGAGAAATAACAAAAGCTAATGCACTCATTGGAGGACTTCACTTCTAAATGATCCTCGGCGATTACACACCAGGATATTTGTATGTAAATGTAAAAATACATAAGCCGAACAACCCATTGAGGCCTATCATCTCTCAAATCACGACACCAACGTACCGTTAAAGTATAGAATAAAGTCTACGGAGGAATTTATCGATATACTCCACTCTACAAGACCGGCAGGACTAATAGCATCCCTTGATGTGGAAAGCCTGTTTACGAAGGTGCCTATTGCTCAGACCATCGACATCTTCTTACAAAATGTGTACCACCACCCTACAATGTCTCCTCCAAATCTTGACCCAAACATCTAAGGAATATGTTACGTTCATGCACATCAGAGGATCCGTTCAGGACACCGGACGGTAATCTATACACGCAAGTGGATGGAGTGGCTATAGGGTCATCCTTCGGGCTGACCTTCGCCAACTACTATATGGGTCAACTTGAAGAGAGCTTATTTGACAACAGTGATAATAAGACACACATATATTGCCGATACGTAGACGACATCTACTTCAACGTCCAAAACGAAGAACATCTGAGAAACATCAAACAGCAATTTGAGGAGAACTCCGTGTTAAAATTCACTTATGAATTGAACACGGGCAATAAACTCCCTTTTTTGGACGTTGAGGTACAAAACATCAATGGTAGCTATATCACAAAAGTATATAGAAAAAGTACAGACATGGGAAGATGCCTCAATGCGGATAGTGAATGCCCTGAAAGGTACAAAATAAGTGTAATCGGCTCATACATCCACCGAGCATACAAATACTGCTCTACTTGGGAACTTTTCCATCAAGAGATCTCACATGTAAAACAAACACTCGTGAACAACAGTTTCTCAAACAGTATGATTGAAAAACAACTCCAATCATTTTTAAATATGCAATTCAAAGATATGGATAAAACGAAAAGTAATCAGCAAGCAGTAAACAACATCAAACTATATTACAGAAATCAGATGTCCACGGCCTATAAAATAGATGAAAAAAAACATCAAGGAGATTGTTAAACGTAACATCAAGGTTAAGAATCAAATGAACATAATTCAATTTATTATATACTATAAAACGACAAAAGCCAACAATCTCCTTATGAAAAACAACAGCTGCCAAAACTCCTTGAATCTAAGGTCAACCAATGAAGACTGCAAGCTTTATAATAACTCAAGATATATTGGCATGACAACCATCACCCTTTCGAGGCGTTTAACCATGAATCCGAAAAGGGGAAGGCCTAAAAATCATTTGGAGAGTGAGCACAACATCAACCTAACTAGAGATATTCTAGTTCACAACACCACAATTAAAAGAAAAAAAGGGAAATAAAGTTAGGCTGAACATCTTAGAAGCCATCTTAATAAACGAGGAAATGAAATGAAATGAAAATAGAAATGGGATACAAAACACAGCTCTTCCGACCCTTCCTCCGCACCCCTTGGCCCTCATGGAGCGGCCAAGGAGGGAGAGGGGAGGCCCGGTACGCTTTTGTAGACCCCCATAGTCACACTGTCTAGAACTAAAGTAGGCTCCAAGCACTGTGAATACGGCGGATAGGGGTGAGAGGGTGAGGAAGAAGAAAGTTTTAGGATAGGACAGCGAAGAAATTAGTAGGAGACAAAAGTGGACTTGTTAGTCAGGGGACCTATAGCTCTACGTAGAATCCGAACCACGATGTGTCGCTTGTCTCTAACTATAACTTTTCATTCTATCGTGACCCCTGTCCTAAGTATCTACTGTGAGTCCCGTGTGCGAATGTGATAGTAAAAAAGAATAGATGTTGAAGGCTGAAGGAAGTAAGAGGTTTGCAAAGAGATGCTAGGTCAGGCTTATCTATGCCCATTACAGGTAGTTATAGCTAGCGTGATAAAGTTAGAAAATTTGTATTTTCGTGAGTGTCCCTCATTATTGTGATATTTTTTATTTATATTTATTTTTTGTGTATGTATCTATTTTTAATATGTCTAAGTAGCGATGGTATTTATGAAGCGTTCAAACCGTAATTAGTAATTATTCTTAATAAAAACTGGTGTAGGTTTCTATCTCTCTATTCTTTCGTATTTCTATCCTAGTTATAATTGACTATATGCTATTCTCTGTTGATGCTTCGCTTATTTAATTACTCTTAGTCGTCGTCAAGTATTATTCTCTTTCTCTAGGTGTAGATTTCTTCTTCGTCCTCTTCTCCTCCTTCTACTATCCTTGGGAAACTTGATAATAATCTGTGTGACCTCCATCCTTCTTTTTGGGCAATTTGGTTGGTTAATTCAACTCCTACTTCATTTTGTGTCTTTTCTATGACTCTCCTTGCTCTTTTTGCCTCCCTGTGCAGGTCTCGTTGTCTTTTCTTTGTCCTCTTCTAGTGTTTGTTATTAAGTACATAGCTTTGTTTTGGACTTTTTGGAGTTTTAATAGGTTACTTCTCGAGATCGTATACATCGCGATGGTTCGATAAGTAATCGCGGACTGTACTATGGCTTGATAAATTTTCTCTTGTTTTTCATTCTTTGGTTAACTAACTTGTACTGTAATACCAGGCGACTCTTCCCTCGATTAACTCTCTCAGTTACGTGCTTTTTATAACCTGATTTCGTAATGGTTAGTCTAAGCACCTTACATTCTTTGTCGTATCTGTAGCGCTGTCCTTCTACATATACATCTGAGATGCTCCTCCTGTACACGGGTACTATTTGAAATTTATCCCTGTTGGTTTTAATTTCCCACTTTTCTTCATATATATTAATGCTCCTTATCTCTTCTGAAGTCATCCCAACTTGCATTGGGCCGTTCCTGTAGGGGAAAACTATGATTTGAGTGACGTCGTCGGCAAATTGGATGTTCAAGCAGCCTTCATTTCTTGGTGGTGGTATATCTGCTGTGTAGATTGAATAGAGAGATGGACTCAGATATCCACCTTGGGGCAAACCCACAGTGAGCTCGAATATTTCTCTATGATGTCGTCCTATTTCCACATAAGCACGTCTCTCCATTACATAACCACATAAAATACTTTCGATCTTGTTGTTCATTCCTAATCTGAGTATCTTGAGTTGCATACCCCTCTGCGATGCTTTATCAAATGCCTTGGACACGTCCCGGCATACGAAGTCTACGCTCATTTTTCTCTCTTTGCTTTCACTATCTTTTCAAGGAATACCCCAAGGGCCATCTCCGTGCTTCTGTTTTTCCTGAAGTCAAATTGGCAGCTGTTTCTCCCGCCATTATCATCGAATAATTTGGACAGTCTGTTATTTATTATTTTTTCCAATACCTTACTGATGAAATCTAGTAGCGAGTTACCTACTTGATCTGGAGGTTTTCCCGCCTTGGGTATGAATATCATCTTCACCACTTTCAATTCATCAGAAAAGTATCCCGTATTCAAGCACGCATTGAAGACGTTTCTCACTTTCTCCAGTATGTTCCGAGGTGCTTCAAGGTAATTTAATTTGGTGAGTCCAGATCTGCCTGGGGCTCTCTGTCGGAAGTTTTTTTTCGTTTCTTTTAATTCCTCAGGTGTAATAATTACATCTATTCCGTCGTTGTTGTTTCTCCTTCCCTCGACAAAGTGGAAGTGGTATGTCCTTTCGATTTCTTCATTGAGTTCGTCCATGATCTGATGTTCGAATTCAATGTCATAGTCCTCGTTCTCTTCTTCGCTAATTTTGAATATATTTCTCCAGTGCTCTTTAAATAATGCTTCTATTTCTTCCTCATCTTCTAAAATGTTGTTTCCTGCATCCTTAATTTTCATTTTATCCCTTGTTGTCTGAGTCTTTACTCTGTTGATATGTTTCCCCAAATTCCCTTGGTAATGTTTCCACATCTATTTTTTCGATGTGCTGATCTCATTTCTCTTTCTGTTTTTCATAAATTAGTGCTATTAGTTCTCTTTTCTGTCTCCTGAGTGCATTGTATGCTTCGCTTTATCTTCTTATATTTTCTGCTGCCCGGCTGATCTCCTCGCTCAGAGCCTCCATTTCTGGTGTCCACCTAAATTGTTTAATGGTTTGGAACGAGGTAATGGGGATGGCCCCCTTCTCTGCCATTTCAATTGCTTCTCTGATCCTATCCAACTCCCGTCGATTTCCTCTAGAGTGGCTTTCCCGAGCGGGCTGGGCACGTACGTCTGAAGTAATTCTTTGTACTTATCCCAATCCGCTCTATAGTATGCCTTCCATTTCTTCGGAGGGATTTGTATAGGATTCTTGTTTATGTGCATTCGAGTAGCATTGTGGTCACTGATAGGAACATCCACTGGTTCCATAAAATAGTTAAAGGGAAGGTTGAAGTTAGCCAGGCTAACGAGAGATATGCTAGTTGACAACACCGTTATTAAATGAAAAAAGGTTAATAAAGCTAGGCTGAACATCTTAGAAGCCATATTAATAAACGAAAATAAGCCCGCCATCAACAGTCAAGCGACAAGTTGAAATCAAACATTAAAATTATTTTAAAATTCCACTCACGGGACTGGCCAGATTCCTCTAACGTTACGCTCAACCTAGGCGGAATAAATACCCCCTTAAAAATCGTTTTCTTTCATTCTGTCAGATCCTCACTCTACTCATTACATTGGTAAAAGAGGCAAGAACATACCAAAACGCTCCTAAGATGATCGAATAAGATCGAAAGCTCAGCAATTTAATTTCGTTTTTACCAAACACATTCATTTAAAAGAGAAATGAATACAGGACAAGTGATAATTAGAAGAAGAGAAAGTTGCCAAAGCAAATTAATTATGGAGAAACACAATGGTCTTCAACAAATTTACAAATATATATATATATATATATATATATATATATATATATATATATATATATATATATATATATATATATATATATTTTTAAAAAGGCCCCCAAAATGAAAATTGGTAGCTCTGGCGATGAGTGTTGGTGTGTTTGTAGCGAAGAGCGCTTGATGACACAGGTTCAAATCGAACTCCTTTATTCATTTTCATATAACGATTAAAATAGTTTCCCTATCGTCCGTTTCAATAATTCTACCATTTTCTTTCTTAAGCTTTAATGGACCACGTAATTAATCTCCTTAGCTTTTTCCAGGTTGTGTTACCAGTTTTCATTTCTTTGGGCCTTTAAATACACCTATTATATATCACGGTGTCATGTGATATTTGATTGTTATATATATATATGAAGGGAAAATCACAATAATACGTGACACAGTAAATGCTCAATAATGCATAGGAAAATAGGAATGATGATACACAAGTGTTTCGTCTTTTTATAAGACCAAACCACCAGGATCATACATAGATTAAGAAAGAAGAAGAAGAAGAGAGAGAGAGAGAGAGAGAGAGAGAGAGAGAGAGAGAGCGCGAGAGAGAGAGAGAGAGATTGAGAGAGAGAGAGAGAGATATAGCAAACGGAATAATATAATATAAAAAAAATACCCGTTAAAAAAGTGAAATAATAGGTCCGGTTCGAACCTATGCCATCGAATGCTCTCCCCCTTTCAGATTGATAGGTTACCATCCAAATCCTGAAAAGTGATGTGTCTGAGACAGAGGTATATTCAGTGGCGTACCTAGCAAAAGTGCTGCCCGGGGCGGATGTTTATTGGCCGTCCCTAAAAGTTATAAAACACTTCAAAACGCCCAAAACGGAATAATACAGGTATTCAGGTATGCAAAATAAGAAGACAAAGGGTAGCAACCCTTTATTTCCCTCAAATTTAATTTTATAATGTTTATACACACAAATTATAGGAAAAATATTCTAAAGAAAAGAAGAGTGAATTAGAAAAACACACGATTTACAAATTGATTTTACGTGACTTCCTCTTCGCGAAATCTTGAATGACTTCATTAGAATCAATTGACAAATCAGTTTGACCCATTGTTGACCTGAGCTAGTTCTTGATGAGCTTTAGTTTAGAAAAGGACCGTTCGTATCTAGCAACACTAATGGCACGAGTTCGAAAGATTCTTCAAAGTATTACAATATTTGGCATTGAATCACTAACATTTTATTTCTGAAAAATCAGTGAATTAAATATTAATATGTTGGGTCACCACAAAATGCCGCCCCCTTTGGTACGCCACTGGGTATATTTTAGCTTGATTCTTTGGTGTATTAGTTTTTCGAGGGTTTTTTTGATAGTGTGCACATAACTGAGTATTGGTGTATTAGTTTTTTGAGGGTTTTTTCGATAGTGTGCACATAACTGAGTATGGGCGGTAAGAGTTGGGTTGTGCTAAGGGGTGTTCTGATTTGAATTTTTCCATATTGAGAGGATTGTGTTGGTTAACAGTCTGTTGTTTCTGTGATGGCAGAGATTGCTGTGTTGCTTAGGTGTTTGAGATGGATGTTAGATGTGTTGACTGGACCAATGGTTTTAGAGTTTTTGAGCGATTTGATGGTTTGTGGGCTGTTTTCGTTAGGTAATGGAAGTGTGCGTGGTCGTTGGTATGCGTGTGCTCTTGATTATTTTGTATGGAATTGTCTATTTTGTTTGTGCATTGGGAGGAAACTAATGTTCGGGTAATTTTTCCTAGAAATGTTACAATGTTATCTAGGTGTTGCAATTTAGTGTTTCTGATAACTAGTAATTCGTGTGTCGGAGCTGGTGTGCTATGTGATGTGCGAATTTTCTTTATGGTTCTCCAGAGTTGGGTTGAGTTTGTTTTGTGGTCCATTATGTTGAGGTTACTGTTGTTCAGATTGCTGTTGAGTGATTTGGTTAGTGGTGTGGGTGCTGAGTAATTGAAAGTATCGTACTTCTTGTTGTGAAAGGGCCCTGAATTGTTTTAGAATGCTTCGCTGTGTTTATGGAGTCTGTTATTTCATTTGTGAAATTGGAGTTATGTTTATCTGTAGCGGTGGGTGCTGAATTTACTGCTAGTATGTGTGATGGTATTGTTAATGTAGTGTAGGGCTTGGTCTAGCAAGGGGTTGTTGTTTAAGGTGAAAGTGGAAACTTTGTCTTCTATATATTGGGTGTAGTTTCGCCAATCTGTTTCGTTTTTTTTTTGTATTTTATATATATGATTAGAAAGAGGTTGGTTGCGCGTGCTTGGTTTGGAAGGATATAATAATAGCTAGGTCGTCCAAGGGGCGGTTGGTTATTGTGTTCCATTCGTTCTGGTGTGTAATTAAAATGAGCAGAGAGCTATGACTGGGGAAGTTGTATTTTGTGCGTATTGGAGGAGTTGTTGTTGAGTATAGTGAGTATATATATATATATATATATATATATATATATATATAGAGAGAGAGATAGATAGATATCTTAAGAGAGCAGAGGGGTTGCGCGTTGCCAGGCGTATACGTATTTTTAGGATAAATAAGCAGGCTAAATTTAGGAAGTTCATTACTATATTATAACTTCTTGGTACCGACGTTTCGGGTAGGAACCCATTCTCAAGGATATGAGATTATAAATATATACAAACATAAGAATTTTTTGGATAAGTTTTCAGATATTTATAAATTAATTATATGGGAAATGGGAAGCAGCAGAGGTGGTAGTATTCAAATTATAAAAATGCAGGGCTTTTAACTATTAGGGAATAGGAAATATGGTTTTGTTTTTAAATAAAACTGAGACTAATTAGTTTTGGGTGTCTTCATTGTAAAAAGGGAGATAATAGAAATATTTGAAAATAGGGGTAGTTTTTTGGAGAGTGGATTTGGCGTGTGTAATTTGTAGGTGATTATAGTTGTAGTAAAAGTGAAAATGAGCTTGTGTCAGAGTTTAAAGTGGGGGTTTTAAATCTAATATAAAAAGATTCCAGTGTACGTAGTTGGTTTTAATTTTTTGCTGTATCTTTAATTGAAAAATTATTTAAGTTTGGTGTATGGTGTGGATGTCTGTTTTCGTAGTGTATTCGGATAGGGGAGAATTCAGGAGTAGTGAGCGGGGCCCCAGTTCTATTGCTGATGCCCAATATTTAATTAATCTAAGTTTTATTTTAAACATGATGTAAAGTGTGGGTGCCAATACGCTTCCTTGGGGAACGTCTGAGCGTGGTGTGTAGGGTTGTGAGAGGGTATTGTTGTATTTTAAATGGCATCTACGTTCAGTGAGGTAGTGCGAGAAGAGCCTTCTGGTGCAGAGAGGTAACTCGGAATTGTTGGCAAATTTCCAACGGAGTCTCTCGTTCCACACCTTATCAAAGGCCTTCTCCACGTCCTTGCTGATGGAGTGTCTTTTCTTCGTACCTGGCAGTTTTTTTTGTATTCTGTCGGGAACGAGGGTCACAGCCGCCTGAGTGGACCGGCCCCTCTTAAACCCATATTGGTGGGGGGGAGAACCAGTGTTTTGGATGGGTTGTGTGTGTGTACTGTGACCCAGTGGGACCTAAATGCGTCGAGGATGATGCTGGTGTCTGTGAGTGTTTGGTTATTTACTTGGAGGATGATGGGTTTGGGTGAATCTGTGCCTAGCATCTTTTTTACGTTTACGTGCCGCTAGAAGAAGGAGGGGTTAGTGTAACCAGTGTCGTCCGCGATGCGGATGACCTCTCGCCACTGTCGGTTCCTATCTAGTTGCACGCACTGTGGGATGCGGGCACGTAGGTGAGTGATGTTGTGTTGTCGTGGGCCTCTGGTGTAGTGATTGTTGTACTGTGTGATGAGTCTCTGAGTGCTTATGAAATATGTGAAGTGTTTTATACATGTGTAGGTTTTGTGTGGGGTGTGTAGGTCGCGCGCTGCGGTTATAGTGTTTAGGATTGCGCACCAGTGGTCGTTTAACAGATCTGGATTGCTGTGGTCAAGGTGGAGGCTGTGTGGCGTGTTTCCTGTTATGTGTCTCTTGAACTCTTCCCAGTTCGTATTCGAAGAGAGGTGGTGTGGGTTTGAGTATGAGAGATGGGGATATGATAAGGCATATTGGTATGTGGTCAGAGAATATGTGAGGACCCGGTGAGATGTGAATGTAGAAGCGTGTAGCGTGGTCGTTGCAGAAGACCACGTCCGGAGACGTGGTTCCTCCGCGAGGACCGAAAAATGTGGGGAAAGCCGATCCGATGTGCTCGCAGCGATAACGCGGCTGGGCACCGGCCAGGTAACTTCCTGCGTCGTTCGTGGTGTTAGAAAGGAGTGTTGGGTGGAAAGCGTTGAGATCCCCCGCAAAGAAGATAGGTAGGTTGTGGTTTGATAGAGCCCGGAGTGGGACTTCTATGTTTAATTGTAGGCGTGTTGTTCTGTAATGCGTGGCCACTAGGATGGGGCCGGAGCTTGTCTGTACCTTTCAGGCTAGAAAAGAGTCATCGCGTGTCTGAATGAGGAAGTAGCATATAAAGCGCTTTATTACGATCGCTGATGCTAGGTGCAGCGCTTGTGGAGTTAGATATGTGTGGTAGCCTGCAATGCGGAGTCTGTTTTTAGGAGGGTGTAGACTGGTCGAGTGCAAGAGTATTATGTCAGGTCTTTGTGTGTTTAGGACCCAGTTGCAACAGTATGGTGAATACCGTGCCAACTGCGTACGTTTAATTGTGTTATGTTGAGGTGACCTATTGACGTGGGCGGAGTGCGCGTGGGGCTGATTTAGCCGGGACCGTTCCCTTCTCCTTGGTTATTTCCTAGGAGGCGTGGGGATCAAGTACCTTCACGCGTGTTGTCTGTGGCTTCATGGGAGTGGAGAGGTTGTCAGTGGTGTTATTGGGTGGGCAGGCCGTGGTAGAGGAAGAGTGTGTACTTTGGAAGGAGGGCTAGAAATAGTGCGAGATCGGGTGGTGGTCGTGGAAGGAGAGTTGGAGCGAGCAGAGTCTAGGAGTGGGGAGCTACCGAAAACCCATAAAGAAGGTATCCCATTACGCCCAATCATCTCTTGCATTGGCTCCCATAGTTATAAGCTATCCAAATGGCTGGCTGGAATCTTATCAAATGCGGTGGGAAAAATATCTCACTCACATATTATCTACTCATCGGACCTTATTTCCAAAATTAAAAATCTTGACCTCAGTGGTAAAAAACTGTTAAGCTTTGACGTAAATAGTTTGTTTACAAAAGTCGCGGTCGATGAATTGTTTGACGTGTTATCGAAATTTCTTCCCAATTTAGATATTAACCTACCTTTACCGATCCCTAAAATTATTAAATTAGTTCACTTATGTATAACGAATAATATATTTTCAACTGAAGATAAGTTTTTTCGCCAAAAATATGGCCTAAGTATGGATAACGCCCCTTGCCCCATCCTATGTAATCTATTTATGGAAAACTATGAAATGACCCTCCTTCCTAGGATCCATTCCCAACCTCTTATCTGGTTCCGATATGTAGACGACATACTGTCCTCATGGCTCATAGACAACAACAATTTCAATGAATTTTTCAATAACCTGAATTCGTTACACCCATTGATAAAATTCAAAGTAGAATGAAGACAGAATAATTCTCCACCGTTTCTAGACGTAAATATCTACCGTTTAAATAATTATATTCAGTGATCAGTCTATCGAAAGCGTACAAATTCAAATGCTTACATACATTTTTTTCTCACTACGTGACAAATCCGTTAAGATATCTGTTATTTCTTCCGCCTTTCTCCGAGCCTATAGAACGTGCGACCCAATCTTCCTTCAGGATGAAATTAACCACCTTATCTGCAATTGCATTGAAATAAAATATCCAATTCACCTCATAAATAGATGTCATTCCAAAGCGCGAAAAAACTTCTAGGCCACCTCTACCTCACGAAGGGACGATTTTAAAAAATTTATTAGTTTCCCACACGCTCCAGCCTTGGCTCCTCTAAAATCATATACGAACGGGAATAACATAAATATCACATTTAAATATTCTAATACCCTTCGAAAATCCTTGACTAGACTGCGCCCAATCAATCTCGATGCTGGAGTTTACAGTATACCATGCTATAATTGCAAATTAACATACATTGGAGAGTCAGACCACTTTAATAAGAGAATGAAAGAACATTTAGCTGATATCAGGTGTACGAACTCTTCAAGTCTCTTTACGCACATGCAAAAGCACGACCATAGAACTGATTTTAACAATTCAAAAATCATTTATATATCAAACAATTATATTGAGAGGAGAATTGCGGAATCCATCATCATCAACAAAGTTGATAATTTCAATTTATCTGAAGGACAATACAAATTTAACAAATATATAATAAATAGAGTCGCCAATCTTATTTTTTTATAAGCCCCGAACGCAATGTGTCTCGAGGATTAGCAACTGTCCAGATTGTTTCCAGTTCCATTTCATTATCCTTAGCTTGTCATTCACGCCAGATTCACTCGAGTTATTTTTTCCAGATTGTTTCTGCTGTTTCATTTTGTTTAGGATGTGTCTTACCTTATATATATATATTGTGCTCTTTGCCCGGTTTCTTCATTATTAGTTGAAAATGGCATCTTGCAGAAACTAGTCCGATAGTTAAAAATAAAATCTTCATTCAAATATTGTAGTTTACCATTATTTTTTACTGATATACATCACGTTAATGTATATATATATATATATATATATATATATATATATATATATATATATATATAAAGGTTGAAGGCAACTGATTGGGCAAATGGAAGTGACTTATGAGTTCATCCATTCCACATCCACAGAGGCAAAACTACAATTATAATTCGCTTTACACTCTTTTCACGTGCTTTTCCAGTCATCATAATCTGCAGTATTGTATAGTATTCTAGCATTCCCTCCGCCTCATAGGATGAGTGGTCCTTTCGGGCACCCTCGGTCAATCAACTTAACAGCACTGCGATGATTAAGCAATCACCGAAACTTCTCGCTTCCGGAGACATCTGGGACAGATTCCTCCTGCGAAGTGGACCTATTTATTGCAAGATCATAAACATTTCCTTTGAGATGCCTTCAAAAGAGAAAACAACAGGATGTGGTTCTCCAATATTTTAGACACACAAGGATATTCGTCGGAAGTATTCATCCCCAAATCTTCTCCTATCGTAGCGTCACTAAGCCCGTCTATCACTTCATATGAGTACTTCTAACTCCGCCTCTTAGTTTTGAAACTAAAACTTAGCTGAATTTAAATACTTTTTGATAGTCATTCATCACTACCTGTTCATCATTAAAGTGTGAACTATACATGTGTATTATATTTACAATGTATCGACAGATTTCCACCAGATTTTCCTTTCCGCTCTAAGCCTAACATCAATTTAGACATCATTCATCATCGTGCCTTAATTTGAATTCAAGAGTCATAAACAGGTGAAATATTCATTTCATTTTCCTTGTGGGCTTGTTCATGTGCTACTTTGCGAGTTTTACAGACACACACACACATATCTCTCTCATTTGCGTCTTGTCTGCATTGATAATGGGCTCAAGGTTGTGTCTCTTTCCAGTATCTAAGACTTATGTTGCCACCCAAAATTGATCCTACCTTTCGCCAGATGGTAACAACACTATGAGACTCACTGTAGTCATAAACCCCTTACAAATCCTTGTCTTTGTATAAAATGATATTTTATTTCTTGCAGGGTAAAAATGGCGCAAAAGCGATGGGGTAAAAGTGAGTTTTATGGCCTTGGCCCTGAATTTGACCCCGACTGGGTCCTTAACGAAAACCAGATCCAACTCCGAGATGCCCTGATTGAAATTTGCCGGACCAAAATTCGTCCTCTAGCCGTAAGTCCGGACCGAATCTTCACAGGTCAGCTTCGCTCAAAAGCCAGACTAGGGGACTCTTTGCCCCTAAATCATATCTGCCCCTGCTCATTTGTTGTGTGATCTTCTTCTCATTCTTCTCCACTCACTTCGCCCGTTCCCTCCACCCCTTTTTAGTTGGTTCATTATCTCCTCTCTTGCTCTCGCAATCACAAATTACTTCCTTCATTTATTCTCCTTTTCATCAATTCTATCGCTTATCCAGATGCCAATTGATGTTTATTATGCACTCCTTACTCCTCTCTTCATTTCATTAATAAAAAGAGGTAATTCAATGGGGGATAGACGAATAAAAGACTGACAAGACTAATGAAAATACTCGAGAGTTACAAGGACTGCATCAGTAGTGTCATATTGGTCAATGCCATACTGTATCAGTAGTGTCATAGTAGTCAGTACCATACTGCATCAGTAGTGTTATATTGGTCAATGCCATACTGTATCAGTAGTGTCATAGTGGTCAGTGCCATACTGCATCAGTAGTGTCATATTGGCCAGCGCCATACTGCATCAGTAGTGTCATATTGGCCAGCGCCATACTGCATTAGTAGTGTCATATTTTTCAGCGCCATACTGCATCAGTATTGTCATATTGGTCAATGCCATACTGTATCAGTAGTGTCATAGTGGTCAGTGCCATACTACATCAGTAGTGTCATATTGGTCAATGCCATACTGTATCAGTAGTGTCATAGTGGTCAGTGCCATACTGCATCAGTAGTGTCATATTGGTCAATGCCATACTGTATCAGTAGTGTCATAGTGGTCAGTGCCATACTGCATCAGTAGTGTCATATTGGTTAGTGCCATACTGCATCAGTAGTGTCATATTGGTCAATGCCATACTGTATCAGTAGTGTCATAGTGGTCAGTGCCATACTGCATCAGTAGTGTCATATTGGTCAATTCCATACTGTATCAGTAGTGTCATAGTGGTCAGTGCCATACTGCATCAGTATTGTCATATTGGTTAATGCCATACTGTATCAGTAGTGTCATAGTGGTCAGTGCCATACTGCATCAGTAGTGTCATAGTGGTCAGTGCCATACTGTATCAGTAGTGTCATAGTGGTCAGTGCCATACTGCATCAGTAGTGTCATATTGGTCAATTCCATACTGTATCAGTAGTGTCATAGTGGTCAGTGCCATACTGCATCAGTAGTGTCATATTGGTCAATGCCATACTGTATCAGTAGTGTCATAGTGGTCAGTGCCATACTGCATCAGTAGTGTCATATTGGTTAGTACCATATTTCATTAGTACTACCACATTGCTCAGTATCATATAGCATTTGTAGTACCAAGTTGGTTTGTGCCATATCTGCATGAGTAGTGACATAAATATCAGCGCCATGCTGCTTAGTAGTGGCACATTGGTCGAAGCAACTCAGTCATGCTCAACCACTTTAACCTGGCGAGGTGCGGCAGAAGAAGGCCGCAGACGGTGAGTGGCTGGGTACAGTTTAGATCCTGAAACGGATCTCAAATGCATGCAATTAATTTTACCTCGGATCTTATCGCCCCATCCCCGCCGCCCACATTCAATCTCATGCCACACTCTTTTAAATTCACTTTTTCACAACCCAGCAAAGTTGCAATTTCTCTCCTAGTAATCACCTGTGTGACCAGGACCTCGCTAGACTACTAGTGAAGGTATAGATCTCCCCTCGTGTCTACCGAGTTCGATTTCCAGCAAGACAAACATATTGGCAGTCGTAGGGAGCTGTCGCCACACGGGGGGTACGTCGAGTTTGAGGCATGTACGCACACAGGTCGGGCCACTTACACTATGCCCAATCATATCACCTTTACCCCCACCACCCCTCTATTTTCGCACAAACAAAACATCACTTTTCGGTCCCCAAAGGATCATCATCATAATACCCGACACATAATGGGTGACCTTTCCTTAGGCCAC
This sequence comes from Ceratothoa steindachneri, assembly GCA_963969495.1. Taxonomy (NCBI): domain Eukaryota; kingdom Metazoa; phylum Arthropoda; class Malacostraca; order Isopoda; family Cymothoidae; genus Ceratothoa; species Ceratothoa steindachneri. The sequence continues at coordinate 22,566,910 of OZ018339.1, forward strand.
GAAGGGCTCCCTTCTTGCTGGCTAGTTACAAAACGCCGTAGTTCAGCTCTTTCTGCCCCTTCCACTTCAACGAGAACCGGCCCCTGGTCCCCAAGGGAATGCGAGAGATTGTCATTCTCATCTTTATGTAAATGTCATTATCCGGTTAGAGTTCCTCGTCAACCCAGTAGAAGGGAAAGGTGGCGCAGTTAAGTTATTAAATTACTTGTGGTAAAAGAAAGCACGAACGGTGGAATCCAGTTAATTGGATAATCGAGATAAAAAGCCTTAACAAGTAATAAACCTCGCCACCTCTACTTAGCAATTATCCAAGGGACACTTGAATGAAGCTTCTACCAATAAATACCAACACACACACACATACGCTACACACGCCATACAACTGAGAGCCTTACGTCTTACGTCTTACGTCTTGAAAAAGAGAGAAAAGTAAAGTGGATAGTCGGAGTATAGTGGATAGGGTAGTTAGGATATAGTGGTGAAGGGGAATGAGTAAGAGTTAGGGTAAGTTGCTGGGTGACCAGCCATCTCTTTGGTTCTTGATCCCTATTCTTTTACTTTATCTTTCGGTTTAGTGTTTTGGGCTCTCGCGCCTCTGTTTTTCTCCTCTGTTCTACGTCTCTTGATTCTTATCTTCGTGCGGATTTTACTTTTGGTGATGTTGTTCCTGTGGTTCCGCATCCTCACCTTGCTGTAAATCTTGGGGGCGGTTCCTCTCTCGAGTCTGGCCTACCGCTCCTGAAATTGCCGCGGTTTGTCAATCTGTACTCTTGTGGTATTTGAACCGCTCTCATTTCTTCGTCTGACATTATAAGGTTTAGCTTGTCCCACACCTTTACCGCTCTCCTGTGTAGGGACACATTTGTGCTTGGAAGCTCGATCTCGTTGTGGAGGTCTCTTAGTCTCCTAAGTTCTCGTCTTCTCGTTTTTGTTATGATGTATACCGCTGAGTTCTGTACTTGTTGTAGTTTGATTGCGCTCGTCTTTGAGAGGCGGTTCAGCGGTATAGCAGGGTACAATAGGGTCGCTTTACAGATGGCATTATAGATCTTCTTAAGGTTTTTGCTGTTTAGGTTCCTTAATTGATATAACTTGGCTACCTGCATTTTGGCCTGATTTATTCGGTTTGCTAAGTGCTTGCAATAACCGCTACGGGTAATTTTCAGTCCGAGCACTGTTCCCTCAACTGAGAGCCAATTCTCGACTAATTACAAGAGCCGCGGAAGGGTGTGTCTGCTCACGTGTTTGCCTCTCCTCCGCGACAGATCAAGAGCGACAAAACGTACGAATTTCCTCGAGCCTCTCTGCGGGCGCTGGCTGGAGAGGGTCTCATGGGCTTGATCGTACCTCAGGAATTCGGAGGCCTGGGGCAGTCTCATACATGTGCCGTCATGATCGTGGAGACCCTTGCCAGATACGGCTGTCCTTCTACTGCCATGATCTTTTGTAAGTACTCCCATATTCAAAATGGTCTGGAAATAGCTAAAGGCAATTACTCCGGAATTTTTATGATTACTAATTACTCGATATTAGATTTACATTGGATTCATAATTTTGATTACATATTGGGTGTTTTCTATCAATTGCTGTACTCAAACCCAGAAATCTCCATCTTCATCCATTTCTCTCTAACTCCGAATTCGGAACTTGGCAAAAATGTATGGTTACCTTGATTTTATTTAGTAAAAAAACTATAGATGACCTTAAAACATAACTGATAGGCAAACCCTTCTGACATGAGTCAAATATATCTTTAGTCTTGAGCCAAGGAGAGGACACCAGTTGAAGGCAGCTTCCTAAGAGGAAGAGTTGATAATGGAAAAGCCACTTTTACAGAAGAGGTGGGTGAAGGGTAAACCATTTCCCCGTGAACCATGCTAGCTTGAACCAGAGGAGTGTTCTGGACATTGCCTTTTTTTCAGTCCCCGGAGTTTTGAGGGGCTATATTTGAATATTGGTATTGTGGACTCCTTGTTACAGTGGGTGATAAGACTTCAACGTCCACCTCGGGAGCCCGATTCGGAGTGGTTGCATTTTGTCCCGCTCATCACGGAGGGTCGATGTTCCTGATGAGTCTCCGCTACAAGTCTCGGTTTTACGCCTCCTCTCCCGACAGTCGCTCCTCTCTGAGGTCACGAGTGATTTTGTCCATCCACCTTCACTTCGGCCTTCCTCTCATCCTTCTTTCCTGCTCCTCCATTTACATGGCCCTCTTGCTTACATATTCTCCATCTCTTCTCATCACATGTCCATGCCATTGCAGTCTTCTCTCCTGTGCTTTCTCCCATATTTCTACAGCATTAGTTGTTCCTCTTATCTTTTCATTCTTGATCTTATCAACTTTGTTACTCCAAACATCCATCTCAGCATCCTCATCTTTGCTACATCCACTTTCTTCTCCTGAGCTTTCTTTATTGCTGCTCTTACCAGACTTATAGACCTTCCCCTTAACCTTTATACTCAATCGGCGGTCACATAGCACCCCTGATACCCTTTTCCAGCCAGACTGCACCCTATGATTAATTTTGCTTCCAAATCACCATCCTCTGCAACCATCGTTCCTAGGTATTTAAACTTGCTCACTCTGTTCAGTTCATCTCCTCGCATCCTAATCACCGTGTCTTGATCTTCGTTAAACCTCAGCTACTCCGTCTTCTTCCTGTTAATATTGAGTCTTCTATCTCCCATTGTTCCAGTCTTCTCCCCACCTCCTTTCTTCTTGTGTTGCAAAGGAGGCTGATCCTTAATTCCCCGAAGCCACACTTACAGGATCAGATCAAAGAGAGATATGGGCTTAAAGAGAATCTCTGATGTAAACCTAGGCCAGCTGGAATTCAATCCGCGAATCCTATGCTAGTTCTAACGTGTTATTGCTCCTGCATGCGTATCATGTATGGTTCTTACATACTCTTCTGGCACTCCCTTCTCCAGGTCTATGAACACAACATGAATTCCCTTATCTTTTTTCTCAGTGCCTCAACACAAATATTACATCATTCGTCCCTCTCCCTTGCATGCAGCCAACATGCTCCTTCTCCTATAGATGCTTCTTCTCGAAGCCTTCTCTCGATGATTCTCTTCCAAATCTTCATGGTATGCGACAATAACTTTATCCCTCGATAGTTCCCACAGTCCTGAACGCCCCATTTCTCTGTATAGATAGTCACAATAACACTATACCTTCACTTCCCTGGCATTTCTTCCTGGTCATGAATCTTTTTCATTAGATCTTCCAAACATTTCCATGCCTCTATTGGTATTCCATCCGGGCCCACGGATTTGTCATTTTTCATCTTTTTGAGGGCAAGCTTTACTTTCTTCCTGCTTATTTCCGGTGTTAAGCCTTCATTTAGAGCACCATCTCAAAAGATTACCCTCAGATTCTCCTCATTCAGTACGTTTTTGAAATATTCCTTCAATCTGTTCTTGATCTTATTTTGATCGTTTAGGATCGTATTGTGTCCATCCTTTATCTTCTTAATCTGAGTATAATCCTTAGTTGACTTATCTCTAGCCTTCGCTATTCTATAGATCTTTCTCTCTCCGTCCGGTGTTTCCAGCGCATCGTAGACTTGGTGTAATCTGTTGCCAAGCTTTCTTTGATTCCTTTTTCCTAATCTGATAAATATCTTAATCTTCTTGCCTCTCTGAAGTATCCCAATTTCTCCTTGCTACCTTCTTTGCTTTGATTGCTTCCTGCACTTCGTCATTCTACCACCACGTCTCCTTTTCTCCGTGGGTCTTCCTTTCTGTTGTCTTTTCTAATAATTTTCGTCTGACATTCAGTCTCGCCCGACTGTTTTCTATCCACCACTCCAGCACACTAAGTACTATTTTTTTAAATTCAATTTTAAAGTTAAGTAGCCTTTTAATAACTATTTTTGTGAGTAATTTTGGTGAAACTTCAGAATACCTACGCCGTGTCTATTGTAGTAAAAACAGTACTAATGGTATTTTTAGGCATTCTAGTCGTCATTTACGGCTTCGGTTAGGCGCGGAAAGCACTTATTTTTAAGATGCTAGCATTCTGAGTACGACTCTATTTGCAGTGATACTATCTTAAAAATAACTGCTTTCCGCGCCAAAACGAAGCCATAAATGATGACTAAAATGCCTAAAAACACCATAATTACTGTTTTTACGTACTTACTATAAATTTTTAGATTATTCGTATATGCGTTTGGTTACTCGACGCCATTATTTTGCCGCGTTACGAGGTGTCATTATGGGGGAGGCTCCCTTCGTTTTGGCTCGCTCCGCTCGCGCCTCAGGAACAAGCAAGTAACACAACGAAACCTTATCTAAAACACCGAGTAGTATTAACAATTTTAAAGCCAAGCATTAGGTTCAAATCCCAAGACAAAACAAACTTACTATTTAGTGCTGGGGATATTATAATCAAGCCGCACCTGTCGCAACGCTTCACTTTCAAAATGAGGCTATAATTCGAACAAAAGTCTATTAAATTTAATGAGGAACTAAGAGAAGTCTTATTAAAGAATAAAAATTTAAATACACAAAAAACATGTGACTCCATTATCAAAGTTAAACACACAGGTTTTTGGCGCGAAAATCAAAAGCGGTGCTCTTATAAAAACTTGTATCCAGGTTGCTAATATGTGAATTAAATGTTGCCAGTGTGTGAAAATAATGGTTTATTTTCACATTAAAAGAACGCAAGGGTGACGTATTTAAAATGTCAATTGCCACCCCATCAAGGTGTAGTATCTTAAAAATATGTACTTTCCGTGCCAAACTGAAACCATATATGACGACTGGAATGTTTAAAAAAGACCATTAGTACTTTTATAACACTAAAAATACGGCATAGGTTTTCAGAAGTTTGACCGTAATTTTTGTAGGAAATTAATAAAATGATTTGATCTGAAAATTTGAATTCACTTAGAAGGCTGCAATCAATGGCCAAGAAAGCCACATGCAACCCAAAGGCCACATAGATTTCCCAACCCTAGGATCGACAAAGGAATTGTAAATACTGTTGATTTTAGAATATACAGTATGTTTCAAATGATCTTCGGACGAATACATTTATTACTATTATTGCCACTGATGTGATGAAATGACCACAACTCTCTGATGGAGACGCATTTTCTGTGCATTTTCAGCGATGCATTTACAAGCGACCGCGATATTAAATCACCGTTACCATGACAACGAAGAGATCCAAAATCTTTTGCGCAGAATAAATCCCGAGGTCCTGCTCGGCACGTCTTCCTATTCGGACTCAGCAACAGGTTAGTGTGAAAATTTTGGCTTCAACCATACGACCGTATTAGGCGGCTAGTTTGCCATAGAAGCCGGGCGAAATCAGACTTATGTAAGTAAGTTTTCCTGAAACTGAAACGTCTCGCCACTGTTTCGCTTCGTCGGGCGCAGTTACGCTCTTCAAAGGGGAACATATTTACAGTCGGGAATTGTTTTGGGGAAGAGCATGCAAGATATATTGGCGGGGGGGGGGAGAGCTGGTACTAATGGCCTTAACGTTTCTCCAGTCTCCCCCTCTTGCGTTTACCTCAAGTTCAAATCTCATGCGCTTTGAAAATGTCTTTTTCCGTAATATGTGTAAACAAATATATCCTACAGGAAAGCTGAAAAGCGATTGTCTGCATATATATATATATATATATATATATATATATATATATATATATATATACAGGTGTTGGACAAAATAATTGGAACAGTGGAAATTTAACACCAATATTTCAATGAGCCATTATATTACGAATATTCATGCAAATTTCATTGTGAGTATTTTGGTTTTATGGTAGATACATAGTTTTATTTATTAACTTTAATGATTATTTGTATTCATTTTTCAGGTCATGGTATAGATGCTAAAATGCGTGACTTCACTGAGTTCGAAAAAGGGCAAATTGTTGGAGCTCGAATTGCAGGAGCTTCTGTCACCAGAACAGCTAAACTCCTTAGTTTTTGAGAGCAACCATATCAAGGACTACGACAGAATTTAAGAAGCAGGGAAAAACCTCCAGCAGGAAGCGTGATTTGGGCAGAGCTTCGAAGCTCGCTGAAAGAGACCGACGAGTGCTGAAACGCATTGTTATTAAATACCCGCGGACAACTGCCCCTAAAGTGACCGCAGAGTTGAATCAACATTTCACTAGCTAAGTTTGGACCAAAACTGTTCACCGTGAGATCAATAAATCCGGATATCATGGAAGAGCCACCATCAAGAAACCTCTTCTTTCTCATCAAGACATTCAGAAAAGGCTGAACTGGTGTAGATATCACAAAGGCTGGTCGACAGACCAATGGAAGCAAATAAAATTCTCCGACGAGTCCAGCTTTCTCTTTTCCCTACTTCAGGGCGAGTTTATGTTTTGAAGCAGCTCAGGGAAGCTTTTAAAGCTGAGTAACTTCTTCCTACAGTGAAACACGGAGGATGGTCAGTGGTGGTTTGGGCAGCCATATCTCGGAATTCTCTTGGTCTAATCGAATATCTGAATATTTTGGAAGATCAAGTCCATCTCATGGTCCAGACATTATTTTCTGATGGTGAGTGCTTTTTCCAAGATGACAATGCCCCAATACACTCAGTTCATGTGGTTAAGAATTGGTATAAAGATCATAGGAGTGAGCTACAACACATGGAGTGGCCCCAAAATCTCCATATCTTAATATTATTGAGCATTTATGGTGCGTCTTGGAGCGACAAGTTAGAGGTCGTCACCCTCCACCGGATTACCTAATCCATTATCAGGCTCCAGAAATTCTGAATCAAGTGAGCATTTGCTAAGCTTCCGCGAGTTGTTTTCGAGATGACGGAATCTACCAAGACCAATGGATCCATTTCTTGATGTAATATATTCAACAAGGTTGCTTCTAAGAAGGCGTAATTTTAATTGCAGTAGGAAGGATACGACCATCAGTGACATTCTTTATATATTACATCAAGATATGGATCCATTGGTCTTGGTAGATTCTGTCAACTCGAAAACAACTCGCGGAAGCTTAGCAAATGCTCACTTGATTCAGAATTTCTGGAGCCTGATGATGGATTAGGTAATCCAAAATGTTGCTTAGAATAAATAAGAATGTCACTGATGATCGTATCCTTCCTACTGCAATTAAAATTACGCCTTCTTAGAAGCAACCTTGTTGAATATATAAATATATATATATATATATATATATATATATATATATATATATATATATATATATATATATATATATATATATATAACATTGGCGGCTCGTGGGTATCAATAAGAGTGGGCGCCAGCATCGTTAGTTAAGGTACCAACAATTTGTCTACATAGGTTACCTAGCTATCTAAGTACTATAATTATTCAAATTTTTAAATAAATCTCATATACTAACCTTTATTTATTTGTATTAGTAATCAGCTCTTCTGTTCTTCATCTGAGGAAAAGTATTAATTACTTTGCTGTTGTAATCTCCGATTTCGCTTATATATATTCCTTTTGGGTGGATAGGCAATGCGAGACTGTTCAACCTATCTTGTGACATGGTATCACGTAGGAAGGTCTTTATTCACTTCATTGTGCTAAAACAGTGGTTCCCAAAGTGGGCGGTACCGCCCCCCTGGGGGCGGTGGAAAGATCTGGGGGGGCGGTGAAGAAGAAGGGGGCGGTGAGGAAGAAGGGGGCGGTAGGGGGGCGGCAGTCCAAAGTCGAAGTCAGAAGTTCGAACGTTTGTTTGACGATTTGTACACAACACGCGCAGCAGGACGAGTCAGTGGACGACGCATCAGGGTCCGGTTACCGCACGCCGCTCTGGCCCAGTCAGATCCGACAGCATAGACTACAAAAACAAAAGCTCAGGTTTGTAATTTCAAGCTTTTAATGTTCAGAATTTTATCTTATAATAAAAACCGCATCCTGGCGGTCAACATCATCTTGAGTTCAAGTCAACATGAAATTGGAGACTCGCCAGAACGCGCCGTGTTGTGTTGTGTTGAGCTGGTTAGGGTGGTGCATTCACTGATATATATTGTTACGAATGTATATGACTTTGTACCTGTGTGTGCATGTGTTTGTGTGTGTGTGCATATATGCGTGTTCGCGCGTGTGTCATTGTGTGGGTGATCACGTCCGCCACCATTTTCTGTGAGTAAATGGAAGAAAATGAATACGTGAGAGGGTAAACTTGCTTTTTATACCTTCAATGTTGTCATTTTTGTCTTTAAGTAGGCCTATTTATGAAATGCGATAAAATGCTGTATTTTACATGGTTTTATTTTTTTGTTCCAGAATAAAGTATGGCCTTGGTATAGCAAACAAAAAAGAAGTGTCGGCAATATAGTGTGGAATATCTGAAATATGGATTTGTCGCAGCACCACACAACCAACAGCAGCCAATGTGTCTACTGTGTGATAGAGTGTTTTCAAATGAAGCTATGAAACCTTCGAGGCTTTTGGAACATTTGAAGAAAATGCACTCTGATAAAGCAGACAAAAACTTGGCATATTTTCAGTCACTCCGAGACAACGTTCGGAAACGGAAAACCATCGGAAATATATTTGCCAGCAGTTTACAACAATCTACTGACGGTTTGCGAGCATCATACAACATCTCTTTGCTGATTGCTAGATCTGGTAAGCCTCATACAATTGGAGAAGAGCTTATTCTACCAGCAGTAAGAGAGGTTCTACACACAGTTCTACACAAGTCACCTGACCAAATTATAAAAGCTATTCCTCTCAGTGATAACTCTGTTCAGAGAAGAATAGATGAAATGGCTGAAAATATTGAAGAAACATTGTGTAACATGCTTAGGACAACAGAATTTAGTTTACAGTTAGATGAGTCCACTCTGCCAGGCAATGAATCTTTGCTTCTTGCTTATGTTCGTTTCGTCAAAGATGAAAGCTTGGTTCAAGAGCTGTTATTTGCGAGACAGCTTGAAACAGACACAAAAGGGGAGTCAGTATTTCGTGTCGTTGATGTTTTTTTCAAAGAGAAAGACATCCCACTTTCTAACATTCTTGCTTGTGCAACAGATGGGGCACCATCAATGGTAGGTCGTCATCGTGGCTTCATTAGTTTCTTGAAAAAAGCTGTACCTGGAGTACTTACAGTGCACTGTGTAATCCACAGGCAGCATCTGGTCGCAAAAAACCTGAGTGGTAGACTACACAAATCAATGAATACTGTTATCACAGCAATAAATAAAATCAAGGCACATGCAATCAATTCCTGACTGTTTCGACAGCTGTGCACTGATAATGATGAAGAGTTTGAACGTTTAGTGTTGCACACAGAAGTTAGATATCTGTCAAAGGGAAACTGCCTGAGACGTTTCTATTCACTGATTGATACAGTTGTAGAATTCTTCCAAGACTCCAATTCTGTTCTGTGTGATGAACTAAGAAACATGAAGCATGACATTGCTTATTTGGCAGATATATTCACAAAGTTCAATAAAGTTAATTTGCAGCTGCAAGGAAATGAGGCTAATCTAATTACAGTCAAATCAGCTATCTCCACCTTCCTGGCCAAGTTACAGTTATTCAAACGAAACATAGCTCGCCATGCACTCTACCAGTTCCCAAGCCTCTCTGAATTGGATAAGGAAAAAGGCATACCATTCGATGACCTTCAAGTGTATTGTACACACCTGGATGAACTGCACAAAGACATGTCTGAGAGATTTGAGGACATTTTATTGCTTGAAATACCAGACTGGGTGATCAGTCCATTCCTAAATGTTGACGGTGAAGAAACTGGAGTGGCAGAGGAAGAACTGATTTCCATTCAAAATGACATTGAGCTAAGGCCAATGTTCAAAAAGTCATATCAAGATTTTTGGTTACAAAAAAAAATCTCTGACTGCTATCAAGTGCTGTGGAACAAGGTCAAGATGTACTTTATTGCCTTGCCAACATCATATTTAGTAGAACGGGGCTTCAGTGCAGTCGCCTTGCTTCTTTCCAAGCAAAGAAACCGACTGAAAATTACTGACCGCGGGGATCTACGACTTCTTCTTAGTGAGTTCCAGCCTGATGTTGAGAAGCTTATGTCCCTGCACCAAGCACATCCATCCCATTAATATTAAGTGTGAGACAATGAAGGTTACTGGTGGAATGTTTATTTACCATTCTATGTTGCTGAAACAGTTAAAACTGCTAAAAAATAAATTCGTTTACTAAATTGGGTTTTATTTGTGAAATACACATTTGTGTTTAACCTTTCTCTTTTCAAATTGCAGCATACCAAATATCAAGAAAGAGGTGTTTGTTTCCATATGTGTCTGTGGGGGGCGCTAGGAATTCACTGGGGAGCCAAGGGGGCGCCAGCCTGCAAAAGTTTGGGAACCATTGTGCTAAAGCATCACTCAATCAGCAGTTGAAATTGGTGTCAGAAGGACAATTTCGAGCAATTTTGATACTTCAGAGAATGTTTCATTTATGAATTTCACCAAGTTACTAATGTTTGGAATTTTAGCGAAAGTATCATTTGCATACAAAATGGATAATTCACATTTTAATTTCTCTTTATTAAGCATTGAAGAATTCGCAGAAGTTGCCCCCATATGATCGGTAGGAAGAGAGTTTCTTTAGAGTTTGAAATCACCTGAATTTACTATGGTAAATGCATAAAACATATCTGAAGTTTGGAAGTTTTCTTTTAATTCATCTATAATTTTATTGCACACTTTTTCTGCGCATAATTCCAAATAAGGAAAAGAAGGATGAGATGTTTCCCTTTTACGCCTTTTTCTTTGCTGTGATGTTAAATTATCTGTTATTGGTTTTGATTGGTCACTATTATTGGAATATTCCGGACACATTTTCACGCAGGTGGATAATAACTACGCGTATTTCAAAATTCTTGAGTTTCTTCAGAAGTAATGCTGCTTGTTTTTCTAAACTGTAAGATTCCACTAAGAATATCATGTTTTAACATATAAAATAATTCTAAAAAGAAAATAAATTCTTCATCTTCAAAAATTTTCTTGAATCCAATAATAATAATTATAATAATACTAATAGGTATTTATAATGCGCCCTTCAGGGCTGTTAGCCCTCACAGAGCGCAGGTTGTGTAGCGCGTGTAGAGAAAGTTTACAGAGGAGAGAAGGCAATTCTGAAGAGATGAGTCTTCATGAGACGTTTAAAAGTAGCAAGGGAGGGAGAGGATCAGACTTCGGCAGGAAGAGCATTCTAGAGTCTAGGAACACAAACTGAGAAGGAACGGTCACCCATCGAGCAGAGGACAGAACGAGAATGTTCAAGAGAGGGAGCGAGGTTAAACCGGAGTGCCCGAGGAGTTTGACGACGGGAGAGGGCAGACGAGAGATAAGGTGGAGCCTCGAGGTTTAGGGCCTTGTAGGTGATGAGAAGAATTTTATAGTGGGTACGGAAGCGAATAGGTAACCAGTGTAGCTCCTGTAACAGATGCATCGAAGGAGAGAACCGGGGGCGGCGAAGGAGGAGCCGGGTAGCATAGTTTTGAACTACATAGTTGTAGGGGGCGAAGTGACGAAGAAGGGAGATTCCCTAGAAGAGGATTGCAGTAGTCTAAGCGTGAAGTGACGAAGGTATGAATAGCAGTCTCAAGGTTTCGTCGATCAAAATGGGATCGAACACGTGAAAAGTTGCGAAGGAAACCGAGGGAAGACTTACAGATACGATGGATGTGCGGTTTAAACGAGAGTTGTTCGTCGAAAATAACACCAAGATTACTGACGGTAACAGAGAAGGCGACATTGGTTTCCCCAAGGTTAAGGGAGGGAAGGAGAGTTTTAGATTTATCCACCATGGTAGCGGTACCAACAAGGAGAACTTCAGTTTTATCGTGGTTAATTTTGAGAAAGTTGGCAGACCGCCATTTGTTTATGGAGGAGTAGGCTGACCTTTCAGCCTACTCCTCCATAAACGAATGGCGGTCTGCCAACTTTCTCAAAATTAACCACGATAAAACTGAAGTTCTCCTTGTTCTCCTTGTTGAGAGAAGGACACAGGGGATGAAGAAAGGTATATCTGAGTGTCATCAGCATAGAGATGGAAGGACAGGCCCAAATCGCGAAGAAGGGAGCCAAGAGGAAGTAAGTAGATGCGAAAGAGAAGGGGACCAAAGACTGAGCCCTGAGGCACCCCAAAATGAATGGGCGCAGGCTCGGAGGAGAGGTTATCGAGCGCGACCGACTGAGTGCGGGAGGAGAGGTATGAGCGGAACGAAGCAAGTGCGGTGCCCGAGAGACCAAGGAAAGTTTGAAGACCATCAAGGAGGACAGTGTGGTCTATTGTGTCGAAAGCAGAGGAGAGGTCCAGGAGGACTAGAATGGACGCACGACCCCTATCGGCAGCTCTATGTAAATCGCCTGAAACATTAAGAAGAGCGGTTTCAGCAGAGTGCTTCGCTTTGAACCCCGATTGGTACATTTCATCGATATTGCTGTTAAAAATATGGTCATTAAGGTGAGAGTAAACCACTCTCTCGAGGATCTTAGAGAGGAATGGAAGCTGTGAGATAGGGGGATAGCTAGATGGTTCAGAGGGGTTAAGGTGTGTTTTTTTAAGGATAGGTCGAATTGAGGCATGTTTGAAGGAAGAGGGAACCACCCATGTGGCAAGAGAAGTGTTAAAGAGATAAAGAATCAGTGGGAGGACAGCAGGGAGAATTTGGTGGAGGAGTTGGGTGGAAAAACGTCCTTAGGGGACGTAATGACCTCCTTGAACGAAGGAGTTCCATGGTGAACCAAGGGGCGCGGTGATGGCGGTTTGAAGAAGGAGTGATAAGTGGGGCGTGCACGTCAAATGCTCTTTTGATCCAACCCTTCTTCATTTTGAATAATAGTAAAGGACTCTATTATTTGTTTTATGTTTTCATGTACTGCAATCATTATTCTAGATTGAAAATTCCAACGTGTCTTACACTCTCGGAATCTGAGCAGTACAGAATCTCTGGAGCTGACTGAAAGGTGAAATAAAAAACACATCAATTCCATTCAAACTCGATAGAACAAGTTGATCCTTTTATTAAAAGAAATTATTTTCTTAATGATTAAGATTAATTGGTGTGCGTAGCAATGAACGTAATGACTCACCGACTCATCGTCAGCTGTTTCGGGCCAGACTTGCCTGGCCCATATTTTGAGCTATTGAGTCACATTGTAAAAAGGATGATATGCAGCGGCTGGTGAGTCGGTTAAAGAAAGAGTTAAGATATATGACTAAATGGGCCTGAAGATGTGAGCCCTTCAGCATTGGTTTGGAAGAGGCTTTGAAGAAAATTTATTTTATACGCTCGGTGCAGGCTTTGCAGGCATTAACAAGTTTTTGATATGGAATTTATCTTGTATACTTATATTTTATTCATTTTGTTGGTGGGGCCCGGCCCCTCCGGCCCTAATGTACAAGCCACCACTGTATATAAACAATAGCTCCGCCTAAAAACTAAAAATGATAGTGGAAACAGAGAGGGATTGAGATTAAAAAGGTGTATATAAAACACTATGGCTTGAAAAAGGCAGGCCATGAATCTTCTTCTATGGTTACCAATGAAAGAAATAAGAATTCTTCTTGAGAAAGAGAAGTCTGGACTTCCTTATAAATCCCTTTGTAAGGCTATCATTCGAGATGTTTCCTACTTTCATACCATAATCTTACTCCCGTGTATCAACGCTGGTAGCAGCATGGTCTCTGGCTGGTTCCACACTCAAATTTGTAGCATACACTAACACTTCGATCACCTCTGGTTCGATATTACCAGTCCAACTTTGCTCTCGCAATCTACTTTGTCTATACCAATATCATTGGTGATACATCCTATATACTTCAAACACCTCACTTTTTCAACTCGAAACAATACGGATTTTATTTTCATACCACACTCCATCCACACACCCAAACACCATCACCTTACTATTTTTTTCATTTACTTTTAGCTCTCTCTTCGCACATCTCTCGTCCAATACTTCGATAAGCATTTTCAAATCCCACTCTCTCTTTGCCAATAACACGGGGTCATCGACATACAGTAACATAGATAGCACAGACTCCTCACTATTTATTCTTCATCATCTTCATATCCCTTCCCTCATTTCCAACATTCGTATTTCTCTCAGTACTACTCCTTTAAGGCAAAGGGTTTCGATGTCACTAGGGCGACATCGAACACTCTTGCCTTATCTCAAAACTTTATCAAACCACGCAGCAATGACTTCCACCAAAAGAAAAACCTTTTCTCCCCATCCTATAGTTTAACACTGACTTCTGCATGTATCAGCACCTGCCACCATCTCTCATCATCTACACGATCATGAGCTTTCTTCATTTCTATGAACCAAGCAAACATATTGCCTCTTTTATTCCTTATCATTACAACCAGCTAAGCTCAGCGAACAAAAATTGATCCAAGTGGCGTATTTAAAATAGTTTAAACTACATCGGCATTGGGAGAGAAGAATCTAGAGCTAAGAAGTGTGTGACTGGATTCATAGATTTATCAAAGGGGGTACGGTGCAGTACCTGTCTCATATGCCGGTTAGACGAATCACGTTTCTGCTTGTACGAGTTCATCGTAGACCTAATGAGGCTTTCGAGGAAGAAGGCGTGCAGGGGGCGGTTCAATCAGGAAGAGGCTCTGTGATGTCCTGATGTTGTTTTAATTATGACGACCAGGTTTTGTCGTTATACCTTTATCATAACACGGAACGTAACATTCCCATCCCTATTTTCCAGAATAACAAATCCCATGTTCACCGGACATGAACTGTAACTGACTGGCATGATGAACATTTAGAAACAATCAAACATCTGGAATGACCGAGAAAAGTACCGGATCTGAACCTCATCGAAAAATCTATGGAACTACCTCAAAAGACGTGTCTAATGTCAGGGACAGCATCCACCCAATCTATCCGAATCACACAATTCTTTGATGCAAAAGTGACTAGACATTGATGTCTCCTACATCTAGAACCGAGATAAGTGCCAGTACCGGAGAGGAAGAATTACAACAGAGCGAATTGGGACGGGCATAAGGAGTAACTCCTCAACTTTGTGCCGGTGATCTAATGGTTGCTAACAGGGAAGAGATTGACCCAGAGAACGAGCGCATGAAAAAGCTCTTGTCGCGGCAGAAAACGATAAAATCTCGATAACTCGATAACGCTGACTTATATAATGACTACCAGTTCGGATTCCGCAAAGGAAGATACGCCAAAATGGCACTTGGCATCATCACTGAGAATAGCAAAATCCAAAGCAGATAACAAGTACATCGATCTGGTGCTGAGAGATGTCGAAAAGGCCTTTGATAAAGTCTGGATCAAAAGCATGAAACATAAGATCTTAAATATCCAGTAAAATAACAACCTGAATAGAATTCTCTGCGACTATCTCAACGAATACGAAGGAACCTAATTCAAACTAGAAGCTGGACTGCCCCAAGTGAGTTGCCTCAGCCTATTGCTGTATTCCATCTAAACAGCAGCACTACCTCCACCGAGAATACCTGAATGCCTTAACCTACATTTCGCTTCGACACAACCCAACTAGTTCAGTCAGTAGAAAAAAGTAAACCTTCAGGCGGGGATGACAGCAGTTGAAATCGATAACATCAACTGATTCGAGAGAGACTAGAATATCAAAATCAATAGACTAAAATTTACTATAGTCGCAATTTCAAGAGAAAAGGTATTTGCTATCGAGGTAAAAGACCCACTCTACCGATATCATTCCGAAGGCAAAGTACCGAGACTAAAGATACTCTCGATCTGCTAAAATCAACACATACCATATAGCCGAGAGAATAAATAATACAACACCAGTGCTAATCATTCTATAAACCCTAAGAGGCTTAAGCCCCCCAAATATATATATATATATATATATATATATATATATATATATATATATATATATATATATATATATATATATATATATATATATATATCGTACTAGGAAGGGAGGTAACTATTTACCCTCCCATCCCGCTATTTACATCATTTAGAATATAAGAGTATATAAAATAAATGCTGGTTTCGTATACAAGCCAATATTATGCGACTGCAAAAATATAGGTAACATCGATAAATTTTGTTTTAATGATTATAGGGGCTGGGAAAGACAATATTTCTTATTTAATTAATTACGTTTTGGGTATATTACCCATCTTCTTCTATAAATTAGAATTACGATACAATTCATATTAATTTTTTGAAAAAGAGTAAGATCCCATAAACCTACTGTATTTTTTAAAAATATAATCTTTAATTAATTCAGGTGGACACTTTTGGTTTCCTTTATCTGCAAAGTCTCAAAAGATCGACGATGAACATTACAAAGTTTTCCGATTTAATTCTTGGACAACCAGTGCTGGTTTTGCCGATTTCTACGTGTTCCAGACACCAACTCCCGGAGTAGAAAGAGATCATTCGAATTTAAGTGGCTTCTTTGTATACAAGGTAATGTGTTTTGATAACTGGAGATCTAAAGGACCTTTACTTCTGTAACAAAGAAACCTATGTCGTTTTGACCCAGGTCAAATCTGTGGTGATGTTCTATACTGCATTTCACAGGGCAAGGGTTAAGCATTTAAAAAAGTGCTATTAGTTTAAAGTTAGGGGACTAATTAAAGGGGTGGTTCGATTTTCTATATTTCATTTAAATAGTTTGTGCTGCTCTGTTGTATAATTATAAGTTTTACGAAAATAAGGACTAACCAGCCTTTAAATAAGCCCTTAACCTTCAAAACTAACCATCCTTTGAACTTCTAACCTTCTACAGACGAAATGCTGCTTAGAACACCAAACTTATTAAAACAGTTCTAAATCTACTGATAAGATCATCTTAATTATAAGCTAAACCATTTTTATTATCCGATTTCCTACGCTTCTTTGACACTCGAAATAAATTTGAGATCTTTTGAATTTCGTATTTTGTTTTAACTTTTTCTTCTAGAGACCCTTGCCATTATTTAGCTACTCTTACTGTCGTGGTTGACAAAGCCAGAATATTCACTCTCGAGTTCCATCTTATCTTGCTTGTATTTTATAAAGAAAATAGAACTTGGTGGGCTGAGGGAGGCACTTACTTGTTTAATCGATGTCCTGTACCCTCACCTTCAGGATGAAGTTCGCGCATCTACCGATAACTGGAGTGCTCTCGGGTTGCACGGAAACCAGTCTGGACCTTTGGTGTTTGAAGGAATCTTATACAAATCAAGAATGATCGGAAAACCAGGGAATGGCAGAAGTGTAAATATGAGATCTACTGCCATTTGTGCAACCATGGCATACAACTGGTCTAGCAAAGAGTAGCCACCTTCAGATTTCATCCGGCATCCTCAAACATGCCTGGAATCAATTTGGTTGTAGCTACCCATTGCTATACCAATGACCAAAATTAATTTATCAAAATTATTTAAACCTTACCCATATAAGTACGAGTATTAGGATCGAAATTTGCAAAAATGTAATATTTACTGGTAACTATTACCTGTAGTTCTGGTACCTTATACTGGGAACTCTATTCATTAATTCATAAAAGAGAGATAGCTTGGTCATTTGAAAGTAATTAACCATGAATCACTGTTCTTAGTTGCGTGCACGCGACTAAGTAACCATTTTACTTTTCAATGAGTTTTTGAAAGTTTTGAAGGTCGTAAGGTCCCATGATATGTTTGTTAATTGATAATATGTTTGTTAATTAATTTATTTTCCAAAATTATTGAAATAATTGAGAGCACGTAACTTAGGTCTGTTACCTTGTTTAATGCAAAGAACACTTGTAGTCATTGCATTGTTGTGGTAAGCCGAATACAATTATCTTACTTGAGGACAATGATGAGGTTCCTAAAGTCTGTTTGTGCTGTTTGTTCAAATGGTAGTTGTATCTTCTCTTCAAAATCTTCACAATATTCTTCCCACTTAGAACAATGATGAAGTAGGGGCGATTTTCTTTCTTCTGTGCACGTCAGCGGTTTGGAACGGCATTGCCGTGGGCGCCATTGATTTAGCCAGAAAACACACGAGGCAGAAGACTCACGGTGATGTTGGGAAACGAGTCTGCGATTATTCCCCAATCCAAGTAAGATTTTAAACATACAATCGACATTTTTAACTTTGACTCTTTTGAGGTCACGGAATCAACGCAGGTCAACCGGAGATCCTGGAGTCAACAGAGGAGGATAATTAGAATTTAATATTGCTAAAAATTTGGTTGTTCTTGCAAACTAAAGTATTAATGAATTCCTAGAAAAAGGAACTTATAATTTCCGAATCATATAAACCACTTTTACACTAGAACTGCCAAATGTCCAAATGGTTTTTTTTTTAGAATTATGGGGGTATCTTAGCCAAAATGTTTAGGAAAAGAGGTTCGACTAGAAAGTGGCGATGATGGGTAAAGTGGAAATGTGGGACAGGACCCTGAGTAATCAAAAATAAAGACTAAGAGGAGTCACTGGGGACGAGGAAGGCGTGCAACAATTCTGCACCTGCTATTACTCTGCAATGAACACTGACATCTTTACAGGATAAAAGTCGCTAAGCTCTCATGGAGGGTGTCGAACATGGTGCCTTGGGTGTTATGGAGTTCAAATTAGCTTTTTTTTCACTTCCAAAACAACGTTACAACTTGATGGGTGATGAATTACACTTAGTTCTTGGTCTTTTCTCGAAATAAATTAAATTTAAGAGGTACGAAAAGGACCAATGTATTAAATTGCTCTCTCGAGGACCACGTCGGGCGATGCATCAACGAGACGAATGGCTGCCGAAGCTTCCTTTTCGCCCTCGCTTCTCAAATTGATCGAAAGACGAATAACAACGATTTCTCTCTCCACCAAGATCTCACCTTTTCCCCCAGGTGAGGTTACGGACTCAGACACCCGTTCCCACGCTGTTTTTCCCTCACCCCGATGTTTGAGGATCAAAATTTCCCTACACGCATGTCACGCTGTGGCTGATGGATATAGAAACAAACATCTACTACCTTCCTCCCGAGATAAAACCATCCAAACATTATACTAACCATCTGTAATGTTTGGTGTATGGTTGCACAGAGCAGTTGCGTGGTTGTTTTCATAATATATGTAACCGCAAGTGCTTTTACGACGTTGTTGCCAGGACACAAAAACGTGCCCTCCTCTTCCCGACATTTAGAGTCAACATCATTTACCAAAGTTATCTTTGTCATCTTCACTTTATTTCTTACTTTTATTTGTTCTTATATTTGTTATCCCACATCTATTTCATCCTGATGTAAAAGAGATTATATAAAGACACTACAGTCGCAAACATTAAATGTTCTTTAAATTTTCAATAAGAACTCCTTGGTTAACCATTCAAGTTTTAACCAATAGACCTTTGTTTGCCTACGTTTTGTTTTGAAGGCGAACAAATTGAGAACAAATCATTTGTTCGCAGGTCCGCCTATTTGCTCTGGTTGATGCAAGCCAAACACAATGCATCTGAAAATGTCTCTCGTGTGACAGACCTGATTCTGAAAGCGTGTGGAGGCGACGGATATAAGGTAATCAATCAGATTTGACGACGAACCTTTTCCTAACCAATACAATACCAGGTAATGAATTTATGGATGAAATTTAACTTTTTCATGTTTATTTGAAGTTAAGCTATGAAGGAACCATTAATCTAGTTTTCGTTTGTATTACTAATCCATTATCTAGCTTATAATTCTTTCGATGAGGTTCTAATTTGCAATTTAATTGACATGGTCTTTGTAAGGCCGTTCTTAAAGGATTTGAATGTGCTCCTGGGCCGATTTGAATCTGATATTTTTCGTTATTCTTGCTTTCCCTCAGCATTTATTTCTTTCTATTTTCTCTCCTTGTTCTCTACTCGCAGTGATAATGCTCTCGTTGAATGGCACCAATTTTCTTTATCTTTTCGGTCGTGGTGTTAAGTTGTGATGTTCGAGAGTGTTGTGCACTCTACTTGCTATATAGATCTTCCCGTAAAATTCCCTTTCCCCAACTTCACCCCTTATTGAAATATTCAAGAACTCTCGGGCAGAGACGTCCTTGTTAGTTTCGCTTTCGGACTAAGTAAACATAAACCATCTTAAAAGAAGGAAAAGATAGCTCTTTTATACCATGTCAACTATGAGATGGCTTATCAGCACTAGGGATTAAGTGAACTAGGTTGTTTATGTTTCATGGGTATTTTTTAGTGACAGCATAATATATACTCTCATGTACTTTCGAAAATTTAGTTTAATAAATATAAGACATCTATAAAATGACTGAGTGTAAAATAGCCATCTATAAGATAACCAGGCGAAGACAAGCCATGTATAATCTGACCAAATAGAGATTTATGTGTATGTATATTAGGAATAAGACACCCTCCTCACACACATACACCTTATAGTTAAATTGTTTTCTTCCTCGTAATTCACACACACACACACACACACACACATATCTTCGCTTGGTCATTGATATGAATAGGGACTGAAATCTATGCCTTTCTGTTTAGGTTCTTTTCGTTTGTTTCTCGTTAAGGGGTAGAATATTTGTGTGACAAGTAGGAAGTCGACAATCGAAAGGCGTAACTCGAGAATCTAGATGCGTATCTTGAGAATCTAGAGGCATGCCTCGATAATTGAGAGGCATAACTCGATAATCGAGAGACATAAGCCCATGAATTGAGAGGCTTAACTCTAAGAATCTAGAAGCGAAAGTTGAGAATCTAGAGGTGGAGCTCGAGAATCTGGAGGCTTAACTTGAGAATTAAGAGGTGTAACACGAGAATCGAGAGACGTAGCTCGAGAATCAAGAAGTGTAACTGGAGAGTCTAGAGGCATAAGTCGACAATCTAGAGGCAGAGCTCGACAAACAGGAGGCTAAACTTGAGAATCGAGAGAAGGAGCTCGAGAATCGAGAGGTGTAATTCGAAAGTCAAAAGGCGTAACTCGAGAATTTAGAGACCTAGCTCAAGAATCGAGATGAGATGCGTAACACGAGAATGAAGTGGCGTAACTAGAGAATTTAGAGACGTAACTAGAGAATATAGAGTTGTAACTCTAGAATAGGGGGGGGGCGTGACTTGAGAATCATTTTCCAATAGAAAACAAGAACGTCCCTGAGGGTCAGAAGGAAATGCCCCAAACCATTTTCACCCTGTTATATTGTGCGAATTTAGGAATGCTCTCAGAATCGTAGGAAAATATCATAAGTCGGTACGAATTAACGGCGGTGTTTCCCCATCGCCGGATACTAAAATGAGCTTAAAATTGCTTCTAGACTGAAGCTGGAGTCGAAAGATTGCTTCGCGATTCCAAGGCCGGCTGTTTGATGGCTCCAACAAATGAAGTGGTACGAAGCTTTATCGGAAGAGGCGCTTTGCTCGGTCTTGATACTTTAGATATGTGGTAAGGAAACTACTTTTTACATTTTTCACGCCTTTGTACCCTTCTATTTAACATGCTATATTACCACCTATCGCAAATTATCATATTATATTATAATGAAAGGTTAGATACTTCTCCACTTGGCATCTTTATAGGGATAAAATTTGCAACCACCAAATGGTTAATCATGAAATCAACAAAATGAGCTTGCATGAAAAAGAAGACCTTCTGAAAACCCTTAAAGAAGATATCGAAATGGAGAAGCATGCAAAGATATCTCGCCATCCCTATCAGGACACCGATTTCGACAATCCGTTTAATACAGCTCCCCCCAAACATATCAAAGTGAGTGAAAACATCCTTTATTTAAACAATCTTCCGGGTTCA
Source organism: Ceratothoa steindachneri (assembly GCA_963969495.1). Classification (NCBI taxonomy): domain Eukaryota; kingdom Metazoa; phylum Arthropoda; class Malacostraca; order Isopoda; family Cymothoidae; genus Ceratothoa; species Ceratothoa steindachneri. Next base: position 22,588,632 of record OZ018339.1, read on the forward strand.
GTTATGCATTATCAAAAAAATATTGTCATTTTTATTAAAAAACAAAACAAAACATTAATGAATGATCATTCGGATGGGAACAGGAAACTATTCTGTACGGAAGGGAGAAATTGAGGAACCATGACGAGAATAGTTGTATGAACATTAAGGGCAAAAACAGGAGGAACTTGTAAGGACTGTAGTCAAAAGTAGAGGTCAAGTGTACTTTGAAAAGTTGGATGATGCAGGTATTGAAGATGAAGCGAATGTGAATATGATTGGCTTTGAGAGTGTAAACCGTGCGTTGTATCAGAATATGAAAGCGATAAGCATTTAAAAAGTTGTTTGTGTCCTATGAGATTTGAAATTGCGACAGAAGCCGGAATAGATTATATTTGCGCTGATATACTGAATTTAGTGATTGAGTTATTCAAGGGGTCAGATGGTTGTGGTTTAAAGCATTTGTAAAAAAAAGAGTACCCAAAGATTAGAAGAATGCTGAGAGAGTAACGCTATATAAAGTTAAAAGGAAAAAAGTGAATGTAAAATGTACAGTGGGGTTAGCTTGAGTGTGGTAGGTGTATGGAAAATTTATGATTGGGTGTATTATAAGAATAACAGAGGGATTGATAGAAGATGAACAAGGTTGAGCAGGTTATTTATTAAATACAATGTCCATACCATCTTTCGATTATTTTTTGTCAACAAGAGAACCATTGGGAGCAGGTTCTCATCAAAAGATCCAATCCCTAGGAGCGTGTGCAGTAGTGTTGCTTACCTACATAATTGCGCAATGGGCCCCTTTGCAAAATACAGTACATTGACAACATTGTTTATGCCGTTGAGGCTAGGTTCTGTTCCCTTATGCCTTATGATGATCAGTCTCAGAACCGGAAACATTTTAAAGCTAAAAGAAGAATCGTTTATCAGAGAACATTTTTAACAGCGTGTTTGTATTTATTCATCTATTCTGTTAGAGGCACATGACATGAATATGGGGTTTGGTTTAATTATTTACCCACATCTTTTCCCCTTCATTCAAATCGAATCTGCAAACATTTCTGAAGCTCTACTTGCAACCTTGCCTCTGAAACATGTTATTAAAGCTTCGATTATTTATCGTCCCAAGTTCATCCTACAGAAATTTTCTTCAGTCAGCCGGGTGAATTTGTGAATATGGCCCCCTTCGTGAATTGCTAGATATCTCTAGAATTGTCTTTAGCTGGTTTCGCTCGTATCTTTAATCCCGTACTCATTATATTTATGTCGAAAATTTTATATCTTGGCCGAAGAAGGTGCGTTTTACTGTTCAACAAGGGTCGGTACTTGCTGCGCATCGTTTTTGCAGCTATCCTCTTCCTCTTGATATTCTTATGCGTCATCTTTTGGTATATCGTTTCATTTATCATGGTAATGACAAATGGCTTTCCTTTTCTTCAACTTCGTTTGTTGAAACTCAAAAATTGACTCTCGGACAACCATTACGAGATTCAAGCATTCCAAAATAGAGCTAATACTGATGGGCACTCTTATGGACGTAGCTTGCGGCTAATTTATTACTCTCTATCTTAACCTTGGCTCCTCCCATGCCTCCTTTTTTGATATGGTAAAAAATATAGGCGTCCAGTGGCGGCTCGTAGCTAAAATTAGTGGTGGTGCTGCATCATAAGTTTTTTAACATTGTTTTAATATTGTGTAGGGAGAAATAAACAGATAAAAAGAAAATTTATAGATAAACTTGATAAAATCCTAAACAGAACAAATCAAACATTCTTTATTTAGTAATACCCTAAATTGGTACAGTTCAAGCTTGATTCAATCACTTAAAAACGAAATTCATTCTTCTTTTTTTAAGGGGACCGTACAGGCTGATAGACCAAATTTGCGTTATTGCGATTTCATTCTATAATGTTTTGTCTATGTTCCATAAAGTATATTACAAGTTTTCAGGCTTATGTCTTCTTTAGTTAGTGAATTATGAAGATATTGATAGGAGTCGGTCCGCGTAAAATAAAGAACATTTAAAAAGAGTCTGACCATAAAAGAATTGCTCGAAAAATGTATAAAAGGACTAACACAGAATGCAAACGAAAGTTTGCAGAGCGAAAAAGACTAAATTCGTCGGTTTGAAAGGATTGGAATTCATCGCTAAACATGCTACTCTTGACTACAACCAAGGTTATGAACAAGCGAGTCTACTGAAGAAGATCAACTTGGATTCAAGCAGCCTAACTGTATTTTTAAAAGAGCAAGACAAAGTGATAAAAAGGAATAGATCTTTGTCAGTAACTCCGAAATACAAGAAAAAGAAAACAGCAGCAGAATATAGTCCAGGCGCTTATTAAATCTTATGAACTTCACAACAATGAGCAACGTGGTAAGCTATGGCACCTATCTCTACTGAGAGGTACTAGTCTGTAATACATACAGAGGGAGACCCAAAACCAATAAGAAAAAGAAATTATTAGAAAGAAAACAGAAAAATATGGAAGCTTATACTATGGAATGCTGTGAATAGCTGATGACGTGCTGATGAAGTGTTCATTTTCTGTTACTTTTTTTTACTTGCATTTTTCTCCAATGTCAAAATATTGATGAATGGAAGAGTCCTTATTTATTTTCCGATTTTAATCAAATAAAAACCAGCGTGCAGGGAAAAGGTTTGGGAATAATTCTATGGTTCAATATTTTTGAATTAGTTCATATATTTGAGGTTATGGATGGATCTCCTCCCCGCCTCCTAAAATGTTTAGGGGGTATATTACTGGAAACAAATTTTCTTGGGGTTTATATAAATAAATCAGAAAAAAATTAACCATAGTTTAAACGCACTGGGGGTATATGACATAACCAAAAAGTTATTTAATTTCCTTCTATTTTTTTTTAAATGGTCAAAATATCAATGTTTGAATGGGATCCCTGCCCGCCCCCTCAATAGGGGTGGCCATAAATTTTGCTCGTTTTAAAAATAGTTTTAGGATATTAATACACTGTTAAAAAAATAAGTAAATCGGAGATATTTATTTGCACAGCTTCCTATAAATTGCGTACAGTCCCTTTAATTTGCGCGGAAAGATTAATTATTTTCTCCTTGATCTCTGGACGACTGCTGAGGAATTTTTTCTCCATTGAAAACAATACAAGTGAATTTAGTCTTTCAGAATTCATAGTGGTGCTTAGAAAAGTTTGTATTTTTTTCAGTGTTGAAACGCAGCTTTTTGCCTCTGATGTAGTCACGAGAATTCTCAAGAGGATTTTTATCAGTTTCGTAATTTCACTAAGAATATCATCTAGATTATTTTCAAAGATAAATTTCAGTAGCTCAATTAATTAATTAATTAATCAACTAATTAATGAAAAGAACCGAAAAAAATATGAATTAAATTCTACACTTTATCACATTCAAGATTATAAACACGTTTTTAACCAAAACACACACGGAGTCAAAAAGAAATACTAACTTCCACCAGCACACTAGGGTCTGCACTGCATGAGCCTTAGTGCTCTCTCTCTCTCATTAGCATACAGCTTCCTATCTGGAACATGCGAGCATGCGCACAACAGCGAAACACCGCGTCGCTGGAACTGTGAAGCGCACAGTTCTATGCAAGATTTTGTGTAATTTTTTTCCTAAGCTAAGGGGTTGCTTCAGCTAACATTAAGCTTAATGATTATATAATATACAAGTATAAAGAAAGAATTAAAGAAAAGAGGACTCATTATATTAATGTTATCGATAATATCTAGTGGAAATAGAGGGTTCTGCAGTCAGTTACGCAGTGCCCATACACGAGCCGCCACTGCCCCTTTTATTTTCTTCGTCTTTTCAGCCGAATCCTTTCACACTGAATACAACTTTCAGATTGTCAGTCATTCATGCCTTCGTCAACTCGCAGTTGATCACATGATACTACTCATCAACCTGTCCAACTGCTTCTAACAATTACACCTCGTATTCTTGTCCGCGGCGACTTTTCTCTCAAGCAACTCTTCTACTTCGCGAACTGCACCGGTCGCCTATTCGATACAGAATCACTTGTAAACTTTTTTTTTTACATGTAAAACCTTAAATGCCGCAGCTCACTCCTATGTATTTCTCAGTGACTCAAATCCTGTCTCTGATAACGCCGCGCTTAGGTTCTGCGCCTCTTCTGAGTGTTAATCGTATTCGTCTGCGCAGCATTGGTCATCGTTATTTCTCTATATTTGCTCTGAGAAAATAGAATGATTTGCCAGCTCTGATTAAGTCCCTCCCCCCCTCTTCGTACATTCAAGCGTGCCTAGACCTGCTTTTGAAGATCCCCTCCTCCCTTCTTCCTCAAGCCTTTCCTTAGTTAATAGTCCTGCGCTCTGTGAAGAGACATGGCCTTGTAGAGCGACATATAAAAATCATTATTAGATTCCACCTCTCTGTTTACGAGATCACCTCAATTTGGCTCTAGAACAACATCCTGAGACTAACCACGATAAAACGGAGGTGTTGTTAGTTGATATTCCGATCGACATTTTCTCCCTGTATTAATTTAATCCCCTTTGTGTAGGGAGATTGTGAAAAGGTAAAAAAAAAGTGTAAATATATAATGAGAAAAATAAAGGGGAGGGGGGGGCAGAAAAGAGAAAAAATTAGAAGGTTTGCAAAGGGATGCAAGGCGCCTGGAGGTGAGGCTAAACGCTATCTTTGTTAATCGTTGAGTGTGATCGATTTATTTTATGGTCTAAGCTTAAGTAATTGTCCTCTTTTCAACTCTAGTGGGTAACTAGTTGCCCTTTCTGACACTTTTAAAAACCTAGCATTCGCTCTCAGCTTTCGCTCAAATATCGCGTTACCCATGTATGCATGTCTTTTCCGTGCTTTTAGTCTCTTCCAACTCGACCACTCCAATTCCCTCCTTTCAATTTGTTCAAACCCATGTAGCCCATATTCTTGTCCACCGGGGACGTTTTTCTCGTTCAAGTGGGAGGGAATGCCCAGAGAATAGCATTGACTCCCCATCCGGTTACACATAGGTGGTTTTAAATACACCAGCCTCCGCCTACCTCTCTTCTTCGCTCAACCTCCACCAACCCTGAAAAGAGGTATGTTTCGGCTCATCTCCTTTCTTGCATCTACATCACTGTCCCTTTCCTTCCGCAGAGGTTTGCGCCGTATCAATTAGTGCTCCTTAGGCGTGGAATGAACTGCAGGCCACTTTGCTCTCTTCTCCCTCTTTTGGTCCCGCTCTGCTAGGGCCCACGGCTCCGAACAGTGCAATTTAAATTGCCCTTATTATTATCATTATTCCTGGAACATTTTACAGTGTTCTAAAAAGCTCTTTTATCCCTATTCAAACGTCATTAATTTCTTGACAACCTACTAGTACAAATCTCTAGAAAAAGATCGTAAAAAGAAAACAGATACTTATAAGTACGAATTCGACCCCTATGGCAGAGTTGTAAATGAAATACAGAAATTGATGGGCGCCAGACAAACCTCTTCTTCGGGAGAAAATTTCTTTAAAATAGGTGCTGAAAATTCCTCCTTTCACCCCTCCTCGAATTGACTATATTTTCCAACCATTTTAAGGCCCCATACAGCCGAGCTGAGGTGAAACATGGCTTCGCATCGAGTGCTACGTTAAGCCACAAAAAATTTGAGTAATCGTCCCATTGGTACGAAGCAGTGGTGAAACCTGGACCCAAATAAGAACCGTCTATTTAGATAATGACATATAGGCCTTTCTTTAAGTTAATGATGAATAGACAGCCATTTTATAGTTTATTTGCATTGAAGTCGGAATGTGCGACAAGGCAATGCGAGAAATTAATTACTCAAGGAATACGACTATGTACAAATGTTCCGGTGGCAAATGTTCTTTGCAGAGAAACAGAATTAATGAAATGACATGAATAATTAATATAATCTAGGATTGCCAAAGTGTACAAAGGTTAAGATTACCACTCATTACCGGTTTTGACGAAGTACAGAGTAAATTGGGGGATTAAAATGAACACGCAGATTGCATTAATGTACACATTTGCCCCACAATGAGAGACCAATAAAGCTACAATGGCCTTGGAAATAATAATGACGAGATGGCGATACCCACACCTAAGACTGAAGGTGGAAAGGTAAAAACTCGAGTAATTTCGAGGACTTCATAGAAAGAACGGCTCATGATTAACGAAACGAAGCTTTGCGGTGGATAGATCGTCAAGAGAGACAGAGACTTTGGGTTGAGAATTTAGTGACGGAGGTGATTCAGCGTAAGATTCTGCCACAGCCAATGTCGACAGTAGAAAAGACGCTTACGCCGTAAGACGACAAATTGAAGTAGAGAATCGGACAGCAGATATGACGAATTATCAATAGAAGACAACAGATAGTGGAATATTAACAAGTCTGAACTTTGCTCTGGAAGTTGCTATTTGAGGGACGAAGTTCGATGGACTTCGCCCTTACCTCATTATTTTCTTCTTGTTTTATATCTTGGCATAATTACATTAGAGTGGGACGTATCCAGATCAGAGCCAATTGGGTTGTGTATTCTTTTTTATGTTGTGTAACACATGGATAAAAGCAACATATGCATATTAGGTTAGATTGGAGGGAAGCAAATCCTTTTTGGCAAAGAGATAGAGGAAGCCTCATTTGGGAGCGGGCAATTAACGCCATTTTAGTCTGGGTGCGCAATCGCTTATCATAAAACTAACTAATTCCTGTCATGGTACTCGTTGCACGTAAAAATTCGAAGGTGATTCTAATGAACACCGTTTTCACGGTGGGTGTTCACTTAGGAACATTTACTTTCAACAAAATTTAAACGTAATTATGTCTCATTCGTGTAAAAATAATCCATTAATTTAACTTTTATATTTTGAAGTAGTCCTATACGAATTATTTGAACTAAGCCGGATGAAACGATGGCGCACCAGCTAAAATAGTCTATAAGGAAAGCTGTACTCATTCGGGCATATTTTGGTGACTTGAAAGTTTAAGATATTAATTTTTATCGAAATCAAAAAGAGCCAAGACCAAAAAGGTTATCACCGCTGGAAAGGCTTCGAAAGGAGGCTTCTAAAGGAGAGAAAATTGAAGTTGTGTTAGTTAGAATGTATGGAGCTAAAGACCTCAAAGTCACGCAATTTTCTGGGGTAGATACACAAGAGTTGTGCATCTTTTACCTGTACAGATTATTTTAAGTAAGATCCTCTTTAGACTACTCTGGTTATATACATTCCACACACTTTCACTTCCCCTAACCTCATTACATTCTTTATAAACTTCGTTGGGCTTTACTTCTTAGTTTTAGGTAAATGATGGCAATAATCACCAATCTAATCGAAACCCAACAGAATATTGAGACAAGCGAAGGCACTCACCATAATCCGGCCTTAAATCCGGATTCATGGACGCCCTTAAAACTCGTCGCCAAGACAGAGATCAACCAATCAATGACTTCGTTCGTGTTCGGCTTCCCGAAGCCATCTGATCATTCCGGCTGCCTTCCGGGACAGTACGTTCAAGTAAGTTAAGACACAGAGTTTTTCAAGTTTGCACTTTTGAGTCAGGTGTGTGTGGAGTAGTTGGGTGGGGGGGCATGGGGTATTCACTCGAAGTCGTAAAATTATAATTATATGATTAAAAGTGGGTTTTTTAACCCACCTTTGCTCCTGGAGATTCGAAAACATATGAATCCTTGTCTTTCGAATTATCAAGTTGAACAGGAATCTCCAAATGCACTTCTCATCTCCAAGTCCCTCCTTAACTTATTCTCTTTTTTCTTCCTCTAATTTTCAAGCCATTACTTTTCGGTCACGTTTCCCTTCAGAAAAAGTATCATCCGTGCATACCTTAACTCTTTTCCATAATATTTAATACTAACTCACTCTTGAGACATATTGTTTATTTTTATGCAGTCAATATAGAACGTTTGGTTCGCTCAAAACTAGCTTGATTCAACTAAGGCTTAACCGTTTAATCAATGCAGATCTTGAACTCAATGACGGAGCAGCTATTAATAACCTCTTCAAAAAGACTATTACAATAGTTTGCGGCTTTGTTGTAAAGAAAGCCAACGCTTACACCCATTCAAATAACGCCTTTCACTTCTTATTAAGCTGAGTGCCCGAAAATGAGATTCTTGTTAGTGAAAAGGCGATTATTGTTGGCCTTAGCATTTAGAGTTGATAGGATTTCCTAGAACAGTCCTTGTTATAATTTGTTTTATTATTCTTTCGAGTTGCTAAATTATTATTTTTTTTGTCCGCCTTTCTTTTCTTTCTTTCTTTTTATACACCTGGATAGACTTAATTAGAGAAGAAAGATAAAGTAAAGGTTCTCAAAATACACTGCGCTAGCTTGGCCTTCTCCTCTGTAACTGACTGATTATACAGTAGCGCTATCTGGGGTAAATTCGCACGTGTTTTCAGTGCGCTCTGTTATTACTATATAAAAATTAACACATAAAAGAGCTTTTTAATTCTTGCAACATTATTAACCGCGTGTTCAAATTTATTACTCGCACTGTTTTTAATATTCAGGTTTATTCACGAAAAAATTACCGAACTTAGAATTAGTATTACTCAAAAACTATTAGAGATATTTTGGTCCTGTAAAATTTGTTTTGTCTAAGTACCAACTATTTTTCTTTTAATTTTGAAAATTTTAATTAAATTTCCTTTTGCGATTTTGATAAACAAATGGTTTTGGTGGAGACAAAAAAATTGTTTTCGCAAGGAAGTGAAATAATGGAAATCCGAAGTTGAAAATTAACAAATTTACCTGAAGAAAAATAATTCGACATGCAGCCCAGCATAATTCTATTTTATTTTTCTAAGTAGCTTTGGTACCAATGGAATGCATAGATAAAGACAAACCGACCTTATTACTGCGGAGAGTAAGTGAAGCAGACGTGTTTTCTCCGAAAACTGACAATTATGCGCAAGGAGATGTGAGTTACACGCGCACGCGCGTGGGCATACGCCCTAGGAAGACAAATGCAGCCTTTGGAGTTCTTTTTCGCCTCCTAGCATCACATCCCGAGTTCAAATAAGGGCCTATTACGTTCGAAACGGGTACCACCACCTTGGGGCCGTCATGGAAGACCCCTATGGCGAGAAGCGCTTTGCCATCAGGGTGAAAGAACGTTGTCAGAAGCCAGCGTAGAAAAGGTTTTTGAAGTTGCCTTCTCTAAACTTGGAATAGCCTATTGCCGAGTGGAGGATAAAGCTTATAGATACCTCACCGTCTGCGACATAAACCAGGATATATAAAACATTCTCAGCACAAAGTCCAGAAATGAGTTCGAAAAAATCTGCCCCATGCCTAAAGTCCCCCCCACATATTGCTGCGCAGAGATCGATCGTCTGTCGACGCATAGACAGACCACTACGTTAGCTCCTACTCTACTGATGAAATAAAGAATGAGATAGAGACAAATCGAAATTGGGCAAAGATTGACGAAATCTACAAATTTAAGAACCGTAAAGGGAAAGAATACAGTTATGTATTCAAAATAACATTCCAGACAACTGAGATGGCGAATAAAGCAACATAAAATGGATTTGTCATGTCCAACTCCTAGGTTTTGGCATCTTGCATTGAACGTGAAGTATTTGTCCCGCTCCAAGTTTACTTCTCGTGCTATGCCTTGAAGAAAAATTTCATAAAAGATTGTCCGTTCGATAGAAAGATGTGCTCAGAGTGCGCTGACGCAGATCATACGTGGAAAGAGTGCGCACAGACTGGAAAAGAAATAATTGATAGAAGGAAGACACAAAAAGGAGAATACAACATACGCACACGCGGTAAACAAAACCGATCAAAAGAGGATACTACTTCAGGAAGACCCTGAAATGAGGCCAGAATTGCTGATATGCATTCTTCGCGCACACTTTGCCAACGTTATAAAACTGGAAAGTTAGCAACTGAAATAAATAAGATGCTGCTTAACAACGGCCTCAAACCAATGAGGTTCCTGGGCAATCTTCCAACAGGGAAGCTGTTCTAGGTCCAAATAAAAACAACGAAGGAAACTATATGAAAATCTCAAATCACGTCCAGAGATCCCTACCTAAATAAGCCAAGAGTGCCGGAACCTAAAGATTGTTAAACTAAAGCATACTCCATGAGCAAATACGAGGACACTATTACACACATGCAAATAGTAAGTGAACGAGAGAGCGATCCAGTGGAACATATCCCCCCCCCTCAAACTCTTAGAACCACAGAAGATCTATATATGTAGCGAGAGAAGATGTTGATACTTGATTGTGGGAGAAGGGGTTGATTGATTGTGGCAAGTTTACCAGTTCCAAGGCGGAAGAAATATTTCTCCTCTGCTATATAGTTCCAACTTTGGGAATTTGAGTTCGCTTGAGGGTGTTCACCAAATAAGTTCGTATTTGGATTTACAAACAAGTTGAAAAATTTTTTTATTTTTTAATTTGAAGCTTTAATAAGATGAATGGCTGGAGTTGGTGAACCCAGATCCACTTTTCGCTGGAGGGAAGAAATAGGAAGACGAGGTTATGTGATCGACTGCGTTGATTATGAGGATATCTGAATCTGACTGAATCTAATGAATAATGTGTGCTTAATTTTTTTATATCTGTAGAGAAGGTGGGCGAGACCAATAAAGTTCCAGGCGAGGAGCTTTTTGTTTGAAGGCAATGTTTGTTCGAGAGAAAGAGAGAGAGACAGCGAGAGCAAGAGAGTGGGGGGGGGGAGAGATAGATAGATAGATAGAGAGAGAGAGAGAGAGAGAGAGAGAGAGAGAGAGAGAGAGAGAGAGAGAGAGAGAGAGAGAGAGTTATAAGCTGGCGTTAATAAAACAAATATTTGAATGATGGTTTTGTGGCGACGGAGTTTGTTGATCTAAAAGAAGATAACTGAGCAGAGCGAGATCAGATAGTCGCTAGTCGGAACACGTGAGTGTGGGAAAGAACGAGTACATGACTGTGTGCAACTCTTGTGTACATGGATCTCTACATATATGTGTATCAGGATTTACGGATCATCATCTGCATCACTATACTAGCCTCCCGGCTGGTATAGTGGTTAGCGCGCTTGCCCGGCAATCGTTGGGTCGGCAGTTCGAATCTCAGTCCAGGTTCTTTTTAAGCTCACACTATTTACTGAGAGGTTACCTCCGTGACTGGGCATCACGGTGGGTACGGGTAGTTGGAGCTCGTAGCCATGTCAAGCAGTCCACCTAAGAGAAGGCTAACTCTAATTTCAAAATCCTAGAGCCACAGGCATAATTTGCCTCTTCTAGAAGATCCTCTGTGAGTATCGAAAATATCCAAAACTGCAGACATCATACCAGGAGTCATTAAAGGGAAGTATAAGTACGACTATGACACTGATATAAGCGAAGTTTACTTGCATGCGGCTCTAAGAAGAGATTTAATTGAGATCCGACACAAGTCCTGCTTTAATCTCGCTCATGAGATGTTTAAAGACAAAAGTTTGGCAGAATAAGAATCCCAGTCAGAGAGAATGGAGCTGAACCAACGCATTCATATTGGAATTAAAACATGAATAACCGAATAAGGTATATTAGAAATTTGAAGATCTTTTCCCTCAATATTAATGGGTGGAAAAAAGAGACATCCTACCGATATACGCCTAACTACTAAACATGAATACAATGAAATTATTACTTACACTAACTTGACTTAAAAATTACATGAAGAACAGAAAGTATAATGGAAATTAACTCGGTAAAAATCAAATTAACAAAATGATCCGAAGTGGCTTAAAGGGTAAGGTGTATTCCACTCCCCCGCAAAACATCAATCAGTTAAAAGATGTATCACAGGTGAAGTCAATTACTTAAGGAAAATCAACAGTTGATGTAAATAGTTGTGCAATCAATGCCATCAAAAACACTAGTGTGCTTGGAAAGAAATGGAGGATATATTGAAGGAAACGGGGTTTGGAAAATTTTAAAAATACATTTTATATTAACCATATATAGAGGTGTTTCGTCATTAATAGACATATAAATTTAATAATTCTGGACTTCGGATTTTCCTTATTTCACTTCCTTGCGAAAACATTTTTTTTGCCTCCACCAAAACTATTTGTGTATTAATATCGTAAAAGGAAATGTAACGAAATGTTTACAATTCAAAGAAAATTGATGTTAGATAAAACAAATTTTATAGCGCCAAAACATCGTTAATAGTTTTTGAGTAATACTAATTCAAAATTTAGTTAACGTTTTTGTGGCTTACCATGTATATAGATTTAACGAGTCGGCATAAGTGTTGTTTACATTTTTGATCGCCATCTATATGTGTATTGTCAAATAGGGCTGTGGTTGAAAGAAAGCAGGTTGTTTTTGAATGTTCAGTATGTTACCTGAGTGGTACAGATATTCCGTTGGAAGAGGAAGTGAATCGTTTGCGTGATGAATGCATGAAGTTATAAGATTAAATGCAGGATCTGAGAAGGAAGGTAAGTGTTTGTGTAAAGAGTAAAGCTGAGACTAGGAGGGTGGATGATGCGAACAGTACGAGTTGTGAGTGATGCAGCTATGAAGGTGTTATGGCAAGTTAGGTATGAGAGAGAGAAAAAGGGACATACGACAAATTAACTTTACTAAGAGATTCAGTGCTTAAGAAAGTGATTGGAATAGACCTTGAGTAATGGTTTAAAAGAGAGTCTAAATGAAAAAGTGGTTCGTTGTGGAGTGAATGATAGTTTGATTGAGAAAAAGAGAATAGATAGAATTAGGAATAACGAAAGTTGGAATAGGAGGCTGAGTGAAGTGTTTGTGGCTGGTGAGTCTCAGACTAGATATTAAAATAGGAAATTGAATGCAAGTAGGTGGAAGAGTGAAGGCTTTGGAATTCTATAATTTCACTACATATTTCTTTATTCCTGATCTCTTTTGGATTTAACTTCATCTTCCTCGCCCTCTCTAAATCTTGCTAATGTTTGTTTAATCATTCCCATAGACATACACATTATCGTCGTTTGTGTACCTCGCGAGTATGTATGTATTATCCTACTTACTTTTTGTTGTTTGGATTTGGTTGATATTTTTGTGAAGAGCTTTCAACTAACTTTCCTTGTAGTCATTTTTGCAAATATATATATATATATATATATATATATATATATATATATGATTAGTTGAAGTCTAGGCTGAATTTCTCTTTGACAAACTTGATTTTATTCTTCTCAATTTTAAGTATGCAATTCTTAATTGTGGGTGTGAAATGGAATCTACTAGTTGGGTGTCAGAGATCAGAGAGCGAGAGAGAGAAAGATGCGCGCGGCCGCGCTTTTCAAGGAGAAAGAGAGAGAGAGAGAGAACAGACACTCGGTTGACCCTTTTTGTCTGCGCGAAAAGCTGTAGGAAACTTGCAGATCCCATTGGGAGTCGGACAAAGTTCGCCTCGCCGGCTTAGGAACTTTCCCGCGATCGTGCTAATAGGGCGATAGTACCCTTGCCTGGCGATGCGTTGGACCCTAGAACCCTCCCCTTGGGGCGAAGGGGGGAAACCCTATTCGACCCGACTATAAATCCTCCGGCGCCAGAATTGGAAGTCAGTATCCGCCACCTGGAGCCTCGTCAGTGTCCGCCGTCTGTCCTTCCCCGTTCGTACTCGCTATTCGAGTCCCGTTGGACTCTGCGCAATTCCTTGCAGAACCCCTCAAGCTCCGGGTATTCTCGTCTAATTCGCGTGAGCCTACCCCGTACACGTTGTTATCTGCTCTTCGAACGCAACGCGCCCAGTCTCGATTCGGTCTTCTAAACTCGAAGGTAAGATTTAAATTCATCCCGTTAGTATTCATTATCAATAGACTATTATTTGAACTTTGCGCCAAGGAAAGGATTACTTCCTCGGACTAAATTTTCGAGGTAACAGCCACGCGCAACTCTCCAGTGCAAGTGCTCTCTCTTCCCCCCCCCTTCCCCCAGTATAAGCTTCCGTCGTCGGCTTCGTGTAAGTTCAAGGCTATTCAAGCGACCCTTCGGCCAGTATTGTTCGTTTGAATGTACAGCGACCGTCCCCGCCATGCCCCCCTCACCTTTAAGACGCTGAAACTCATGTACATCTAATTTGTTATATAGCTTGCTTCAAAACCTCTGTTTAACCTTTGTAAAATGAATATTAATTTGCATATTAGTAAAGTTATTTTTTTACTCGTTTTCCTATTGTCCAAGAACCTTCAAAGATAGCTGACTTTTTGGCCAACCTAAAATTCAGTTAATTTGCATTATGTCTGTATTATAAGTATCCCACGCACACAGCCGTCATCTCTCTCGGCTGAGAAACGCAGGAAGAGTTGAACTCGACCCTATCCTACGATATATATAGTAATATCTATTTTATATTAAACTTGGGTCAGGTTTATAGGGGTTAATCTTGGTCAGCCAATTGATTGAAATTTGATTAATCTATTGGTTAACCTTGGTTAAATTGTTAATTGTTTGCTAATCTTGGTTCCAGTTCTGCAATTTAAAAGGTGAGAAATAACCATTGCATACCTACTTGCAAGGTGTATTTGTTCCTGTTCCCATTTATTTATTTTTGTGAATTGATTGTCGAGTGACCATGTTCAACTATTATTTTTATTTCCCCACGGAATTGATTATTTGTCCTTCAAGGCCTCATCTTGTGCGGTAAGTTGAAGGCATAGAAAAATAGTATTATTCTTCGTATTGCTGTTCTAGGACTGCTGTAACTCTCGTATCAATGAGAGTGAAGGATTTAGGTAAAATCTTGACCTCAAAAGCTCTCTTGCGAGTGTTTTCCCCACCCTTTGTTGTTTGTGTCTTCGTTTTGTTTAGCAAAACCATTCGCACTCCCGTTTGTGCGTAAAGAAATCTACAATTCTGCTCTATTCATTGTCGTGAGTTAATTTAATTTTTGTTCTTGTGCTCATCGCATAAAACCAGCATCATGTCGTCGTTTGAAAATTTCATTACCCCAAGTTGAGTCACTTGGACTCAGTAGCAAAGATGTGATAGCCTAAATCCTGGAAGAAGAAATAAGAGAAAGAGATGAAAGAAGAGACAAAAGGAAGAGAAAAGAAACGAGAAGAAAGAGAGAGAATTCGCTCTAACGAATTGGAAATGAGCAGAGTTAGGAACGAGACGCACTCCATAAACGACTCAAGTTCTAGACTAGACGCACCGCAGTCTTCAACCATAAAACTAGCCGTCTTTAAAGAAAGAGAAGACTTCGGGTCTTATCTCACCCACTTCAAAAAAAACTTCGAGGTAAACCAGTGGGACATTGAGACGGACAATTATTGCCCTTGCTAAGCTCTCAACTCAGGGGTATTTTTATCTCCCTCCCTTTAGATGCAACAAAGGATTACTCATCGTTAAAAGCCAAGTTGCTCGCCGCTTATAACATGACCCCAGAATTCTACCGAGATAATTTAGGCACTGTCGTATTCAACCAAACCAGACATTCCGACAGTTCGGCTGCTCCCTACAGCTTTACTTTAATTTTTGGATTGACACGTCCAAGGTGCCTCATGAATACGACGCCCTGGTTGATTTCGTCCTCAAGGACCAATTTCTTGCGTAGCTCCCTTCGGAAATCAGATCCTTCGTAAAGCACCGGAAGTGCCATACTCTCAAGGAATGCATCGAGGAGGCAGACGTCTGCGCGGCTAGCCACAACTGCTATCCGAAAGAAGGGAAGAAATCAGAACCCACATCTCCTAAATCCAATACCAGCAAGAACAAATTTGTTCCTAATAATGGGAATAAGTTTGTTAAGGTGACTGAGTAAACCTCTGAGTAAACCTCGAGCACAAACCTCTTTTCTCATCGCACCACCGTGATGTTAAACCCTTTACTCTCAACCCCCCTGCTTCGTCGTTCTCCAGGAGGACCATCGCGTGCTATTCCTGTGTAGTTCAGGGTCACGTGAGAACCAATTGCCCTGAAAACTCGAAGTTTAGAAGCACCCCTCCTTCTTACCAGATACACCAGGTCAGTGCCACTTCTACGCACCCACCGTCGCAAAATAAAACCCCCTCTTCTTCAAACCCGCCGAAAACTGCTGGCCACAGGTAAACTTTTTTTAGATAAAAGTATCCCTGGGGCCTTCAATTCGAAACTGAAGAGGTGAATGGGTGCTGGTTCTTCACCCTCATCTGTAATACAGGGTGCACGTGCATAGTTGTAGCCGATGAACTACTCCCCCCTGTGGCTCCGGACCACGATAACTTTGCCATAGTGCATGATTACCAGAAGCGCGCCAATAAATTCCCCATTGTTCACTGCTACATTGAGTGCGCATATTTCACTGGTTGGGCTAAAATCATTGCAGCCCCCATCGACTTTTGTGCGGTCCGAATTGGTCAGTCCTCTCGGGTATCTCCCGCCCGCGCGGATCGACCCGTTACTACCCGTTGCCACGCGAAGAAGGAACTACAAGCCCATACACCTCTGGAACCTCGTGTGCCCCCGAATTCCAGAGTGCGATGAGCTATGACTTTGCCAAAATGCCAGAGGGAATGTGAGTCTCTTAGTCCCTTGTGGTCAAAAGCCCAAAACAAAACGCGCGAAACCGTCACAGGGTATAAGGTGATTTCCTTCCTCATCAAGGAACACCTCCTTTATCGCGTGTGCACCGAGGAAAACGTCACTGAGTCCCGCACACTATGTGTACCCCGCTCCCAAGTCAATGCAATCCTGCAAACGGCTCACGATAGCCTATTTGCTGGTCTCTTCAGCCACACGAAAACCGCTCAAAAGATCTTCAAGTATTTTATTGGCCTGGCGCGACCGAAGAAAGTCTGCGATATTGTCGTTCGTGTGACATTTGCCGGAAGACGGCAATAAAAGCCCTTATTTCCATCATTTCCCGTGTGGGCCTAACCAAAGAAATCATCGTGGATAGTGGTCGTCAATTCACCTCCGAATTAACTGAGTACGTCGGTAAATTATTGATGATCAAGCACATGTTTACCACTCATTTTCACCCGACTGGGCATGGAATGTACGAGAGGCTAAATGGAAGCATCAATGCCATTATCAGGAAGTTGTGTGCAGATCATCCCACTGAATGGTACCGCCTCCTTCTGGTAGCCCTTTCTTTGCCTACCGTGAAATCCCCCATCGTACATTTGGATTCGCCCCCTTTGAACTTTCATATGGTAGGAACGTCACAGGCCCCTGATTATCATAAAGGAACTTTATTTCAATCAGAAATTGGATCAAAACATCCAGACTTCTTACTCGTATCTGCTGGATTTAAGAAGGAGGTTGGAAAAGTGCGCCGAAATTGCGTCTCAGTACACCAACATCAATTTTGACAAGTATAAGACATACTTTGATTGCAAGTCCAAAGAAAGGAAATTTAACCACGGAGAAGAAGTTTTGCTTCTCCTCCTCACGGACAAGACCAAATTGTTGATCCAGTGGAAGGGCCCCTACCACATAGTCGAGAAGCGTGGTCCCGTCGATTACTTTATTGAAACTCCCTCGGGAAGAAAGCTGTTTCATGTTAATATGCTCAATCGCTACCACCGACGCGCGAGCATCAACCAGATAGTTGCAATCGACGAAGAATCTCCCATGGAATCTGGATACCCCCTTGGCCCCTTTTGGGTAATTCAAGTCGCCTGCGTGGAGCAAGACAAGGATTACCCATTGCATGTCTAGCTCGACTTTAATAATTCTCTGCATGCGGAAATTAAGATATGCGACTAGCTATAATCTCTTCAAAAAGATCAACTGCAAGCGTTCCTGAGTCGTTTTTATGACGTTGTGCTACCCATTTTGAGCACAATATCTAACTGACCACACTGGAATCCACCCGTTCCAAACCATACCCCCAGCCTATACACTTCCGGGAAGCATTCAATAACGAAGTGGATAAACTGCTAAGGTTGCAGATCATCGAACCTTCGGAGTCGATATATTATTCTTAGGTTGTCATAATAAAGAATTCCGATGGTTCTTATCGAATGTTAATTGAATTTAGAAAGCTAAATTCGGTTACCGTATTCGATGCCGAACCAATACCCATCATAGATCACAACCTCCACCTTTTTGAGAAGTCCAAGTTAATCTTCGAGTGGACTTAACAAGGCCTATTATCAGATTCCACTGAGGGAGGAAGTGAAGAAATTTACTGCTTTTTCCCTGAGAAGGTGCTGATGCAGTTTAATGCAATTTTGACGGCTCTCTTTTGGTCTGGTAACGGCTTGCAGCAATTATAACCGGATTACGAGGAGGATTTTAGAAGGCTTACCCAACGTCACCTTCTATTTTGATAATGTTTATGTGGCCACACAAGATTGGGATCAACACTTGACTGCCTTTCATCGCGGAAAGCTGTGAGAAACTTGATGGTCTCATTGGAGGTCGGACAAAGTTCGCCTCGCCGGCTTAGAAACGTTCCGGCGATCGTGCTAATAGGGCGAGACTACCGTCGCCTAGCGATGCGTTGGACCCTGGAACCTTGCCCTTTGGGCGAAAGGAGAAACTCCATTCGACCCCACTATAAATCATCCGGCGCCAGAATTGGAAGTCAGTATCCGTCGCCTGCCCGCACCGTCAGTATCCGCAGCCTGGCCGCCCCGTCAGTGTCCACCGTCTGCACTTCCCCGCTCGTACCCGCTATTCGCGTCCCGTTGGACTCTCCGAAATTTTTCGCAGAACCCTTCAAGCTCCGCTGATTTGACGTAGTTTTTCTAGTATTTGACTCCTTTAACAGGTGTACGACGGTGATTCTGGGGCTGCGTTGAATAGTGCTGGGATCTCGGATATGAGATACCATAAGTGGTCTTCTGCGTATCCAAGTTGCCTAAAAGATGATTTAATTGAGATCAAAGCGGAAGCTCGCTGCCTCACTGTTGCACGGTTCGAATCCCACCCATGTATGGAATTTTTGATAATTAGGAAATAATATTTCCGAAAAAGATTTTTCCCGTTTTATGTTTCTTTTGGTTTGTTGGATTCATTTTCCTCATTCTTTCGCGCTCAGGAAATATTTATATATATATATATATATATATATATATATATATATATATATATATATATATATATATATATATATATATATATATATATATAGTTTTGTGTTATCTTTATATTTTGTTTGTTTGTCATTATCATAATATCGGTGGATATTTGGCTGTAATTTTTCCTTGTTTTCTTCGAATCTCTGTATATTTTTTATTGTTTATGTTTCTTCATCTGTTTTCCAGTTCCTCTTCAGGTGTAATATACATTATTTTGCACCAAAATTTAATTACACGTTCCACAATTATTTCACTTACAGGTCTTAGGTTTAACGTGTGCAGTTTTTAGACAGTATTTTGTCGTTTCTTGTTTTATTGGTAATGAACCCATTAGCCCTGTTCTGGACTCTGGATCTTTAGCATTTGTGTGCCGCTTGCATTATGTACTGGTATTGCGGGCAATATCGAAAGTAGTCGGTCGAGGTATAGCTTGCGTTTGTTATCCTCTATCAAATCTGTAAATCTATCAAGGGATGTGAGTATCCTTTTCTCTACTCCAACCTTCCATTACATGTGAGATGCGTACTCTTTTCTCGCCACTCTGAGTCTAAAGACACTCTTTTCCGATTTGTCTGGGCACGCTTTCCCATCCACGACAATATTTGGCACATTTTCTTCTATTGATGGGGATCTACTGATTTCTCTTTTCACCCATGATTCTTCTTCTCCTATACCTCCACGGCTTCTTGCTGTACCTTCTTCCTCGGGCCCATCGAACACTGTGGGACCTTTGGAGGAAGGTCGTTTGGAGCCGAGAAGGATCAGCCGGTTTTTTCACCCTTCCTTCCGACCAGGTGGAAAATAACCTGCGGGCGATACTCTAATCATCTTTCACAAAAAAATGGGGATTATTTTAAATCGATCGCGGTTTGTTCCTTCTCTCGTAGTCAGTTATATTTTTAATTTCTCTTGCCGATATTTAAGTTATATCTCTTGAGGTCTTTCGGTTGCTGGAAATAATTCGAGAGATATCATCCGCAAGCCGTGCATATTTCGCACATTCATCAGTTGGTCGATGGAGGTCCCCCGTAGTATACAATATAAAGTGTCGCTCAAACACGTTCCTTGTGGGATGCCTGCTTCCATCACCAATTATTCTCTTGCATAACCATTAATACAGAGTGTGGCACTTCGTCTTCCAAGTAACTGTAGATTATCTTTGTGATGTTCTTGTCCAAGTTTAACTCTCTCAGTTTTAACTTCAGTCCTGGGATCCCAACTTTTTTCGAACGCTTTGACAACATCGCGGAGCATTACGTCAACTCTGGTGCCTCTTGCTATTTCGCTGGCATTATTTTCTGTAATTATTACCAAGGCTGTCTCCGCCCCTCCCCCGCTTCTGAACCAATGCTGTTGTGCATTGTATAGGTTATTCTCCTCCAGATTTCTTCTCAGCCTATCGTTCAAGAGTTTTTCCCTCAAATTTCCGAGAAAATATGATAGCGAGATGGGACAGTAACTCTTTACCTGTTTTTTGGTTTGCCTGGTTTGTGGAGAAAAATCATCTTTGCCTGCTTGAATGCTGAGGAGAAAACCCAACGCTTCAGGCAGGTGTTATAGATTTTAAGGATTGCAACAATGATGTTATTTATGTATGTGTTATACATATGCAGCTTGGTTATCCAGTTTTATCCTAGTGCTTTCTGTATGAAAGATTTCAGGGCATCTGTATAATATTCCTTTGTGAAAGGTCATCCCCCTTCTTCAATTCACCTCTCCATTTTCGTTTATTTATACCTATTGTTTAAGCTCACTTTCTCGTTTCTGTAGTTTTCGTAGGATTTGACCCCTGTATTCCTCTTCGAATTATTGGTTTTCTTCGTCTGAAACGAAGAAAACTTTACTACAATGCTTCCGCTAATAGACTAATTTCGTAGTATTTTTCTAGTAGTTCTTGCCTAACTTTGATCTTTATCCTTTCTCTATGCTGGGATCCCCTCAATTTTCTGTACTGATTCCAGAATCTTCGATGATCTCTCGCTATGCCAAGGCTTGCAATCAATTCGTCACAGCCTGATGAGTTTAATCTCAGATTTGGTCTCCGATTTGCCATTTTAATTTTCTTATTTTCTCACGTAGAATTCTTTGTTGTTTCTTCTTGCAATTATTTCTCGTATAGTTGTTTTAAATTCCTCAAGAGCTTCTTTTATTTCTTTGTTCTATCGGAGTGCAGGCAAGACTATGTTTCCTATTACTGGGGTTTGTTGGTTGTTTTCTGCTTATATTTGTTCCGTTAATTCTTCTATGTCTGCTTCTATTTCTTCTTTCTGTTTGTTGTTTAGATTAACAATCTCGTAATGATTCAATTCCTCTCTGTATAGGTTCCAGTTGGTTTCGATGACAGCCATTTTTTGTACCTTTATTTGGATAGGAGAGGTTGAGAATTTCGTTATAATGCTATGGTGATTTGATGAGGTAGGAAAGCTGGTTTGAGGAATAGCTCACAGTCACAGTGGAACTTGGCGTCAGTGGCAGGACTTCAACTTCCGGGGAAGGATGCGGGGCCCCGCCCCCAATCCTTCAACCCGGGGGTCTAGCCAGGACCATAGAGCGAAGAAACACCTGTCCCTATGTATGCCGGTAGCAGTTCTGCTACCCAAAACCGCGAGGAGCGCACCCCCGGTTAGTAGCGGTTGATTCCGCTCTAACCAACAAAAAGTCCGCCATACAATCACATCTCATCCTCCCCATTTGGCAGTTCACGTTCTTAGACGCATAGTAGAAGAAGCATTGCTCATCCACAGAGTCCTTCTACATGATGATACGTGCGAGCAGGTCTCAAATGCTGAATTTTGGAAGAAAAGGAACGGGAGAAAGAAAACACTACCTAGAAACACTAAAAGGGAAACATGGAGAAAGTAAACAATAGAATGAGGATCCTGACACTCAACGTAGACGGATGGGAGGCGAAAGCAACGGCATATGGAAAAATATTTCGTGTGCTGGGCCCCGACATCATATTAATAACAGAACACGGTATTGACACTATATCTGGTCAAACTAAAATACCGGGCTACAGAGTTGTCATGAAAAATCATTTACAGGAAAGGTTTGATGCTGCTGCTATAGCTGTCAAGGGGAATTTCTCGTTCAAACACATACCAAAGCTGGACAAATCCTTTGTGGCGGTTGAACTCCACACATTGGTAGGATACCTCGTGATAGCCGCAGCTTATCAACCTCCTTGACGAGCCTACCTGCCTATAAATAAGTTCTACGCGCTGTTTTGGCATCGCAGAATGGCAATCTTAGGGGGCGACCTCAATGTCAGATGCCGAGTGGCAGGCTATGGTAGAACCAACGAAAGAGATCGAAACTTGGAATTGATTATGGGAAGGAAAAAACCTCCAAAGAAGAGGGCCGGACTTTCCGACCTATATCACTTCCACATCAGCCACCAAACCTGACACAGTCTTAACAAGTGAAGGCTTGCCCTTCAAGTACCATAGCGAGCCGGGCCCAGCAGTCCCTAGTGATCACATAGCAACCCTCACCACAATCTTACTCGCGCTGATCCAGCTATCAGCCATTCTCCGAAAAAACTACGCCTCGGCCAACTAGGAACGTTACAAGAGACAATTCAGTCTATTCGCCTTAGCTTATCTGAGTGATGCAACCTTGGAGGAAATAGATGAAGAGCTAGAGAGGATAACTGCGACTATTCTAGAAACAGACCACGAGTGTGTACCCAAGACAGGGTAAAGAACTCCTCATCAACCTAGATGGATACAGGAAATGAATTCAATCGCTCGAGATCACAGAAAATTATATGAAGAGATAAGACGGGTAGTTCCAAACCGGGAGAGAAGGCCGCTACTACGGCGCCTAAGCGCCGAGCTTAAAGAAGCTATCAACCTCCAACAAGAGAAAATATGGAACAACTTAATAGATATAGTCGATAACGAGTTGAGCCCGGCTAACTTTTGCCGACAAATCAGAAAACTAAAAGGACACAGGAAAAGTGAAGGCTCGAATTAAAGACAACGGGGATTATATAGAAGAACAGGCGGTTCTGGAAGAAAGATTTCGAACATACTGGAAAAATGTCTTCAGCATCACTCCAGAAGACAATGAAGAGTTTGACCAAGAATTCGAAGACCAACTGATAGAAAACTTGAATCAGATCATACATCGAACGTACCCACATCACCAAGTAGACGAAGTCAAGGAGATGGCGGACCAAGGCTGACCTATAACACCTGATGAGGCCATGGCCACTGTATAGTCCTTTGAACAAAGAATGCCTCACAGCAGATAATTCAGTGAATCACTAACATATTCAAAACTTCCCTGAATACGGGTTACTTCCCAGACGGCTTAAAGATCGCTAAAATCATATTTATACCTAAGGGAACTAACTCCCTGATCAACTGGTCAATTACAGTTCAATCTCACTGCTTAAGTTTGTAGCGAAGATCTACGAGAAGCTCCTGGCTGACCGGCTTCAAAACAACTTAGCCGAGCAAGGATCCCATAACCCACAGCAGCACGGGTTCCGTAGGAGATGGGGAACAGAAACTGCCCTCGCCCTCCAAACGAAAAAACTCGCGAGGAGCAAAACTGAAAGGAAATACGTAAACGTGGTACTGCGAGATGTTCAAAAGGCCTTCGATAAGGTTTGGCTGAGGGGTCTACAATACAAGATCTTGAACTTTCGGCTAAACCCAATCTTGGAAAGGGTCCTCTGCGACTATATCATGGAAAAGAGAGCTCAAATTTCGATCGGGGGCTACACATTTTTTTTTTTTTTTTATAGAGCCCATCTGGCAACTACCCACTTGGGCATAAGTCGCCGAAAAACACGACAGCCTAGAATTAGGCTACTTTAAAGTTAAAATATGAAAACTTAACAATCAATATAAATTGGAAAAACTTAATAATCGAAGCAATCTCCGGCAGCGGGGGGAGGTCCCCCTCACCCCGGTGCAGGAGAGTGCAACCTAAAACAAAACAATAACAAAAAAAAGGAACCTTAAATAAAGGGGAGAAGGCCGGCCTCCCCCAAAAAGTCAATAAGTCCACCAGTCATGGTGCACGCACTCGTCCCGAGTACAAGGGACAGGCGGTAGCGACCCCGCCCATCCCGGTACCGAGACAGGTATCGTGCGCGAAGATCACCCAGACTGGGACATTCGACAAGAATATGCCGAACAGTCTGGGGGACGACGCAGTCGTTGCAATAGGGCACATGCGAGCGCTCCACCAAGTAACGATGCGTCACACGAGTGTGTCCGATTCGAAGACGACAGAAAGCAAATTGAAGCCGCCGTGGCATTGGGGGATAGGTCCATGGGAACAGTCGCGGCGCAATGGCACGCAACTTTAAGTTCCCCTCGACCGTCTCCCATCTTCTTTGCCAAGCAGTCCGAAGAGCTTCCCGTATTCCTGCCATGTAGTCAGTGTGAGGAAGAGCGAAACGCTGGTCCGGTCGCAGAGTCCTCGCGGACTCTTTGGCGCCCTCATCGGCGCGCTCATTCCCCGCAATTCCTACATGTCCAGGAACCCAGCAGAAGATAATCTCGACATCTGCCCGGCTCGCCAAAACCGTGGCGTCACGGATTTCGCGAACCAGGGGATGCGGAGATTCCAATGCCCCGAGAGCACTCAGGGCGCTTTGTGAGTCGCTATAAATCACAATCCGGTCTCCGAACCGGGCACGTCGCGTAATCTCCCGTACCGAGTGGTGTATTGCCACCAGCTCGGCCGTGAAGACAGACGCAGCACCTGGTAGAGCCCCGCTGACTTCAAACAGAGGGGATACGGCGTGGAAGCCGACCCCCTCTTGGGACTTGGAGCCATCCGTATACACTGGCACGGTACCAGCGTGACACGATGTGTGCTCCAAAAAGGTCGAACGCAATACTCCCGGCGCAGTACAAGCTTTGGGAGCAGAGGCGTGGCGACAAATAGCCAAATGTGGTACCCTCCAGGGTGGCGTCCTGGGCAGAACCAGGGGCGCCACCGGCCCGAGAGCTATATCTACCTCTCGAAGGAGTTTCCTGGCCCTAAACCCAAAGGGCTTAGGGTATGACTGGCGTCTCTCGGCGGCATAGGCACCATCGAGATCAGCTGCGGATGCAGTGAGAGCTGTTGGCGACTGAGGGAGGCGCCGGTCTCGCGCGTACAGGCGAGTGATGCACTGCACGCGGCGCAGAGCGAGTAATACTCCCCAGCATCGACCAACAGGCTCTCAATGGGGGAAGTGCGGAAGGCACCGGTCGCAAGGCGAAGGCCGGTGTGGTGGAACGAATCCACCTTCCGCAATAAACGCTCGGCTGCGGATGCATAAAACTCGCATCCGTAGTCGAGCTTCGAGCGAACAAAGGATCGATAAAAAAGTAAGGCGGTAGCCCTATCAGCGCCCCAAGCGCTGAACGTCACGGAACGGAGAATGTCCATGGCGCGGGTACAAGAGACCCTAAGGCTGCGAATGTGAGCCTCCCAGGTGAGGCGTCGGTCGAATACAAGACCAAGGAAACGGTGCGACTCAACCACATCCAGGCGCACCCCATTAAGAAACAAATCTGGGTCGGGGTGAAGCCGTGGATGGCGGCAGAAGTGCACCACCTTAGTCTTGGCCAAAGAAAACCGAAACCTGTGCGCGGTTCAATGCCTGTTGGAGTCGGCGCTCCAGAGTTGGCATCTGGGCCGCGCCAAAAGAGATCGAAAGGTCGTCCACGTAGAGCGTAGCGAGAACATCTTCCGGCAGCACCGAGGTGATGCCGTTGATGCTCAGGGCAAAGAGTGTGACACTGAGGACACTTCCCTGCGGGACACCCTCTTCCTTCTCCTTTGGGCCGGAGAGGGCTCCCCCCACCCGTACGCGGAATCGACGATCTCGCAAAAATTCAGATATAAACATTGGGAGGCGTCCCCTCGCCCCCATCGTGTGGAGAGTCTCCATGATACCGTATCGCCATGCGGTATCATAGGCCTTCTCCAGATCAAAAAACACCGTGGCGTAGTGCTGTCTACGAAGGAAAGCCTCGCAGACGGCATTTTCCAGTCGGAGCAGAGCATCCGACGTGGAGTGGAACTTACGGAAGCCGCACTATGCAGAAGACAGATGGCCTCCGCTGTCCAGGAAATAGGCTAATCTAACATTTACCAATTTCTCCATCAACTTGCACACGCAAGAGGTTAGAGAGATTGGGCGGAATCCGGTCGGAGTAGAGTGATCTCTCCCCGGCTTGCGAAAGGCGAGCACAGTAGCGATTCGCCAGGAGTCTGGGAGAAGACCTTCCACCCAGATCCTGTTGAACAAATCTAACAGAAAGGCCATGCCTCGCTCACCCAGGTGTCGAAGCATGGCGTACGGGACATCGTCCGGACCATGGGCGGTGTCTGCGCACGAAGCGAGAGCGGAGCGCAACTCACTGATAGTAAACTTGTCGTTGAAGGGTTCTCCGCCTCTGGAGGTAAAGTCCAGCCGGCGGCCTTCCGCGACATCACGACGTGCATTGAATGCTGGCGGAGCAGCATCACGGCTAGAGAATGCGGAAAAAGCGGTCGCTAAGGATTCCGCCACGGACGCGGGGTCCGAGATTGCGGTCCCATTCTCCTTGAGAACGGGAGGGGGGTCCTGCGAGAACTTGCCCCGAATCCTTTTGACTCGCTTCCACACCTCAGCCAAAGGGGTCTTCCCGTTAAGTGAAGACACGTATGCCCGCCAAGAAGAGCGGCGGGCGTGCTTCGAAATATACCGGAACCTAGCCCTAGCCCGACGAAATTCAGCGACAGTGAAATCGTTCGGGCGGCGCTTATAGCGCATGTAGGCATAACGCTTCTGTTTGAGGGCCGTCTCACACTCGGCGGACCACCATGGGAGTGGTCGGCGTGCAAAACGGCCAGACGTCCTAGGAATAGTAGTCAGGCCCACGGCGATGAGGTTGCCGGAGAAGAACTCAACGGCCTCATCTACTGACCTAAACTCCTCGACTGAGATAGAGAATTCAGTCATTTCCTGAAATGCAGGCCACCGCGCCCGCGCCAAGCACCACCGAGGTGGTCTCTCAGGCGGCAGTTGCCCTGAAAATGATATTTGAATGGGAAAGTGATAACTACCATGGAGGTCATCGACCACCCCCCAATCAAAATCAGGCTGTGCATCCGAAGAGCACAAAGATAGGTCAAGGCAAGAAAATGAAGCGGTTCTCGGACAGTGATGCGTAAACTCATCCACGTTTAGGACACCCATCTCAAGCTCTTCGATCAGATCGGCAAGGACTTGTCCCCTGGGATTTATGGAGTAATCTCCCCAGAGAGGATGCCTGCCGTTCAGATCTCCAAGCAAGAGATAGGGCCTCGGCAACCGTGCCACGACGCGGCGGAAGTCCCCCGCGTCGAAGTCAGCTGACGGTGGAATGTACGCAGAAATGATAGTATACCTCCTATCCAGGTGCAGCTGCACAGCCACTGCCTGAAAGGAGGTATCTAAAGAGAAAGGAAGAACGGAGACATCATGCTGGGTGTAAACTGCGCACCCCCCAGCCCGGCCATCCCGCGGTGGTGGGGTCGCAAGACCCTTATACCCCGGGAGGGCAGGGAGGGGGCACGAACCTAGCATGGTCTCCTGCAAAAAAATAGCTAACGGGGAACGGGACGAGACGAGCCTCCGCAGCTCCTCCCAGTTGGCCCGGAGTCCACGGCAATTCCATTGAAGGAATATGCCCTCCAGGCCTAGCTCGGAGGAGACGCGGGGGCCCTCCTCGAATTGAAGACCCTCACGGGAATGGCCGTACGCTTCCCGGGGGCAGAACCCCGGGCGCTGTTGGCCGGACAAAGCGCTGAAGGCGCTGTCGCCTTCGGGGACTTATTGGGGGAGGTTGGGCTCGCCATGCGAGTCTTTTCCTCCGTCCGCCTCGAAACCTTAGGCGGGCGTTGCGGCTTCGGAGGCGGGGGGCCCTCTTTTCGAGGAACCACCGTCTCCGAGCAACTCGCTCCACCTCGGGGCGTGGGCGAAGGAGCCGAAGCTCCTTTGTTGCTGTCCTCCTTTCGGGGGACAGCTTTAGGAACCCCGGAAGATGGCCTAGCGACCATCTTCAGGGGTGTTGCCTCCTGTGAGTCTAACGACTCGGTGGAGGCGCGTGGCTGTTTCGCCTTACGGGAAACGGTCACGCTGGGGGAAGAGGGGGGAGCCCTGGTTTTAGCCGGGGCAGGGTATGAACCCTTTTTTCCGCCAGCTTTACCAGGGGAGCGCCCGGGTTGGGTAGAGCCCGCAGAAGGGCTCCGAATGGGCGCGGAAACAACCGTGCTCGTTGGCCTGGATGGGCCAAGAGCAGAGGGTGCCTTCCTAACTATTGAGGCATACGACGTCCCAGGCAGAGCCGGGCGCGCCAGGACCAAGTCCTTTGCCTCGCGGAATGAGAGTCGATCCTGGGCCTGAACGGCCAGGATTTCTTTCTCCAGGAGATATGCACCACATTGCTTCGAAGAAGAAGGGTGCGGCTCTCCGCAATTGACACACTTGGCCACACACAATTTGGACTTATCGTGTGCGACCTTGGAGCAATTTACACAGACTTCGGGTGACCCCGACTTTGCACGTCTACATGAGCGATTCGTATGGCCGAAGCGGTGACAGTAATAGCACCGCCGCGGCAGTGACACGAATGCCTTCACGCGGTAGCGGTACCAACCGGCACGCACCGACTCAGGGAGCTTGTCACAGTCGAACGTGACGAAGAGTGTAGGGGTGGGTCTCGAGGCCCCTCCCTGTTTTCTCATCACACGTTCGACCTTGACCGCCCCATGGTCGGCCATCTCTAAGGTGATGTCTTCAATGGAGTAGTCAACGAGTTCCCTCGCATAAACTACTCCTTTCACAAAGTTCATGGTAGAGTGCGGCGTCACACTCACCGGGGTGCCATGAAGTGTCCGAAGAGCACTAATCTTGGCCGCCTCGGCGGGATTCGCCGCATTCGCCAGAAGGCTCCCGTCCGAGAAACGGGTTACCTTCGGCTCTCTACCAATTGCACTAGATAATCCTCTCCGCTGATGGATCATGTTGCCCTTGGACAACATGGTGCCATCAGTGGAGCGAATAACGAGGAAGCGTTTGAAGCCAGCGGGCTCGAAAACGCCAGGTAACCTCTGAATCAGGGGCCCCGATGTCATCGAGGCTCCGCCCTGTGCACTCTTGGTAGTAGTCTTCTTTCTCAGGGGCTCCGCAACCGGGGGGGCAGAGGGGGCGGATGTGCCGATCTTGGCTTGGTCGCTTGCCAGAGTGGCAGCAGACCCATCCGTCCCCGCAGCCCCCGCGGATGGAGAGGAGCCCCGAGTCTTTTTTGTCTTTTTAGTCTTTTTCTTTTTCGGAGAGGAGGGCGGGGAATGAACCCGCTTTTCACCTCCGCCGGCAGAAGTCCCCAGGCCAGATGGACCAGCCTCAGCCAGGTCCCTCTCCGAAATGGAGAAGGTCCTGGTTGTCGTAGGGGCACCTGTCGGAGGAGATCCCTCCCCTCCTTTTGCCTCGGAGCCCTCAGCCATTTGAGGAGGACCTTGCATAGGGGCGGATTCGGGTCGGTGCTTGGCGCCGAGCCCGAATTCCCCCCCATGGAAGGCCCTACCGTCTGAGACTGGGTCTCCTCAAGGACCATGTCTATCACAGGAGGGGCCTCCAATTGGCCATCCCCTCCCAGGACATCGCAGGTCCCCTTGGCAGTATTGTCACTAGTCAGGTGGTGTGGGGAGGCACAGGCCTTGACCCCAGCAAGGTTTAAAATTCTTGCCAGCAGGTCTTTTGAGGGAAGCGACCGAAGGGGCCTGGCTTCCCTCTCCCCCCTAAGGGGGTTTGCCCTACCGAGCCGCTTGCACGAGGGGCGGTCGGCAATGGGCTGCCTGCTGGCTTTCTTGGCAGTCCCCTTAGAAAGCAAAGGAGGGACTGCCGCTGGAGATAGGGAGGTGCCCGAAAGCACATCCAGAGAAGGGGGTGAGGGGGAGTCCCCTACACCCGTAGGCGTAGGAGAGGAGTAAGCCTCCTCTCCGGTTAAAGAATTATGGAGGGTCCCTTGCGCAAGCACAAGGGGGGGGGACCTCCATTTTCTCGGTGGAGCTGCCCGAGGGCGGCTCCGTCGATTTTCTTGGGGAAGTTGGGGGTTGGGTTTTTTGTTGTTTTTTTTCATTCATGGGCATGGTGACCCTCTTTTGATTACGGGACGCAATAGCTCATCACCTCTCGCAGTTGCCCGCACTGCGAGAGGTGCTTACAAGCCCGGCAGAGCCCGGCGCCGCCATTCGGGACCACCCCTCCCGCCTGGTGGCCTGGCAGTCCTTCAGTATGGCGGCTCCACCTTGGACACGGCGTAAAAAATATAGGTTGTGAAGAGGAGAGGAAAAGGGATGTGAGGAAGATGTGGGTGGGGATGAAGCAGGTTGTTAAAAAAAAACCCATCCCGAACCGGAGCTGAGGGGTTAGGGAACAATGTCCCCTCCCCCCTCAGCCCCGATCCGGGGTGGTTGGCTTGAGAAGAAGGTCAGCATTCTACCCTGTGAAATTAGAGGCTGACCAGAGAAAGTTGTGGGAGAGGTTGTATGAAAAGGCGACGAGGTAGGGGAGAAATCGGGCTATCTGAAGGAAGGAAGAGAGGCTAAGCTGGGGCCGGACGGAGTGCTGGATCCCGTCAGCACGGCGGCCAGGATGGCAAATCGCCGCGCCCCTTACGGGGGGGGGCTACACAGGACCCGAATTCGAACTCGAGGTGGGTGTTCCACAAGACAGCTGCCTGAGTCCGTTGTTGTACCTCGTGTACAGCAACGGGACGATACGATGCATCTGCAGTTCGCAGATGACATCACTCAAATCGTCCCAAGTCCCGTCCGGAACCCTGGAGTTCAAGCAAGGGCAACAACTGCCGAGATCGAAAATATCAACAGATTTGAAAAAAAAAAAGTGGAAAATTAAGACGAACCACCAGAATTCCAGGTAATTCCAATGAACAGCCGGATAGTAGACGATATCCTCGTAGATGACGAACACTACTCGTACTCTAACGAGGGAAAAGTCCTGGGCTTACGACTCACAAAATTAGGATATAAAACCCACATTAACAACAGAGTCTCCCTAGACAAAAGAGCGCTGAAGAAACTTTACAGATTCTGAAGCCTCAATGTGCCGAACAAAAAGAAACTTTACACTGCCTTAGGACGCTCCATCCTGGTATACCCAGCAGTTGTCACGCATATGGACAGCTGTATCTTTCTCATGACGTTGCAGAGGGTGCAGAATAAAGCCACACTGCTTATTGACGGCGCAAGAAGGATCGACCGTATCAGGCAGACAGTCCTACACGAAAGAGTGAGACTCAAGCCAATTAATATGGAGGTCCAGAGTCTAGGGAGAAAAACATGGGATAAGGTGAAGGAAGAAATAAAAACCAAATATCAACAATAATATCGACATACCACAACGCGGACGTCACAACGTAGAAAGAACAGCACTGTTCCCCACCGGAAGAAACTGTGCGAGGGAAGAAATAAGACCGATTTATACCTAAGAATGTGAACCCCCAAAATAATTTTATAAAAAAGAGATGGTAAAAATAAACAAAAAGAGACAATAAGGATATTAAAATGATGTAAAGTGCCCAAGTTATTATTGCACATAAAAAGAAATAAAATAAAAAAACAACAATAGTTAATCATTAATAAAAGGAGGCGAAGTGCCCAAGTTAAATTATAAATGAAATAGAAATTAACAACAAAAGTTAAAAGCTTAGAAAAATGAGGCGAAGTGCCCAAATGTAATTTTTAATTAAAATAAGTAAGAGAATAATTAAACAGCAAACAAAAAACTCTAGTTAATGATAAAAATAATAAAGAACATAGGAAAATAGAGTCAAGTGCCCAAAATAATAATTAAACTAAATTAAGATGAAGATTAAAGGAACAACAAATATAAAAAGCTTAGATAAAAGAGTGGAAATGTCCAACGCTAAGATAACAAGCAAAAACATAAATTAACGAAGAGACAACCAACCAGTTAGCAAAATATGACTTAGAGGCTTGAAAGCCACGACGGAGGAACCAACTTAAGAGTTAGTAAACTATTAAAACAAAAGGAAGAACTTAAGAACTTGACCGTCAAGGGCGGTCATCAAAACTATAGAAGGATGAGACGTAAAAAAACTAAAACTAAAAACGAGAGAAATGCTAGTGATGCGCTCAACACCAGGGCAAACTAGTAATCAATTTCACACCTACGAAAGCCTACCACACATTTCATCACTTTCATTAACTTGAACTTTCTCTTAGGCAAATTGGGAATTCCGGGCCTTCTCTCTGCATCATGTTTATGCGTAGAAGTGTTTGCAGTCTTTCTTGCTCCGCTTGGGGTGCTCGTGTACCCTGCCTCGTGGCACCTTGCATTCAGGTACCCGAGTAGTATGGCTGACGATTGATGATTAAATATTTTTAAGAAGTTGAGTATGGTAAGATATTCGCTTCTTGGCGGTTGATAAGCGCCATTCACTATCAAATCTCCAGTTACCATTGTTTATTTTAATAGCAATAAAGGACTCTTCTAAATTCCTTATTTCCGTATACACTATTCCTCTTTTTATTCCCATTGTGACGTCATCGTATCTTGACTGTTTGTAGTGGTTGTCGATATGACGTCGCAATTGGGTAGTTTCATTTGATTATGTTGTAAATCTACTCCATGTAGTGAGAATAACTATATCTGGGTCTTCTTTTCTCATTGTTTTTATCAATTCATTTTTTGTTGTACCAACCATTTACGTTAAGCGTGAATATTTTGAATGTCTCCTAATACGTGTACTTGTTATTTTTTAGTTTCTTTTATTTATTTCCCGGCGATTTTTTTATTTTTTTATCCTGAGCACTTCTTCCTGAACTGTTCGGTAGTAATGTTGTGACAGGATTTAGGCATCATTTGGAGTATTCTTTGCTTTACTGCATCGTTTGTTTCCCTATAGTCATGGCCTACGCCGTACTCCCATAGATATCTTCCTTTCACTAAACCTCCTAAGGGTCTACTATTAAAATCACTGTGTAATGAGCCTACTGGGTTAATGGCTGCTGACGCAATCCAATGAATGCAGATTATACCATGGCAGTGTCTTTCTGGGATGTTGAATACTCTGATTGGATTAATCTTTTTGTAGGATCTAGCGGCTTTTCTAATCATTTACGGTATCTTATGTTAAATAATTTAATTATTTAATCCACAGATAAAAGAGGCGAATTCTACACTTTTTATGCGTTATTGTATACAATATTGGGTTATTAAGTTTCATCGAGGAATCACCTTTGCTGATACTAAGATAATCTTTCTGAGGTTTAATTTAGTTCGCCGCCAAATTAATTATTAAAGAAAGCTCATTTTCTCGACAGATCCGAATTATGTCGGAGGGAAAATTCCACGAACGCTTTTTTTCCCCAGTTTCTGCTACAAATATTTTTGGCTCTTTGGAGTTGGTGCTTAAATTCGAATCTCATGGAATTGTGTCGAACGCCTTCAAAAGCATAAAAATAGGTAGGTGCTTTAACAAACCGACACATAACAAATGATAGCGAGATAATAATGCTTCATAGGATGATAAATAACATAATTTGCATATGGCTTCACCGTATGTCAGCATGACCAGATGCTAATTTTGTAAATTGGC
Organism: Ceratothoa steindachneri; assembly: GCA_963969495.1. NCBI lineage: Eukaryota > Metazoa > Arthropoda > Malacostraca > Isopoda > Cymothoidae > Ceratothoa > Ceratothoa steindachneri. The sequence continues at coordinate 22,622,226 of OZ018339.1, forward strand.
TTTATTGGAATTATACCGAAAATTTCCCTTTTTACACCGAAAATATTCCTGTAGTATTAATATGGACGAACGAAATTTTTTTACCTTCATTCAAAGATAATTATTATCTTTCTTCTTTCTCAAGATTGGATTATTTTTATCTTTCTTCTTCCTCAATCCCCAGACAATGCAAGAGAATGTTAATTATTTGGAAGCGACAATCTTTCATAACTCTATACGTTGCCACGCATATGACCTTCTCTACCTATGATCTAATAAGCAAGGAGTTAATAAGTCTTTCCTCACTCACCTCTTTAACTTAACCCATTCATTCATAAAATTTCTTGTCATGAACACCTGGTGTCTCTCCAATGCATGGATGGAGCTCTTCCACTCTTGTTCTCATCTTCGCAACGAGAAACGAAGCAGCAAAGTTCGCGTTTGAGAGCACCCAATTAATCGAATTTTGCGCATTGTTTATAGGAGAACGCGTCGATTTTAGAGGCCCATGTGGGGGTTATGAATACGAGAAGGGTTACGAAGATGAAATTACCCTGATTGCATCAGGGTCTGGAGTGACCCCTGGGCTGCAAATCATCAGGACCTTAGTGCAAGACCCCGAGGATAAGCTAAGAATAACGTTAATCTATTCCGGCAAAGATGTTGATGACTTCTTATATATAGAAGAACTGCAAAGAATTTCGAGTGAGTTCATTTTACGAAATTCTTGGTTTGCTCTTAGGATAAAATACTCGCATATAATTCCAAGCTTGTTTACATTATTATTATTATCTAATGCTCTTTGAATTTGGCTTAGATCCCAATTTTTTATAGCTATTACAGAAGATGCCAAGAACAGAAATTATGAATAAAAAGATGGGGCAAAATTTGTTGAGCTAATTACAGCTGGTCGATTTGTCCCAGTGGCAGAAAACTATGAATCGTAAAATATCCTTCGTTTGTCGAATAATTTATAGTCATATTTAAAGAAAAGAGATAATGTAGCGATGTAGGTGACTGGTGTGATGAAATTCACACAAACATCTACTATTACAATTTATTATAATTAATAATCAGAATACTTAATTTATTAATGACATTCATGTCGATAAAACGAGAAAGAAATGTTACCACAATGGAGTGAAATATTATTGAAATAAAAATATTGAATATCGAATCTGTCAATAAGAGAACCAAAACCGTTAATTGGGATATTTATTCTTTTTAAATAAGACATTTGACCAAATTCTTTTAACTTCTTCAGTCGGTAAATCTCAGGGTTGGAAATAGCACGAGAACATACGTCACAAAAGCTGAAGTTTTTCCCGGGATACCAGAGACCGCTAGATCCTCGTTCTTGGTGCCTTCTCTTCCTTTTCCTCCTTCATTTGTTGAATAACAGAAATCAAAAAGATAAAAGAATAAAATATATGAGAATGAAGAGGGAAAATATATAGAAAAAAAGATGAGAGACAAACTCACCCTAATTACATCGCTCTCATATATTGGAGATGTGAAGATGCTTTCACATCCTCCAAAAACACCCTCCTTAGAAAAGAATGGATGGGGGGGGGGAGGCAAGTTTATTCACACTAAATTCAATGTTATTTATGTTTCAGATAGCGATCCTCGGCTCACTTTAATTTTGACGGCTGGAGAAGCTCCGGCTGATTGGGAACATGATGAGGGCTGGGTGGAGGTTGAGATGCTAAATAAACATGTCTCGAAACCAAACGGAACCAAACACAGAGTAAGTTTGATAATTGCTTCAAGAATTGAAGTTCAAATATGAGCAATTTTTAAATAAAGTATTATAAATTTTAGTGATGGAAATCCGTGACTAGTTGCATGACTTTACATCACTTGATTATTGACTTGAGATTAAATAATTTGCGGTTAAATACAGTTTAACGACTTATTTATATTTGTAATTAACTATTCATATATGTAGATCATATGGAAGTGGACACGTTGGGCTTTCTTCTGCCAGGGGAATATTATCGCACCCATTGTATCCCACGTGTCTAAATGTGAAAAAGTTATTTTATTTTGATAAGGAAATTGTCCACCTCTGTTTCCGAGATCAAAGAAGACGGAACAACATTATGTTAATGAATCATTGAAGACTTTAGTACGCAGGTTGAGATTTTATAAAGCAAATCCAAGATAAATATGATTGAAAACTATTTATTGGCCGCTCTCCATAGTGTTGAAATAGTAGAGCTTGCAAATGTGCATCACATGAATGGTTGAATTCACATATAAACATAAAAAAAGAGGTTTCAAACTTTCGCTCTGTTTGTGACTGTGTATTCGCTTTTCTTTTTTTTAAATTATGTACCTTGCAAATCCGTTTATTTTTTGACAGATCCTGCTGTGTGGTGGTCCTACGATGACTATATCCTGCCTCCACTCCCTTCATATGCTGAAGTATCCTGCTCACATGATCTTCGTCTATGGACAATTCGGAACTGAACAAATAAGAATGGTATACGGAAGGAATGTCCGTCTGTCAGGACACAGATCTGACAGCGTTGTCTGAAAGCTGTCCGGATGGTGGCATGGACATAGCCTCTCGAGTCACCCTCCAACTAAACTCACCCAGTATATTCGATTAGTTAATATTTCCACACAGTTTCCCAAACGAGCTAATATTTTATAAATAAAGCAATACATAATACGAAATAGCAGATAAAAGCTTTGTAATAATTCATAGTTGAGAAATAAAGCTCCTTGAAGAATTACTTCAAAAACTTTGAAAATAAAAACCAGGGAAAGAATTCCACTCTTGAGAAACAGCACGTGTCTGTCGGATAGCCTTATTCCCTTAGTCGTTCATAATTCCAAAAAGGCAATTAAATCCAGCTGGCTCAAAGAGTCCCGACAAACTCTGAATGAGTGGCTCCAACGCTTTCGAGCTTGCCACACCCCAAGGACTTGGATCTTAGCTTCCATTTCCATTAAAAGCTCAACTTCAACCAGTTTCCAACAAAGTGGTATGCTATGTGCATTAGCATCTCTTGCACTTGTGGTTCATCCCAGACCAGAAGGCCTGAAGCACGCTCCTTACAAATCCCCTCCATGGACATACATGTATTATACACAATATTATCCACTTCCTCTTCAACCAGCCATTTCTCTCTCACACTCTGACACTGAATCTTGTATATTGCCTTTATAAATCTCGTTTCCTCTCTTCTCTTCATTTATCCATACCAAGTCAGCACACTTTCAGCACAACCTCATTCTCACTATTCTTCATACCAAATACACCTTTTACCAACTAGTTCCTCACTCTATCTACCTTGTGCAAACCAAACATCCATCTCGAGTTGTCCATATACACTGCTCTTACTCGCGATCTTTCTTTCTCCTTCCGCAACATACTCTTCCTTCCATGCTTCAAGGTTGACATATGCATACTATCATACACTTTACTGCCACAATCCACACTTACACTATTAACATTCACTGACGTTTTAATTGCCCAAGAGATTTTCCTACCATTTAAAAATATGTAGTTACAATCTGTTTGGAACTTGTTCAAGGCTTACACTACTGAATCAGATATCACACACCGCACCACCATATTCTCACCAGGATATTCATTTAGGCAATAACCTTTATATCCCTATTCTCACATACAGTGTCCAAAGCTACAATAAACATATCTAAATTCCACTTCCTCAAGCTCCAACTCTAGGTCATCAACATAGACAGCACCCATCTTTCCTCATTCCGCATCAACCACACATCCCTTCCCTTTATTCTCACATGTACTTCTCTCAGTGCTCCAACAATAAACATATTAAACAAACATGGCTTCATCGCGCAACACTATCGTTCACCCTCACGTATGTCAAACATCCCATTCTGGAAATCCTTCATCTTATCACACGCCTTGATTCCAAAGTAAATAATCTTCACAACAACCAATAGTTTACCACTACGTACAGCCTTAGTTAGCCACTGACATAATACTTCGCTATCCACACGATTACAAGCTTTGTCCGGATCCATAAGTTCAGATGCCAAGTTACACTGTTCACCTTGTTTTTCAGTTCTCTATCACAGTGTAGACACTTCATGCATTGCATGTATATGTTCTCACCTACTTCTGTTCATCTTCTATCAATTCCTCAGTTAACCATATTTTACACCCAATCATAATTTTTTCATACACTCAACATTTAACAACCGTCCTTAGCACCCTGTATTTCTTGCGTTCCCTTTTCTCCCCTTTATTATTATACAACGGCACCACTCCTGCATTTTCCACTTCTCAGGGACTCTTTCACATTTATATGCCTTACAACACAGCCCTCAGATCCATTCCATAACACAATGACCACCACTTTATAGCATCTCAGCCACTACATACATCATCTACTCCAGCTGCATTCCCATTGTTTCAAACCTTGCACAGCACCAACAACCACGAGCATAATTATCGCTTCAATAAAATGATACAACATTCGGTTTACGCTCACAAACCCATCATATCACATTCGCTTCATCTTTCATGCCCACTCTATACAACTCATCAAAGTACACTGTCCAGCTACTTTTGACCTCATTGATCAAATTTACGCAGCCATTCTTGTCCTTGATGTTCACACAGACCTTCTTTTCCTTGTTCCTCACACGCACACACACAACCGTTGCACTTCCTATTATAACTTCCTGAAATTTTCCCCACATTTTTTCTATCTACATAATCACACTTATTTCCTCTCTTCTACTTGCCATCATTCTCACATACTCTTCCCTTTCTTTCTGATTAAAAAATACACCATGCAATTTAATCTTACATAACACAATATTATGGTCAGACAAAACCATAATCATATCCTTTACTCTTTTCACATCATAGATGTCAATCCTCCCATTAAACGTACTCTTTATTTCTATTTTTCTTCTTTGCCCAATCCATGTGAAGTTGTGCACATCTTTGTGCTGAAAGCATGTGCTTGCTGCATAAAACGCTACCTCTTTCTTTCAATTTTCACTCTCTTTGGGACAACCAAAATCTCCAGTTATTCCCTTTTTCATTCTGTCACCTATTTACCCAGTCAGCTCTAATACAACCATCAGGTTCCATACACTACAACCACTCAGAAATTCCCCCTTGCAAGTCTCAACCTCACACACGTAGTTCTCGAGCTCACACATTCATACCTGCCTTTTTGAGGCGAGGCCGCTTTAGTCCCATTGGTAGGATTCCCGTTCCCCTCGAAGTGATCCTTTGTGGGAATGGGGATCCCCTCCAGGACTTACAGTTGAACGTTAAGGTAACAACTTTGGCCCATGCGCCACTAAGTGGAGGCATCAGGTGGGCAGAAATACCAGGTCCCATAAAAATGTCAAGGTTTGGGTTAAAAAACTGACTCAAGCCTTAGTGGACTCTGCCCAGGAGTATCCCTCTCTGGAGATCTGCACTGCCTCCAAACTCCATTCGAGTGGGGCCGTTCCATCTGCATATAGGTGTAGCAATGTACCGTGCCGAGAAGTGCAAGTGGGCCGTTTAAAAGCTTAGCTTGAATTAATATATTTTGAGCCTCTGGATGGCGTAGTCGATACACCACTGGCCAATGGTGATCGGGCGAAACAGGAAGCCATTCGCAACTCGCCTCTCGCTACTTTTCTTCCTTAATTTTTTTATCGCCCATTTTCCTACAACCCTCTCTCTCTCTGCAGTAAGAATATTATAGGGTCAAATAGGCGTTTTCTTTCCTATTTCAATGACCTGTGCCAACACAGACCATAAACATCCAACTAGTTGTAGTAGCGAAGATGATAACAATTCCTAATGGGCTGAACGACCTCTTCACCATTACCCTGTTCTATACATGAATAGGAATAAATGAAAGGAAACGAAGAAAAGAGAGTAGTGAGGAAGAAAAGTATTGCAACAGACCACCTCATCATGTCTACCTACCAGAGAGAGTTGTATTGAATGACTTAAAATAGAGCAGGTAGTCGAAAACTCAAATTTGAATCGCTTTAGAGCCATTGATGCCGAGGTATTTACAAGCAAATGGCATTTAAACCACAAATCAGCCTTTTTTGATTGATATCGTAGGGTGAGAGAGTCAGAATGAAAATTCAGATACGAGATAGTCGAAATATGTGGGGAAAATAATATATTATCCTATTGTATATATGGGGAAGGTTCAATAGTAGCTTCAAAATGGGGACTCAAGTTAGTATTAGGTTATCCAAAAAGTAATGTTTTTTAAACTATACATAGTTTTCTGATTTGTGTCACTTCGTCTTGCTTTATTTAATTTTATATAGCCTTTCCCGTTTTTCTTCCCCCTTTGGGCTCTTTGTTTTTGGCCACCTCCTTTGTTTTACATCTGTTTATTAAGACCCTGTCGTCACGGTCACCCTCCTTGTTTTTGGTTTTTCTTTATTAAGATCATCAGAAAAATGATAAAATCCTTATAAATTAAAATAAAAGAGAGGTCCCCTGACCTTTAGTCAGTGGGGAAAATAATATATTATCCTATTGTATATATGGGGAAGGTTCAATAGTAGCTTCAAAATGGGGACTCAAGTTAGTATTAGGTTATCCAAAAAGTAATGTTTTTTAAACTATACATAGTTTTCTGATTTGTGTCACTTCGTCTTGCTTTATTTAATTTTATATAGCCTTTCCCGTTTTTCTTCCCCCTTTGGGCTCTTTGTTTTTGGCCACCTCCTTTGTTTTACATCTGTTTATTAAGACCCTGTCGTCACGGTCACCCTCCTTGTTTTTGGTTTTTCTTTATTAAGATCATCAGAAAAATGATCAAAATCCTTATAAATTAAAATAAAAGAGAGGTCCCCTGACCTTTAGTCCACTGACTAAAGGTCAGGGGACCTCTCTTTTATTTTAATTTATAAGGATTTTGATCATTTTTCTGATGATCTTAATAAAGAAAAACCAAAAACAAGGAGGGTGACCGTGACGACAGGGTCTTAATAAACAGATGTAAAACAAAGGAGGTGGCCAAAAACAAAGAGCCCAAAGGGGGAAGAAAAACGGGAAAGGCTATATAAAATTAAATAAAGCAAGGGGAAAAAGGGAGGGTGGGAGAACGACTTGACTCTTCAGGATCCAAAAAACGACCGTCCGGATGCTTGGGCGCGTCTGCTTATATAGTCACAGGCTGAGGCGCCCACAGCGTGCCTATGATGTTGCGTAGCTCCTGGACGGTCGATCTGCAGGATTGTGAGCGGACCTGACATAAGCCAGGTTTCTGGAAGCCCGTCTGAAGGAGGCCGTGAAAGCCACAAGAGCCCTGGTAGAGAAGGCAGTGAGGAAGCGCGTAGGGAGCTTCCCCCTCTTCAGGTTCCAGAGCGCGCCCTGGTTGTCACCATAGAGTAAAGCACGGGGGGCGGCGATGAGGGCCAAGGTGAGGGCAAGCGACTCTAATTCAAAAATAGAGGCGTCCCAGGACCGGACGTCCCAGGCGATGGCTTCACCTTGGCACCACCAGGCAAAACCGGTGGTTGAGGCGTCAACGAAGATGCCCGGGCCTTTAGCCTTAGGGCAGGCGAGGGATGTCCACTTCTGGTGGATAAAGGGGGTCAGAAAGGCCAGGGTGCCGGGGTTTTCGCGGAAGGGCGGGAAGTGGCACAACTGCACCCAGCAATGGGGAAGGCGAAGGGGGGGTAACACGAAATTCAGGAGGCCGGCTAGTCGCTGCCAGCACTTGCCGCTGACCGGGGTAGTGGCCAGAGTACGGAGGGCGCGTTGGGTCTTGTCCTTAAGGGTGGTGGTGAGTTGAACCTTTCTTGACTTTAAATCGATGTTCCATCCCAAGTAGCTGAGTCGTTTACTTGGAACGGACACCGACTTATGCCAATTAACATTGGCCGAACTTGTCTCGGCAAGTTTGAGGAATCTTCTGAGGGCCTTTCTGGTGCCCACAGCCAGGACATCATCCATGTAAGTGAAAGCTTTGACACCGGCAGTGTGGGCCCACTGGTTAACAACCGTGGAGGTGACCATTTGCATAAGAAATGGTGACCCACTGAAGCCCATGGGCAGGCGCGTGAATCTGAAGGATTCCCGGCCCACGCGGAGGCCAAACCAAGGTCTGGCCGCGGGGTGGAGACGCAGGTGATAGAAACCGTCTTTAAGGTCGATCTTGATAGCCCAAATTCCTTCCGTGTTGTCGAAAATGTTCCTGATGGAGGGGAGGGAGAAGTAGGGGGGCTCATAAGCCCATGAAGCAGGAGACATGTCATATATTAATCTAGCACATCCGTTGGGTTTGGCAACCCCGAAGATTCTGTGCGCACACCTAATGTGTCCGCGCTCCAGAATGCCCGTGTCGAGGAGGTGGTTGACCCACGGCATGTACGAAGATGACGAAGTCTTCCAGCATTTGTAGCCTTTGTTTAGGAAGACCTTGATTCCTCTATCCATATTAGCCTTGAGAAGGTGAGAGGAAGGCGCGGCAGAGTCAAAAGAGCCCGGTGGCTCAACGTCAAGGGGGACATCCCCGTCCACTCTGGGGGTATCCTGTCGAAGGGGGTCATTGCAGGGGCTGACCCATTCTTGATCAGCATTGCCCTCCTGAGGGTTGTTGTTGTTGTTGTTATTATTTTCCTCGTCGCGGTTGTTGTCATCACTGTTGTCGTTACCCCTCAAAATATCAGGGGGGCCGCTCGCAGGGTCTAGAAGGAAATCAGGGCTAGGAGGGGGTCTCACGTCCTCGGAAGTGGCGGCGGAACAAACGGAAGGCGAGGGAGGGGGGAACTCGACGACGGTGGGGACGGCGAGTCCCGGAAGAGGGATGCAACTAATAGTCCTGAGCGGGGGAGAAGGTGAACGGACCCTAAGGCTGCCCAGTTCCATAGCCGCAGACGTGAAGAAATCCCTCAAAGGGGCAGGTTCAGCGACGCGTAGGGCGCCGAGTTCGGAAGCGGCTGCCTCGAAGAAGTTAGCGAGGAGACCACGGCGTCTTCTTGAGGGGAAGACAGGAGAAGGGACAGTAACACGAGGGAACCGTGTACGACCGATTACAGGGGAAACAGCACCACAAGGGAGGAGGGGGGCACTTGGAACATGAACACTGTAAACACTAACATCTTGCTGTATATCCTCCGACGACATGTATGCTTCAAGTAACTCCACCGACGAGAGCGAGTCATCCGGTGAAGGGCAGGGCACGGGGGGTGGGACGGGTCCTAACCAGTGGCGGCGCATCCATTCGTCGTAGTCGTGGCCAGGGATGTTGGAGGGCGGAAAATGCCGGAGGCCCCAAAGCCTCTGAGCGGCGGGGGGGAGAGGGGGCACATGAGTCCCAAAAACGTAGCGTCTGTCCAAAGGCAGAGGAGACGAGGCGATCGAAGAAGAGCTGGAAATGTCGAAAATAGAAGCCTCGGAGTCGATGGACAGGGACGGGGAAGGGAACCGAAGGGACGAGGCGGGTGGGCTGAGAGAGCGAAACTCATCCGAGGTGGCGGACAGGGAGCGTTGGTCAAGGCCCATGCGTCGGCGCGCGCGCGAGACGCGCATCTCCCAGCGCCAATCGAGGGAGGCTCTAACGCCTTGCAGGAACTCTTGAGCCCGCTCTAGCCCTGCCCGCAACGCGTCTCCTAGGAGCGCGCCGTGGGGGACCCTGGGCGTACCAGGACCCGTACGCAGGCGGAGGCCTCGATGGTTGCCGTAGGTGTTGTGGGTCATATTCAAATCCGGACTCGATGGTAGACTGTGACCGGGCGTCCTGCATAGCCGTCGACCAGCCGTATTTCAACACCGTGAAATATAAGCGAAGGCGTTGGTGGAGGCGATGGTAGTCGGTGGAAGGAACAGCGTATCTAAATGGCCAAAGGGCCAAAAGGGAGTGGAGCTCCTCACGGTCGCGATGCTTGAAGTGAGGAGAAGCAATGTTAAGCAGAGAAAGCTTCATTTCAACTATAACGACCGTACAAGAATGTATGCATTAGTTACGGAAGAGCACATACGACACCATAATACACGAGTTAAAAAGTAATCCGTGTTGCAGTTGATGGAAAAATGTACAGGAATCGCATAGTGATAAGGGTAGGAGGATCCAAAGTGTCAAGGTTTGTGTCAAAAATTTCGAGAGAAGTGCGACAGTTTAAAAGAGTCACCGTGCTATGGACGTCTCTTTAAATTTGGGGAAAGTGCTTAATTAATCTACCGCCCTTCCACATTTACGAACACTCAGTATGGTGCGACAACTCGGCAAAAAGATTACTCTACGACCTGGCACTTCGCAATCGGAGAGATTGAGTTAAGTCACTTACATCGATTGTTGTATGTTATCGTCAAGTTCAGTCCACGTTTTTTAATTTCCTGTGTATCGGTGATGAACACGAATGCTTTACAAAAATGTTAAATATCGATGGCACTGGATTAGACCCTAGCAAAACACAAGACCTCAACCAAAGCAGTCTTTACCCTGGTAGGATACGAGATATAACATCGTATATGAGGCATTATTCACTTGAATTCCTTCCACCCAAACAAACAATCGCAATTCAAGTGCAAATTGAGAACTCAACTTAGTAAATCACAAACTAGAAATAGGTCCTCTTTAATCAATCGAAATGATGTTTTCCATCATGATAATAAGCGCCTCCATACTGCCAGAATCTTTTGTTCTAAGATTAAATAGGTCGGTTGGGAAAAGCTTACGCATCTCCCTGATTGTTCCCGATCTTTCACCTTAAATTACTACTTATCCTGAAGTTTGAAACATTTCCTGGGTAATAAACAGATTGATCAGACGAACGAAAATTAAGCGTTTGCCATTTCTTTGCTTCCGAGCCTCTTGAATTCTACGAAATTTAGAATCCCCTGTTAGAGCGCTATTGATTCCAATGGGAGAATTATACTCAATTAAATTAGTAAATTATTTGGTGAGATTACCTCATACTTTCACAAGGACTGGAAATGCATTTCCCTGTGTCGTGGTATTAGGGCCGAGTTGGTGTACGTAGGTTTGTTAAGTACTTCAATAACTCCGTTATTTCGTTTTCTCTAAGGGTGCTATAATACTTTACTTTATTTAATCTTTTGCTTTACTTATTTAATCAGGGAGGATTTCTATAGCCATGTGCAGCGTTTCGAGGATTGAGTTAACATAAGAACATAAGAAAAGAAGGAGACTGCAAAAGACCATTCATAGCCTACACTTGCCACATAAAACAATGAAAAATATTACTTTAATTGCCACATAAAACAATGAAATACTAAAAACAAACTGTACCTCTATAACTAAAAGAGTCTACTTGAAAATTACTACTATAAAAATGAATTTTAAGTAATGGTTGACCCCAAGATCACTTTAATAATGAGCGTTAATTGACACACAAAAAATATATGAATTTCTTTACCTTTAAAAGAATAACACGTGAATTTGCTGCGGGATGACCTTGACTTTGGATCTTATGGAGCCGGGAAAGTGGTTTGCGGTTCGGGGCGTGGGTGTGGTCGCAGACGCCTAGCCGTTTGTCTTGCGGGGAGACTGACTTAGAGCAACAGGTGATTTCGGTGAGAGAGAGGCGGATGGGGTTAGGCACGTTGTCTTAGTCAGATGATTTAAGCGACGGGACCGTAAAGATAGGCTTTTTCCAATCTTCAGGTTAATCTTGAGATGCTTCGCACTGACGAGCGATAAGCAAACGTGAACCCTTTGACTTTTGGGTGGTTTGGGGCAGATCACTTTGGTTATTCCTCAATGGCGAGGACTATCTCTGGTTTTTGTTGAAAACCGAGATAGGGGGTTTCTCTAACGAGAGATGTATGAGAGTGATTCTCGATACAAGGGGCTAATCTTCGGTGTGGCAACCAGGAACTGACTCAGAATTACCTTCTCTGTTCTGTTCCGTGAGTGCCTGGCCTTAACGCAGGACTTCGTCGTGTAGATATCTAACTCGACCTCCTTGTTATTCTTCAGTTATCCGCATATATATTTCACCTACCCGCTGGGGGTAGGGGAAGGGGGGGGTGATGAGGGCCTATGTTTTAAGCCTCTCTCCTATAGCGACACTTTTCCGAGCGTCTACACTTAGCCCTAAAGGCATCTTTCTTCTCTCTTTCGTCGCAGCTCCTATAATTTCGTCTATTATGCGAAACTCGATCTCAACTCTTAGGAAAAATAGTGAGCCTGATTAAACATTGTTATTACACCTGCTATCCTCCCCTCCGTATTGTTAATGCACGCTGTAACAGAAATCTGTTAATTCGTACTTCTCGGAGTTGAAGGTCGCGTCTGGTGGCCAGCGGGTCGAGGGAGGAGAAGGGGAAGGGGTTAAAAGATCATTTTACACCGCCTAGCGTTGGGACGCTGGGCGTCCAAAATCCAAGATGGCTGCCAATTTTCTGCTTTTTTTTTTTAATTAAACCTCGTAACTTTTGTACTATTGAACCTAGAATAGTGTTTTGGTCTCTATAACTAGATTTGCATGTAGGAGTAATTGAATAAAAATAAAATAAACATGATTGGAGCATATCGAGGCCTACTTACACAATTGCTTGAAAAAACTCCGTGAACAATACATTCAATAATAAAATGGCTAACAAATTAACCAAGACCCCTATATACATGTTAGTATTGGAAATTGTTCTAGTACAGCTACTTCTCGCATGTGCACTTGCAGTGACGTGGGCACTTCAACTTTGCCTTCATGCATTTGCCCCGAGAGCAGGTAATTGGGCAAGTGCACTTCACATCCAGGTGGAACATATCCTTGGTGAGGGGCAGCGTGGTCCAAATAGGGAGCAGCTTGCCGTCCTCTTCCTTCCACCCATGGTTAGCTTGGGTTGTTGACAGGCATCATGGACATGTGGGCTGTTGACCACATGCTTGCTTGAGATGTTGATCCAAAGCATCACCAGTTGGGGGGGGGATTCTCACCACGTCCCTAGTCTTTTGTGAGAACAACCTCATTCGGATGAAGTCAACATCATTTTCCTCGTTTGATTCATTTGAGTACAGTCTACAGACAAAGTTTTTGGCCATTTATTGCAACCTTGCTTACCCTTGAACTTGAAGAAAAAAGTACTGTCTGATCCAATGAATGCGCGGAATAGGGCCATGGCTTTGCCCGTTGTCGTCCCAGGTTTGTAGCGATAGTGTTCAGGGTGATCATTTTGGTTGTCTTTCCCGCTTTGAAGGAGATCCAGAGTTCTGCGGCTGGATTCAGAGCCTTGATGTGATGAAAATTACTCAGAAGGATTACGACAACATCTGTGTCTCCAGTATACACCATCCCAAGTGACGAAGATTGGAGGGCGTGGATGAGATGTACTAAGACACGCGTGTCAGCTTCCTCATGGTTGCATGGATCCATTGTTGGACTGTTTTCAACATGGTGGACTTGATCAACTGCACTGATGTAGACATTCTTGTCATCTTGAAAATGTTCTGTTATCTTTTTTGACAAGCATGAGAACAGTTCCTTCTTGTTATCAACGTTCGCCAGAAAACTCTGTCAATTTCCTGGGATTTTGGCAGTACCAGATATGCGTTGTCGGATGCCTGTTCCTCGTTTTTCCCTTGTGCCTCCTTTTATCGTCAGTGCACGATACTGAACCAAGACAATATCTACTCTTGTCGATCGCTTCAGAAATATGAATCAAATGTGTTACCTTGGACAGTTGTACCAGTAAGTGAATGTATAAGTACTCTACCGTCAATAATAATGAAGTCGTAAACATCTGGTGCAACTAGTTCCTCGTCGACAGAAATGGCGCTACTTGTACTGGCTTCCGTGATATATACCAACAAAACCCAACTTCCTCCCCCTCCCCTCCGCAGCTGGCCAATACAAGAAAAACTTGACCAAAAGGCTCTGCATGACGTTTGAAGTGTTGCATTTTCAGCTTAATTTCTGTCTTCTTTTGTGTTTTCTTCTCATGGATCAACATTAAGTTATTTCGCTTGATCGGTGCTGTCAGAGGTGTGTCATTTAATTCAAGCACACTCTGTCTGAAGTTGTTGTACTGCTTTTGTCCCATAGACTCGACTTTATGGACAGATGCGGCAGCAGCCGCAGACTCACACACCTTGTTGTCTAATGTAACCAGGTCTCAACTGTGCTACCCAAAAGGATTCCCATTGTTCAGCAGCACTTATATCACATCTTTGGCATGACGTAGAAATCGGTGCTGAGATGCATATCCTTCCTCACAATGAGAGAGTTCTTCATCATCATGGTTATCATTTACACCAGTAAACTCATCAACGACACGGCTGATTTTTGGGCCAGTCACGATCCGGCGTTGCAGCATGTCACGGTTCTCTGTGAGACCAATAATTCCATCAACTCCTTTCACCCTTTTGTTGGCTTTCTCGTGTGTTTGATCGATGGGTAAGGATGAGAAACGGCGGAAGAAATACTTTATACGTTGTGAACAGATGATTCTTCACAACCATTGGGAAATGAGCCATTAAACCTGAATGCAGTGTCGTGATCCAAAACAGCTTTACGGAGAATCGTTGCTCCCATTGGTAATGTACGTGATTCCTCATCTGTTGTTTGAGTTGCATCTGATATGACCTCTCTAGCCATCTTCGAACAAATAATGAGAACTCGGTCTCAGATACCTTTCTTCTCTGTTAAATTCGGGAAGTGTTCCAGGACTCTTTCATTTGGGTGTGTCTGGTTCACGGTCTTCTGGATTCCATGTTGTTCTAATCTCTTGGTCATCATATCTTGCGATACAAAAATTCTACGACCTCCAGTGACTTCTTCCTTTATAAATTGGAGCAGTTCATTTTCTGTTGTGGCCTCGAGATTTTCGCTAGCTGTGTCTTGTTTACAAATCGCATCGTAACGGCAAATGAACCCTGTATAGCAATTCCGATTGTACTTGGCTTCAATGGCGACCACATCTCCTTCGGCAAGGAGTGCCACGATACACTTTTCTCCCAGCGCGACTGCCTTGTCATGTATCTGTTGAGTGAGTGTAACCTTCTGGAAAGAATGGTCTGCTGTATTTGTTTCATCACCACAGAAGATACACATATTACGATTATGAGCTGCATGACTCCGCCGGGATCTTTTTCTTGCAAGAGGCAATCCTTCATTATGACGTTTTTTTGCATGGTCAAGTGCTGATGCCCTGTAAAGCTGACGACAAGATTTATGCCAGGATGCACGATTCTTCTGCATGGATTCTTCATCTGGAAGTTCTACGTCTGGGTGGGGGATAGCACAAATTGCTCTAAACTGACTTGCGAGGCTGATGATTTCTGTGTAGGCTTCATCTCTACGACTGGTGACTGGATTCGCAGGAGGACAAACAAGCACTTCCTCAGTTTGCTTTTGGCACAAAATACACAACTGCAATATCCTTGCCACAGCCATCTCAGAAACAACCTGGAAAGAAACAAAGAAAAAAACAATATTAAATAACTGCTGTCTGTACAAGCGGCTTCGCAAATAAAATTTAGTGTTACCTGAAATAATATAAGAAAGGAATTATCAGAAAATACAAGTGGGTATGCAAATGGAGACGTTTTTCCTCCTGGGAAAAGAGACCAATAAAATGGTAAATGAAGAACACAATTAGTGATCAGTTAGCAAATTATGAATCATAGATAAATACATAGATATAGAGACCAAAATCACCATTCTAGGTTCAATAGTACAAAAATTATAAGGCGTAATGCGAAAAAAAGCTGGAAATTGGAAGCCATCTTGGAATTTGGCGGCCATTTTGTTTTTTGTTTTTTATTTGAGTGCTTGGTCGTGAAAAGAAAACGTTTGAATCAATTTGAAATAAAGGAAAAACATGCGCGCCCTACCCCCCACACACTATTTCTATTACGTAGATCGCCAGCCAGGAGGCTAGCGGAGATTGGAAATTTGGCAAGGCTTCTGGCTCTTCTATTCTGGTTAATAATTTGCATGATTTCCTAATTCTTCTCTTGATTAAACAGTTCCTGCTTATTCCTAGTCTGTTCTTCGATGGCTACGTTAATGGGACTTAACCCAACAACCTGGTGCAGCTCTTCTTGGCGTCTTCTTTCTCGCCTACGTGTACCTGGAATTAGGTAAACGCATTTATTCTGCACCACTTGTAGTATTCTCTTTTGTGTCCTCGAGGCACGAGAGAAGGCGAAAGCAGGGTAGAACAGCGTAGATCTTACAAGTGCATTGTAGATCTTCTGCATATTGCTCTCACGGAGGTTTCTGAACTTATATAGAGTTCTGACAGCAGCCGTGGCTTTAGAAATTCGATCAGTAACGTGCTTCTTGTACCCGGATGAAGTAATCTTCATTCCAAGTATTTATATTGCACTACGTGGTGTAGGGATATCGCCTATCCCCCACCCTGACATCTGATAGTAGTACCCTTCCGATGGGAGCTACCTTGAATTTCTTCTGGTTTGTTCTTATTTTTCATTTAGCCTCGTACATGTTTAATATTTGATTTCTGCTGCCGTCATACGAGTTTGCATAGGCGCGTTACGCCAAAGACATTGAATTATCTTGCTGAAATCATCATCGTAATAAATGTTGAAACAAGTGGGGTTAACAGGGGCTGGGACAACTGCGGTGTATATCGAGTAGAGAGTGGGGGGTAGACAACCCCTTTGCGGGAGGCCCGCATTAAGCGTAAATTTTGGTCCGTCCGTGCTCCCCAAACTGATATACGCCGCTCTCTCTATGACATAATCATAGAGAGTTCTTTCTAAGTTTTCACTTAGTCCCAGCCGCAGGATCTTGTACTGCATTCCCCTTTGCCACACCTTATCAAATGATTATGATACATCCCGACAATCAATGTCCACGTAACTCCCCTCCCTTTTGGCTTGGGCGAGCTTTTCAGGGATGAAATTTATCGCTATATCCGTACTTCGGTTTTTCCGAAAGCCAAATTTGTACCAATTGTACAGGGAGTTAGTTCTCTTCCAGGAAAGACACCAGTCTTCGGGTGAGGATTTTCCCGAAGAGCTTCCCGCCAAACTTCAAGAGTAAAGTCGGCCGGTAGAGCGCTCTCTCTCTCTCTCTCTCTCTCTCTCTCTCTCTCTCTCTCTTCATCGGATCTTCCATACTTGATTAAGAAAACCATTTCAGCCGTCTTGAATGCATCGGGAAAGTATCCTGTATTCAGACAGGCGTTAAGTATTCTTTTCGTTCCTTCGATGGCATTAGTTGGTCCCTTTTCGAAGTTTAACTTTGTTAGTCCCAATTGTCATAGGGCCTTCTGTAGGAACGAGCGGAGCGCGCCGAGGTATTCCTCTTCGATTATCTCGGCCCTCCTGTCGCACTGTCTTTTCACCTGGTGGTGCAGGTGCATCCTATGGATTTGGGTGTTTAGCTCGTCTATAATTTCACTTTCAAACTCTATATCATAGTCTTCGTTCTCTTCATCAGGTATACTGAATATTTTTCCTAATAAGTTCGGAATATTGCTTCGATATTCTCTTCTTCTGTTTCTTATTTCCATTTCTTCGTTCTTTCGATTGCATTGTTCCGACATCTCCACTGTTGTTCGAGGATCAACTGGTTGAGCTCTTCTATGATCTCTTAAATTCGCCATTGACTCAATTGATGCCTTTCTGATGTTAATCTCATGCATTAATTTCAGTTCAGAGTATAAATCCTCATGTGTTCGGTCAATCAATATGTCGAGATGGACTTATACTGGGATTTCAGGATACAAGCTCTATCCGCGTTGATCAGAGGGTTAAGGTCGCCAAGTGCAACCTAACCTAACCTAACTTATTTTTTACTTTTTTCCGTTCCTTAACATTTTTTTATTTACTCTTTTCCCATCGTTTTTTTTTTTTGCATTCGTTTTGTTAAGACGCTTTTCTTAACACTGACGTTTACAATCGTTTACTACGAACGCATGACGTCATACATGGTTGAAGAGTAGAATTTTTATTACATTATTTTAATCTTTATTTCCCTTTTCCCCGCTTCTTCTTACATTCAATTATTTTTTTTCTATTGTGTCATTTTGGCAGTTTTTTATACTTAAATGCAATTTTTGCCTTTCTAAATATAATGACATACTATTTATGCAAAAAAAAAAACCTGATTGTACCTTTAAATGCTCGAAACGAATACGGGACGAAAACACTAATCAAAATGCACGCCATTTTTTTTACCGTTCGGCTCTCAAAAGAACGGAGTTTTTTTTTCAAATTTGCGCCTCCCTATAGAAAAATCATGAACCTCATATATTGGTTTTGGGGGAACCAAAATACATAGAAAGGATTGCCATTGAAGTTCAGGTGTCAGAACCTACATGGTCGATTGGTTTAGCTTCTGTAGGACGGTCGTTATGGACTTTTGTGAGAAGCATACGAAAAAAATAGGCGGTGTAAGGAAAGTCGTGGAAATCGACGAGGCAAACTTTGGGAAACGCAAACACAGCAAAGAGATAGTGGTTGATGCTGTCTGGGTTTTGGGCAGGTTTGAATGGGAAACCAAAAAATGTCTTTATGTTCAGTTCCCGATCGAACCAAAGAAATACATTTCGCAGTTATCAAAGAGTTGATCTTGCCGGGAACTCGAATAATTTCGGATTACAGGGCAGCTTATTCCGGCTTGGAATTGGAAGGTTATGAGCATCGAACCGTCAACCATTCCCAGAACTTTGTTATCCCAGACAGCGGTGCTAGTACCCAAAACATCAAACGGTTATGGCGGAATGCGAGAGCATTAGTCCCGAAATATGGCCTTAAAAGCAACCATTTTGACGGATATCTCGCAACCGCCATGTTTTGCAAAACATTTCCCTTTTGCAAAAAAAGGTGTATTCCAGGAGCGATACCACGCTTTCCTCACCGTTATATCGGATCTCTAACAATGTAGGTATCATTTTAATTCATTTCCCATTGTTTATTTTAACTATTTATTGGGGTCTTTAGTAACAAAGCAAAATCGTGCCGTCAGATTTAAACCTGGATGTAAACAACATATTCATGAGCGCTGAGCGAAACATAAAAGAAGTGAGTTTGCATTGAATTTGGCTCTAAAACAAACAACAATTGGCGTGGAGAGCTAATGTTAAGGATTACCAAACGAATGCCATTCATACCTTTTAAAAGTTTGGAAAAAAAGCTGGATGAGACTAAGTCGGGGCTGTATTGGGTGTGTGGGACCAACTCCAAACGAGATTCTCGCAAAGTTGTTTCAAAGAAGTGGAATGAGCGTAGTCGTTATCGTGATGAAAGAAGATTCTTATGTGAAAATTTTCAGGGCACTTCTCTGCTATACCATGGTGAAGCTTTCTCAAAACACTTACATAAAAGGGAGCATGAAAGGTTCTTCGCCCTTCGAGAACGTCAACAAGTTTCCCACATTGGCGATCGCAAAAGACAATGTACATTACCTCTCTTCCTTATCGTTCAGACATTGTTTTAATGGGCCCTCTTCTCCTCTTGGTAACCATTGTTTAGACTGCTCTTTGACTTCCTAATCCTATTCGTAAATACAAGTGTCATCCCCGATAGCATTTTTTTTGTTGTGGAAAATCTTCGGCTTTTCATCCGACTTGTCCAAACCCTGCAGTGAAAGAGATCTTCGCTGAACCATTTTAGTTCCCATCGATAAGAAAGCTTATTGCGCTTCAGTACGTGGGTCAAAATGGAAGAAACTGAACCTGCTGATATATTAAATGTGCCTACTATCATTTCCTTTGTTAATTGACGGTCCTCTTCAATTAGTGACCACATACAATTAATGGTTTTTTTTCCCTTACTGATTTTGACGCTCTTCGATCCACAACTCTATTTATCCATTTATAAACATTAGAATTTTTGTAGGGACCCTTTCCATAAACTTTTATTGATTTATCAATAATCACACTTTTCGCAAACGAAGCTTAACCCCAAATTTTATGTTTGGCCTGCCTCTCCTCAACTTTGATACAGGGTCCAAATTTAAAATGCTGCAATATCATCAAAATAAGGTAAAATAATTTTTATTTACGTGACCTAAAGTACATAGGTAGCAGTTTAAATCCGTGTAATAAAAATCTTTAAAGGGTATTACGATTTCCTGTAATACTCACTTTTTTCAGCCTTTTGTAAACGTCCTTGTATTCATGGAATATTTCTATTTAGTTACCCTTAAAGATTTAAGTTATATGTATAAAATGATGATACATAAATTTTCAATAATTCACTGTAAAATTATTTTAATCTTTTATAAAACTTAATAATAATACATTTCTGTTTATTTTTTGTATTTTACTATTTACATTGTTTGTTGAGGTCATAATCGGCCTCAATGATTTATTTTTTTATATATTTTGGCGGGCATTTCTGTCCTTGAAGTTGCATTTGTATATGAATATTGTATAATTACATTTTAGAGTAGTATTCAGCAAGACTTGAATTGTTTTGTTTTTTTTGGTATAAATAGAATACTTAACAATAAAATCAATTTAATATAGTGAAATATTCCACGTTATTCCGGTATTTCAAGAATTAACTAACTTTCAAAACAAATTAACATGGTTTTCTTTAAAACAGACCGGCCAAATTTACCCAAATATAGATTTTCTCAGCTTAGTTTTATATATTCATTCAAATTTTAATTGTTGATATGAGAAAAATATTGGCACTAACAAACAGCTATTTGTTTTTATTTTTATCGCCATAATTAATTTTCTAGCTAATGTGTAAGGAAAAATGGTAGGTGTGGTCTGCCTAGCAATGTGAATCTTACACTTTTTGTGCTGTTTATGAACCCCCAAATAGAAAAAAGAAGAAATTAAAAAGGCAGATTTCAACGATAGAATTCAAAGAAAATATGTTCATGTGCCATTTATTTAATGTCTTTCAAGCCCTTCTTTCAAAATGTGTTTGTTTTACGTGAATTGTTTACCCATGTTATTGCATCCCAACACAGTGCCTTTATTATTTTTTACGCGCGACCGTGGCCTAACGCTGAACCATGTCATTGTTGTGGGAGTGAAATGCAAGAGATAGAGGTGGAGAGTTTCGTCCTATTCTTCGCGTCCACGGCACCCTGCACATCCCCAACACCCAAGGATGCCAAACTTGCCGCTCAATAGGAAAATGATTCATTTTGTCTCTACTGATCTAAATATTAAAGTTCTAGGCAATCTGGGTTTGAATGACATTCTAGAATATTGATGTTCAAATCAAACTACAATCAATTTAACTAGCAAGAGAGGTGAAACTATAGGGACTGATACAATTTATGTAGGTGGCGTTTGGTACCGAAGAATATCCAATCCAAATAGATGCAGCCACATTTGCAAGTCGTAGGAAATGTAATCGTGGTAGAGGGCGATCATGCACCACTAAGCGAAGACAGCCAATTTCAAATTAATATAAGTGTGTGTGCGAGGGAACAAAGTATGTATGGTATAAACAGAACAAAATAAAAGTGTCGAAAAGAGAAGGTAGTGTAGGAGATTTAGAAATGGGTGCAAGGCGCCTGGTGATCACGCTTATCGCTTTTATTGTTTTAATGTTCGTGTATATCTT
This sequence comes from Ceratothoa steindachneri, assembly GCA_963969495.1. Lineage (NCBI taxonomy): Eukaryota > Metazoa > Arthropoda > Malacostraca > Isopoda > Cymothoidae > Ceratothoa > Ceratothoa steindachneri. The sequence goes on from OZ018339.1 coordinate 22,643,657, forward strand.
TGGTCGTTATTCCTGTTTTTATACGGTATTCAAGACTTTTGTCTTAAACATTTAATGTTTCTTGTATATGTAATGCGCATTTGTTGTTGTTTATGTGTTAAATACTCTATTATTATTGCCATACTTAGTATTTTTGTATCTCATATATTCCTTAGTATATGTTGGGTTTTTTTCTTCATTTCCTTCTTCGCGTTCCTTCTTCTTGGGTCAAAATTGGTGATTTTTCTGTCATAATTGTTATTTTTTTCCGTAAGTGGGTAATTTTTCGAATTTATTGATAATTCATTAATCTGTAAAATTTTCTGTTCCTGTGTTTTCACACGTTCCATCATGCGTAGAACGGCATTTCGTCCCCGTTAACCAGGAGGCTAGTGGATATTGGGAATTTCGGAGGCCTCAAGCTCTTCTGTTTTGGTTAATCATTTATATGGTTTCTTCGTCAATTTCTTGATTAACCTTCGCCTGCATATTCCTAGTCCGTTCTTCTATGACTGTGTTTATGGATCTTATCCCCTCCTCTCTGTGGTTCTCGAGTTGGCGTCTCTTTTCTCGCCTGCGGGTACCTGTAATTAGGTACACGCATTTGTTCTGCACGACCTTTGTCTCCTTTTTTGTCCTCGCATAACAAAAGAGGGCGGATGTCGGGCAGAGCAACGTAGATATTACAAGTGCATTGTAGATCTCCTTATTGCTCCCTCAGAAGTTTCCGAATATGAATAGAGTTCTTAGTGCGGCCGAAACTTTCTAAATTCTATCATGGACATGCTTCGTGTCCGTGTTAAAGTAGTTTTTTATCGAATACACTTGAACCTATCCCCTATCCTGACACCTGCTAGTATTCTCCTTCCAATCTGAACTACCTTAAATTTCTCCCATGTTCCTTCTTATCTTCCATTTGGCCTCGTAGATGGTTGACGGTGGCAGAAATCAAAAGATTAAATATTACGAGGCCAAATAAAAGATAAGAACAAGCCAAGAGAAATTTTAGGTAGTTCAAATTGGAAGGAGACTACTAGCAGATGTCAGGGTGGGAGATAGGCGCTATCCCTACACCACGGAATGCAATGTACTCGGGATGAAAATGACTTTTTCCGGTCAGACGAAGCACGTCACTGATCGAATTTCGAGATCTTCAGCTGCAGTCAGAACTCTATTCATGTTCAGAAACCTCCGAGAGAGCAATAAGAAGATCTACAATGCATTTTTAATATCTACTCTGCTCTACCCCGCTTTCGCCCTCTCTTGTGTCTTGATGACGAAAAAGAGGAGAATACAGGTAGTGCAGTACAAATGCATGTACGTAATTACAGGGACCTGCAATCGCGAAAGAAGACGCCCAGAAGAGCAGCACAGGGAGGCGGGGATAAAACCCACTAATGGAGTTATAGAACAACGGGCTAGGAATTCCAGAAGATGTTTAATAAGGAAATGAACGAAGAGATCATGGAAATGATTAACCAGAACAGAAGCCATACAATATTTCCAAGATCCCCCAACTAATGGAAATGTGTTAAAACATCGGAAAAGAGGAAAGATTTTCACCGTTTAATCGAATTATTATCGAATTGGAAGAATACCCGATTATGACAACCTCACCAATTATGACAACAAATTACACCCAGTCAATAAGATTCTCAGGAAAAGGCCAGAAGATATATATATATATATATATATATATATATATATATATATATGAGAAAATCAACATCCCAAGAGCAGTCTCAGATCAAATCTATATGACTGCTAAGATTGATTGTGATACATATTTCTCTCTCGTATGTACTGTTCTCAGAGAAGACGACAAAGTAAAGCGTAGGCGGGCAAAACGCCAAAATATTTTTCGCGATACCCATTCAAATCTAAATATGTTTATTCACGTGGAAACTCCAATGGTAAGTGAATTGACAAATTAAGACGAAAATACGTGCCAGTGCCAGTAAAAAAATCGGAATACAGCAAGAAGGACGAAAAGGGAGAAACGCCCTTCAAAAAAATCAAGGTAAAGTGACATTGGGCCTAAAAAATATTTTCCTTTCTTTCCGCTCTCCCACTATAACACTTACAGTGACTAAATAGACATAGACAAAAGAGAACAATGACGACATAAAGAGTGAGATCCTACCAATAAGTCTACGGGCCATCTCCAAGAGGTCTAAACCTGACCGTGGGGATAGCTGTGAAAAAGTTTATGGAGAGTTGAGCGTCGCACTTCTCAGGCTAATAGACACTCCATTTGGGTAAACGGCAATATGCCAAAATGAAGCGGACGCGAAAATTTTTGGCCTCATCCAGAGCGACCAAAAGGTTCAATAAAATTAACCTGACTACTAAAATTCCACTCCAAATACAGGCTCATAGAAGCATCATATGTAGACAGTTGGACTCCAAACAATGAGATCGCTGAGGAGATAGAACGAAATCATAATTGGGCGAAGGTCATCTTCCAGGAAATTGACATGGCCCAAAGGGCAAAAGAACTTGGTATCCTGTTCTTTCACTTAAGGGTATGTCCGGACCAAATAGAGACGGAAGAGTATACGGAGATACAAACATGCTCCAATTGCTATTAATATACTCAGCATACCAGGAAATCATGTCCGCACACTCACGACCTCTGATCCATATGTGGTCAAGATAGCCGCGTATGGCGAGATTGCAGGAACAGTACACGCCAATGTGTGAACTGCAACGGCGAACATGGAGCCATGACAAAGTCATGCCCAGTTAAGAAAGAAGCGACGAGGGAAAAAAAACATCGGATAAAGAAAAAATAAGAGGAAGCAAGATCCAACAGAACTTATGAAAAGGTCGCAAACGCAGCGATGAATGAGAGCGCAACCCAACGAATATACTTAAAGGTAGAGAGCGAGTAATCGACGAAAATTATGTGCTGCATATATTATGCAAACATCGCGATTCCAGGTATCCGGATATACCGGTCATCATATTAAGAAGGGAAAGAATCTGAAGACGCTTTAGAGAGAAATGTTGTAGTTCTCCCAGTAAAAAAATACGGCTGTACTTTCCCACGTACACCAACGAACAGTACGCAACCAAACCCGACATCATCCTAACCAGCCGTATTTTTTCTATAACTATTGCATTCGACCTGTCCCTTTGATACAAGGCAAACACATCACCACATTAATGAAAATATCCTCTAGCCCAATCCAGATTTCCAGTAAGGAGAGGAAATGCTTCTCCTGAACTAACTGGGAGGAGTATGGAACTTTTCTTAATGAATACACACCCCAATCATTTGAGGAGGCCACACTGGAGAAGATCAACCCCGTAAGGGGCGCGGCGATTTGCCATCCTGACCGCCGTGCTGACGGGATCCAGCGCTCCGTCCGGCCCCAGCTTAGCCTCTCTTCCTTCCTTCAGATAGCCCGATTTCTCCCCTACCTCGTCGCTTTTCATACAACCTCTCCCACAACTTTCTCTGGTCAGCCTCTAATTTCACAGGGTAGATGCTAACCTTCTTCTCAAGCCAACCACCCCGGATCGGGGCTGAGGGGGGAGGGGAAATTGTTCCCTAACCCCTGAGCTCCAGTTCGGGATGGGGGTTTTTTAACAACCTGCTTCATCCCCACCCATACCTTCCTCACATTCCTTTTCCTCTCCTCTTTACATCCTATCAATTTTACGCCGTGTCCAAGGTGGAGCCGCCATGCCGATGGACTGCCAGGCCACCAGGCGGGAGGGGTGGTCCCGAATGGCAGCGCCTGGCTCTGTAAGCACCTCTTGCAGTGCGGGCTACTTCAAGAGGTGGTAAGCGATTAGGCCCGTTAAACGAAGAGGGTCACCATGCCCAATGATTAAAAAAATAAACATTATCCCCTCAATTCTTCCTAAAACAACGGAGCCGCCCTCGTGCAGCTCCACAGAAAAGATGGATGTCTCCCCCCTCCATACTTCTTTAACCGGAGAGAAGGCTTACTCCTCTCCTACGCCTACGGGTGTAGGGGACTCCCCCTCACCCCCTTCTCTGGAGGTGCTTTTGGGCACCTCCCTATCTCCAGCGGCAGTCCCTCCTTTGCTTTCTAAGGGGACTGCCAAGAAAGCCAGCAGGCAGCCCATTGCCGACTGCCCCTCGTGCAAGCGGCACGGTAGGGCAAACCCCCTTATGGGTGAGAGGGAAGCCAGACCCCTTCAGTCGCTTCCCTCAAAAGACCTGCTGGCAAGAATATTAAACCTTGCCGAGGTCAAGGCCTGTGCCTCCCCACTAAAGACTTATGACGCTGCCAAGGGGACCTGCGATGTCCTGGGAGGGGATGGCCAACTGGAGGCCCCTCCTGTGATAGACATGGTCTTTGAGGAAAACCAGCCTCAGACGGTAGGGCCTTCCATGGGGGGGGATCCGGGCTCGGCGCCAAGCACCGAACCCGAATCCGCCCCTATGCAAGGTCCTCCTCAAACCGCTGGGGATTCTCAGGCAGTACAAGGAGGGGAGGGATCTCCTCCGGATGATGCCCCTGCGAACACCAGGACCTTCTCCATTTTGGAGAAGGACCTGGCTGAGGCCGGTCCATCTGGCCTGGGGGCTTCTAACGGCGGGGGTGAGAAGCGGGTTCATCCCCCGCCCTCCTCTCCAAAAAAGAAAAGGACAAAAAATACCAAAAAGACGAAGAAGACTCGGGGCTCCTCTGCATCCGCGGGGGCTACGGGGACGGATGGGTCTGCTACTACTTTGGCAAGCGACCAAGCCAAGATCGGCACATCCGGCCCCTCTGCCCCCCCCCCCGGGTACGGAGCTCCTGACCATGACAAAGACCAAAAGTGCACAGGGCGGAGCCTCGAAGACATCGGGGCCCCTCATTCAGAGGTTACCTGGCGTTTTCGAGCCCGCTGGCTTCAAAAGCTTACTCGTTATTCGCTCCACTGATGGCAGCATGTTGTCCAAGGGCAACATGATCCATCAGAGGAGAGGATTAGCTAGTGCAATTGGTAGAGAGCCGAAGGTAACCCGTTTCTCGGACGGGAGCCTTCTATCGAATGCGGCGAATCCCGCCGAGGCGGCCAAGATAAGTGCTCTTCGGACACTTCATGGCACCCCGGTGAGTGTGACGCCGCACTCTACCATGAACTTTGTGAAAGGAGTAGTTTATGCGAGGGAACTCGTTGACTACTCCATTGAGGACATCACCATAGAGCTGGCCGACCATGGGGCGGTCAAGGTCGAACGTGTGATGAGAAAACAGGGAGGGGCCTCGAGACCCACCCCTACACTCTTCGTCACGTTCGACTGTGACAAGCTCCCTGAGTCGGTGCGTGCCGGTTGGTACCGCTACCACGTGAAGGCATTCGTGCCACTTCCGCGGCGGTGCTATTACTGTCACCGCTTCGGCCATACGAATTCCTCATTTAGACGTGCAAAGTCGGGGTCACCCGAAGTCTGTGTAAATTGCTCCAAGGTCGCACACGATAAGTCCAAATCGTCTGTGGCCAAGTGTGTCAATTGCGGAGAGCCGCTCCCTGCTTCTTCTAAGCAATGTGGTGCATATCTTCTTGAGAAAGAAATCCTGGCCGTTCAGGCCCAGGATCGACTCTCATTCCGCGAGGCAAAGGACTTGGTCCTGGCGCGCCCGGCTCTGCCTGGGACGTCATATTCCTCAATAGTTAGAAAGGCACCCTCTGCTCCTGGTCCATCCAGGCCAACGAGCATGGTTGTTTCCGCGCCCATTCATAACCCTTTTGCGGGCTCTACCCAACCCGGGCGCTCCCCTGGTAAAGCTGGCGGCAAAAAGGGTTCATACCCTGCCCCGGCTAAAACCAGGGCTTCCCCCTCTTCCCACAGCGTGACCGTTTCCCGTAAGGCGAAACGGCCACGCGCCTCCACCGAGTCGTTAGACTCACAGAAGGCAACACCCCTAAGGATGTTCGCTAGGCAATCTTTGGGGGTTCCTAAAGCTGTTCACCGAAAGGAGGACAGCAACAAAGGAGCTTCAGCCCCTTCGCCCATGCCCGGAGGTGGAGCGAGTGGCTCGGAGACGGTGGTTCCCCCAAAAGAGGGGCCCCCGCCTCCGAAGCCGCAACGCCCACCTAAGGTTTCGAGGCGGACGGAGGAAAAGACTCGCATGGCGAGCCCAACCTCCCCCAATAAGTCCTCGAAGGCGACATCGCCTTCAGCGCTTTGTCCGGCCAACAGCACCCAGGGTTCTGCCCCCGGGAAGCGTACGGTTATTCCCGTGAGGGTCTTCAGTTCGAGGAGGGCCCCCGCGTCTCCTCCGAGCTAGGCCTGGAGGGCATATTCCTTCAATGGAATTGCCGTGGACTTCGGGCCAACTGGGAGGAGTTGCGGAGGCTCGTCTCATCTCGTTCCCCGTTAGCTATTGTTTTGCAGGAGACCATGCTAGGCGCGTGCCCCCTGCCCGCCCTTCCTAGGGTATAAGGGTCTTGCGACCCCACCACTGCGGGTTTTCCGGGCTGGGGGATGCGCGGTTTACACTCGGCATGATGTCTCCGTTTTTCCTTTCTCTTTAGATACCTCCTTTCAGGCAGTGGCTGTGCAGCTGCACCTGGATAGGAGGTATACTCTGATTTCTGCGTACATTCCACCGTCAGCTGACTTCGACGCGGGGAACTTCCGCTACGTCGTGGCACGGTTGCCGAGGCCCTATCTCTTGCTTGGAGATTTGAACGGCAGGCATCCTCTCTGAGGAGATTACTCCATAAATCCCAGAAAACACGTCCTTGTCGATCTGATCGAAGAGCTTGAGATGGGTGTCCTAAACGTGGATGAGTTTACGCATCACTCTCCAAGAACCGCTTCATTTTCTTGCCTCGACCTATCTTTGTGCTTTTCGGATGCACAGCCTGATTTTGATTGGGAGGTAGTCGATGACCTTCATGGTAGTGATCACTTTCCCATTTAAATATCATTTTCAGGGCAACTGCCACCGGAGAGACCACCTCGGTGGTGCTTGGCGCGGGCGCGGTGGCCTGCATTTCAGGAAATGACTGAATTTTCTATCTCAGTCGAGGAGTTTAGGTCGGTAGATGAGGCCGTTGAGTTCTTCTCCGGCAACCTCATCGCCGTGGGCCTGACTACTATTCGTAGGACGTCTGGCCGTTTTGCACGCCGACCACTTCCATGGTGGTCGGCCGAGTGTGAGACGGCCCTCAAACAGAAGCGTTATGCCTACATGCGCTATAAGCGCCGGCCGAACGATTTCACTGTCGCTGAATTTCGTCGGGCTAGGGCTAGGTTCCGGTATATTTTGAAGCACGCCCGCCGCTCTTCTTGGCGGGCATACGTGTCATCACTTAACGGGAAGACCCCTTTAGCTGAGGTGTGGAAGCGAGTCAAAAGGATTCGGGGCAAGTTCTCGCAGGACCCCCCTCCCGTTCTCCAGGAGAATGAGACCGCAATCTCGGACCCCGCGTCCGTGGCGGAATCCTTAGCGACCCCTTTCTCCGCATTCTCTTGCCGGGATGCTGCTCCGCCAGCATTCAATGCACGTCGTGATGTCGCGGAAGGCCACCGGCTGAAATTTACCTCCAGAGGCGAAGAACCCTTCAACAACAAGTTTACTGTGAGTGAGTTGCGTTCCGCTCTCGCTTCGTGCGCGGACACCGCCCATGGTCCGGACGATGTCCCGTAGGCCATGCTTCGAAACCTGGGTGAGCGAGGCATGACCTTTCTGTTAGATTTGTTCAAAAGGATCTGGGTGGAAGGTCTTCTCCCAGACTCCTGGCGAATCGCTACTGTGCTCGCCTTTCACAAGCCGGGGAGAGATCACTCTACTCCGACCGGTTTCCGCCCAATCTCTCTAACCTCATGCGTGTGCAAGTTGATGGAGAAATTGGTAAATGTTAGATTAGCCTATTTCCTGGACAGCGGAGGCCATCTGTCTTCCGCACAGTGCGGCTTCCGTAAGTTCAGCTCCACGTCGGATGCTCTGCTCCGACTGGAAAATGCCGTCTGCGAGGCTTTCCTTTGTAGACAGCACTACGCCACGGTGTTTTTCGATCTGGAGAAGGCCTATGATACCGCATGGCGATACGGTATCATGGAGACTCTCCACACGCTGGGGGTGAGAGGACGCCTCCCAATGTTTATAGCTGAATTTTTGCGAGATCGTCGATTCCGCGTACGGGTGGGGGGAGCCCTCTCCAGCCCAAAGGAGCAGAAAGAGGGTGTCCCGCAGGGAAGTGTCCTCAGTGTCACACTCTTTGCCCTGAGCATCAACGGCATCACCTCGGTGCTTCCGGAAGATGTTCTCGCTACGCTCTACGTGGACGACCTTTCGATCTCTTTAGGCGTGGCCCAGATTCCAACTCTGGAGCGTTGACTCCAACAGGCATTGAACCGCGTCTCTCGCTATGTCGAAGCGCACAGGTTTCGGTTTTCTTTGGCCAAGACTAAGGTGGTGCACTTTTGCCGCCATCCACGGCTTCACCTCGACCCAGATTTGTTTCTTAATGGGGTGCGCATGGATGTGGTTGAGTCGCACCGTTTCCTTGGTCTTGTATTCGACCGGCGCCTCACCTGGGAGGCTCATATTCGCAGCCTTAGGGTCTCTTGTACCCGCGCCATGGACATTCTCCGTTCCGTGACGTTTAGCGCTTGGGGCGCTGATAGGGCTACTGCCTTACTTTTTTATCGATCCTTTTTTCGCTCGAAGCTCGACTACGGATGCGAGTTTTATGCATCCGCAGCCGAGCGTTTATTACGGGAGGTAGATTCGATCCACCACACCGGCCTTCGCCTTGCGACCGGTGCCTTCCGCACTTCCCCCATTGAGAGCCTGTTGGTCGATGCTGGGGAGATGCCACTCGCTCTGCGCCACGTGCAGTGCATCACTCGCCTGTACGCGCGAACCCGGCGCCTCCCTCAGTCGCCAACAGCTCTCACTGCATCCGCAACTGATCTCGATGGTGCCTATGCCGCCGAAAGACGCCAGTCATACCCTAAGCCCTTTGGGTTTAGGGCCAGGAAACTCCTTCGAGAGCTAGATATAGCTCTCGGGCCGGTGGCGCCCCTGGTTCTGCCTAGGACGCCACCCTGGAGGGTACCACATTTGGCTATTTGTCGCCACGCCTCTGCTCCCAAAGCTTGTACTGCGCCGGGAGTATTGCGTTCGACCTTTTTGGAGCACACATCGTGTCACGCTGGTACCGTGCCAATGTATACGGATGGCTCCAAGTCCCAAGAAGGGGGCGGCTTCCACGCCGTATCCCCTCTGTTTCAAGTCAGCGGGGCTCTACCAGGCGCTGCGTCTGTCTTCACGGCCGAGCTGGTGGCAATACACCACTCGGTACGGGAGATTACGCGACGTGCCGGTTCGGAGACCGGATTGTGATCTATAGCGACTCACAAAGCGCCCTGAGTGCTCTCGGGGCATTGGAATCTCTGCATCCCCTAGGTCGCGAAATCCGTGACGCCACGGTTTTGGCGAGTCGGGCAGATGTCGAGATTATCTTCTGCTGGGTTCCTGGACATGTAGGAATTGCGAGAAATGAGCGCGCCGATGAGGGCGCCAAAGAGTCCGCAAGGACTCTGCGACTGGACCAGCGTTTCGCTCTTCCTCACACTGACTACATGGCAGGAATACGGGCAGCTCTTCGGACTGCTTGGCAAAGAAGATGGGAGACGGTCTAAGGGAACTTAAAGTTGCGTGCCATTGCGCCCCGACTGTTCCCATGGACCTATCCCCCAATACTGCGGCGGCTTCAGGTTGCTTTCTGTAGTCTCCGAATCGGGCACACTCGTGTGACGCATCGCTATTTGATGGAGCGCTCGCCTGCGCCCTTTTGCAACGACTGCGTCGTTCCCCAGACTTTTCGGCATATTCTTGTCGAATATCCCAGTCTGGGTGATCTTCGCGCACGACACCTGCCCCGTTACCGGGATGGGCGGGGTCACTACCGCCTGTCCCTTGTACTCGGGACGAGTGCGTGCACTTTTACTGGTGGACTTATTGACTTTTGGGGGGAGGCCGGCCTTCTTCCTTTCATTTAACCCGGTTTTGTTGTTGTTTTTGTTATTGTTTTTGTTATTGTTATTTCTTTTTATTGTTGTTTCCTGTTCATTTTTTTAAAGTAGCCTAGAACTAGGCTGTTTGTTTACGGCAACTTATGCCTAAGTCGGCAGTCGCCAGATAGCCCCTTAAATTAAAAAAAAAAAAAAATGGAGAAGATCGACAAGGAAGTGGCCATATTAACGGAGAATATGGTGGAAGCGGACCGCGCAACAGTCCCCAGGAGAACATACAAGACGCTACCAGCACCAACATGGACTCAGGAACTATACGACTTATCAGACGAGTAAAAAAGACTGTATGAAGAAATCAGGCTGATAGACAAGGAAGCAGACAACGAAGAACACTATGGACGGAAATAAAGACATATAACAGAACAACAGACGGCACTGTGGAATGACCTTATAGCAAGCTCGACGAAGAAATAGATCTACGAACATTTTGGTTTGACCCTGACTTTGAAGAATACATTCACGACGAACGAGGACACGAACTCGACAGAACATACCCCTTCAACAATACATCTGCCGAAAGAGAGATGACGGATTACGAAAGTAAAATAACCAAAAAAGAAGTCACAGCGATGCTATGTACCTTCAGACAGAGACCCCTAGGGAAAACGGAGTTTGCAAAGCTTAACTTCAGGAACGCCCTCTGTAGCATCATTGAGGGGATTATCAACATAATGAACGCGTGCCTAAACGTTGACTACCTTCCTGGTGAATGGAAAATCGCTAAAATGATCTTCATTTCCAAATCCAGAAAGCCGGGCGACACACCAGCCAACTTCAGGCCATTTCCCTCCTCTAGGTGGCAGGCAAGCTCTTCGAAAAGGTGCTTGCAAAAAGAGTCAACGAATTTATGGAGGACAACAACCTCCACAATCAACATCAGCATGGATTTCAAAGTGGAGGAGGGACTGACAGCGCGGTAGCAACCACCAGGGAAAAGCTGGCGAAGATTGCTAGCCTAAAAAATTGTGAAGATGCTTTCACATCCTCCAAAAACACCCTCCTTAGAAAAAAATGGATGGGGGGGGGGAGGCAAGTTTATTCACACTAAATTCAATGTTATTTATGTTTCAGATAGCGATCCTCGGTTCGCTTTAATTTTGACGGCTAGAGAAGCTCCGGCTGATTGGGAACATGATGAGGGCTGGGTGGAGGTTGAGATGCTAAATAAACATGTCTCGAAACCAAACGGAACCAAACACAGAGTAAGTTTGATAATTGCTTCAAAAATTAAAGTTCAAATATGAGCAATTTTGAAATAAAGTATTATAAATTTTAGTGATGGAAATCCGTGACTGGCTGAATAAATGAATAATTTGCCTAAGATTACAGTGTAACGACTTATTTAGATTTGTAATTAACTATTCATATATGTGGATCATATGGCAGTGGACATGTTAGGTTTTCTTCTGCTACAGGAGAATTATCGCCTACATTGTATCCTACGTGTCTAATTGCGAAAAAGTTCTTTTAAAAAGAATGAGGAAATTGTCCACCTCTGTCAGGACATGAAGTTTTCGAGTGCAAAGAAGACGGAACGAAATTAAGTTAATGAATCATTGAAGACATTAGTATGAAGTTGGAGATTATATTTAGTATGGGAGTGGTGTCAAAATGCATCATAAAGAAACACTATGATTAAGGGGATTGAAAACTATATATTGGCCGCTCTATATAATGTTGAAATAGTAGGCTTGCAAATGTGCATCACATGAATGGTTGAATTAACATGTAAACATAAAAAAAAAGTTTCAAACTTTCGCTCTGTTTGTGACTGTGTATTCGCTTTTCTTTGTTTTTAATCAAATACCTTGTAAATCTGTGTATTTTTAGACAGTCCTTCTGTGCGGTGGTCCTACGATGACTATATCCTGCCTCCACTCCCTTCATATGATGAAATATCCCGCTCACATGATCTTCGTCTACGGCCAATTCGGAACTAAACAAATAAGAATGGTATACGGAAGGAATGTCCGTCTGTCAGGACACAGATCTGACAGCGTTGTCTGAAAGCTGGCAGATGATGGCAGTGACATCGCCTCTCAAGTCACCTTCCAACTATATTCACGCAGTATATTTGATTAGTTAATATCTTCACTCAGCTACCCAAAACGAACTAATGTTTTATAAATAAAATAATAAATAATACGAATAGCTGTTAAAATCTTTGCTTCCCTTATTCGTTCCTAATTCCAAGAAGGCAATTAAAGCAAGCGTGCTTAAAGACGCCCGACAAACTCTGAATGATTGGCTCCATCGCTTTCGAACATGCCACACCAAAAGGACTAGAATCCTGGGCTTTCTTTTCCGTCAAAACCTCAACTTCAACCAGTTTCTTGCACTCGAGGTTCGTCTCAGACCAGAAGGCCCGAAGTACGCTCCTTACAAATTCCCTCCATGGACATACATGTATTATATACAATATTATCCACTTCCTCCTCAACCAGCCATTTCTCTCTCACACTCTGACTTGAATCTTGTGTATTGCCTTTACAAATCTCGTTCCCTCTCTTCTCTTCATTTATCCATACCAAGTCAGCACACTTTCAGCACAACCTCATTCTCACTATTCTTCATACCAAATACACCTTTTACCAACTAGTTCCTCACTCTATCTACCTTGTGCACACCAAACATCCATCTCGAGTTGTCCATATACACTGCTCCATATACACCTTTAGATCCTTATTCTCACACACCGTCTTTAAAGCTACAATAAACATATCTAACTTTCTCTTTCTCAAGCTCCAACACCAGGTCATCAACATAGACAGCACCCATCTCCCCTCATTCCGCATCAACCACACATCCCTTCCCTTGATTCTCACATGTTCTTCTCTCAGTGTTCCAAAAATAAACATATTAAACAGACATGGCTTCATCGCACAACACTATCGTTCACCCTCACGTATGTCAAACATCTCATTCTGGAAGTCCTTCATCTTATCACACGCCTTGCTTCCAAAGTAAATAATCTTCATCATAAACAATAGTTCACTACTACGTACAGCCTTGGCCACTGACATAATGCCTCGCTATCCATACGATCACAAGCTTTGTACAGCTCCATAAGTTCAGATGTCAAGTTACACTGTTCACCTTGTTTTTCAGTTCTCTATCATAGTGTAGACACCATGCATCACATGTACATGCTCTCACCCACTCGTGTTCATCTTCTATCAATTCCTCAGTTAACCTTATTTTACGCCCTATCATAAATTTTCTATACACGCAACATTTAAAAACCATACTTATAACCCTGTAGTTCTTGAATTTCCTACCAGAGAGGGTTAAATTGAAGGATTGAAAAATAGATCAGGTAATCGAAAACTCAGGAATTGTGTTTTCCCGGTCGAGAGGGGACCAATGACTCTCGTTTAGCCTTCTCAGAGTTTCACATATTTTCACTTTCTAAAGCAAACCATTTTATTATCAATCCCCCCAACGCTAGATACGTACATAGACTTCCAGTTTTTGTTCGCTTAATATTGATGATAACTCATAACATTCAAATGGGGGAGAGGGAATACCAACTCCACCATACCGCGACCACGTCGGAGAAATGCACGAGATAAATGGCTTAACACTTTTATTAATTCCGATTGACGCCCTTTGTGCTGAAGTACATAAGGAGCTAACACACAAGGCTATAAGATACAAAAATAAATATAAATCATGACTAGAACTGCAGGAAGTGCCATAAATAAATTAAAAATAAATAATTGTAATAAATTTAACATAAAATAATTCGATAGATTAAACGACTTCTTCCACTGTTGGCCCTCGGTTCGCGGAAGCCCATCCAGTGAACCCACTCTCCATCCCAAATGAACTGAACCCCATTCCATTTCCATTGGTAGCCCCGCTCATTCCCTGCTGGAGGAGTTTAGAGACGATCGGACGCACAACCGACTTCACCTTCTGCTTTGCCTCGAATTCGCTCTTCTCAGCCATCTGGTGAACGTCTAACCACCGGAGCGCTTCAGCACCAGTTCAATTCCGCGCCGACTCTCATCTTCACTGACTTTCTCTTTCACCTTTTCCTCCTCCAGCATCGTTTTGAGGTTGAATAGGTAAGACTCGAGAGACATTTTAGCGTTGATCCTCTCCCTTTGTTTGTCATCGTCCAGCTTATAATCCTCTGAGTCACGAAAAAACCGGTCGATCTACTCTTGAATGAGCCGCCCTTTGTCGTTCGTGATTGTGATGTTCTTTTTGCCCGTCGATTTATCAGCGGCAGAAATGTTCAGGATCCCCTTGGCGTCTACTTTGAAAGTCACTTCATTCTGGGGTACACCACGATGGGCCGGTAGGATGCCCGACAATTAGAACTTTCCAAGCAGATTGTTGTACTTGGTTATGGCTCCCTCGACCTCGTACACCTGTATCAGGACTCCTGGTTAATTATGGACATACGTTGAGAAGCCCTGCATCTGTTTCGTCGGGATCGTCGAGTTTCTCTTGATTAGCGATGTCATCACTTCACCAGCTGTCTCGAGACCCAGCGACAGCGGAGACACGTCACGTAAAAGCACGTCTTGAACCGCTTCTGACTCATCGCCAGTGAGGATGGCTGCTTGCATGGCTGCTCGTACGCCACCGCCTTGTCCGGATTGATCGATTTGTTCAGCTGCGTCTCGCCGAAGAAGTCCTGCAGCAGCTTCTGAACGCGAGAAATGCGGGTCGAAACACCTACCAGCACGATTTCTGCAATGCTTGCTTTCTCTATCTTACCATCTCGAATGTCCTTCTCCACCGGGTCTAAGGTTTCACGGAATAGGTTCCAGCACAGCTCCTCAAACCTAGCACGGCTGATCGACGAATAGAAATCGACCCCTTCGAACTAAGCGTCGATCTCAATGCTTGACTGAGTCGACAACGACAGCGTCTGCTTCACACGCTCATATGACGTCCTCAGATGACGAAGGGCGCGCTTGTTTTCACATATGTCCTTCTTATGTTTCTTCTTGAACTCTTGCCCGAATCGGTTAACCAATCGGTTGTCGAAGTCCTCACCACCCATGTGCGTATCTCCAGCAGTAGATTTCACTTCGAATACACCGTCTTCGATTGACAAGATTGACACATCAAATGTGCCTCCTCCAAGGTCAAATATCAGTACGTTATTCTCTCCTATTGTCTTCTTCTCTAGACCATACGCGATAGCAGCGGCTGTCGGCTCGTAAATAATTCGCAGTACGTAAAATCCAGCAATGGCTGCCGCGTCTGTTGTCGCCTGCCTGTGCGAGTCGTTAAAGTACGCCGGTACTGTCACCACTGCCTCAGTTACCGATGACCCCAGGTATGCTCCCGCTGTCGCTTTCGTCTTGCTTAACACCATTGAAGAAACTACTGGCACCCTTCATAGTCCACTCGTACCTTCGGCTTGCCTCCATCCGACACCACTTCGAACGGCCAGTGTTTCCGATCCGATGCCACTGGTGGCTAATTTAAGGGTCGACCGATCAGCCGTTTTGCGTCGAATATTGTGTTCGTAGGATTGATATCTGCCTGGTTTTTGGCAGCTTCCCCGATCATCTTTTCTGTTTATGTGGCCCTGTTTGTTGGCTATGATCTCCACTTTGCCGTGCTGGAAAACTCTCACGCAGGAGTATGTATTCCCCATTCAACACCATTCTTCTTCTTGAAAAAAAAAGTTTCATTTAGTAGAAAATCGAACTAATCATAAGTTCATTCATTATTTAATTTTCGGAAACCCAAAGCGCTTTTCATACAATCCTTGTCTTTATATCCAAGATAAGACGCCATTAACTCTATCCTTAACTCATAATACCGGATGAATTGGGTCGATTCCATCTACCTATATTAGGATTATCTCACTCTTGCAACCTATGGTGGTGAATATCCATATATCCACATACTACCCCAGAACAGTATCAGAACCTTATTCACACCATAAAAACCTATTACTCAGTGACCATTCACCATCTACATATGTAGCTTTCGCATACCAAGCGTCCCTTAACTTCTCCACTTGCACTACTATAATGAAAGATTTTTATGTATTCACTTTCCATGCCAGTGTTGCACTCACACGCACCAACGTTTGTCACCAGCGTACTATCATACAGTTTTCACCTACTTTCCAATCTCAAAAAAATGTCATTATCATTACATTATTTGTGCGAGTGACTTTTCACACCATTTAAAACGGAGTGGCAAACTAATTTATCTTTACTATTATAATTTACAATGCAGCGTAGATCTATACTTAGCTCCTCTTTACTCTTATTACAATGGCACTTTACTGTATATTTCCAGTCACTAGACACCTTTATAAGCCTCCCAACAAACAACTATACTCATTAAATCGCCGCCATCTCAGGAATAAAAGCCCGATCGACAAAAGTCAAATCTTTGCACGCACCGTGCCGTGCCCATTCAGGGTATGATCACAAAATGGCGTATGCTCATTACACTGATCTTAGAAATTATTTAAAGCGTTGTTTTTTTTATAAAGGCCAGGAGTTAATTAAATCAGTGTGATTTAAATTATTCCTGCGCTATTGAGGAAGAGGCAATGCTAAAATAAATTTGCAAAGTAAAAAATCGGTGGCGAAGTCGGCGGAGCGTGCAGACTCTTGACTCGAATTCCCTGTTCTTTATCATACGAGTGCGACAGCAACAACCACTTTGCACTATTGCTTTTTCTTTTCCTCCATTTGGGTGCATTGAGTAATATAACCAACTGAACGTGTGGTATAAGTGGTGCTTGGACTTGGACTTGAAAAGTTGGTGAAATTGAGAGAGAGTGAGTAACAACAAGGAGTAACAACAAGGAAAGAAGGTACCCTAAGAGACCTTACGGTCCATTCAAAGAGGGTACCTTTGGACTAGCAATCGAGGGGGCACATGGCTGCTCAATTGTTTTGCGTCCCTAAACGCCCACTTTTCAAGACTTTGTCTAGTCTTGACTTGAACTGGTCAACAGATTAACTGTTGACAACTTCCACTGGAAGTGCGTTCCACATACCGCAGATACTGTAAGTGAAAAAATTTCCACACATACCGGTTGTAACGCTTCAGTTCAAGTTTGAAGCCGTGATTGCGCGTTCTGTTCTCACTCAGTGTGAACATATCCCGGTAGTCAACATTGTCAAACCCTCGAAGTATTTTGAAAACTTCGATGAGCTGACCACGCAGTCTACGGGTTTCCAGCGAGAACAGATCTAATTCCCTTAGTCTATCCTCATAACTTTTATGTCGGATAGAGGGAATCAGCTTGGTTTCCCTCGCTTGTACGCGTTCCAATCTCGCGATGTCCTTTCGCAATGAAGGACTCCAAAATTGTACGGCATACTCCAGGTGCGGTCGGACAAGTGAGTTGTACAGGCACAGTACAATCTCCTGGTTCCGAAAACCAAACTGGCGCTTAATATAGCCTTGCATACTTTTGGCCTTTTTCTCCGCCTCAATGCACTGTTTCGAGAACTTGAGGTCACTAGTGATTGTTACACCCAAGTCCTTCTCAGTGTCGGTGGATTCCATAGCAGTGCCCTTAAGGATATACTGAGATTGGGGGTTTCTGTGGCCGATATGCATCACTTTGCATTTGCCCACGCACGTTAAAAGGCATTTGCCACGTGTCCGACCACTCCCCAATCTTCCCAAGATCTTCCTGCAGGCGGGCAGTATTTCCATCCTTTGCAACGTTCATACCAAGCTTGGTATCGTCGGCAAATTTGGAAATCTTCGCAACCATGTCACCGTCCATGTCGTTGACGTAGATGATGAATAGTAGTGGTCCCAGGACAGAACCTTGAGGCACCCCGCTAGTAACGGCCACCCACTCAGAAGACTGTCCATTCACCACCACCCGTTGCCGTCTGCCACTTAGCCAGCTCTCGATCCAGCCGGTTACCTTTCCGTCTATGCCAAGCGCTCGCACTTTCCGGAGAAGGCGGCGGTGTGGTACCTTATCAAAGGCTTTCTGAAAGTCTAGGTAGACCACATCCACCGCATTGTCCCGATCGTGCTCACTGAAAACGAAGTGGAAGAATTCCACAAGGTTCGTCAGGCATGACCGTTGCCTTCGGAAGCCGTGCTGGGAACTCCTCAGTAGCAGGTTTGACTCTAAATACGACGTCACTTTGTCCACCATGATGCTTTCTATGAGTTTACCGACTATCAAAGTCAGACTGATAGGTCGGTAGTTCGACGGTTGGTTACGGTCTCCTTTCTTGAAGATAGGAGTCACCTCCGCCTCACGCCAGTCTCTAGGAACGCATCCGGTCCGTATTGACATGTTAAAGATAGCGCACAGATGTCGTGATACTTCATCGCACACTTCCTTCAACACTTCAGGTAGAAACCCGTCCGGTCCAGGGGACTTATTCGTCTTTAGGTCAGCGATCTTTTTCTTTATTTCTCCTTCGGTGAAGTCCATTGCCTTCAGCTTTTCCCCCGAGTAGGAATCCGTCGGCTGGGGAATGGGACCACACTCTTCAGTAAACACTGAAGAGAAGTAGTCGTTGAGGAGGTTAGCATTTTCTGCATCTGAATGCTTAAATGTCCCCTCCTCATTCCTCAAAGGGCCAATCGTTCGACGTATTGGTTTACGGCTGTTCACATATCCAAAAAACTCCTTGGGATTCTCTTTACAGAGTCTCGCCACTCGGAGTTCCTCAGACCGCTTAGCCGCCCTTATGCTGGACTTCACTCTCCTGGCTAGCCTCCGGTATTCGTCAAAGTCACCCGAGATCTTCGATTGCCGGTACACATTTCTCTTCTCCCTAAGCAGTTGGCCGATTTCTCGATTAAACCACTTTGGTTGAACAGAAGACCGACGGGGGAATTTCAGAGGGATAAAACGCGATTGAAGACTCATGAATGTGGTTTTGACTCTGTTCCAAGAGTCTTCAACAGCATCGAACTCTTCTAGCCTCGCGTCAGTCAGTCCCGCGCGTAGACCTGCAAAGTCTGCTCTCCTCAAATCCAGTTTCCTTGATTTACTAGTTGCAGGCTCTGCCTTGGGGACTTTGACTACAAATCTAATTAGTCGGTGGTCACTGCCACCGAGCTCTTCGCCAACAGAGAGGTCCTCAACGATGTCATCCTCAGAGGTTAAAACCAAGTCGAGGATATTGTCTCCTCTCGTTGGCTCTCTCACCCATTGAGTGAGGAACTCGTTGTTCGTGAACTCCAGGAGTAGTGCGTTCTCGCCACAGGGTTCTCTGGTTTCCCAGTCAACTTGTGTGTTGAAATCACCCATGACGATACACACTCTGTCTTCGACAAGTTCTCCTAGTAGCTGGTACAGATCTCTGTCCTTTTCAACGAGTTGTGCAGGAAGTCTATAAAGCACCAGGGTCCTGTATTTGGCAGAACCTATCTCTAGGTCAACACCTAGTAGTTCATGGTCGGATATGATGTTGCAATCCGTCGAGTTGAGAGTATCCTTGACATACAACATCACACCGCCACCCTCTCTGTCTGGCCTATCTTTCAGGAAGAGCTGGTAACCGGGAATCGTGAATTCACCTTCAAAATCTCGGCTTGAGGTTTTTATCCACGACTCCGTTATGGCCACCATCTCAGGTTCCTCTGTTACTACGAGGCCACGGAGCTCAAGAAACTTATTCCTGATTGGCCTCGCATTGAACAGAAGAACTTTGAGGGAGTCCCCTAGTGTAGGACTCCCTACGCTCTTCCGTTTCCCGGCTTCTCTGTTTTCGTGGTCACACCCTTTTTGACGACCTCCGAGAAGGTCGTTCCAGGAGTGACACGGGCATGCTGGCGCACGTCCGCTTTCGCTCTGTTTCTAACGCTCCTTTGGGTGCGTTCCACGACATCTTGAATTAGATTGGCGAGAAAGGCCTTCCCTTTAAAGGAGAGATGTACCCCGTCCCTTTGGTAGAGGTCGTCTCTACCGATAAAGGTACGATAGGGGTCCACGAAGAAGACTCCTTCTGCCGTGCAGAGATCCGCCAACCTTTTGTTCACTGCGACGTTTCTTTCGTGAGCGGTTCGGGATGTACCTCTTCTCGTAAGCATCCCAACCACCACACGTTTGCGGGTTTTAAGCCCTATGTCGTCCACGGCTCCCATCACTGTTTGGATGGTCTTACCACTGAGGCCAACCTTACCCCCTCTGAAGTAGAGGTCGTTGCCGCTCACCATCAGAGCAACAACAGAATTCTCAGAAATCTGAGCTTTCTCTGCCTCTACTCTGATGGTGTGGTTACCCCATCCTGACAGGCAGCTTACCTCCACGCTAGTGCAAAGGCGGGCCGCTAGCAGCGGCTGCAGATCCCGTGTTTGCGAGTCACCAATGAGGGTGACCTTCGGACACTTGGTCTCTGAAGACGGGGTCTTCCCTTGTGGAAGAGGCCTCCCCTTTTCCTCTTTACTCTCCACATTCTTATCTTTCTTTTTCTTCTTCTTTATCTGTTTTTCTTCTATTTTGGGTTCTACTCTTGTTTCAACTATCTTCTTTTTCTTTTTTTTCTTCGTTTCTCCTTTCTTCTTTGTCTCCTTTTCTCTCGCCTCAGCTGGCTTAGCCTCAGATGATGCCGGAATGTCCGCTTCATTACCAGGGGATTCCGAAACGTCAGTGGGCGGCGCCTCTCCTAGGCATCGAACCTGAGCTACGTTAAGGGCTTCGAGCTTCTCCAACTTTCCCTCAAGGACCTTAGCTCTCTCCTCTGAGGCTCTATAGAGGTCTTTTAATTTTTTTACCTCTCGCGTCAATATGCAAGTAGTGCAGATACTTTCAGGGCTGCATTTTGAGTAGCAGCCCTCTGGAAAGTCAACGCACCACTTTTCTAACTGGCATATTGCACAGTTGTGTTTGAGACGAACGGGTCCTTTTTTGCCTGTCATTTTGAGCGCTTTCTCTCTCTCTCTGAAAACTCGTAACCAATCAATGATAAAAAAGGGGGGTTGGTGAGTTCTCCCAGCGTGAGTCGCTCCCGCCTATCGATCGGAGAGGTTTCGGATCTTTCAGAAGGCACGCTCCATGTGCTGCTGTTCGTCCGACCGAGTCGTCAAACCTCGGCGTGCCGTGGCTCCCATCCAAGCAGCACTGACGGTCCCCGAAGGTGCCATCGATTTCTCACCAGGTGAACAACAACGAAGCACGCCCCGTACTAATCTCCTACTAGTTCCCTTCACAACGGCCAGGATCTCGGAGTAGCGTTCAATGGATATTCCGCCACACCAAGGAACTCGACCCAAGGCTTTTTATTGGCCTGGCAACCAACATGGGAACAAAGGGCCGTCACCTCGGACCAATGCTACCATAAGCACCTGTCAACGGTCACTGGAAACGGTCAATAATTACGCGCCAGGGAAGGGGTTAACGAGGCACTACCCTCATCCCATTCATCGTGCCCCAACGCCTAGGACACCTCTAGTCCTAGTCTCTCGCAACCAGTGAGCGTCGATTGGCGTTGTTTATAGAGGTCCAAAGCCTCTCTTCTGACGCATAAGGTAGCTGCCAGGTCCTTATAGGTAGATAGAGGAAGAAAGGGAAAGAGTGACACGATAGGAGTAGGCTTTTTTTTTTTGTATGAGTGGGAGATAGCATAAAAGTAAAAAAAGGAGAGGGATAGAGTAGAAAAAGGAAGGAATGACGCACTTAGTCTGGAACCTCGTTTCCGACCAAATCGACAAGGGAAGCCTTACCAGGGGTACCCAGAAGAGGTACCCCCGCCGACATAGCTCGAAAAGTCCACGGTCCACACAAGCTCTTTTCCCGCGACAAGGGGGCGTCACCTCTTCCTCTAGAGAGAGAGAGAGAGAGAGAGAGAGTGTGTGTGTAACAACAAGGAGTAACAACAAGGAAAGAAGGTACCCTAGGAGACCTTACGGTCCATTCAAAGAGGGTACCATTGGACTTGCAATCGAGCGGGCACAAGGCTGCTCAATTGTTTTGCGTCCCTAAACGCCCACTTTTCAAGACCTTGTCTAGTCTTGACTTGAACTGGTCAACAGATTAACTGTTGACAACTTCCACTGGAAGTGCGTTCCACTTACCGCAGATACTGTAGGTGAAAAAAATTCCACACAGATTGCGGTTGTAACGTTTCAGTTCAAGTTTGAATCCGTGATTGCGCGTTCTGTTCTCACTCAGTGTGAAAATAGCCCGGTAGTCAACATTGTCAAACCCTCGAAGTATTTTGAAAACTTCGATGAGCTGACCACGCAGTCTACGGGTTTCCAGCGAGAACAGATCTAATTCCCTTAGTCTATCCTCATAACTTTTATGTCGGATAGAGGGAATCAGCTTGGTTGCCCTGGCTTGTACGCGTTCAAATCTCGGGATGTCTTTTCGCAATGAAGGACTCCAAAATTGTACGGCATACTCCAGGTGCGGTCGGACAAGTGAGTTGTACAGGCACAGTACAATCTCCTGGTTCCGAAAACCAAACTGGCGCTTAATATAGCTTAGCATCCTTTGGGCTTTTTTCTCCGCCTCAATGCACTGTTTCGAGAACTTGTGGTCACTAGTGATTGTTACACCCAAGTCCTTCTCAGTGTCGGTGGATTCCATAGCAGTGCCCTTAAGGATATACTGAGATTGGGGGTTTCTGTGGCCGATATGCATCACTTTGCATTTGCCCACGCACGTTAAAAGGCATTCCACGTGTCCGACCACTCCCCAAACTTCCCAAGATCTTCCTGCAGGCGGGCAGTATTTCCATCCTTTGCAACGTTCATACCAAGCTTGGTATCATCGGCAAATTTGGAAATCTTGGCAACCATGTCACCGTCCATGTCGTTGACGTAGATGATGAATAGTAGTGGTCCCAGGACAGAACCTTGAGGCACCCCGCTAGTAACGGGCACCCACTCAGAAGACTGTCCATTTACCACCACCCGTTGCCGTCTGCCACTTAGCCAGTTCTCGATCCAGCCGGCTACCTTTCCGTCTATGCCAAGCGCTCGCACTTTCCGGAGAAGGCGGCGGTGTGGTACCTTATCAAAGGCTTTCTGAAAGTCTAGGTAGACCACATCCACCGCCTTGTCCCGATCGTGCTCACTGAAAACGAAGTGGAAGAATTCCACAAGGTTCGTCAGGCATGACCGTTGCCTTCGGAAGCCGTGCTGGGAACTCCTCAGTAGCAGGTTTGACTCTAAATACGACGTCACTTTGTCCACCATGATGCTTTCCATGAGTTTACCGACTATCGAAGTCAGACTGATAGGTCGGTAGTTCGACGGTTGGTTACGGTCTCCTTTCTTGAAGATAGGAGTCACCTCCGCCTCACGCCAGTCTCTAGGAACGCATTTGGTCCGGAATGACATGTTAAAGATAGCGCACAGATGTCGTGATACTTCATCGCACATTTCCTTTAACACTTTAGGTAGAAACCCGTCCGGTCCAGAAGACTTATTCGTCTTTAGGTCAGTGATCTTATTCTTTATTTCTCCTTCGGTGAAGTCCATTGCCTCCAGCTTTTCCCCCAAGTAGGAATCCGTCGGCTGGGGAATGGGACCACACTCTTCAGTAAACACTGAAGAGAAGTAGTCGTTGAGGAGGTTAGCATTTTCTGCATCTGAGAGAGAGAGAGAGAGAGAGAGAGAGAGAGAGAGAGAGAGAGAGAGAGAGAGAGAGACAGAGTAACAACAAGGAGTAACAACAAGGAAAGAAGGTACCCTAGGAGACCTTACGGTCCATTCAAAGAGGGTACCTTTGGACTAGCAATCGAGCGGGCACAAGGCTGCTCAATTGTTTTGCGTCCCTAAACGCCCACTTTTCAAGACTTTGTCTAGTCTTGACTTGAACTGGTCAACAGATTCACTGTTGACAACTTCCACTGGAAGTTCGTTCCACATACCGCAGATACTGTAAGTGAAAAAATTTCCACACCGTTTGCGGTTGTAACGCTTCAGTTCAAGTTTGAATCCGTGATTGCGCGTTCTGTTCTCACTCAGTGTGAAAATATCCCGGTAGTCAACATTGTCGAACCCTCGAAGTATTTTGAAACCTTCGATGAGCTGACCACGCAGTCTACGGGTTTCCAGCGAGAACAGATCTAATTCCCTTAGTCTATCCTCATAACTTTTATGTCGGATAGAGTGAATCAGCTTGGTTGCCCTGGCTTTAACGCGTTCCAATCTCGCGATGTCCTTTCGCAATGAAGGACTCCAAAATTGTACGGCATACTCCAGGTGCGGTCGGACAAGTGAGTTGTACAGGCACAGTACAATCTCCTGGTTCCGATAACCAAACTGGCGCTTAATATAGCCTAGCATCCTTTGGGCCTTTTTCTCCGCCTCAATGCACTGTTTCGAGAACTTGAGGTCACTAGTGATTGTTACACCCAAGTCCTTCTCAGTGTCGGTGGATTCCATAGCAGTGCCCTTAAGAATATACTGAGATTGGGGGTTTCTGTGGCTGATATGCATCACTTTGCATTTGCTCACGTTAAAAGGCATTTGCCACGTGTCCGACCACTCCCCAATCTTCCCAAGATCTTCCTGCAGGCGGGCAGTATTTCCATCCTTTGCAACGTTTATACCAAGCTTGGTATCATCGGCAAATTTGGAAATCTTGGCAACCATGTCACCGTCCATGTCGTTGACGTAGATGATGAATAGTAGTGGTCCCAGGACAGAACCTTGAGGCACCCCGCTAATAACGGGCACCCACTCAGAAGACTGTCCATTTACCACCACCCGTTGCCGTCTGCCACTTAGCCAGTTCTCGATCCAGCCGGCTACCTTCCGTCTATGCCAAGCGCTCACACTTTCCGGAGAAGGCGGCGGTGTGGTACCTTATCAAAGGCTTTCTGAAAGTCTAGGTAGAACACATCCACCGCCTTGTCCCGATCGTGCTCACTGAGAGAGAGAGAGAGTAACAAGGAGTAACAAGGAAAGTATGTACCCTAGGAGACCTCACGGTCCTTCCAAAGAGGGTACCTTTGGACTAGCCGTCGAGCGGGCACATGGCTGCTCAATTGTTTTGCGTCCATAAACGGCCACTTTTCAAGACTTTGTCTAGTCTTGACTTTAACTGGTCAACAGATTCACTGTTGACAACTTCCACTGGAAGTGCGTTCCACATACCGCAGATACTGTAGGTGAAAAAGTTTCCACACAGATTGCGGTTGTAACGCTTCAGTTCAAGTTTGAAGCCGTGATTGCGCGTTGTGTTCTTATTCAGTGTGAAAATATCCCGGTAGTCAACATTGTCAAACCCTCGAAGTATTTTGAAGACCTTGATGAGAACCACGCAGTCTGCGGGTTTCCAGCGAGAACAGATCTAATTCCCTTAGTCTATCCTCATAACTTTTATGTCGGATAGAGGGAATCAGTTTGGTTTCCCTAGCTTGTACGCGTTCCAATCTCGCGATGTCCTTTCTCAATGAAGGACTCCAAAATTGTACGGCATACTCCAGGTGCGGTCGGACAAGTGAGTTGTACAGGCACAGTACAATCTCCTAGGTTCCGATAACCAAATTGGCGCTTAATATAGCCTAGCATCCTTTGGGCCTTTTTCTCCGCCTCAATGCACTGTTTCGAGAACTTGACGTCACTAGTGATTGTTACACCCAAGTCCTTCTCAGTGTCGGTGGATTCCATAGCAGTGCCCTTAAGGATATATTGAGATTAAGAGTTTTTGTGGCCGATATGCATCACTTTGCATTTCCCTACGTTAAAAGGCGTTTGCCACGTGTCCGACCACTCCCCAATCTTCCCAAGATCTTCCTGCAGGCGGGCAGTATTTCCATCCTTTGCACCGTTCATACCAAGCTTGGTATCGTCGGAAAATTTGGAAATCTTCGCAACCATGTCACCGTCCATGTCGTTGACGTAGATGATGAATAGTAGTGGTCCCAGGACAGAACCTTGAGGCACCCCGCTAGTAACGGGCACCCACTCAGAAGACTGTCCATTTACCACCACCCGTTGCCGTCTGCCACTTAGCCAGTTCTCGATCCAGCCGGCTACCTTTCCGTCTATGCCAAGCGCTCGCACTTTCCGGAGAAGGCGGCGGTGTGGTACCTTATCAAAGGCTTTCTGAAAGTCTAGGTAGACCACATCCACCGCATTGTCCCGATCGTGCTCACTGAAAACGAAGTGGAAGAATTCCACAAGGTTCGTCAGGCATGACCGTTGCCTTCGAAAGCCGTGCTGGGAACTCCTCAGTAGCAGGTTTGACTCTAAATACGACGTCACTTTGTCCACCATGATGCTTTCCATGAGTTTACCGACTATCGAAGTCAGACTGATAGGTCGGTAGTTCGACGGTTGGTTACGGTCTCCTTTCTTGAAGATAGGAGTCACCTCCGCCTCACGCCAGTCTCTAGGAACGCATCCGGTCCGTATTGACATGTTAAAGATAGCGCACAGATGTCGTGATACTTTATCGCACACTTCCTTCAACACTTTAGGTAGAAACCCGTCCGGTCCAGGGGACTTATTCGTCTTTAGGTCAGTGATCTTTTTCTTTATTTCTCCTTCGGTGAAGTCCATTGCCTCCAGCTTTTCCCCCGAGTAGGAATCCGTCGGCTGGGGAATGGGACCACACTCTTCAGTAAACACTGAAGAGAAGTAGTCGTTGAGGAGGTTAGCATTTTCTGCATCTGAATGCTTTAATGTCCCCTCCTCATTTCTCAAAGGGCCAATCGTTCGACGGATTGGTTTACGGCTGTTCACATATCCAAAAAACTCCTTGGGATTATCTTTACAGAGTCTCGCCACTCGGAGTTCCTCAGACCGCTTAGCCGCCCTTATGCTGGACTTCACTCTCCGGGCTAGCCTCCGGTATTCGTCAAAGTCACCCGAGATCTTCGATTGCCGGTACACATTTCTCTTCTCCCTAAGCAGTTGGCCGATTTCTCGATTAAACCACTTTGGTTGAACAGAAGACCGACGGGGGCATTTCAGAGGGATGAAACGCGATTGAAGACTCATGAATGTGGTTTTGAAACTATTCCACGAGTCTTCAACAGCATCGCACACTTCTAGCCTCACGTCAGTCAGTCCAGCTCGAAGGCTTGCAAAGTCTGCTCTTCTCAAGTTAAGTTTCTTTAATTGACTGGCAACAGACCTTACCTTCGGGATCTTGACGCTAAATCTAACTAGCTGGTGATCACTGCCACTGAGCTCTTCGCCTACAGAGATATCCTCAACGATATCATCCTCAGAGGTGAAGACCAAGTCGAGGATATTGTCTCCTCTCGTCGGTTCTCTGACCCATTGAGTGAGGAACTCGTTGTTGGCGAACTCCAGGAGTAGCGCGCTCTCGCCACAGGCTGCTCTGGTTTCCCAGTCAACTTGGCTGTTGAAATCGCCCATAACGATGCACACTCTGCCTTGAACCAGCTCACCCAGCAGCTGGTACAGTTCCCTGTCCTTCTCAACAGGTTGTGAAGGGGGTCTGTAAAGCAGCAGGGTCCTGTATTTGGCAGGACCGATCTCTAGGTCAACGCCTAGGAGCTCGTGGTCGGATATAACGTTGGAGTTCGTAGATTTGATTGTATCCTTGACATACAACATTACACCGCCACCCTCTCTGTCTGGCCTATCTTTGTGGAAGAGTTGGTAGCCAGGAACCGTGAATTCGCCTTCAATGTCTCGGTTTGAGGTTTTTATCCACGATTCTGTTATGGCTACCATTTCAGGTTCTTCCGTCGCTACGAGGCCACGGAGCTCAGGAAACTTGTTCCTGATTGACCTCGCATTAAAAAGAAGAACTTTCAGGGAGTCCCTTAATGTAGGACCCCCTATACTCTTCCGTTTCCCGGCTTCTTGTTTGTCGCGGTGGCACCATTTTTGACAACCTCCGAGAAGGTTGTTTGGGGAGTGACTCGGGCGTACTGGCGTACGTCCGCCTTCCCAATGGGCCGGACACTCCTTTGGGTGCGCTCCACGACATCCTGGATGAGGTTGGCTAGGAACGCCTTGCCCTTAAAGGAGAGGTGCACCCCGTCCCTTTGGTAGAGGTCTTTTCTACCATAGAACACGGCGTACGGGTCCACAAAAAAGACACCCTCAGCCGTACAGAGGTCTGCAAGGCGCCTGTTTAGCGATATGTTCCTCCAGTGGGCAGTCCGGCTTGGACCCCACCTCGGGAGCATCCCCACCACGACGCGTCTGTGGGTTTTCAGTCCACAGTCGTCGACAGCGCCCATAACTGTCCTCATAATTTCACCTGTAGGGCCTACCCTACCTCCTCTGAGGTAGAGGTCGTTGCCACTTACCATAAGGGCAACGACTGAAGTCTCTGAAATCTGAGACTTCTCGGCCTCAGCTCTTACCTGCTTATTCCCACAACCTGGGATGCAGCTCACCTTAACGCTTGTGCGAAGGCGGGCCGCTAGCAGGGGCTTCAGACTCCGTGCTTCAGAATCACCAATAAGGGTGACTCTTGCACATTTGACTGCGGACGACTTAGTCTTTCCTTTCGGAGGCGACTTGCCGCTTTCCTCTTGTATCTCTAATTTTTTTTTCTTCTTCTTCTTATTCTTCCTCTTATTCTTCTTCTTGACTTCCTTTGCTATCTCTTCGTTTGTTTCCCGTTTCTATTCTTCTGCTTCTACTTTCTCTTCTTCTGTTTCCAGTTTCTTTTCTTCTCTTTCTACTTTCTCTTCTTCTCCTTTTACTTTCTCTTCTTCTCTTTCTACTTTCTCTTCTTCTATTTCTACTTTCTCTTCTTTCTTCTTTCTTTTCTTCTTTTTGGCTCGTTGAGGAAGCCCTTCAGCAGAAGAAATCGGCTGTTGGACGTCCGGAACCTTCTCGCCTGAGCATCTGCATCTCGTTGTTTTTAAGAGTTGAACTTCCCTTTTAAGGAGGGAGTTCTCCTCTCTCAGTTGAGCGATGCTCTCGCCCAGGCGCTTCTCGAGTTCGCAGAAGTCACAGACACTGACGCCATCTGTGAGTTCCTTGCAACTCCTTCCCCCGAAGTCTTCACTCCATCTATAGACTTTGCATATTTTGCAGGTTAGCTTTCGAAACGGAGGACCATTCTTCTTCGCCATGTTACAAAAATCTCGGACCATACGCATTAAAAAAGGGGTTTTTGGTTTTGATTTTCTCTCGCACTAATCTCATCCGCCTATTTCCAGGAGGTTTTCGGTCGTTCGGCGAACAGAAACCCTTTGATCAAGCACACCAACCCTAAGGTCTCCCCTGAGCCGGACGTCCCCAATCGTGCCGCAGCTCCCAACTGAGCAGCACGAGAGCCCCAGTGAACTGGTTCTCTGATTTTTCGACAGGGGTGCTTGAGGTG
This sequence comes from Ceratothoa steindachneri, assembly GCA_963969495.1. Lineage (NCBI taxonomy): Eukaryota > Metazoa > Arthropoda > Malacostraca > Isopoda > Cymothoidae > Ceratothoa > Ceratothoa steindachneri. The sequence goes on from OZ018339.1 coordinate 22,672,852, forward strand.
TAACTGTCTTCCTACTAAGCCCTACTAATCAACTAAAAACGGCCAGACTCGAGGCAAATAGTAAAGCTAAGTGCCCACGACTTCATCCGAGATCTTTAACTGATCTGGCAACCAGCAAGGCACAAAAGCTCTCTCTCCAAAGATCAGTTGAGCCTTTATTCACCAAGTAGCGGTCACAGGGAGCTGGTCAGGCAATTTCCTGTTAGGAGAAAGCTTTTAAGGGGTACCTAGCATTTCTCCATTAATCGTACCCCAAACGCCTAAGATCCCTTCAATCTCAGTCTCTTGTAACCTATGAGTGCTCCAAGGCGTTATTTAAAGAGGTTCCAAAGCCTCTCTTCTCACGCGGCATAAGGGAGCTGGTGAGGCCCTTATTAATAAACAACTTATGTGTAATAGAGATGAAGGTTTTTTTTTGTTATTGGGTTTTTGTTTTTATTTTTTGACAGTGGAAGAGAGTTGGTGAAACTTAGTACTAACAGAATCGAATGGGTTGGTAGAAGGATGCAAGGAGACGCATCAAAGAAGTGGTAGAGAAGTTTGACAACCCTTAGTCTGGATCCTACTACAGCTACCTTACTGGCATGGGTGACCCTACCGGACTAAAAGTCCCCCAGCTTAGCTAGCTTAACTCAGGCAGATCACGCAAGCTCTCTTACCGACGACAAGGTGGCTGTGTTGAGAGAGAGAGAGAGAGAGAGAGAGAGAGAGAGAGAGAGAGAGAGAGAGAGAGAGAGAGAGTGTTACAAGGAGTTACAAGGAGTTACAAGGAAAGATAGTACCTCAGAAGACTAAGTTAGTCCATACCGAGGAGGTACTCATTTAATATTGATATTCAATCTACTCGTCATAGAAATAGTATAGTAAAGTTCAAGGCTCTTCCCTCCCACCTCTCCCGCCCGATCTTTCGGGCAATGAAAGATGAAAAGATACCCGCTGTGCTAGAAAAAAAAGTACACAAACAGGAATTTCGACAGGAAAGCAGAAATGCATTTCTACATTATTATTTTTCTTTTAATATTCTTAATCTAATTATTTTCAGTGTAAGCTTATGTTTTTAGTATGTAAGCGTATTTATGATTTTATCTAACCTCCTTTTAAACGCCTCGACACTAGGGCTCGAAACGACCTCTTCCGTTAACTGATTCCAAATATTTACTATTTTATACGAAAAGAAATTACCGCATACATTCAATTTGTATTTCGGAGGGATTAGCTTCATACTGTTATTCCTTGTTACATTTCTGTTGAACTCGAACCAGATTGAGTAATCCACATTATCAATTCTATTTAGTATTTTATATACTTGAATCAACTGGCCTCGTACACGTCTAGTTTCCAACTTGTAAAGGTTTAGCTTGTCTATTCGTGTTTCATAACTATAATTTCTTAACGAAGGTATCATTTTAGTAGCTGTGGCCTGAACTCTTTCTAATCTTTCAATGTCTTTTCTGAAGGAGGGTGACCAAGCCTGCGCACAGTATTCCAAATGGGGTCTCACTAGGGCGTTATACAGGTTGATTACAGTTGTATCGCTTTTATAAGTGATTTGTCTCTTTATATAACCTAGTATCTTCCGCGCTTTCTTTTCAACATTGACGCACTGTCGAGTGAACTTGAGATCGTTTGTGACATAGATACCGAGATCTTTTTCGATTTCTGATTCTGTTATTGTTTCGCTCTCGAGTTTGTAATCTGCCTTAGGATTTTTGTGACCAATGTGCATTACTTTACATTTCTCCAGGTTAAGGGAAAGTTTCCACTTCCTAGACCATTCACTTATGTGATCAATGTCACTCTGAAAATCTAGTCTATCTTGCTCGGTGACTATGCTTTTACCCAGTTTACAATCGTCGGCGAATTTTGAGATTTTAGAAATTATTCCAACGTCTATGTCATTCACATATATAATGAAGAGCAAGGGTCCCAAGACCGATCCCTGGGGAACTCCACTAGTTACAGCTTTCCAATTGGACTCTTCTCCATTAATCACTACTCTTTGCTTAAGATCGCTAAGCCAATCTTCAATCCAATTTGCTAATTTTCCACGTATTCCTAAGGCTCTGACTTTACACATTAGTTCCTTGTGTGGGACTTTATCGAAGGCCTTTTTAAAATCTAGATACAAAATGTCTACAGATCTATCACTATCATGAATTTTATTAATGTAATGTAAAAACTCTAATAAATTGGTAAGACAGGACCTATGCTTCCTAAATCCATGCTGCGTGTTGAATAGCAGTTCGTTTGTTTCTAGATGGCTCACTATTTTATCTGCAATAATACGCTCTAGCATCTTGCCTACCACCGATGTCAGGCTTATTGGTCGATAATTACTTGGTAAATCTTTTCGTCCTTTTTTGAATATTGGCGTGACATTAGCTAGTTTCCAGTCTTGAGGAACAGCGCCAGCTTCAAGGGATAAATTGAAGATGTACGTTAATTGATCCACTAGAACATCCTTTAATTCTTTTATTATTCTTTGCACTAGTTTGTCAGGCCCGGGGGATTTGAATCTCTTCATTTTATCTATTGCTATTTCTACATCAATCCCCGTGCATTCAATATTTTCTAGTGTGCCATTTCCTGAGTACTCACAGTAAGGCTCGATATTTGGATTAGAAGTGTCGTTGGTAAAAACAGATGCAAAATATTCGTTTAGTACAGTGGATATATCTTTATCTTTAACTTGTAACTTATTGTGTCCGTCCATGATTGGCCCAATACTGTTTTTTATTGGTTTTCTACTATTAACTAGGGCATAAAATTCTTTGGGGTTTCTTTTACAGTTTAGTGCCACCCTCATTTCTTCGTTACGCTTTGCTCTCCTTATTTCGGTTTTTACCCTTCTCCTCAGATTGAAATAATTCTTCTTGTTAGTGTCTGAACTGTTCAGTTTAAACATCTTATAAGCATTTTTTCTTCTATTGATGTCTCTTTTTATTTCACTTGTTAACCATTTGGGATTTTGTTTTTTTCCTAATTTAGTGATTGATAAAGGAATGAATTGAGATTGTTGCCTTAGAAGATTGTCTCTAAACTTGTTCCACACTTCATTTATATCTGTACCGTTTATATTAAAGTTCCTGAGACTATTTCTTAACCCTCTAAAATTTGCCTTTCGGAAGTCAAATTTTGTAATACTACGTATATTCCTTACTTGGGGTAAGCTTAATTCAAATTCTATTTGATTATGGTACTACCGCTAAGTTGGTCGCCGACGTAAACTCTTGAAATAAGTTCGTCATCCGAAGTTAAAATTAAGTCTAATATATTTCCTCCTCTTGTTTGTTGGCTCGGTGACCCACTGAGTTAACAAATTATCGTTTATAAAATTTAGTAATCTTTGGCCTTCCGAATCCGAGTTCTTTGTCAGCCAATTTATTTGGGGGCAATTAAAGTCGCCAATAATGAGACAGAATTTGTCTTTACTTACGTTCGTCAGAGTTTCATATAATCTTTGATCCGCTTCATATGAACAGTGGGGCTTTCTATAGACATATGCAAACACTTTTTTATATTTAATGTTACTCCTATTAATTCAAAATCTGTGTCTATATTACAGTTAATAGGGTGAAGCTCCTCATTTATATACAAAAGAACTCCACCTCCTTCTTTATATATTCTATCCTTGCTAAATAATTTGTAGCCTTGCAAATGATATTCACTAATATAGTCTCTCGTATGACTATGTATCCAAGTTTCAGTAATGCCTATTATGTCATACTTATTTAATGCTACCAACGTTTGGAATTCTGAAAATTTGTTTCGGAGTGATCTAGCGTTAAATAGGGTAGCTTTAAGAGAATTTCTCAAATTTTTACAAGAAATGTTTTTTATTCTTTTATCGCGCGGAACCTCTGTAGTATCTGAAAATTTGCGATTGCTTCTGTAAATAGTCTCGACAACCGAGTAGAGCCCATGTTATTGAGATGAAGGCCGTCTGGGAGAAAAAGTTCACTTTTGTTATAGAAGTCATCCCAAAGGTTCACAAATTGAACACTCTCACTCCTGCAAATTGTTTCAAGACAATTATTAGTATAGTGGGCTCTACTGTAGAAACTGTCCCTGCCCTTACTACGCGGAAGAATTCCTGAAATGATGAAATTATTAGTTTTAGATTTAAAAGCTCGAATCATCTTCTTGTATTTGTCGAGTAGTTCTTCCGATCGAGTGGTCAGCACATTATTTGTTCCCACATGTACAACCATGACTGTTTCCTTCTTTACGTCCTGAAAGAGAGGGTCAATCGAGTTAGTAATGTCGTTGACGGAAGAACCTGGTAGACAGAATCTTTTTCGTTTCGTTGGATTTAACCTGCAAAATGAGTCAAGTTGGCCCCTTATTATGGAACCCCCCACAATTGCACATTCGACTTCTGATTCCTCCTTTCGATCTGCTAATGCTTGAAAAGAATTATGAGTCTTAATCGGGAGAAACATCTTTTGCTGTGGTCTTGCTCCTTTTTTTACCTGCTGAAAAGAGTTATTTTTATTGATAGGAATGTTTACTTTACTGCTAGCTGGCCGAGATGGTACTCCCTTCCCTTTTGTGGTAATTTGGTTTTCTTTTGTCATTTTGGGCTTGGGATTATTAACTGCAACATTTCTTTCTATGAACTCCTGCAAAGAAGAGACCTTTTTTTCTAAGTTAGTAAATACTTCTAGCGAAACACTGGTAGGAGTAACGGGCGCATTTGTAGGGTGTTGTGTTCTAAGCTCGGCTATTTCCTTTCTAAGCGCGCATATAGTTTCGTTCAGTTCGTCTGTTTCCCTTTTATGTTCGTTTCTAATCTCACAAAAAAAGGCATATAGATGAGTCGGTTATGGCAGCATAGCTCGCTTCTTTAAAATCTATAACCCAGCGTGTACAATCGCATTTAGGACAAACAGTTTTTAAACGTTCAGGCCCGGCATGTTAACAAAGTGCGAATTAGATTACTGTATACAATATATATATATATATATATATATATATATATATATATATATATATATATATATATATATATATATATATATATATATATATATACTTATAAATATATATATATATATATATATATATATATATATATATATATATATATATATATATATATATATATATATATATATATATATATATATATATATATATATATATATATATATATATATATATATATATATATATATATATATATATATATATATATATATATATATATATATATATATATATATATATATATATATATATATATATATATATATATATATATATATATATATATATATATATATATATATATATATATTATATATATATATATATATATATATATATATATATATATATATATATATATATATATATATATATATATATATATATATATATATATATATATATATATATATATATATATATATATATATATATATATATATATATATATATAAAGTGGATTAAAGGGAGAGGAGAAAGAGAGGATGTGTTAAATCCCGAGCTTCCTGCTAATTTCGAAAAGCCGGATAAAGACAATAAAACTGTCAAAGTAGCGTTTCAAGATCTCCCTTGGGTGAAGTCAATTATAAGAAAATACAGCGGTATGAAAATAACTGAATTGAAAGATAGAATATGTGAATAAGAACCAGTCAAAAAATAATATTAATGATAATGACAATAATAATAAAAAGGAAAACAAAAACTTAGCTTTCTTCAGGAGACGGGAGGATGAATAAAGAAGCCAAAATGATCTGAAAATTTCACAAAACTCGGAGAATATAGGTTCTGTATATAACTAAGTCTGAGGGATAAATAAGGTCACAAGGGGAATGAAACAAAAGTATGGGTACACGATAAGAACAAATGAAAAATGGAAACAAATAGAAACAACACTAATTATGAGTAGATCACTTCTGAATTAAATAAGATTGGGCGAGCGCTCTTTAAAACACGTCAAGCTTTGAGGAGGGATCAAAGACGACTGAGGAGGGATCAAAGACGAGAGAGAGAGAGAGTTACATAGAGTTACATTGATACACAGATCACACGGGCCTTACGGCCCAGACTAAGGTGATCTGGCCTTAAATCTACTGCCACTTACACATAGAATAGTAGAAGTAAAGGATAGAAAAGAGAGAGAGAGAGAGAGAGAAAAAAAAAAAATTAAATTGGTGAAAATGGATGAGGTTAAAGAAGAGAGGTGGTGTTGGAGACAGAATGAATAGGTCCCTGTTGAAAGGGTATCTCTGTGTTGTTTTAGTTTTTGCTTTTGGTTGTATTTTGTGTTTGTTTGTTTTGTGTTTTTTTTTCTTAACTACAAAATTTATAGCTTATACGAATTTTATTAAACCTGTTAATTCAATTATGTTAGATATGACTTATTGGCATTCACGCCTTTATTTGTGATGGGGTTTTTGTTCTCGCTATGGATTTTTGAGAAAAGATTTTAAGTGAATTTCAGATATTTATTTTACTTCGAAAAATCTAGTCAAAATTGTGAATCTTAGTGTTGTTTTCTGATTAATACTAAAGAAACTTGAACATTGCACAAATCATTTGTTGTATTTTGTCGACTTTGTCATGTGTACTTTGGAGTCACGTCGTTGTCTGCCAAAGACTTGCTGCTTTTAAAAGGTCTTTTTCGTCGAGTGACCTCGATGTCCAAGTGTGTACGAGAGAACTTGGGGGACTGTCGGTGCAAATGGCTTGCCAGATCATCTTTGCTCTCTCGTGGAGCGCCACGTTGATCGGAGATAATCCAACCGGGGGATGGAGCTCACTCTGTTGTTTGTATTCTCTTTTTAGGGTGTTTGGGATGATAAGCAACGATTTGTTCTGGATTCTTTGTAGTTTCACAATGTGTGTCTCGGCACTCGCGTTCGGCAGCGCGGGGGGTACAGAGCCTCGAGCGGATGCACGCATTGAATATCTTGAGTTTATTTGAGGGATTTAAGGCATGAAACCTTATAATTCCCTCAAATCTCTTACTATTCGCAACATTCGCGACTGTTCCCTCGATATGACTCGTGTAGCCCCCGGTGGTGATTTTTAGCTTCAGAACCTTTCCCTCCGTGTAGTAGGGAATTCGCTCCCCGTCTACACATTGAAGGTCCTGCGAAATATGGAAATTATTTTTAATTTGAGGGCATTGGTTGATAGCTTCCATTCACTCTCCAAAGAGTTGTTGTTAGCTATCTCCATAGCCGTATTTCTCGCCCTAAATTCCCTGGACGTATATCGTATCCTCGGAGAGAGGTTGTGGTAGGTCATGTAGTAACCCTGCTTCGAGTTCGAATTCGGGGCCTTTATATTCTTTGATTTATATGTATGCTCTCCTCTCAATCATGTAGTCGCACAAAATCCTCTTAAAAATGGGGTTGAGGCCTACATGAAGGATCTTAAATTGTAGGCCTCTCTTCCAAACCTTGTTAAAAGCTTTTTTGGCACCAGGTCGGCATGCATTTTTCTACCTTAATCTTTGCAAGCTTTTCGGTGACGACGGCTAGTTCCGTGTCAGTCCCTATTTTCCTTCCGAAGCCGTGTTGCTGCTCATTATAAAAGTTGGCTTCATCGAGAAAAGAGTTGATTCTGTTAGCTAATATCTTCTCGAGAGATATTGGTCGAAAGCTGGCAGGGCAACCCGGGGGCTTCCCCGCTTTAGCGATGAAAATCATCTTGGCGAATTTCCACTGGTGGGGGAGATAGCTCGTGTTCAGAGCGGCGTTCATAATGTTGAGTAGGCCACTCCAAACGTTAGGCAGGACCTGGATGTAATTCTCGCAGGTCAGCCCCGTAATACCCGGAGCTCTTTGACAAAAGGATTTTAGAGTAACGGAGAGTTCTAGGGCAGTTATTTTACTGAATGATGGGGTCCGGCTCAATGTAATAATTATAAGGAAACCTGATGCTAGATAAGACTATATCGTGTTTTGTGGTTGCTTCCGATGATATGTACGTTGGCAATTCGGGTCCGATCCTTGTCATGTATTGTATGTCTAGTAGTAGTTCGATGTTTCTACCTGCATTGCTGTAGGAGGTATAACCTGCAGCTGCACATCTTGCGTTTAAATCTCCAGCGAAGAGAACGTTTCCCCTGTGGCTAAATATCTGCAAGAGTTTATGCATTGGCACATAGCCGGGTCTCAGGGGTTGGTACCCAGTGGCAACAACCAGTCACCCTAAGGGAGTACCCACTTCAATGACAAGGTAGGATTCATCTAAGTCTTCCAGAGTCCTGTATTTTAGTCCTTTTTTGACGGCTATTCCGCAACCGTCATACCGTTGACCTTGGGAGGTGGGTCTTTGAGTTTTTTCTCGACCTTGGAGACCTGGTCTCCTTGGGGCGCACTGCTTCAGTGCTGGGTGTGTGTGTTTGTGTGTCGTTTCTAGTGATGGAAATTTATGGGAAGGGGGGCGAGCCCTTGGTTTGGTGTTTGCATGTTTGTTGGTTTATTTACACTCGGATCTAGTCCATTGGCTGTGTTTTGGGGGCACGGGAACTTTTTGGCATGAATCTTCGCAATGAAGAGCTACGCTAATTCGCATAACTTATTCCGAAGGCGGATTGTCGGTAAACCACATCTCGTTCATTGTGTTTTTACGAGCATGCGATTGGCTTCGGTAGCAAAGGTACCTGGGCGAGTAATGTTCGCAATGTGTGCATAATATATGCAACACTTTAGTTTGGTGGAAGTCTCATTTTCGATGTGGAGATATGTCCGTTGGTTGTTGGTTTCTGCAATCGCGGCTTTGGCTACTTTGGCGTAAGTGGTATTGGTTTTCTTCTCTTCGCTTTCGCGTTTTATCTACGTTTGTTTTAGAATTACTTGTTTTTTACCGGACATGCCATGGACATTGTCCGGTGGTTGCCTTCATAATTTAGGCATTTTTGTTCGTTACTCTTACAATCACGGCCAAAATGGTCGCGACCGGCGCAGATAGAGCACAATGTAATATCCTTTTCAGGTAGGTTGGAAGTAGTGTGTTTGTCCTACTTGTAGCACCGAAAGCACATTTGCTAGTCGACAAACTCCTCGCGGTCCATCTGATCTGAGCAGACCGTTACACTGAAGAGAACTACACCATTTTTCTTCGCTTTTTGTGCCATAACCGTGTCCTCAAAGACAACCTCAAACACGTGCGTGTAGTTTTTGAATTTGATAATCTCAGCTACCTTTGCCCATGGGTGGTTCCTTTCAATTTCAAACTGTTTCACCCGACCCGGGAGTCCAAGTATATGTCTTTCACTTAACCTTTATTCATCTTTGGGGCTTGCGAATAAGCTTGGTGGGGCTCCGGTCCTTCTCTCCAGCAAAGGTGTGAAGATTTCACCCTCCACTTTCTCAATTAAAAAACAAGTGGTCCACTTTCCGAAAATTATCGCGTTTTTTCGCTTTGGCCAATTTGCATTCACAATAACACTTAAGTGAGTCCGAACAAATTCCCTTCTAACTTTAATTCACTTTTATTAATCTTAAATAATAAATAGCACAATGCTATACAATAGCGTGAAGGGTTGACTAACTGCCGGCAAACCGACCAGTCTGAGTGGTGCTAGGCTACCACTCCCCTAATCTATAAGGAACGAGCTCGAAAATAGTTGGAAAGAATGAAAGGGAGCCGAAAGATCTTGAGAAGAGGATGAGAAAATTATTACTAATAAAAATAATTGAAATATCAAATTCTTTACTCCAAAATAAGACCAATGTGGCTTTAAAAGACCATCAAAACAAGGACCTACATAGAAGATAAGTAATCCAAAGTTCGAATTCAACTAAACCTTTTTACAAAGTGTGGAAGGTAAATTGCAAACCTAAATTGAATGATCGGATAAATTCGAATGAATATTACCTTTTTTGTTTTGTTTTTTTCTTATCTTATCAACTGCAAGTAGAAGAATACCTAGACTTGAAATATGAAATAAAGTTTGATTATGTAACACTTTATAACCTTAAGTTGTAGTCTCTAGAAGAGCTGTTTAACCTTTGAAGCCATAGGACAACAAAGTAGTATAGAAAGAAAAGGCGATGGATTCTTAGGTATATCCACGAAGTCGTTTCAGTCGAAGAGGAGCGGTTTCGCAAATTAACTCAAGAGGCGATAGGAAGAGATTAAAGGCCGGTGGCTATAGACCGGTGCAGAGTATATGAGGATATTATGTGATAGTGTGCTGTTTGGACTGGCGAGATTGGAGGATCGGTTCGGGAGGGTCTAAGTCTTGCTAGATCGGCGGCTTGCCTAGATCGTCGAGACGTGATCGCTTAGTGTCTGGGACACGGGACACTTCGGCGCGGCAATGTCTTTTAGAATCAAAGAAAACGTATTGCGATGATGGTATTTAGGTGTATCTTGGTTCTGGCAGCTGGTGTTTTTTTGCTGCTTGGAATTTGCGTTCCCAAGCAGCACCATACTGTATGTGGTGAACGTGGTTATAAATGGGGTCTCTCTCGAGTTTCCCCAGTTGTCGTGTTAGTCTGCTGAAGGTGCATGTATTTAGAGGATTGAGTTTGTTTGTGTCGTAAAGTGTCGTCATTCTCGTGTACAAAGGAAAGCGACAGGCGCGATTCAGATCGGAGTTCTGTATGCGCTGAGCACTCCTCTGCTAAGTGTAGCTTGCGGCCATTAATGTAATTGGTGCATATGTAAGTATTGGTCTGATTAGTATTTTGTATAAGTGTAGCTGCATCTTTTTACTGCTGGAGTAAAACCTCTTCAGTATGTTGTTCATTCGTTTGGCTTTGGCTTGTATGGTGGTTTGATGTGTGTTAAAGTGTAAGTACTTGTCAAGTGTTGCTCCTAGTATTTTTGTTGTGGGTTTTATGTAAGTCTTATGGGGGCTGGTTAATGTTGGTCGGGTATGTGATCGTGTATCTGGATGTTTTGCATGTAAGAGTCTTGTGCGCCATATAGTTACATCTGTGTCTTCTGGGGAGTATGGCTATGAGCCACGTATCCTCGTACTCTGTCTTTTCGTTTAGATTATTTGTGCCCTGCGCGCAAGTATTTCAGGGCGCACGCTGGTGACAAGAATGGTCTCGTCGTCTGCCTACGACAGTGTGTGTGTGCAATTTATTTCAGGGCGTGTAGTGTCGTTTGTATAAATTATGAAAAGTGTGGGTGCCAGTACGCTGACCTGTGCTACCCCAGTGCGTGGGGTGAATGGGCGTGATAGTGTGTTGTTGTAAAGTATGTAACATTCCCTATCCGTAAGGTAGTGAGATAGGAGCCTTCTGGTGCAGAGAGGCAGCTCCGTGTTGTTAGCTAGTTTCAAACGAAGCCCCGCGTGCCACATTTTGTCGAAGGCCTTCTCGACATCCTTGCCGATAGTAAGTGTTTTTTTGTCGTGATTGTCGTGCTTTTTCTATGATATCGTGAACGATAGTGATCACCATACTGGTAGTTCGGCCTCTCCTGAAGCCTTACAGAAAGCTCTGTAGGCGGCTATTCAGTATGTGTTCTAGTATTGGCCATGTGAATGGCCTTGGTCCAAGTGGGACCTGAATGCATCAAGGATATCATTCGTGTTTGTGAGTGTCTGATTGTTCACTTTAAGTCAGGGGTGAGTTAGAGATGTGGGTGCAGGTGCCAGTGTTGCATGTGTTGGTTTTCTACGGGAAGCAGGGGCTGAAGTGGTTTTCGGTATAGGGGCAGAGGAGGAGGAGAGAGTGGAAGCCGGAGTGGTTGGTGAAGGAGTGAGGACAGAAGATGAAACAGAGGTCTGAGTGGTCATGGGTAGAAGGGCAGAGGGAGGCAGATTGGGGGAAGAAGAGGAGGAAGTGGAAGCCAGAGCGGGTGGTGAAGGGGTGAGAACAGAAGATAGAGCAGGGGTGTGAATGGAGAGGCGGGGGTCGTTAGGGGAATCGTGTAGGATGCCGGTGAGAGTGTGTGGAGGGGTGTCTGTGGGTGGCCATGCACGGTGTTGATTCATGGTGTTGGAATGTTTGTTGGGGTGGCCAGAAGAGGTGGCCTTCTCTTTTGGTAGAGTCGGTAAGTGTTAAATATTGACTCCGGAGTGACGATCGCTCTATTCCATTAGCCTCGAAGAGATGGTTTAGAAAAGTGGCGTAGAGGAAAGATCACTTGCAGCCCAATCTTCTGCCAGCCGTGAGAGCATAGTGGCGCGGTTTACCATGAAGTCAGTGTTGTGTGTGTTTGTTGGTGGTATGTGTGAAGTTTGCACGTGTGTATCTACGGGAGGAGTATGTGTATGTTTGGGTTGTGTGTGTCTGTCAATGGTGTGTGATTGGGTTCATAGTGTGTGTCTTCGTGCGTAGTAGGTGTAGTGTTGGAAGGGGGATGCAAGCAATACTTTGCTCCGCAAGTTGCAGCGAAAGATCTTGTGAGGAGTGGTGGACTTGGAGCAGTCATGGTTTGTGTGGGGGGATGAATTGTAGTCTGCGCATCTCCGAAATTCCAAAGCTCGCTTTTCGGCGAGATATGGACACTTCTAGTTTACTGCGGTGTAATTGCCACCGCAGTTGATGCACAGCAATGTTGTGTTGGTACAAGAAGTGTGAAAGTGACCATTCTCACTGCATTTTGAGCAGATCTTTTTTGCTAAAAAGTGTTAGTTTTGTGCCCTACTTTGTAGCAGCGGGAACATTGTTAGGGGCATTTGATTGGGTTCATAGTGTGTGTCTTCGTGCGTAGTAGGTGTAGTGTTGGAAGGGGGATGCAAGCAATACTTTGCTCCGCAAGTTGCAGCGAAAGATCTTGTGAGAAGTGGTGAACTTGGAGCAGTCATGGTTTGTGTGGGGGGATGAATTGTAGTCTGCGCATCTCCGAAATTCCAAAGCTCGCTTTTCGGCGAGATATGGACACTTCTAGTTTACTGCGGTGTAATTGCCACCGCAGTTGATGCACAGCAATGTTGTGTTGGTACAAGAAGTGTGAAAGTGACCATTCTCACTGCATTTTGAGCAGATCTTTTTTGCTAAAAAGTGTTAGTTTTGTGCCCTACTTTGTAGCAGCGGGAACATTGTTAGGGGCATTTATTATGTTGTTGCTCGATTGTTTGGGGATGTGTGAATGTGCCCAGGATTTTGATGCCATGGGTGATTATTTTGGCTGCGATGGTTAGTACTGCCCATTGTTTGGTGCGGTTGTAATAAAGTTCACGGATGACCTCCGTGCCGTGTTCTGACTTGAGCAGGGCTAGGAGGTCCTCATCCATGAACTCTTGCCATAGTGGGTTGACATGGTGAATCCGTACCTGGTGTCGACGAGTAATTGCGTCTAGCAACAGCGTGTGATGTTGTTTTTCTGCCAGCGTGTTTTTTTTGCGCTTGTATGAAAATTCAGGGCGTCCTCAGATGACCTGAATATGAGAATGTGTGCCGTGGGGGTATGATCTTTGTGATGGGGGTGTCGAGTGTGTTGGAGAGTTTGATGTTTCAGATATTGGATGTGTGCATGTTTTGTTGTCTATGTTCGTGAGGCGGAGAGTGGTCTCACCGCTCATGGTGTGTATGGTAGGTGAGTGTTGAAGAATTGCTGCTTTAGTAGACTTTTCGATTGGAGATAAGGGAGGTCCGCCCCCCTCCCCTCCGCCCCGCCGATGACCACCTCATGAACAGAACTCAGGATGTGATGAAATAAATGATGTGAGTGTGGACCTGGATGGGATCCTCAGAGGGCGTGAAAACATGGCGGACTTAATGATGACTGGAGCCCGAATCAACTGACTCTAGTTGGGGGTGCCGCCCCCTCTATTGGGTTTTGGGTATTTCTGCGTTTCATCTGACATATCACAGAGAAGGTGGTAGCTCCATCTGTGATCTTGGACGGTACCACATAGTAGGGTGTTAATCCTCCCCGCGTTCGTAACCGAGTCCCAATCCAGGTTGTTCCTTTGTTTGGTTCTGCAGTGGGATAAGCCTCTGTGGGAAAATCGATATCCGACTATAAAACAGATTGCCAGGTCGGTTACATCAGCGTCCAGACGGTATGCGGCGTAGGCCGATATTTTAACCCCTCTCTCCCTCTCCCCCCTCGACCCGCTGGCCACAAGACGTGAAATTCAACTCCGAGAAGTACGAATCAACATATTTCTGTCCCAGCGTGCATAAACAATACGAAGAGGGGGAGAGCAGTGTAATAACAATGTTTAAACAGGCTGACTATTCCCCCTGAGATTTCAGATCGAGTTTCGCATAATAGACGAAATTATAAGAGCTGCGACGAAAGCCAGAAGGTGCCTTTAGGGCTAATTGAAGACGCTCGGAAAAGTGTGGCTATAGGAGAGGCTTAAAATATAAGCCCTCATCCCCCTTCCCCTACCCCCAGTGGTTCGGTGAAGTATATATACGGATAGCTGGAGAATAACAACGAGATCGAGTTAGATATCGAAGCGACAAAATCCGGTGGCAGGTCCCGCCACAGACAAACGGAATCGAGCAGGACCTAAGAACAATTTCCTGAGGCAGTTCCTGGTGGTCACATCGAAGCGTAGGCCCTTGTATTGAGAATCAGACTCATACATCTCTCGTCAGAGAAACACCATATCTCGGATTTTAACAAAAAACAGAGATAGTCCTCACCATTGAGGAATACCCAAAGTGAACTTCCCCCGCCCCCATCATTCGTAAAAAGATTCACTTTTTGATCATCGCTCGTCAGTGCGAAGCATCTCAAGATTAACCTGAAGATTAGAAAAAGCATACCTCTACGGTCCCGTTGCTTAAATCGTCCTATTAAGGTGCCAAGCGCCAGCCGCTTCTCTCATTTAAGTGACCTGTTTCTCCCAGTAGGTCTCCCACGCGTCGAACCTAAAACCCCTTTTCCCCGCTTCCATAAGATCCACAGCCGGAATAATTTTTTTTTAAGGGTAAAGCAATCCCTATCTTGTATGTCAATTCGTGCTCAGTATTAAAGTGAGCTTGGGGGTCAACCATTACTTTATATTCATTTTTAAAGTAGTAATTTTCACTTAGACTCTTTTAATATACTCCGTGTAGATGTATACTTAGTTTTTAATATTTCATTTTGGATGTTGTAATTAAAAGTATATTTTGGTGAGAAATGTTTAACTCAATCCTCGAAACGCTGCATATGGCAATATAAATCGTCCCTAATTAAAGAAGTAACGCAAAAGATTAAATAAATAAAGAATTATAGCACTCTTAGAGAAAACGAAATAACGAAGTTATTGAAGTACGTAACAAACCTACGTAAACATTCGGCCCTTATGCCACGACATCCATCCTCAAACCTCCTTTCAACTATGTCCTCTCAAAGTAGATAGGCATAGTTGTGACGGAACTATGTGTGCGAGTCAAGTTCACGTAGCAGCCATAGCAGGGCACGGGTGGGGGTGGTGGAGGGCTAGGAAACCATATCAGTGACGATTTGCAGGGAAATAAATGTATCTTTATTAGGGTTGGGGAGGGGTGCTTCTAGGAGATGTACTACTTACTGGCTGTCGAGTATACTTCCAAGATCAGGAAGGTACTTGAAAGTTAATGCGGCTAAAGGCGTTTAAGGACCTTCTCAATTCATTTGCCTCCTAATCCGAGGTAATCATATGAGTATGAGAAAAGTTGGCTCCTCCGAGATCCTTCCGAGTGGATGGGAGCCAGATGATGGTGATTTTGTATAGAAAGGACAGAGAGGGATCACTGTATAACGCAGGCGAACAAGCAGACGTAGAGGAAAAGGTTGTGCAAAACATAAGAGGGGATTGGAAGAGTTGATAGGTCGGTGGCTAGACACCGATGCAAGGTGTGGTTAGGTTGGTCTCGAGATGTTCGTGTCTGGACGACGGTTGGAGGTTAGTCAGGCAGGAAAGCGTGTCTGCTTGGGCGGAAACGCGTTATTCATGATGCCTTTAGTTTATGCGAAGAACGGTATGGGTTGCGGGAGGTCATGGGCGGCGAGGTATCACGGTGCCATCGCATACCGTCTTATATGTAGTGCGGTGTATAATGGGTCTCTGGGGAGTTTCCTGAGTTTTTTTGTGAGTCTGGTGGGAGCATATGTGTTGAGGGGTGCTAATTTGTTGTCGTGTAGTGTGGCCATACTCGTGAACAGGGGAGAGCGGCAAGCGCGATTCAGAGCAGAGTTCTGAAGGCGCTGAGCCTTCTGCTGCCACGTGTCACTCGCGGCTACGAGTGACAGTGGGGTGTAAGTAAGAATAGGTCGCACGAGTGTTTTGTTTAGGTGTAACTGTAGTTTTTTGCCCGCAGGGTAGAACCTGCGCAGCGATGTGTTTGTAAGTGAGGCTCTTGCTTGTGTTATGTTCTGGTGTATATTGAATATGAGGGTCTTGTCAAAAGTTACCCCAAGGATTTTTGTATGTTGTGTGTATTCGATCCTTGTTGGGTTTAGATGGTTCATGTCTGGTGTGTGTGAGAAGAAGTAATCTCTTGTGCCGTAGAGTGTCATATGTGTCTTCTGAGGATTCGTGTCAATCAGCCACTTATCCTCGTAATCTATCTTAGCGTCTAGTATTCTTTGTGCGTGGAGCGCGATTTCTGGTCTACGGCCGCTGACGAGAATGGTCTCGTCATCGGCGTAGGACACTATGTATGTGTGACAGCAGTTTTCTGGTGGGCGTGGGGTGTCGTTTGTGTACATGATGTATAGTGTGGGTGCCAGTACGCTTCCTTGGGGAACGCCTGAGCGTGGTGTGAAGGGTTTTGAGAGGGTATTGTTGTATTTTATGTGGCATCTCCGTTCAGTGAGGTAGTGCAGGAGGAGCCTTCTGGTGCAGAGAGGTAACTCCGGAGTTGGCACTCAATTTATATGCTTTGTAAGTTCGAGTGAAATCGGAGGAAGTTTCTCGAATATTGCAAAAGAATCAGGAAGGGAAATTTGCCAGATATCGCTTTATTTATGATTCAAGTTAACGGAAGTAAAGTTAAGTCTTCTATTGCATCATAAAAGCATTGCAATAAAGTTAAAAGATCATTTAATAATCACATGGAAATAAATCGATTATTAAAGTTATTGTTAAAATTCGTATAATGGTTGTAGAGGCGGGAATGTTCTAGAACATTAATACCAAATGTCGTTTTGCTTATGTATAGAATGGAAGGAAGTAAAGAAAAATAACATTTTCATTTTTTTATCTATAATATTGACATCCAATATTATGAAATTGAAATGATATTTTTCACTATTCTTTTTATTATAGATGAAAAGTTTTTTTTCGTTTCTTTTAATTCTATAATTTATGATTTATAATTTATTCCCTTTTCTATATTCTTCTCTTGAACTTCTCTTGAAAGGTTTTTGCTTCATAAATCCAGATTCCAATTATTATATGTATATGTTGAGTTTCTGAGACCATGAAGCGGGGCCACTGCGTGGCAGACACCCCTTGTATTCTGTACTGTTGCTATCTGCTAAAGTATTTATGCTGCGCTTGATCAACTATACAGTTTGAAGAGGCAGCAATAAATTTTTTGTAGCCTATAATATTAGGTTCATCTGGAAGGTCTATTAAGTATTTGTCTAATTTATTTTTAAAGCTGTCGGTAGTACCACTAAAATCTCTTATTGTTCTAGGAAGCACATTAAACAGTCTAGTTCCAAATCTTGATAATGAGTTGTACTGATGGATTTTATATCTATTTGAGCTTGACAGATGGAATTTTTGACAAGTTCTTCCATATCTCTGAGAGTATACTGGAACTATTTCTTCTGATTCAGGTGGAATTACGAGGTTTTCAATGACCTTCCAAATATATATTATGATGTATCTCTCATATCTTCTTTGAACTGAGTATAAATTCAATTTTTCCAGTCTTTGCCAGTAATTTAGTCCTTCCATCCCTCTTATTTTGTCTGTGAAAGTCCGTTGGATACCTTCTAACTTTTGCATGTTTTTTACCTCATAGGGATACCATAATTGGACACAATAGTCTAGATGGGGTTGGATGCATGCTTTGAACAATATCAACATGGCTGATTTTTCCCTGGTTTTGAATGTTCTTAACACAAAAGCACTCATTCGCCTGCACCTGTTAACAACATCATCAATATGTACCTTAAATGATAAGTCATTAGATATGTACACACCTAAGTCCTTAATATCTGATTTTTCTACAATTAGCTTTCCACTGGGGGTCTTGTAGTTAGTAATTTTTTTTAAGTTATCTTGTAATCCAAATTTAATAAGCTCAAATTTTGTTTCATTAAATTTTAAATTATTCTGTTTGGCAAATTCATATGTTGCATTTAAGTCTTCCTGCAATTTCTCACTGTCAAATATATTTTCTATAGTTTTTAAAATTCTTGTGTCATCAGCAAATGAATATAAAGAGCTGTTTCTTATGGTTTCAGTTATATCATTCAGCATTATTAAAAACAATAAGGGGCCCAGTACGGTTCCTTGTGGAACACCACTTACTACTTCAGAGACATATGATTCATGGCCATCTACTATAGTCACTTGCTTACGATTCATTAAGAATTCTTTTAGCCACTTTGATATTTTCCCCACAATTCCTAATTTTTGGGCTTTTTTCAGTACGATGTTGTGGTCCACTTTGTCGAAAGCTTTAGAAAAATCAAGGTAAATGACGTCCATGTTTTTATTGTCTAATACTGCTTGCAATATTTCATTGCGGTAGTCGATAAGTTCAGTGAGGCAGGATCTTTTTTGCCTAAAACCATGCTGAAACGTTTTTAATAATTTATTGCTCTCCAAGAAGTTTACTACATTTATTTTAACAATTCTCTCAAGGATTTTAATCACATGAGATGTGAGAGATACTGGTCTATAATTCTCTGGTAATTATTTTGATCCTTGTTTAAAGATTGGTTTTACTTTTGCAATTTTCATACAGTTTGGAATTTTGCTGCTGTCTAGTGATCTTCTCCACAGCATATATATTGGAGCTGCTAATGATATTTTGCAGTTTTTTAGGATGATAGGCCCTATCCCATCAGGTCCTGGTGCTGAGTTTTCAGGTATTAGATCAATAGCTTTTGATATATCTGCTTCATGAAGCTGTATATCACTAATTGTTTCAACTGTATTCCTGTTCGCAGAATCTTCTAATGTACTTTTGACTGGAGTGCTCCATACTGATTCGTATTGTTTTTGTAATATATCGGCAATTGTTTTAGGGTCTGAGGTTAAGTTGTTATCAGATGATAAAAGTGGTCCAATATTAGTTCTAGCTAAGTTTTTCTTTTTTGCAAATTTAAATAAATATTTACTACTTTCCTTTATTCGTTGTATAGCTTTATTTTCTTCATCAGTATTCTCCCTTGAGTGGGATAATTTTATTTCTTTTTCTATTTCCAGTATATTGTTTTTCAATTTATTTCTTTTCTCTACATCCAATGTTTTATTTAGATTTTTTGTGATCTTAATTCTTTTTTTCATGAGACTTTTTCTCTTTCTATGTTCTTTGGTAATTTTATTAGATTTTGTTTGTCTTTTTGGAGTATTAGCATAAATAATATCAGTCATGTATTGCTGTATTTTTTTCCAGGTCTGATCAACATCCAATCCTTCTAGTTCACTAATCCAATCTATAAGGCTCAATTTTTCATTGATTGATTTCCAGTCACTTTTGTAAAGGTTAAGATCCCCAAAGGGGACTTTTATACCAGAGCTGTTTATCTTGATAGGTTCTATAGGAATATTTGTCTCTAAGTTAATGATGCTGTGATCTGAGTGAATTGTTTCAGAGATTTGGATTTCATCTATTAATTCATTATTATTAGTAAATACCAGATCAAGAATATTATCTTTTCTTGTAGGCTTTAATATTAATTGAGTTAAATAGAAATCAGACATGAGATATTGTACTATGCTATGATTTCCTTTTTCTATACCCGACTCCAGAAGTCCATTTTCATTCCACTTTGCATTCGGAAAATTAAAGTCCCCCAAGATTATTAAGTTACTGCTGCAATTTTTTATCTCTTTGCATTCATTAACTTTTTCAATAACCTTTGAGAAGCTTTCAGGTGTTGCACTAGGTGGTCGATATATGTTAATTGCATAGTAGATATCAGATTTTATCATTATTTTAATAATTAATATCTCACATTCTCCATTTGAATATTTTAAGATCTCTTCACTAGGTATGTCATTTTTTACATATATAGCAACTCCCCCATGAATTCTTTTATCTCGATCGCATCTGTATATATTGAATTTATCAATTTGAATTTCTGAGTCTTTTATTTCAGGCCTCAGATGGGTTTCTGTAATGGCTATCATCAGGGTATTGCTGCTAGACATATCTTGTAAAAAAGGTATTTTTGTGTTATTTGATTGGCTATATAAGCCATTAATATTGAAATAAACTATATTATAATTGTCTAAAATTGCATTGGAATTTGTTTCTGTATAAGTTGGTATGTAGGAATCTGATTTTGAGTTGTATAATTTCTTTGAATCATTGACATTATGGCAGCAATTTGGCTTTGATTTTGCTGTATTTGCTGCATAATTTGGCCTAAAAAATTTTCATTCTCATTGATTTTAGTTTCACCAGTTTTGTTTTCACTTTTTACAATGCTTGAATAAAGAGGTTTTTTATTATTAATAGAGCTCTCATCTTCCTGTTTTTTTTCTTTTTTTCCCATAAATCCTTTAGGACTGTATGTGCCAGTAATATGCTTGTTTTTGCAGCCTAATTCATTACATTCTCCATTATACCACGAATTTGGACATATATGCGGATGTGTAAATTCACAGTATTTTTTTTCCGCACATCCATTTAGGCCATACCCATTTCTCATGAAAAATTTGCAGAGCGGAGGGTGTCTGTATGTACAGTTTTTCCCCTTTTTGCAGTCACTGTATTTATAGTAATAGCAAACAGGGCTGACTTTCTTTTGAGATTTTTTCTTGTCACCATTACTATCAGTTTTGTTTTCCTTGGGTATCTCTGTTCTATTTTTATTTTTGACTGTGCTACTAGTATAGTCAACTATTTTTGCTACCGTTTGTTGAATTGCCAAGGGTTTCTCTTCAATTTTCTTTGTTTGTCGTTTTTGTATGGTCTTCTCATCATCTTGTTCTTCTTTAGCTATCACTCCATCGACTCGCACATGTTCACTATCAAAGATTGGAACCATATTTTTGACACAGTTCTCGCATGTGTAATGTCGTTTTGAGTGTTCAAGTAGAATAATAAAGTATGTCGGCAGTCTTGTGCATGAATAGTGGAACCATCTTCTGCAAGGGCCATTGCATTTTATTCCAATATCACATACACTTTGACACCACGCACATTTATCACTATCATTAAGACTATGACAATTCGGTATATCATTACTACCAGCATTTATTCTCTCTACATCAGCGTTACCATTTATATTTATTAAATTTTCTTTTACCTTACAATTTCCGCAAAAGTCATTAGGAATACCTTTTGATTCAGTTACGGTGGTCCGAATTACATTGTTTACAACTTGATTTTGGTTTACCAAGGATGCTTTATTATTGTTGTTTACATTTTTGCTGGGCGCAGCCATCTTGAAAATTCCTTTCGTTCTTCAGTTCTATTTCGTATCTTAAATTATCTAATTAATCCTTTAGTTTATGCTTTTATTCGAAGCTGTTGCTTGATGTTAGGTGCTTCAATGTCACAATAAACATCAAATATATATATATATATATAGAAAGATTTAGTTAATGAAATATTAGTTATGCGGAGCTAATCAGATACGTCAACACCGAGTGTTTGGACTCATTTCCTTTCGGGAAGGGTGAATTCGCCTCAATTGGTAAGTTTGATTACGTTGAGGAGAGTTGCGCTCCACCCCAGTCTCGATTGCCACCCTTCGAAAAAGGAACTCGAGTTGTTGTGGAGAGTAAATATCAGTTAATTTAAACTCTTGTGATTCCATCAATTTAAAAGCTCTCATTTTATGGCCACGCCCCCTCGCCCCTAACACCATGCGATTGCATGAACCCCAAATGATCATAACATTGATCAACTCTTTCTTACCCCCCCCAAAATTGCATTGCTCTTCTATCTATCAGCCTTCTGGTAATCACGAATGCATGTCTGGGCAACGCTAATGGACATTCATATCCTCCAAAATCAGGTCATACATATAACGGTTAGGTTACATCTCTTCGCAGATTAGGACACTAGAGGTACACCCCGTATTCCAAAGGCGTCCTTAGGATGGACATGTACAGATGAAGGACGAGCTCTTTAGTGTTGAGAATAATAAATCTAAATCTTTGTAGGCCATTTTGGACGCCTTCACCCAGTGGTGCTTTGACAATCTTAAGTCGTCGTTGATGGACACTTGTAAATCTTTTTCAATGGCAACCTACCTGGAATGGTAGGATTAGATTCTTCCTTTGATAAATCAGACATTATTACTCTGAGCCCCATTTAATTCCCCACACCCCCTATTTTGTTGGGGGGGTGTTTGAAGTTTATCAAAAACTAACAACTTTTCCCACACTTTTATTATTAGATCAGAGAATTTTGAGAAAGTACAAAAAAAGTTCATTGTTTTGACATAAATAAAAGAGATCACAATAAACATCCTTGTGTAACTCCATGCTGCAGCTGACATCTGGATGATTCCGTGTCCTCATAGGCAGTAGCGGTTCATGGTAAAAAAAATTGGGGGGGATTGCATAATAATTTCAAATTACAATATTTTGTTACAAAAATATAACTATAGTACTATACTTACTTATTTTGCATTTAATTATCCACAACAGTCAGCAGTGTACAGCACAGCAGTAGAGCAGTCAAATCATATATTTTAGGTCCTTAGATAGGTAGCTTGGCTTGGGGAGATGGGGGAGGAAGGTAGATTGGTACTAGTGGCAGCCAGGGAAAGGGGATTATATACAGAAGTAGGCTAGTTAGTTAGTTAGCCTACTTGAAAATAAAATCCATGCGCCTGCTTTTACTTGTAACGAAATGATTTATGACAGCTTCAATGATGTTCTTTTATTGCGTTACCATTGCAATTTCAATTGATGACATTGCTAAAGCAGACAGTCTTTCAGTAGCCATAGATAGTGCTACGCAGGAAAGTTTGAATCCTTTTCAAAGTTAAAAAGCACCTTTCTGCTTCGGCTGTTATCATTGGATTTATTATTAGGATTTTCAATAACTTGACAGTTTCTGAAAATGCTGACTGTAAATTATTATCATTTATTTTCTTGAGTAGATCTGTGAGGTTTTGTGACTTGCATAAATCTTCTCTGGTGTGTAGCACTGTAAGTTCAGTTCTTAATTTTTCTTTCACAAGCATTGGGGAAGCTTCAACTGTCTGTGCAAGTTCATTATTAGGGAAATTAATGGAATATGTAGGGAAATTGTTCACTAGAAGTAACTCGCTTGCTTCCAAATAGTTAGTGAAGCGAAATCTCTCTCTACACTACATAATAATTATCTCACATGCCTCCTTTGCAGTTGTTGTTCTACTTGTCTCAGCCAATTCAGGTTTTCTTCTTTTTGCTCCATGTAGCTCTTGCATCTCTCTATCACACTCATCACATGCAACTCTTATCCTTGAACTGCAGAATTGAAAACATTCAATGCAGCATTAGCTTTAACTGCATCAATATTTCTGGATTGAAGCTGTGAAAACAAAACATCTACATGGGGCATTACTTTAGAGAAAAATACCAGCCCAAAATTGAACTCGGGATCCTTTAACATTCTCTTGATACCAGCTGCTGCTAAACCAGTGACCTTTGAGTTAGATCACTCTAGTTTACTGCAACATTCAATGATTATATCTTTCATTTCATACACAGCATTCACAGTTCTGCTTTTGAAGTTCCAGCGTGTTGTCGAAGGCCGAGAAATCCTGTGGGAATCTGCAACACTCTCTAATGTGGCCATTCTTTGTGGGGAGTTAGAAAAAAAAGCTGCTATTCCTGACAAACTGTTGAAAAAGTCTCTAACTTTAAAATCTTGTGATGCTGCCTTTTCCAAAATCAAGTTCAGTTGGTGTGCAGAGCAATGTACAAAGTGAGCATGGCTATATACTTCTTTTATTCTAACTTGCACACCACTCTTAGCTCCACTTAATGCAGCTGCACCATCGTAAGTCTGAGCGATAAGCTTATGAGGACACACACCAATTAATGCTTGTAGCTCTTCAAATATCACACTTGATAGGTCTTCTGTAATCAAGCTGAGAGAGTTAAAAATCCCCAGAATCTCCCAACAGGTTTTCCATCTATCTCATATCTTAAAACAATTACTATCTGTATTTTATCATAAATGTCTGTTGTTTCATCACACATCACTGCTACAAAACTTGTGGATTTTACTTCTTCTTGAATCATGTTTCTGCATATTTCTAGTGTTGATTCC
The DNA here is from genome assembly GCA_963969495.1 of Ceratothoa steindachneri. Lineage (NCBI taxonomy): Eukaryota > Metazoa > Arthropoda > Malacostraca > Isopoda > Cymothoidae > Ceratothoa > Ceratothoa steindachneri. The sequence continues at coordinate 22,697,112 of OZ018339.1, forward strand.
AAGATTTCATTCTGTATAGTTTTAGATGTTCCTCTGAATACTGTTGCAGTCTTTAAATGAGCATTTAAGCTAGAATCCAGTTCACAAGCAAACTCAACTATTCCACGAAATACTCCAGGATTCTTGGAAGTTGGCCCTTCATCGTGTCCTCTGAGTGGGAGTTTAAACTTGCCACGCAATTTTACACAATCCACAAGTTTTGAAAGAACAGCTCTGTTTTTTCTCACTTGTTCATTGTTCTTTGCAACTGAGAGTCTGTCTGCGGGGCTCATTTCAGTAGCAACGTTTGCACTGCCCAGTAACGAAAGACTAACCACATTATGTAAGTGTTTGGCTGATTTTTAATGTTTAACTATTTTCTCTTGTAAATGTCTCAGGTCTCTCATGCCACTCTTCGTCCAGGCTAAGCCCCCACCAAATAAGAGGCGTGGGAAGCAAAACAAAGCATTAGCCTCTTCACATCCACAGAGCCAGTCATTTTTTTCATAAACACCCAAGTTAAATTTGCGTGTGTGTACTCTAGATTCCTGCTCTTGGTATTTTGTTCAAGGGACAGCACTGGTGTAGGTCTTCCTTTTGTTTTAATGTCAATTTTTTTACTCAGTGTCAGACGAGTAAAGTTTATGCCTTGTAAATACTTAACTTGACAGCTTGGAGCTGTCATGATTGTTTTTGATAAACATATGGATAAGAAAATATATAAATAACCGATAAGCCAAGTGAGAAACAGATTACCTATAAGCCACAACCGAAGCTAAGTTACTCTGAATTTATCAGTATTTGTTAATCCAGGGAATTAACTCACTTAATACAGTATTTTCTCTACATTTCCTGTGCAAATTCTTAATTTCATTATGATTTTTTTTTTATTATAATTATCAGGTTAGGTTAAGTTAAGTTGGGTTAGGTTAGGTTAGGTTAGGGTAAGTTAGATTAGGTTAGGCTCTCCCCCAGCACTGGCCTCACGAGTAGTGACAGCTCAGTTCTCACACAGTGTCGGCTGGCCGGACTGATATACGATAATACAGATAAAAAATCATAACAATGAAATTAAGAATTTGCACAGGAAATGGAATATACCATCATATAGAGGAAAAAATACTGTATTAGGTGAGTGAATTGCTTAATTCCTTAGAGGAGCGTTGAGTCGGACTCGGACCTAATATTTATCGTGACCCGATCAAGAAACTGGGTTTATATCATATTATTCTGTAAGACAGTAGGCCAATTACAGTAGGCCTACTACTAATGTGGCCGTACTATAGGCAGTCTTATGTGAATAATAAACGTTACGTTTTGCACCTCATACTTTAAAATGTATTCGTTGCCAAAGATATGAGGAACATTTATCATGTTATTAACCAGAATATGTAATATTGAAGTAACCAAGACACTGAAACTAAGCTTCGGTCGTCACGGAGAGTGCTAAAACTGGCTAGTATTCACGAATCACGGACGTAATGCATTATTGTTATATATTTGTTTCACTAACACTGAGAACGGACATAGTGTAATTCTGGGGAATCGGGCTGTACTAGTTGCAGCTCACAACGGTTGGCGTTGCCGCCAACCCTGGAAAAAGTGTTTTACTGTAAAGTTGAATTAATTTATTAAATCTGCTAGTATTTTGTGTTAAAAAATGATAAAAAATGAAAAAAATACAGAATGGAATATAAAAGTAAAATATTATTTATTTGTATAAAATTAATTAATAATATGAATTAACCACTTATCTATCATCTGCCTGGAAAGGCTGAGACAGGGAGGGGAGGGCTGCAGCTCACCAGCTCCTGATGACCAGCCACCCCTGCTCATAGGCTTAACGCACCCAAGTAGGTTGTCCTCTCGGCTCTATTGCCTGCAGAATGATCTGCGGCTATCTAGCTTTCACACGTTTCATTTCCTCCATCTTTATCACTTTGTTTACACATCTCTCCTTACACACTTGCTGCATGAGACGCCCTCGATCTTTTTCATCTTGAATTTTGCTTGTGTACGTGTGTGTGTTTTAGTTTTTGTTTTTCTTACCCAATTCATAGAATAAAATACACTACACACCTATGTTCACACTGGGTCATTACGGGCTGGTGAAATACAGATTGCAGCACAATCATTTAGTGCTAAGATGTTTTTTTTTAAATTAAAATAAAGCAAAAACCATCGAAGGCATCTCCAGAGAAAGTAATATGGATGAGACCCACCAAAAGGTATTCCTGGTTATTTGTTGACGGAAGCAACAGTTGATTCACGAATGCATTTGAAGCTCATTCTCTTCACCTTTTCACCCTAATTACTATTCATCTATCTCAATTTTGCGGTGTGTGAAACACCATTGGTTTTTCACATGAGAATAGTCTGGAAGAATCGCTATTCCTAAACTGGCACTCATTTATCTGCTATTTCTTTCAAAACATCCAAAACCAATTGCCACAACGATAAATATAATTTCACGGGAATAGTTAAATATAATGCTTCTTTTCCTAATAATCACCATTATGATTCGATAATTAATTAAAAGAAAGAAAACAATTCCTGATGCCAGCGACATATGGTATCGCTTATCTAAGCTTCGGTGTTGTGCCAGAAATTTCTGACTGTCGGACAAATTTGAGTCCTTCGCGATATAAACTTAATGTCTCCTCATTCGCGAAGATTCATAAATACAATATATAAATAAAAGAAATGAAAACAAAACCCGAATAAGACTGCAGATATCGAGAACTAAAACTCGAGAACCGAAACAGACAACTGAAGTGGAATAAACAAAATTTGACAACTGATGAAAAATAATGAATAACCCGCTGTCGAAAGAAAGAAAACACATATATATATAAAGCGAAATAAAATAAAATGATTGCAAAAGAGCAAAAAAGTGCGAAAGAAAGCCCAAACTTAAAGATAAAAAAAATAAAGGCTATAAACGCTCAAATGATAAACTTCACTGCTGTGCCAGAGAAAATGGGGCATTCTCAGAAATATTCAAAGTGAAGATTCAGAACAAAAAACTACAACCATAACAGGTCCCCAATCAAAAGGCTCATCCTGCGACAAGCGGAACAACCAATTTTGACATGAACGCAGTAAAGGTAATAAATACGAATAATTGTAAAGAATTGGATTCCAATCTAAGCAAGAAAATCATAAAACAAAGGCATGGATGCCATAAATAACCAGTAAACATATATTTAATGAATTAGAAGTAACTTAAAGAAAATATAGTTATGTATAGATTTATTTTGATAAAGGAAACATATTACTGAATTAGAACAAACATTACCTGAAAAGGTAACATAAGCATAAGAATACAATAGAAGGAAGAGCAAAGAAAAGAGGAAACAATGAATAGAAAACACTATAAATAAAAACAACTACTGTAAACAGAAACCAGACTAAAGAATTAACAGAGAAAATGATCACTCAGCCAGCCTCCTGGCACACTACATACACACTCACACACAATCACCTTTTACCGCTCCTCCCCCCAAAAGCCCCCTCAACTAACTATCTATCTCTACCTATACCTATCTCATCTCGTTGCGCCCTGATTCGCCGTCACATCGCCCGACGCTCCGCACCTGTAAAGAAGGCGAGAAGTTAGAAGGAAACACATACGCATAGACGTAATTTCCAAAGTTCTTGAAATAAGCGTGTGCCATTGGTCTTTACCTGCATACCAGAACTAATGGTAGGCTTTTGAATGCATTACAATACAAGTTGATTTAAAAAATCAATGGGGTAGGATCGCCACCATTAAAAGGAGTATGGGGGAGCCTAGCCCCCATTTAGAATATAATCACCTTAGAATACGGTTTGAAGGAAAATTTCAATGGGTTTGCCAGACATCGTGAGGTGCATCTAATATGATGAAAACGGTGTGTGTGTTTCTTGGTGATAAAGCATGTATGGAAAGACAAAAATAAATAAAAGTGGTGAAAAGAGAATGTAGTGTAAGAGCTTTGCAAAGGGATGCAAGGTGCCTGATAATCAGGCCTATCGCTTTCATTATTGTTTTGTTTTTGTGTATTTTTGGTTTTTGTTTTGGGATTTATTTATTTTTATGGCGTTCAAGTCATTTATCTTAAAAAATCTTTAATGTTTTTTGTATTTGAAATGAGCATTTGTTGTTGTTATTGTGGGATAATTAATCATTATTAATTTTACTTTGTGTATTCTCATTTTGCATTTGGATTTTTTGTTTCTTCTCTCTTCTTTCTTCTTGTCTTGTTCGGTTATTTTTAGTCATTATCTGTAAGATGTCTTATTTGATTAAAATTTTCCTAGTTGTGAGTTACTTTTACGGTATGTTTCCATTTTCCGTATTCAACACTTTTCTCATCCATAAAACGATACTTCGTCATCGACAGCCAGAGGCTAGCGAAGCTTGGAAATCTGTCTCTTCTCTTCTGTTTAATCATTTGAATAATTTACTCATTATTCTCTTGATTAACCAGTTCCTGCTTATTCCTAGTCCGTTCTGCGATGGCTACTTTAATGAGACTTAACCCAGCCTCCTTGCATCCTTGAACAGCCATTCTTTCTCGCCTGCGTGTACATGTAATTAGGTACACGCATCTATTCTGCACCACTTGTAGTCTTCTCTCTTGTGTCCTCGAAGCACAAGAGAGGGCAAAAGCGGGGTAGAGCAGCGTAGATCTTATAAGTGCATTGTAGATCTTCTGCATATTGCTCTCACGGAGGTTTCTGAATTTGTATAGAGTTCTGACAGCGGCACCGGCTTTAGAAATTCGATCAGTAACGTGCTTCATGTACCCGGATGAAGTAATCTTCATTCCAAGTACTTACATTGCACTCCGTGGTGTAGGGATATCGCATATCCCCCACCCTAACATCTGATAGTAGTCTCCTTCCAATGGGCACTACCTTTAATTTCTCCTGGTTTGTTCCTATTTTCTATTTGGCTTCGTACATGTTTAATATTTCGATTTCTGACATCGCCATGCGAGTTTGATTAGGCGCGTTACGCAAAAGGCATTGGATTATCTTGCTGAAATCATCCTCGCATTGAATGTTGAAGCAAGTTGGGTTGACAGGGGGTGGGATATCTGCGGTGTATATCAAGTAGAGAGTGGGGGCAGACAACCTGCTGGCGGGAAGCCCGCACTGAGCGTAAATTTCGCTCTGTCCGTGGTCCTCAAACTGATATACGCCGCTCTCTCCATAACATAGTTAAAGAGAGTTTTTCTATGTTTTCACTTAGCCCCAGCCGCAGGATCTTTAACTGCATTCCCCTTTGCCACATCTTATCAAATGCTTATGATACATCCCGACATACAACGTCCACGTAACTCCCCTCCTATTTGGCTTGGGCGAGCTTTTCAGTGATTAAATTTATCGCCATTTCAGTACTTCGCTTTTTTCCGAAAGCCAAAATGTACGTATTGTACAGGGATTTCTCATCCAGTAGAGGCACCAGTATTCGTTTGAGGATTGTCTCCAAGAGCTTTCCACCGAACTCCAAAGGTAAAAATTAACTGGTGGCTCTCTCTCTCTCTCTCTCTCTCTTTTTCTTCAACGGATCTTTCCCATAATTGGCTAGGAAAATCATTTTAGCCGTCTTGAATGCATCGGGAAAGTATCCCGTATTCAGACATGCGTAGGGTATTCTTCTCATTCCTTCGATGACATTAGTTTGTGCCTTTTCGAAGTTTATACTTTGTTAGCCCCTATTGCCCTAGGGCCTTCTGTCGGAATAAGCGGAACGCGCCGAGCTGTTCATCTTAGGTTATCTCGGTGCCTCCGTCGCACTGTCTATTCACTCGGTGGTGCGGGTGTGTCCTATGGATTTAGGTGTTTAGCTCGTCTATAATTTTACTTAAACTCTATATCATAATCTTCCTTCTTCTCATCAGGTATACTGAATATTTTTTCCCCAAAACTTCAGAATATTGCTTCGATGTTCTCTTTTTCCGTTTCGATGTTTCCAGCATTGTTCCTTATTTCCATTTTCTCCGTTATTTCGATTGCATTGTCTCAACTTCTCCACTGTTGTTCGAGGATCAACTGGTTAAGCTTCTCTTTGATCTTTTAACTTCGTTGCATTGACTCTATTGATGCATTTCTGATGTTAATTTATACATTAATTTCAGTTCACAGTATAAATCCTTCATGTATTCGGTCCATCTAATTAATCAGCGTTGATTAATTAGATGGTTAAGTTCGTTTAGTGCATCATCAATCTCATCAAGAATTGTCTCATCGAAATTAGGACGATGAGAGTCCTCGAGGAGGTGTGCGTACCCTGCCCAGTCAGTTTTTTTTTACTTTTTCTAACTAAGGCTGGGAGTTCTACAGGTTTCCTATTGGTGCTGATTAGGATGCCTATATGATCACTACATGGTAACTAGACTGGTTACATGTAGTAGTTAAACGGTAGCTGACCATTGGCCAGACATGTGTCTTGTTTCGTGGCACTCCTTCCTCTAACAAAGGTGGGGAAGTCGGGGCCAATTCGCTAGACGATGTTTCTGTCCAGCAAAGAATGGAGGCTCCTTCAAATCCCAGTGAAGGTTCTATAGCCGGACTCCTGATCCCTATCATTCAGATGCACCATTATTATCGTGGGGGGTCTCATGGCAAATAAGCCAGTGAGTACTTTAAAGGTAAAAAGTCTCTCCTTGGCGGCTGGTATCCGGTGGCTATGACCATCTTCCCTATGCCGAGTTCGACTTCTATAGCGAGATAGGCTTCTTCAAGATTTCTGACTTCCTTGTATTTTATCCTATTTTTAATCGCAATTGCTGGTAATATGTGATCAACACAACGTAATTCCACATTTCATTCCTTCATTACGCGTGTTGATATCGTCTTCAGAAATCATTTATACGAAATAAAGTAACGTTGCGGAGACATGTAGAGCAATTTTAACTCGTTTTTTATGGTGTTTACGGTTTCGGTTTGTTTTTTCCGTTCTTTTACATTTTTATTTACTTTTTCTCATCGTTCATTTTGCATTCGTTTTGTTTAAGACGCTATTTCTAAGACTGTCGTTTATAATCGTTTACTACTAACGCATTGACGTCATTCATGAGTGAACAGTGGAATTTTCATTACATTTTGTTTTTACTCTCTTCCTTTTTTTTCCCACCACTTCCTATATTCAATTATTTTTTTCTATTGTATCATTTTGGCATATTTTTTATACTTACATGAATATTTTATTCAGGTTAAATCGTATTAAGTTTTATTTTTGTTCTTTCCATTTTTTCTACAATTATATTTTAGTTTTAGCTTCATGCAATTTTTGGCATTTTTAAATATAACTAAATACAATTTTACGCAAAAAAAACTTAAGAGATTTTAGTGGATCTAGTTTTTGTGGGTCTTCCCGAAATCAATCACTTTCAGATTTAGAATTCAGCATGGCTTCGAACTATGACTTGTGCCCGATTACTTATGACCAGATATCCGCGTTAGTTACCGACCGTTATCGATTAATCCAATTTTTAGGCGAGCATAAACTAATGCAGTTGACAATGCCCTGTGCTCATTGTGATAAGCCTTTGCCATCCAACAAGATTGTACTTTTAAATGCTAGAAACGAATACGGGACGAAAACACAGTCAAAATGCATGCCATTTTTTCTACCGTTCGGCTCTCAAATTTGCGCCTCCCTATTGTAAAATTATGAAGCTCATATATTGGTTTTAGGGGAACTAAAATACTTTAGAAAGTATTGCTATTGAAGTTCAGGTATCGGAACCAACACTGGTCGACTGGTTTAGTTTCTGTAGGAACGTTGCTATGGAGTTTTGTGAGAAGCGCACGAAAAAAATAGTAGGTGTAGGGAAAGTTGTGGAAATAGACGAGGCAAACTTTGGGAAACGCAAACACAACAAATTGATAGTGGTTGATGCTGTTTGGGTTTTGGGCGGGTTTGAATAGGAAACCAAAAATGTTTTTATAGTCACTTTTTCCCATTGAACCATTGGACATTGGACATAAAAAGTGAGGAATATAGTAGAAGAGGGTTTTAGTAGGAGAAATAGTGGCGAAATAGGATAAATATGATAGGAAAGCGAATATGAAAGGTAGAATGAAAGACAGATCCCTGGTGAAAGGGTATCACTGGCTTTCTTTGCGTTTTGGTTGTGTGTGTTTTTTTTTATAGTATATAAATATACCATCTGGTAAATGCACTGGGCATTCAAGCAATTTGTAGTAATAGATATTATCTCTACGTGGCTTTTTTAGAAGATTTTCATCTTCGATTCTGGGTGTTTCACACCTAGATTGGGATTTTTATGTGTTGATTTGTTTTAATTGTTTCTTGGCGATATTTCGCACAAAATTTGGGGAAGTGTTTTTAGAGCTAAATTTAGCAAGTGCTAATTCAGTGTCTAAACTCGTTTGGCTTTGTTCGTGTTTTGTTGTGTTATGAATGGGGGTTATCTAGCTTTAAGTGAACTTTGGGTCGACGTTAATGTCATTCGGTAGTCTACTGCTTTTGAAACTAATTGGTCGTCTTAAGTTACGTAAATTGTCAAAGTAAATGTGCTCGAGTACAAACTTGGGGGGGAGGTGCCGGTGCACCTTGTCCCAGATTTTAGTGGCACTGAGGTCAAGCTCCACGTTTATGGGGGTCATCCTCAGTTCACCATGGAGTTCACTCTGCCTTCTTCCTTCTCTCCTTCGGGTTCCCATAATGATGTATACTGCCATATTCTGGACCCTTTGCAGTTTAAGGACTCGGGTCTTGGAAACTACGTTTATAGGGACCGGGGGGTACAGGAGTTTTGAGCGAATGCACGCATTGTAGATCTTAAGTTTGTTGGAGGTACTCAGGTTTACGAATTTGAAAAATTCACCCAAGTCCCTCCGTGCATTCTGTGTAGTTTTTGCTACATGGCTCCTATACCGACCAGTCGTAATTTGTAGTCCCAGAACCGTGCCCTCCGTGCGGGATGGGATGCGTGCACCCCCCACACAGATGTCTACCAGTGTCCTTCGGAATAATGGAATTACACGGAACTTTTGGGCATTGGTGGATATCTTCCATCTTCTCTCGAAAGAGTTGATGTTTTCGATTTCCACTGCCGTACTTCGTGCCATGAAATTCGCATTCCGATAAGGCCCCGTACATATCATTGTTATATTCTCCGCAAATTGGACGTATAAGGAACCCTCAGTCAAGGGTTGGGGAAGGTCTATGGTGTAAATGTTATAGAGCAGGGGACTGATGCACCCACCTTGCGGCACCCCCGCCTTGAGTTCGAACTCAGGGCCGCTATAATCTTTGATACTCAGAAACGCTCTCCTCTCCATCACGTAGTCATTAAGAATCCTCTCAAGTATGGGATTGAGGCCTGGTTGTAGGATCTTATATTGTAGGCCTCTCCTCCATACTTTGTCAAAGGCCTTTTTGACATCGCGCAGCACCAGATTTGCATGGCGTTTTTCTGATTTTACTTTTGCCAACTTCTCGGTAATTACGGCTAGCGCCGTGTCTGTTCCTCGCTTCGCTCGGAAGCCATGTTGTTGATTGTTGTGAGAGTTGTTATTCTCGAGGAACGTATTTACCCTGTTGGCCAATATCTTCTCCAAGACTTTCCCTGAAAATTCTAGGAGCGATATGGGCCTGAAGTTAGCTGGACTGTCCGGTGGTTTACCGGCTTTTGGAATGAATATCATTTTCGCTACCTTCCAGTGGTCAGGGAAGTAACCCACGTTTAGGCATGCGTTCATGATATTCATGAGCCCCAATAAGATATTGGGCGGGGCTCGAATAAAATTCTCCTTCGTCAGTCCTGTACGCCCCGGTGCTCGCTGTCGAAAGGATTTTAAGCTCATTGAGAGTTCCTCGGAGGTAATTCTACCGCCGAGTCCCTCCATTTCCCTATTCTGTGATACGCAATGGTGAGGGTGCGTTCTGTGTATTTGATCATTCAGGTCGTTAATAATTCCGTCTTCGAAGTCCAAATCGAAGTCATCATTTTCTTCCGGGGATCTCTTAAATATAGATGCCCAAAAGAGTCTGAATTCCTCTTCGATAATTTCCACGTCAGAAATTTCAATGTCATCACGTATAAGTTTGATAGTCTTTGCTGGCTGTCCGCCTTTTAGTCGTTTTACCGTCTGCCAGAATGTACGTGAGTCAGTTTCTACATTTAGTCCGTCAATTAAATTATTCCAGAGTACATTCTGTTGGTCCCTTATAAGAGTCATTAGTTCGTCACGTATGAGTCGTGTTTGTCGGTGTGTGTTGATGTTGGGGCCAGTGAGGTTCACTTCATTGATCTGTTCCTTATATTCCCTCGCGAGGGTTTTCATTCTAGGGGTCCATGAGGGGGCAGGGAGAGTTTTAAATTTAACTCGGGGGACGCCTTCCTTGTCGGCTTTTAATAAATTTTCATTTAATTTATCCAACTCCTCGTCAATTTCTTCTAGGGAGGCATTATTTAAGGGTTCTGGGTTATAACTTTCAAGGAGTTGTTTATACTTATCCCAGTTGGCTCGAGCGTAGCTCTTCCGCTCTGGGATAGGAATTTGAATGGGGGAGGTTGAGACTTTAATAAGGATAGCCTGGTGGTCGCTGGGAATAGGGAGGCCCCGCTCAATGAAGTAATTATATGGGAACATATTGCTGGTTAGTACAATATCTGGTTTGGTGGCTGACCTGTCAGTCATGAATGTGGGGAAGTCTGGTCCAATTCTAGTCATAATGTGTCTATCAATAAGTGTCTCGAGATTCCTGCCTGCTGGGTTGGTCGACGTATAACCGGAGGCAGAGCTTCTTGCATTGAGGTCACTGGCAAAGAGAACGGTTCTGCCGTGACCACATATTGCAAGAAGTTTGGAAGGGGCAAATACCCTCTCCTTGGGGGTTGGTACCCCGTTGCAAGGACCAGGGGTCCCACTGCCGTACGGACCTCCACAGCAAGGTAAGATTCGTCGAGTCCATTTATTGATCTGAAGTCAAGACCTCTTTTCACAGCTATGGCGCATCCGTCAAAACGTTCTCCGCTGTGATTTTTGGTCAGGACTTCGTAGGGAAAGATTTTTATTGGGTTAGCGTCGTTTATTCCATGTTCGGAAATAAATATAACGTCTGGGTCGCATTGTCTTAATACGTTTCCGTATACTATTTTTTTGTTTGTCCATCCGTCAGAGTTCAAGTGTAATATTTTTAGAGTCGTCATTTGTAGTTCACTTAAGGGTTTTCGAGTGTAATATGATGTTTTTAGGACTTATTCTCTTACGAGTTTAGGTCCTTGTGGAGTGTTTGGGGGCGTTATGGTTTTTCCTGTTCGTTTTTTCCTGTATTCGCCGTTAGTTAGGGTGATAAAAGAGTCCGGAGTCAGTTTAATCAAGCCTTGGAGTAAAGCCTCCTTGACCTGCTTTTCACTGAGCTCGTCCGAGGTGAATTCCTATTTGTATATTCCGGCTATTAAACTTTCGGATACATCTAGGGCGTCCATCTCCTTAGGAAAATGGGACCTTCCAGCAGCGAATACCTTCAAGTTAATTTTTCTCGAATGGTATGCGTGCCTAGATTCCCTCTTCCAAGAAGAGGACGATCTTGGGCGTCTTTAGGGCTGCGAGGTTTTCCGTGAGCGGGATGAACGTGCCCCTCCCTCAGCTCTCGCAACTCCAGTCTCAGTAACTTCATTATTGACCTTGGGGGGGGGGGGGTGTTTGCGTGGGTGGTTTTGTTTTGGTGGGATTCTTTCGCTTGTTTTTGTTCCGTGCGTGCTTTTGCAGCCTGGATCCTGGGGTCCCTGGAGGAAGCTGGGGTTGTGGCATTGCTGGGGGTTGGGAGCTTCTGACAACTAGTCTCGCACTGGGGTTTGAGACTAATTTTCAGAATCTCTTCTGACCGCGGGTTCGGGGGGAACCACATCTTCTCCATTCCATTATTAGTTAGCATCTTATTTAGCTCAACTGCAAAGCATCTCGGGGAGGAGAGATTCGCAATATGAGCATAATATATGCAACACATAATTTTCGTCGAGTTTTCATTCTCGACGTGGAGAAATGAAGGATTTACTTTTGACTCCGCTACCGCAGCTTTTGCAACCTTGGCATAAGTGGTGTTGGCTTTCGTTTCCTCTTCCATTTTTTTTGTGTGGCTTTCTTTTTAAGGATTTGTTTTTTGATGGGGCAGGCCATGGAGAGTGTCTTATGTTCCCCCGCGCAGTTTAGACACTTCATGGTGGTGCTTTTACAACTCCTCCAGAAGTGGTTGTCCGATGCGCAGATGGAGCACAAAATAGCATTCCCTTTGGGGCAGTTGGCTGTAGTGTGCTCCTCATACTTATAGCATTTGAAGCACATTTGGAGGTCGATAAACTCCTCGCTTTCGACCTGCTCGGGGCAGATCCGAACGTTAAAGAGGAGCATACCGCACTCCGTAGCCTTTAACGCCATCGCCGAATCCGTAAAAACGATCTTAAAAACATGCGTGTAGTCCTTAAATTTAAGGACTTCCGCTATTTTGGCCCAGGGGTGGTTCTTTTCAACCTCAGCATGAATTTCTTCGATGCTGTGGCTACCGACCCAAGGATCGAGGCGAAGAAGAATAATGCTGCGGTGAGTTTTTATCTGTGGAGGCGTGTGGGGTCTGAGGTTAATCTTTTTTAGGGATTCTGCCGCTTTTTGAGAGGTGAGGACTTCGCAGTCACTCTCCTTTTGGCAGATAGCCGAGTATCCGTTATGCGTGTCAATCAGTCTAACTAGGGTTACCCCTAGTTCCCCGTGAGTGATGGCGAAGACATCTCCCCGATCTGGCATGGGGCCATCGGAGAGAGTCCTCAGCGGTATCCGCCGAGTCTCCCTCATTTATATCTGCATTTCCGCATAGGATCTGGAGAGATAAAAATATGCGAAGACTCGGAGTCTTTGGCTGTGTTCGTGTGTGTGTTTGTGTGATATTTTTCACCAGTGAGAAAAGAATAGGTCAAAAAAGGAGTATTCCCTGTCCAAAACAAAACAACCCGAGCAAAATGGCACTTTACCTTAGGTGCAGGCGCTACTCGAAGGCCTGTAGGTCTCCGGTCTACCTCAAAGGGAGTCCGGTGTGGAAAACGGAGGGGGAGGGCGGAAGCAAGCTCACCCTCGCTACCGACGCACGAAGCGAGTGAAAATTCACTTTTTACTCGCAAAAACGCAATGTCACTTTCGAACGTAGGCTGAATCAGTATTCCTGAACGAGCAATCACTAAACGCGCGAAAATAACAATTTCACCAATAGTATGCGAAGTCAAACGTAAGGTTGGCTTTACCAGAACACACGTGAGAAGAGCAAGACTTACTCAGGCAAGCAAAGCAGTCCCCATCGAACCAAAGAAACACTTTTGGCAGTTATCAAAGACTGGATCTTGCTGGGAACTCAAATAAGTTCAGATTGCTGGGCAGCCTATTCCGTCTTGGAATTGGAAGGTTATGAGCATCGAACCGTCAACCATTCCTAGAACTTTCTTGTCCCAGACAGCGGTGCTAGTACCCAAAACATCAAACGGTTATGGCGGAATGCGAGAGCATTAGTCCCGAAATATGGCCTTAAAAGCAACCATTTTGACGGATATCTCGCAACCGCCATGTTTTGCAAAACATTTCCCTTTTGCAAAAAAAGGCGTATTCCAGGAGCGATACCACGCTTTCCTCACCGTTATGTCGGATCTCTAACAATGTAAGTATCATTTCAATTCATTTCCCATTGTTTATTTTCATTATTTATTGGAGTATTTAGTAACAAAGAATAATGGAGTTGTTAGATTTAAACTTTGATGTAAACAACATATTCATGCGCGTGAGGGAAACATAAAAGTTTGCTTTGAATTTGGCTCTAAAACAAACAACAATCGGCGCGGAGAAGCTAATGTTAAAAAAAGCTGGATGAGACTAAGAACATAAGAAAAGAAGGAGACTGCAAAAGACCATTCATGGGTGTATTGGGTGTGTTGGACCAACTCCAAACGAAATTCTCGTAAAGTTGTGTCAAAGAAGTGGAATGAGGGTAGGCGATATCGTGATGAAAGAAGATTCTTATGTGAAAATTTTCAGGGCACTTCTCTGCTACACCGTACTGGTTTTCTCAAAGCACTTTCGAAAAAGGTAGCATTAAAGGTTCTTCGTCCTTCGAGAAAGTCAACAAATATCACACACAGGGGATGCAAAAAAAAACGATGTCAATTACCTCTCATCCTTATCTATCAGACATTTTTTTAAATGGCTCCTCTTCTCCTCTTGTCAACCATTGTTTAGACCAGCAGCCGCCATTCGGTGGTCAGCCAAAGAATTTTGATGGTCCGCAGAAAAATTTGGCCATTATTTGCATTTTTTATGTTTTGTTAACCCTCTTCAGGCAACCCTGATACAACGTGCACAGAAGCCAGAGAGGCAGACAGCAGAGAAAGAGAGAGAGAGCTGTCAGTTGTTGCTAAGCAGTCCTTGAGGGTGTTTTCCTGACATTAAACAGTCGGTTGTGTGTGTTTGTTAATTCTGCTTATAAATCACTTAACACGTTTACTACTATCCGATTTTTCTTGATTTCTAAGAAAGTTATCGAGCAAAACATCCTTATTTGATGATAAATTTCATTTTAGTTACAAAAAATGGTTTGCTTTCTTAAATTCAGGACCAAGATGCGCATCCATAACTTTGAGTATTACTTTTTTTAACCCTAATAGTTTTTGTGTTGATTTATGCGATTCTGACCTTCGTTTCCGTCGGAAATTACTTGATTGGCCATTTCCAGGGTAAACGGTAACCAAACAAGCATTTTGCGACGAAAACGGACGTCAAATCGAACGAATCAACACTATAACTAACCTAACATAACATACCTAACCTAACATGAAAAAAATGTTTCGTTAATGAATAAAAAATATAAACATATTCCCTTTATTTTTAAATGGGGCATACCTATCACAATTACGCCATCTAGCGACAGCTGGCAACGAGGATGCGAATAGCTTATTTGTGAGAGATAGGCCCTATTTAAAAGTAAAGGGAATATGTTTAGATTTTTTATTCGTTATCGATGCTCTTTTTTAAATACCCACAGGGGGTCTTATTCTGGATAGTTTAACAAATCTTTTGGTGTATAATTTATAAGTGAGGCTTATCAAACGCGATGCGCAACTGTTGTTCCAAGTTACCAATTCTTCCTTTTGGGGGGGTTTTCAGATTCAAATGAAATAGGTAATAGACCCATAATGAGTGAGAAAAAGCAAGCGAATATTTTGTATTTCTTTAGTAAAACCAAAGATAATATAATTAATGATAATAGTAATACTTCACAACCGTGACACCCAGATTTAGCTAAGAAACCACTTGAATATTTACAAAGAATGCGTGAAATTATCAAGCCTTGCCTGTTACAAGCCTGTGAAGAGGTTTTGGGAAAGCAGACGCTGCACAGAAACTGAAAGTAATTCCTATGTCTGCTAACACTGTCAAGCGCAGAATTGAAGACATGGCTGATGATATTGAAAATCAAGTTATAAAAATGGTAAAAATTTCACCATTTTATTCAATTCAACCTGACGAATCAACTTACGTAAGTAACAAGGAACTTCTCCTTTGTTTTGTGAGGGTTGAGTGTGAAGGAGCGTTACAGGAAGAACTACTTTGTTCTCTCAACTTGCCGGGTAGAACAATTAGCTCTGAGATTTTTGAAGCACTTGAGAGTTATTTCCTGGAACACGGAATTGAATGGAAAAAATGTATTGGGATATGTAGAGACGGTGCCGCAAACATGACTGGACATTCAGGAATTGTTGCAAAGGTGAAAAATATTGGTCAGACATTTTGTCTACACACTGCATTATACATCGTGAGCAACTTGCGACGAAAAAATGTCCCCAGAACTACACGAAGTATTATCAGATGTTATTAAAAAAATAAATGAAATTCGACACAAAGCGCTCAATTCTCGAATATTTGAAGCACTTTTGAAGTAATGGGTTCCCTGTATACTCACCTTCTTTTTCACGCTGAGGTGAGATGGCTGTTGGAGGGAAAAATACTAACCCGAATGTTTGTCCTGCGTGTAGAAATCAAATTATTTTCCAGCAGCAAAATAATCCGAAATTTCAAGAACTTTTGTACGACGATGAGTGGCTAGCCAAGTTTGCATACCTGCCAGATATTTTTCCGCTGTTAAATGAACTAAATATATCCTTGCAAGGACAACTTATGGACGTGTTCACACTATGAGGTAAAATTGATGCTTTTCAAAAGAAAATACTGTGGCAAACGCGATTGGTTGAAGATGATCTGCAAATGATTTCAAATTTCGATGAATATATGAGAGAGAAGGATGTCAACCGGAAAGTGGTACCCATTGTTCAACAGCACTTACAGTCACTGACAGAATTTTGGGGTTGTTATTATCCAAAGGAAGAAGATCCCAGGCATGGCAATATATGGATAATAGATCTATTTGCAACAAACATTGAAGATAGCAATTTATGCATGAATGAAAAAGAAAGCCTCATCGATCTATCATGCGACGACAGTCTCAAAGCTAAATTCCAGTCATTCTTGTCAACACCTCATTTTTGGCTCTCGATAAAAAGTGAAGACCCACACAACTTTTTTTTCTGTAAAGTCTTCGGTATTTTCATTCGACTTCTGCAAAATTTGCAGTGAAAGAGTAGCTCTCTTCTCCATGGGATCTTCGCCAAACCATTTTAGTTCCCATCGTTCAGAAAGCTTAATGCACACCAGTACGTTGCTCAAAATGGAAGAAATAACCTGCTGATATAGTCAATCTGCCTTTGTTAATTGACGGTCCTATTCAATTAGTGACCACACACGATTGATGGTTTTCCACTTACTGATGTTGAAGCTATCCTATCCACAAAGCGATTTATCCATTTATAAACACTAGACTTTTTGTAGGGATCCTTTCCATAAACTTTTATTGATGCATTAATAATCTCACTTTTCCGCAAACCAAGCTCGACCAAAACTTTATGTTTGGCCTGCCTCTCTTCAACTTTGATGAAATCCATTGTATCCATTTAAAATGCTGCCATATCATTCAAAATCAGGCAAAATACTATTATTAACGTCACTTAAAGCACATAGGTAGAAGTTTAAATCAGTGTAGTCAGAACTTTTTGTGGTATTACGTTTCCTTGTAATATCAACATTTTGTAAATATTCTCGTATTCCTGGAGTATTTATATTTAGTTATCCTTAAAAGTTTAGGTTAAATGTATAAAATAATTAAACTTAAAATTTTAATAATATAATGTAAAATATTTTTAATTTTTTATAAAACTAAATACTAAAATATTTCTCTTTATTCGTTGTATTTTACTATTTAGTTTGTTTGTTTGCTAAAATGTTTCTATCAATATTTTATTTTGTTATATATTTTGGCGGACTTTTAAGTCCTTGTTGTTTCATTTGTTAGATGATAATGTATAGTTACATTTTAAAATATATAACTCAAATGAACTCAATTCTTTCATATATTTTGTAATAAATAGCACAATTAAATATAGCGTAATTTTTTGCAGTATTACCTGAGACAATAACGGTGAACTAGGCAGTCATTGGACCTACAGCTTAATGTGGGATCCGAACCACGGTGTGTATTTTCTTTTCTTTTTTATTTAGGTATATTCATTATTTTCTTAGGTTCCCTGTCCTTTGTACAGTTGTAGGCCCGGTAAGTGTGTGTTTTGATAGAGGGAAAGTTCTTAGGTTGAAATGGAAGGAATAAGAGGTTTGCTTAGGATTGCAGTTTGAGTAGGTTGTAAGTTAGGATTTGTGTGGGTAGGTATTTGCTTATAGAGTTGTTTTTGAGTATGTTTAAAAGTTTCATGTTGTTCTTTTGTCAAATTGTCATGGTGTTCAAACCGTTTTCTTTGCTCTTTTTTCTAGTATTTTGTTGATAGTAGTAAGTTTTGCCTCTATGTGGAAATCTCGTTGATTTCTTCGCTCCGCCCGTCTAGTATTTGCTATTTACACTGCTTTGTTCTGTATCCTCTGAATCTGTTGTAGGCTAGTCTTAGAGATAGTGCACATTGCCACCGTAGGGTACACTTAAAGCCGATTGAATAATTCCTTTGTATGTTTTTCTTTTGTTCTTTGGGTTAAGATTTTTAATTTGAAGAGTAGTTTAGTCCCATTTTTCCTCTGTTAATTTTGTCTGTTACGTGTTTCTTGTAACCTGTAGGCATAAAACTTTGCATTCGTTGCTATATCTTTCACCTTCTATGTAGATATCTACTGTTTTTTTTCCTATATACTGGTACTATTTTAAATTTGTTTATGTTTGTCTTGATCTTCCATTTCTTTTCGTAGTTGTTTATAGATTATATTTCAGTTGCTGTCATTCTTGCTCGCATAGGTCCATTTTGATAGGGGCAAACAGTTAATTGTGTCAAGTCGTCTGCGTACTGTATATTAAGGCTTCTCTCGTTTATAGGTGGAGGGATGTCTGCCGTATATATTGAATAAAATATGGGACTCAAACACCCTCCTTGCGGCAATCCTTCTTCTAGCTTGAATGTGTTTCCTCGATACTTTTCATGTTATATGTAGGCGTATCTGTTCATTACGTAGTCACAAAGTATCCGCTCAATCTTATTATTAATTTCCAATCTGATTATTTTGTATTGTAATCCATTTTGCCAAACTTTGTCGAACGCTTTCGATACGTCTCTGCACACTATGTCAATGCTTGCCTTTTCTCCTTTGGCTTTTGCTATCTTTTCTATGATTACACTTAGTGCCATCTCAGTGGTCCGTTTTTTTCGGAATCCAAATTGCTATGTGTTTAGGCAATTATTTTCGTTTAGGAATCTCATTAATCTATTGGTTATTATTTTTTCGTATACTTTCCCGATGAAATAAATTAGCAGGAAAATCGGTCTGTACTTCTCAACATGCGTGGGTGGGTGGGTGACTTTACAGGTTTAGGCACAAATATCATTTTGGTTACCTTTAGTTCATTTGGAAAGTATCCCGTATTTAGACTTACATTAAATACGTTCTTAAGCCCCCCATGTATGTTGTTAAGGGTCTCTACATAATTTGCATTAACAAACGGCTATTTTTTTTATTTTTATCGCCATAATTAATTTTTAATCTAACATTTAAGGAAAAATCATTGGTACTGGTCTAGTATGTGGTCTGCCTAGCAATGTGAATATTCCATTTTTTGTGGTGTACCTAAAATAATTAGTTCATAAATCCCAAAACAAAAAAAAGAAGAAATTATAAAGGCGGATTTCAGTAGTAAATTGAAAGAAAATACACACCAGTGCCATTTATTTAATGTCTTTTTAAGCCGTTTACAAAATGTGCATCCCAACACAGTGCCTTTATTTTTTTTATACGAACGTGGTCTCATTTGTAAAGTTGCTAACGCTGAACCATGTCATTGTTGTGGGAGTGAAATGCAGGAGATAGAGATGGAGTTTCGTCCTATTGTTCGCTCCCACCGCACCCTGCACATCCCCAACACCCAAAGATGCCAAACTTGCCGCTCAGTAAGAAAATGATTCATTTTGTTTCTACTGATCTAAATAATAAAGTTCAAGACAATCTGAGTTTGAATGACATGCTAGAATTGTTGTTCCTATTTTTACTCGAAAGATCAAATCGAACTGCAATGAATATAACTGGAAAGAGAGGTGAAACTATTACGGACTGATACAATTTATGTAGATGGTGTGTGGTATAGTAGCTCATAGGTCATATGACTGGTACCGAAGAATATCCAATCCAAATAGACGAAGCCACATTTGCAGATCGTAGGAAATATAAGCGTGGCAGAGGGCGACAGTCAATTTCCAATTAATGTAAGTGTGTGTATCGAGGAAACAAAGTATGTATGGTATAGATAGAACAAAATAAACGTAGCGAAAAGAGAATGTAGTGTAGGAGATATGGAAATGGGTGCTCGGCGCCTGGTGATCAGGCTAATCGCTTTTATTGTTTTAATGTTCGTGTATATATTTGGTTGTTATTCTTGTTTTTATACGGCATTCAAGATTTTTTGTCTTAAAAATTTAATGTTTCTTGTATATGTTATGCGCATTTGTTGTCTATGGGTTAATTACTTAATTCTTGTATATGTTATGCGCATTTGTTGTTTATGGGTTAATTACTTAATTATTGTTGCATAATTAGTATTTTTATATTTTATATATACCTTAGTGTATGTCAGGGAAATGATTAACCAGACCAGAAAAGACAGAAGCCATACAATATTCCTAAGATCCGCTAGCCTTATGGCTAATGGAAATGTGTTAAAGGACCGGAAAAGAGGAAAGCTTTCACCATTTAATCGAATTAGAAGAATACCTGATTACGACAACAACCTCACCAATTATTACTCAACAATTTTACCAATTTTGACTCAAGAGGAAGAAACACAACTAAAAAGAAGGAAAATGACAAAAGACAACATACACTACACAATATAGGAAATTAAAAACAACACAAAAATTACAAATAATAATAAAGTAATTGAATCACAAAACAACAAATGTGAATAACACAAATAAGAAACATTAATTTTTTTTAGACTAAAGCCATGAACTTGAACGCCGTAAAAACAAAAATAACAAAAGATATACACGAAAAATAAAATAAATGGAAGTGATAAGTTTGATCGCCAGGCGCCTTACATCCCTTTGCTATCTAACATTACCTTCTCTTTTCACCACTTTTATTTATTTCCTTCTATCCCCAAAATCTGTATATGTGTCATAGAGAGCGACATAGACATTGTACTTGCTCTTTAGTTGCATCAGGACCCCGTAAGGGGCGCGGCGATTTGCCATCCTGGCCACCGTGCTGACGGGATCCAGCACTCCTCCGGCCCTAGCTTAGCCAATCTTCCTTCCTTCAGATAGCCTGTATTTCTCCCCTACTTCGTCGCTTTTCAAACAACCTCTCCCACTGCTTTCTCTGGTCAGCCTCTAATTCCACAGGGTAGATGCTGACCTTCTTCTCAGCCAACCGTCCCGGATCGGGGCTGAGGGGGGAGGGGACAATGTCCCCTAAACCCTGAGCTCCGGTCTGGGGTGGTTGTTTTTTAACAACCTTCTTCATCCCCACCCATACCTTCCACACATCCATTTTCCTCTCGTCTTCAAAATCTATCTTTTTCACGCCGTGTTCAAGGTGGAGCCGCCATGCCGATGGACTGCCAGGCCACCAGGCGGGAGGGGTGGTCATAAATGGCGGCGCCTGGCTCTGCCAGGCCTGTAAGCACCTCTTGCAGTGCGGGCTACTGCGAGAGGTGGTAAGCGATTGCGTCCCGTAAAACAAAGAGGGTCACCCTGCCCAATGATGCAAAAAAAAAAAACATCTCCCCCTAATTCCCCCTTGCTCATCGACGGAGCCGCTCTCGGGCAGCTCCACCGAAAAAATGGAGGTCCCCTCCCCTGTGCTTGCGCAGGGGACCCTCCATATTTCTTTAACCGGGGAGGAGGCTTACTCCTCTCCTACGCCTACGGGTGAAGGGGACTCCCCCTCACCCCCTTCTCTAGAGGTGCTTTCGGGCACCTCCCTATTTCCAGCGGCAGTCCCTCCTTTTCTTTCTAAGAAGACTGCCAAGAAAGCCAGCAGGCAGTCCATTGCCGACCGCCCTTCGTGTAAGCGGCTCGGTAAGGCAAACCCCCTTAGGGGAGGAGAGGGAAGCCAGGCCCCTTCGTTCGCTTCCCTCAAAAGACCTGCTGGCAAGAATATTAAACCTTGCCGGGGTCAATGCCTGTGCCTCCCCACAAAAGACTGGTGACGCTGCCAAGGGAACCTGCGATGTCCTGGGAGGGGATGGCCAACTGGAGGCCCCTCCTGTGATAGACATGGTCCTTGAGGAGACCCAGCCTCAGGCGGTAGGGCCTTCCATGGATGGGGGGGAATCCAGGCTCGGCGCCAAGCACCGAACCCGAATCCGCCCCTATGCAAGGTCCTCCTCAAACGGCTGAGGGCTCCAAGGCAGTACAAGGAGGGCATGGAACTCCTCTGACCGGTGCCCCTGCGCCTACCAGGACCTTTTCCATTTCGGATAAGGACCTGGCTGAGGCCAGTCCATCTAGCCTAGGGGCTTCTGTCGGCGTAGTTAAGAAGCGGGTTCATTTTCCGCCCTCCTCTCCTAAAAAAGAAGAAAAAGACTAAAAAGACTCAGGGCTCTTCTCCATTTGCGAGGGCTACGGGGACGGATGGGTCTACTGCCACTTTGGCAAGCGACCAGCCAAGATCGGCACATCCGGCCCCTCTGCCACCCAGGGTGCGGAGCCCCTGACTATGACAAAGACGAAAAGTGCACAGGGCGGAGCCTCAATGACATCGGGGCCCCTCATTCAAAGGTTCCCTGGCGTTTTCTAGCCCGCTGGCTTCAAACGCTTCCTCGTTATTCGCTCCACGGATGGCAGCATGTTGTCCAAGGGCAACATGATCCATCAGAGGAGAGGATTAGCTAGTGCAATTGGTAGAGAGCCGAAGGTGACCTGTTTCTCGGACGGGAGCATTCTGGCGAATGCGGTGAATCCCACCGAGGCGGCCAAGATAAGTGCTCTTCGAACACTTCATGGCACCCCGGTGAGTGTGACGCCGCACTTTACCATGAACTTTGTGAAAGGAGTAGTTTATGCGAGGGAACTCGTTGACTACTCCATTGAGGATATCACCCTAGAGCTGGCCGACCATAGGGTGGTCAAGTTCGAACGTGTGATGAGAAAACAGGGAGGGGCCTCGAGACCCACCCCTACACTCTTCATCACGTTCGACTGTGACAAGCTCTCTGAGTCGGTGTGTGCCGGTTAGTACTGACACCGCGTGAAGGCATTCGTGCCACTACCGCGGCGGTGCTATTACTGTCACCGCTTCGGCCATACGAATCGCTCATGTAGACGTGCAAAGTCGGGGTCACCTGAAGTATGTGTAAATTGCTCCAAGGCCGCACACGATAAGTCCAAATCGTGTGTGGCCAAGTGTGCCAATTTCGGAGAGCCGCACCCCGCTTCTTCGAAGCAATGTGCTGCATATCTGCTTGAGAAAGAAATCTTGGCCGTTCAGGCGAAGGATTAAATCTCATTCCGCGAGGCTAAGGACATGGTCCTGGCGCGCCCGGCTCTGCCTGGGACGTCATATGCCTCAATAGTTAGAAAGGCACCCTCTGCTCCTGGCCCAAAGAGGCCAACGAGCACGGTTGTTTCCGCGCCCATTCGGAGCCTTTCTACGGGCTCTACTCAACCCGGGCGCTCCCCTAGTAAAGCTGGCGTCACAAAGGGTCCACAGCCAGCCCCGTCTAAAACCACGGCTCCCTCCTCTTCCCCGAGCGTGACCGTTTCCCGTAAGGCGAAACGGCCACGCGCCTTCACCGAGTCGTTAGACTCACAGGAGTCGAAACCTCTGAAGATGGTCGCTAGGCTATCTTCGGGGGTTCCTAAAGCTGTCCCCCAAATTGAGGCATGCAACAAACAAGCTTTGGCTCCTTTTCCCACGCCCCGAAGTGGGGCGAGTGGCTCGGAGACGGTGGTTCCTCGAAAAGAGCCCCCCCCCTCCCGCCTCCGAAGCCGTAACGCCCGCCTAAGGTTTCAAGGCAGAGGGAGGAAAAGACTCGCATGGCGAGCCCAACCTCCCTCAATAAGTCCTCGAAGGCGACAGCACCTTCAGCGCTTTGTCCGACCAACAGTGCCCGGGGTTCTGCCCCCGGGATGCGTACGGCCATTCCCGTGAGGGTCTTCAGTTCGAGGAGGGCCCTCGCGTCTCCTCCGAGCTAGGCCTGGAGGGCATATTCCTTCAATGGAATTGCCGTGGATTCCGGGCCAAGTGGGAGGAGCTGCGGAAGCTCGTCTCGTCCCGTCCCCGTTAGCTATCTTTCTGCAGGAGACCATACTAGGCGCGTGCCCCCTGCTCGATCTTCCGGGGTATAAGGGGCTCGCGACCCCACCTCCGCGGGATGGCCAGGCTGGGGGATGCGCGATTTACACCCGGCCTGATGTCTCTGTTCTCCCTTTCTCTTTAGATAGCTCCTTTCAGGCAGTGGCTGTGCAGCTGCTCCTGGATAGGAGGTATACTATCATTTCTGCGTACATTCCACCGTCAGCTGACTTCAACGCGGGGGACTTCCGCCGCGTCTTGGCACGGTTGCCGAAGCCCTTTTTCTTGCTTGGAGATCTGAACGGCAGGCATCCTCTCTGGGGGGATTACTCAATAAATTCCAGAGGACAGGTCTTTGCCGATCTGATCGAATAGCTTGAGATAGGTGTCCTAAACGTGGATGAGTTTACGCATCACTGTCCGAGAACCGCTTTATTTTCTTGCCTTGATCTATCTTTGTGCTCTTCGGATGCACAGCCTGATTTTGATTGGGGGGTGGTCGATGACCTCCATGGTAGTGATCACTTTTCGATTAAAATATCCTTTTCAGAGCAACTACGGCCTGAGAGCCCACCTCGGTGGTGCTTGGCGCGGTTGCGTAGGCCTGTATTTCAGGAAATGACTGAATTCTCTATCTCAGTGGATGAGTTTAGGTTGGTAGATGAGGCCGTTGAGTTCTTCTCCGGCAACCTCATCGCCGTGGGCCTAACTACTATTCCTAGGACTTCTGTCTGGTTTTGCACGCCGACCACTTCCATGGTGGTCGGCCGAGTGCGAGACGGCCCTCAAACAGAAGCGTTATGCCTACATGCGCTATAAGCGCCGCCCGAACGATTTCACTGTCGCTGAATTTCGTCGGGCTAGGGCTAGGTTCCGGTATATTTCGAAGCACGCGTCTTCACTTAACGGCAAGACCCCTTTAGCAAAGGTGTGGAAGCGAGTCTAAAGGATTCGGGCCAAGTTCTCGCAGGACCCCCTCCCGTTCTCCAGGAGAATGGGACCGTAATCTCGGACCCCGCGTCCGTGGCGGAATCCTTAGCGCCTGCTTTTTTCGCATTCTCTAGCCGGGATGCTGCTCCGCTAGCATTAAATGCACGTCGTGATTTCGCGGAAGGCCGCTGGCTGGACTTTACCTCCAGAGGCGGAGAACCCTTCAACGACAAGTTTACTGTGAGTGAGGTCGCTCCGCTCTCGCTTCGTGCGCGGACACCGCCCATGGTCCGGACGATGTCCCGTACGCCATGCTTTAACACCTGGGTGAGCGAGGCATGGCTTTTCTCTTAGATTTGTTCAACAGGATCTGGGTGGAGGGTCTTCTTCCAGACTCCTGGCGAATCGCTACTGTGCTCGCCTTTCACAAACCGGGGAGAGATTACTCTACTCCGACCGGTTTCCGCCCAATCTCTCTAACCTCTTGCGTGTGCAAGTTGATGGAGAAATTGGTAAATGTTAGATTAGCCTTTTTCCTGGACAGCGGAGGCCATCTGTCTTCTGCACAGTGCGGCCTCCGCAAGTTACACTCCACATGGGATGCTCTGCTCCGACTGGAAAATGCCGTCTGCGAGGCTTTCCTTCGTAGACAGCACTACGCCACGGTGTTTTTCGATCTGGAGAAGGCCTTTGATACCGTATGGCGATACGGTATCATGGAGACTCTCCACACAATGGGGGCGAGGGGAGCCTTCCAATGTTTATATCTGAATTTTTGCGAGATTGTCGATTTCGCGTACGGGTGGGGGGAGCCCTCTCCGGCCCAAAGGAGCAGAAAGAGAGTGTCCGGCAGAGAAGTGTCCTCAGTGTCACACTCTTTTTCCTGGGCATCAAAGGCATCACCTCGGTGATGCCGAAAGATGTTCTCGCTACGCTCTACGTGGACAACCTTTCGATCTCTTTTGGTGCGGCCCAGATGCCAACTCTGGAGCGTCGACTCCAACAGGCATTGAACCGCGTCTCTCGCCATGCCGAAGCGCACAGGTTTCGGTTTTCTTTGGCCAAGACTAAGGTGGTGCACTTCTGCCGCCATCCACGGCTTCACCCCGACCCAGATTTGTTTCTTAATGGGGTCGCCTGGATGTGGTTGAGTCGCACCGTTTCCTTGGTCTTGTATTCGACCGACGCCTCACCTGGGAGGCTCATATTGGTAGCCTTAGGGTCTCTTGTACCCGCGCCATGGACATTCTCCGTTCCGTGACTTTCAGCACTTGGGGCGCTGATAGGGCTCCTGCCCTAGTTTTTTATCGATCCTTTGTTCGCTCGAAGCTCGACTACAGATGCGAGTTTTATGCATCTGCAGCCGAGCGTTTATTGGGAAAGGTTGATTCGATCCACCACACCGGCCTTCGCCTTGCGACCGTTGCCTTTCGCACTTTTCCCATTGCGAGCCTGTTGGTCGATGCTGGGGAGATGCCACTCGCTCTGCGCCGCGTGCAGTGCATCACTCGACTGTACGGCGAGCCCGGCGCCTCCCTCAGTCGCCAACAGCTCTCACTGCATCCGCAGCTGATCTCGATGGTGCCTATGCCGTCGAGAGACGCCAGTCATACCCTAAGCCCTTTCGGTTTAGGGCCAGGAAACTCCTTCGAGAGCTAGATATATCTCTCAGGCCGGTGGCGCGCCTGGTTCTGCCCAGGACGCCACCCTGGAGGGTACCACATTTGGCTATTTGTCGCCACGCCTCTGCTCCCAAAGCTTGTACGGCGCCGGGAGTATTGCGTTCGACCTTTCTGGAGCACACCTCGTGTCACCCTGGAACCGTCCCGTGTATACGGATGGCTTTAAGTCCCCAGAGGGGGTCGGCCCCCACCCTGTATTCCCTCTGTTTGAAATCAACGGGGCTCTGCCAGGCACTGCATCTGTCTTCACGGCCGAGCTGGTGGCAATACACCACTCGGTACGGGAAATTACGTGACGTGCCCGGTTCGGAGACTGTATTGTGATCTATAGTGACTCACAAAGCGCCCTGAGTGCTCTCGGGGCATTGGAATCTCCGCATCCCCTGGTTCGCGATATCCGTGACGCCACGGTTTTGGCAAGCCGGGCAGATGTCGAGATTATTTTCTGCTGGGTTCCTGGACATGTAGGAATTGCGGAGAATGAGCGCGCCGATGAGGGCGCCAAAGAGTCTGCGAGGACTCTGCGACTGGTCAGTTTTTCGCTCTTCCTTACACCGACTACATGGCAGGAATACGGGCAGCTCTTTGTACTGCTTGGAAAAGAAGATGGGAGACGGTCGAAGGGAACTTAAAGCCGCATGCTATTGCGCCGCGACTGTTCCCATGGACCTATCCCCTAGTGTCGCGACGGCTTCAGGTCGCTTTCTGTCGTCTCCGAATCGAAAACACTCGTGTGACGCATCACTATTTGATGGAGCGCTCGCCTGTGCCCTATTGCGACGACTGCGTCGTCCCCCAGGCTGTTCAGCACATTCTTGTTTAATGTCCCAGTTTGGGTGATCTTCGCGCTCGTTACATGTCCCGGTACCGGGATGGGTGGGGTCGCTACCGCATGTCCCTTGTACTCGGGACGAGTGCGTGCACCATGACTGGTGGACTTGTTGACTTTTGGGGGGAGGCCGGCCTTCTCTCTTGTATTTAACTTGTTTTTTTGTTATTGTTGTTTGTTTTGTTTTTTTGTAGGTCGAAGGCTCCTGCGCCGAGGGGAGGGGGACCTCCCCCGACGCTGGAGCTTGCTTCCTGATTGTTATCCCCTTTTTATTGTTGTTTCTGTTAAAAAATTTATTTTAAAGTAGCCTAGAACTGGGCTGTTTGTTTGCGGCGACTTATGCCCAAGTGGGCAGTCGCCAGATAGCCCCTTGAAAAAAAACATTGGTTGCATCAGAAAAACGGCGATATGTGCGTATATGGCTTGGATAGTAAGTTATTTTATCGCTTTTCTTTTTCAGGGAGAACCCTCATTCGAACCCTTTTTGACTCCTCAAGGGTTTGCATATTGGACCCCGGAGGAGGTTGGGATTCTTTTTTACGTGTCCTTCATGAAGCCTATTCTTTTTCCAGAGAAAAAGAATCCTTGGTTTCGAAGTTTTGTTTTAAGGGTGGCAAAAAGATGTGTGTTAAGGGACTAATCATCCTCCTTTTCCTCATCTCGAACTTTGGGGTGCTGCTTAAATTATGATGGCCATGATTCATCTTGAGGGCTGAATCATGGTGGATGGATGGTGGCAAAATCAACCTCTACTACTCAAGGTGCCGCTTCTGTGGTTTGGTTATCAAAACTGCATCCAGAGTACATAGAAGCTGTTGTGATGGTCCCACTATGGTCCTTACTTGGCCCTAAGGGTAGAGTGTCATGGCCTTATCTAAAGGTTTGCAGTTTCACACATTGTCCAATAGACCTATGACGACGAGTTTCGCCAAAGTGACCCAGTCCATAATATGTTTTCCTCGACGCCTAAAATTATGCCTTTTCAATAAAAAAAAAGTTCGGACTAGGTTGTAAATGGCAGCTTCTCCCTAAGAGAGATGATGGGAATAATGCTTGTTTGTGTAAGGGTTGGGCAATCTATAAGTAGGTGTTTGATGTTGCCTGGGCTTTGAACGACTTATTCTATCTTTATTAAAAATATATTCAGTCAAAGACCAAGTACAAATAAAGAGATTTGCTTTACCTGTTCCCTTGGAACGAAATAATACCTTAAATTTGGTATTACCTTTTCTACTTGACAAATTCCATCAAAGCTATTAATATCCCACGATATTTCACCTGCCACCACAGCATAACTCGAGCACCGGCAAAGTCTGATATACAGTTGGTATGAGGGTATAGGGAACCCCTGCAGGAGACATCGTTGGAAAGTGCAGAAAAGGGGGGTCCTTTATCTCAAATGATCTGGCAGAGGCTTCATTCAAAGAGATCGACGAGAAGATGAAGGGATTAACGGATTCCCTGGTGGCTGCAAAGCCGAGATACGCCCCTATGACAAGTTACCAGATACAACAATAAGAGTGGACCACTGAAATGAAAAATAAGAATACAAAGATTAAAAGGCACACCGATCAATATGGCTAGGAGGACCTGGCCCCCCCATAAAACAATTACAATATGAAGACTCAAATCAGAGGTGGTATATTTAATCAGTGAACAGCAATAAAAAAGCTGGAATGACTTTATTAAGCAATTAAATGGAAACAGCGCACCAAAGGAAAACTGGAAGAGATATAAATAGAGCAATAGGGTCAAAACCAAAACCAAAAATAAGAATTAAAGATGAAAACGGCAACTTAATCCAAGAAGTCTAAGAAATAAAAGAAACTTCCGACCTATCTGGAACTCAGTTTTTTCAATTTATCCGAAGAAAATGAGGTATTCTGTGTAGAAACAAAAGCAATGGTCCATGAGTTCCTACGGATCAACATCGATAGGATAACTCCTTCCCATTTAGTTGACTCAAACAGGGAAGAGCAGGTGGGACCCGGGGCAAAAGCAACGGAAAGAGAAATAATGAGTGCAATTCACTCATTTAAACATAAGGCGCCATAACCATCGGGACTCAAAAAGTCCAACCTCAACAAAGCACGCAACAACATCATTGCGGCCCTCAAAAAATTTTAAGGCTAGCCTGAACACCGGTTACTTCCCCGATGCACTATTTGAAAAAAATAATCCAAGGAACTTTTTGGAGCACATAGAATAAAATAATATGTTCATTAATTTCCAGTGTGGATGCCGGAAGAACAGTGATACCAACATGACCCTCATAATAATAACAAAATAAAAAATACAAGCGACGTAGAGAAAACTTTTGATAAAGTTGGGATCAGTGGCTTACCGTATAAAATACTAAATCTCCAAATGAACAAAAAATTGTAGAGAATTATCTGCGCCTACATCACGTAAAGAAAAACCAAGATCGTGCTTAACGATTACTAGCCACGAGAATGTGAAATGGAGCCGGAGTACCTCAAGGGGGATGTTTAATTCGCACGTTATATTCAATATATACAGAGGACATGACTTACTAGTGAGATCAGAGGCTGCAAACTTCCAGTCCACGGATGAATGATTTGAGCCAATAAATAATATTCCAAAGCAAAAATATAAGAAAACAAGCAAGATTTGCAACAGTGGAAATAAGAGACATCAACAGGTTAAATAAAATTGGAAAATACGAACAAACATCCAGAAATTCGCTGTAATTCCGATCGCAAGGGAAAAAATGGTGAAAAAATCCATGAAGGTAAAAGGTCCAACTATAGCTCCAAAAGAAAGGTTTTGGGCCTAAAATAACATCGAAAGGATACATAAGCCATAAGCAAGAAAGGGTACGAAGAACAAATCCAACTCTACAACTCCTGTATTCACTCGAAGGAAGGTCTGTGAAAAGCAAAAGAAAAATATATATGGCATATGACAGGGCAACACTAACGTACTCCTAAATACTAATGCATACGATGTCGAGAACAAAACAAAGGTAATGAGTATTAACCCACACCAGGAGAATAGAAATGGAGAATATGAATGATCTACATGAAGAGGACAAATTACACCCAATTAATAAGATTCTCAGGAAAAGGCCAGAAGATATATATATATATATATATATATATATATATATATATATATATATATATATATATATATATATATATATATATATATATATATATATGAGAAAATCAAAATCCCAAGAGCAGTCTCAGATGAAATCTATATGACTGCTAAGATTGATTGTGATACATATTTCTCTCTCGTATGTACTGTTCTCAGAAAAGACAACAAAGTAAAGCGTAGGCGGGCAAAACGCCAAAATATTTTTCGCGATACCCATTCAAATCTAAATATGTTTGTTCACGTGGAAACTCCAATGGTAAGTTAATTGACAAATTAAGACGAAAATACGTGCCAGTGCCAGTACAAAAATCGGAATACAGCAAGAAGAAAGAAAAGGGAGAAACGCCCTTCAAAAAAATCAAGGTAAAGTGACATTGGGCCTAAAAATTATTTTCCTTTCTTTCCGCTCTCCCACTATAACACTTACAGTGACTAAATAGACATAGACAAAAGAGAACAATGACGACATAAAGAGTGAGATCCTACCAATAAGTCTACGGGCCATCTCCAAGAGGTCTAAACCTGACCGTGGGGATAGCTGTGAAAAAGTTTATGGAGAGTTGAGCGTCGCACTTCTCAGGCTAATAGACACTCCATTTGAATACACGGCAATATGTCAAAATGAAGGGGACGCGGAAATTTTGGCCTCATCCAGAGCGACCTAAAGGTTCAATAAAATTAACCTGACTACTAAAATTCCACCCCAAATACAGGCTCATAGAAACATTATATGTAGACAGTTGGACTCCAAGGTGGGACACCAACCAAACAATGAGATCGCTGAGGAGATAGAACGAAATCATAATTGGGCGAAGGTATCCGAAGTGATAAAATTTAAAGAATACACACATGTATTCAAGGTCATCTTCCAGGAAATTGACGTAGCCCAAAGGGCAAAAGAACTTGGTCTCCTGTTCTTTCACTTAAGGGTATGTCCAGACCAAATAGAGACGGAAGAGTATACGGAGATACAAACATGCTCCAATTGCTATTTATATATTCAGCATACCAGGAAATCATGTCCGCAAACTCACAACCATATGTGGTCAAGATGGCCGCGTATGGCGAGATTGCAGAAACAGTACACGCAAATGTGTGAACTGCAACGGCGAACATGGAGCCATGACAAAGTCATGCCCAGTTAAGAAGGAAGCGATAAGGAAAAAAAACATCGGATAAAGAAAGAAGAAGAGGAAGCAAGATCCAACAGAACTTATGACAAGGTCGCAAACGCAGCGATAAATGAGAGCGCAACCCAACGAACATACTTAAAGGTAGAGAGCGAGTAATCGACGAAAATTATGTGCTGCATATATTATGCAAACATCGCGATTCCAGGTATCCGGATATACCGGTCGTCATATTAAGAAGGGAAAGAATCTGAAGACGCTTTAGAGAGAAATGTTGTAGTCCTCGCTAGGCCCGACTTCCCCACGTACACCAGCTAACAGTACACAACCAAACCCGTCATCATCGCAACCAGCCGTATTTTTTCTATAACTATTACATTCAACCTGGCCCCTTGATACCAAGCGACCACATCACCACATTAATGAAAATATTCTCTAGCCCAATCCAGATTCCCAGTAAGGAGAGGAAGTGCTTCTCCTCAACCAACTGGGAGGAGTACAGAACTCTTCTTAATGAATACACACCCCGAATCACTTGAAGAGGCTACACTGGGGAATATCGACAAGGAAGTGGCCAAATTAACGGAGAAAATGGTGGAAGCGGACCGCACAACAGTCCCCAGGACAACATACAATACGCTACCAGCACCAACATGAACCCAGGAACTTTATGACTTATACGACGAGTAAAAAAGACTGTATGAAGAAATCAGCCTGATAGACAAGGAAGCAGACGACGATGAACACTATGGACGGAAATGAAGACATATATAACAGAACAACATACGGCACTATGGTATGACCTTATATCAAGCTCGACGAAGAAATGGATCTACGAACATTTTGGTTTGACCCTGACTTTGAAGAATACATTCACGACGAACGAGGACACGAACTCGACAGAACATACCCCTTCAACAATACATCTGCCGAAAGAGAGATGACGGATTACGGAAGTAAAATAACCAAAACAGAAGTCACAGCGACGCTATGTACCTTCAGACAGAGGGAAAATGGAGTTGGCAAAGGTCAACTTCAGGAACGCCCTCTGTAGCATCATTGAGGGGATTATCAACATAATAAACGCGTGCCTAAACGTTGACTACCTTCCTGGCGAATGGAAAATCGCTAAAATGATCTTCATTCCCAAATCCAGAAAGCCGGGCGACACACCAGCCAACTTCAGGCCATTTCCCTCCTCTAGGTGGCAGGCAAGCTCTTCGAAAAGGTGCTTGCAAAAAGAGTCAACGAATTTATGGAGGACAACAACCTCCACAATCAACATCAGCATGGATTTCAAAGAGGAGGAGGGACTGACAGCGCGGTAGCAACCACCAGGGAAAAGCTGGCGAAGATTGCTAGCCTAACAATATGTGAAGATGCTTTCACATCCTCCAAAAAAACCATCCTTAGAAAAGAATAGATGGGGGGGGAGGCAAGTTTATTCACACTAAATTCAATGTTATTTATGTTTCAGATAGCGATCCTCAGTTCACTTTAATTTTGACGGCTGGAGAAGCTCCGGCTGATTGGGAACATGATGAGGGCTGGGTGGAGGTTGAGATGCTAAATAAACATGTCTCGAAACCAAACGGAACCAAACACAGAGTAAGTTTGATAATTGCTTCAAAAATTAAAGTTCAAATATGAGCGATTTTTAAATAAAGTATTAGAAATCTTAGTGTTTGAAATCCGTGACTGGCTGAATGATTTGCCTAAGAATACAGTGTAACGACTTATTTAGATTTGTAATTAACTATTCATATATGTGGATCATATGGCAGTGGACATGTTAGGTTTTCTTCTGCTACAGGAGAATTATCGCCTCCATTGTATCCTACGTGTCTAAATGCGAAAAAGTTCTTTCAAAAAGAATGATGAAATTGTCCACCTTTGTCAGGACATGAAGTTTTCGAGTACAAAGAAGACGGAACAACATTAAGTTAACGAATCATTGAAGACATTAGTATGAAGTTGGAGATTTTATTTAGTATGGGAGTGGTGTCAAAATGCATCATAAAGAAACACTGTGATT
This sequence comes from Ceratothoa steindachneri, assembly GCA_963969495.1. Taxonomy (NCBI): domain Eukaryota; kingdom Metazoa; phylum Arthropoda; class Malacostraca; order Isopoda; family Cymothoidae; genus Ceratothoa; species Ceratothoa steindachneri. Next base: position 22,730,658 of record OZ018339.1, read on the forward strand.
AAGGGGATTGAAAACTATTTATTGGCCGCTCTACATATTGTTGAAATAGTAAGCTTGCAAATGTGTATCACATGGATGGTTGAATTCACATTTAAACAAAACAAGAGTTTCAAAGTTTCACTCTGTTTGTGACTGTGTATTCGCTTTTCTTATTTTTAATTATGTACCTTGCAAATCCGTGTATTTTTCGACAGATCCTGCTGTCCTACGATGACTATATCCTGCCCCCACTCCCTTCATATGATGAAATATCCCGCTCACATGATCTTCGTCTACGGACAATTCGGAACTGAACAAATAAGAATGGTATACGGAATGAATGTCCGTCCGTCAGGACACAGATCTGACAGCGTTGTCGGAAAGCTGGCGGATGATGGCAGTGACATCGCCTCTCAAGTCACCTTCCAACTAAATTCACCCAGTATATTTGATTAGTTAATGTCTTCACTCAACTGCCCAAAACGAACTAATGTTTTATAAATAAAACAATAAAAACTACGAAATAGCTGTTAAAATCTTTGCTTCCCTTATTCGTTTCTAATTCCAAGAAGGCAATTAAAGCCAGTGGGCTCAAAGACGCCCGACAAACTCTGAATGAGTGGCTCCATCGCTTTCGAACTTGCCACACCCAAAGGACTAGAATCCTGGGCTTTCTTTTCCGTCAAAACCTCAACTTCAACCAGTTTCTTGCACTCGAGGTTCGTCTCAGACCAGAAGGCCCGATGCACGCTCCTTACAAATCTCCTCCATGCACATACATGTATTATATACAATATTACCCACTTCCTCCTCAACCAGCCATTTCTCTCTCACACCCTGACACAGAATCTTGTATATTGCCTTTACAAATCTCGTTCCCTCTCTTCTCTTCATTTATCAATACCAAGTCAGCACACTTTCAGCACAACCTCATTCTCACCATTCTTCATACTTTTTAACACATTTTACCCACTAGTTCCTCACTCTATCTACCTTTTGCACCCTAAAAATCCATCTCGAGTTGTCCTTGTACACTGCTCTCAGTCGCGATCTTTCCTTCTCCTTCCACAACATACTCTTACTTCCATGCTCTAAGGTTGACATAGGCATACTATCATACACTTTACTGCCACAATACACACTTACACTATTAACATTCACTGATGTTTTAATTGCCCAAGAGATTTTCCTACCATTTAAAAATATTTAGTTACAACCGGTTTCGAACTTGTTCAAGGCTTACACTACTAAATCGGATATCACACCCCGCACCACCATATTCTCACCCAGATATTCATTTAGGCAATCACCTTTAGATCCCTATTCACACACACCGTGTCTAAAGCTACAATAAACATATCTAACTTCCTCTTTCTCAAGCTCCAACACCAGGTCATCAACATAGACAGCACCCATCTCCCCTCATTCCGCATCAACCACACATCCCTTCCCTTTATTCTCACATGTTCTTCTCTCAGTGTTCCAACAATAAACATATTAAACAGACATGGCTTCATCGCGCACACTATCGTTCACCCTCACGTATGTCAAACATCCCATTCTGGAAATCCTTCATCTTATCACACGCCTTGCTTCCAAAGTAAATAATCTTCACAACAACCAATAGTTCACCACTACGTACAGCCTTAGCCACTGACATAATGCCTCGCTATCCACACGACGCACAAGCTTTGTCTAGATCCATAAGCCCAGATGCCAAGTTACACTTCTCACCCTTGTTTTTGGTTCTCTATCACAGTGTAGACACTTCATGCATCGCATTTACATGCTCTCACCCACTCCTGTTCATCTTCTATCAATTCCTCAGTTAACCTTATTTTACGCCCTATCATAAATTTTCTATACACGCAACCTTTAACAACCATACTTATAACCCTGTATTTCTTGCGTTCCCTTTTCTCCCCTTTATTATTATACAACTGCATCACTCCTGCATTTCCCACTCCTCAGGGACTCTTTCACATTTATATGCCTTACAACACAGCCCCCAGATCCATTCCATAACACAATGACCACCACTTTATAGCATCTCAGCCACTACATACATCATCTACTCCAGCTGCATTCCCATTGTTTCAAACCTTGCACAGCACCAACAACCACGTGCATAATTATCGCTTCCATAAAATGATACAACATTCGGTTTACGCTCACAAACCAATCATATCACATTCGCTTCATCTTGCATGCCTACTCTATACAACTCATCAAAGTACACTCTCCAGCTACTTTTGACCTCATTGATCAAATGTACGTAGCCATTCTAGTCCTTGATGTTCACACAGCTCTCCTTTTCCTGGTTCTTCACTTTCTCAATTATTTCACTAATATCTTCCTGTTCCCATTGGAATACTCATTCTTCTTCTATCCAAATGCTTCATCTGCTTCTTTCTAAGTCTGTTTAATCACTTGTTAAATTTCCTATTTATCTATTTGAATTCACTTAACTATATTACGATAGCATTTTCATCTGCAATATTACGCATCCTCTTTGCTTTTGAATTCACTATTCCACTATTCAGGATTTTGTTTCATCTCTTCAGGTTTGTCACACACACACACACACACACACACACACACACACACACACACACAAACACACAACCCTTGCACTTCCTATTATTACTTCCTGAAATTTGACCAGCATTTTTTCTATCTACATAATCACACTTATTTCCTCTCTTCTACTTGCAAGTATTCTCACAAACTCTACCATTTATCTCTGATTAAAAAATACGCCATCCAATTTAACCTTACACAACACAAAATTGTGGTCATACAGACCCATAATCATATATCTTACTCTTTGAACATCATAGACGTCAATCCTCTCATTAAACGTACTCTTCATTTCTATCTCTCTTGTTTGCCCAACCAATGTGAAGTTGTGCACACTATTGTGCTGGAGGAATGTGCTTGCTCCACATAAGTTTCTTTTAGCATAAAACTTTACCTTATTCTTTCAATTTTCACTCTCTCTGGGATGACCAAAATCTCCATTTATCTCCTTCCTTATTCTGTCACCTCTTTACCCAGTCATCTCTCATACAACCATCAGCTTCCACACACCTTAACCATTCAGAGATTCACTCTTGCAAATCTCAATCTCACACACGTATTTCTCGAGCTCATACATCCATACCTACCTTATTGAGGCGAGACCACCCTAGTACAATTGGTAGGATCCCCGTTCCCCACGAAGTGATCCTTAGTTGGGTTGGGGATCCCCTCCAGGACTTACAATGACAGTTGAACTTTGAGGTAACAACTTTGGCCCGTACGCCACTAAGTGGGGGATCAGACGGGCAGAAATACCAGGTCCCATAAAAGTGACAAGGTCCGGGATAAAAAACTGGCTCAAGCCTTAGTAGTCTCTGTTCACGAGTCTCCTTACCTCCCAACTCCCTTTGATGGGGCCGTTCAATCTGTATATAGGTGTTGTAATGTAGTGTACGGAAAAGTGCAAGCGGACGGTTTAAAAGCTTTGCTTGAATTTAAAAAAATTTAGCCTCTGGATGTCAACTCATAACATTCAAATGGGGGAGAGGGAATACCAACTCCACCATACCGCGACCACGTCGGAGAAATGCACGAGAGAAATGGCTTAACACTTTTATTAATTCCGATTGACGCCCTTTGTGCTGAAGTACATAAGTAGCTAACACACAAGGCTATAAGATATAAAAATAAATATAAATCATGACTAGAACTGCAGGAAGTGCCATAAATAAATTAAAAATAAATAATTGTAATAAATTTAACATAAAATAATTCGATAGATTAAACGACTTATTCCACTGTTGGCCCTCGGTTCGCGGAAGCCCATCCAGTGAACCCACTCTCCATCCCAAATGAACTGAACCCCATTCCATTTCCATTGGTAGCCCCGCTCATTCCCTGCTGGAGGAGTTTAGAGACGATCGGACGCACAACCGACTTCACCTTCTGCTTTGCCTCGAATTCGCTCTTCTCAGCCATCTGGTGAACGTCTAACCACCGGAGCGCTTCAGCACCAGTTCAATTCCGCGCCGACTCTCATCTTCACTGACTTTCTCTTTCACCTTTTCCTCCTCCAGCATCGTTTTGAGGTTGAATAGGTAAGACTCGAGAGACATTTTAGCGTTGATCCTCTCCCTTTGTTTGTCATCGTCCAGCTTATAATCCTCTGAGTCACGAAAAAACCGGTCGATCTACTCTTGAATGAGCCGCCCTTTGTCGTTCGTGATTGTGATCTTGTTCTTTTTGCCTGCCGATTTATCAACGGCAGACACGTTCAGGATTCCGTTAGCGTCCACCGCCAAAGGCACCTCAGTCTGGGATACACCACGATGGGCCGGTGGAATGCCCGACAATTCGAACCTACCAAGCATGTTGTTGTCCTTGGTCATGGCCCTCTCGATCTCGTACACCTGTATCAGGACTCCTGGTTGATTGTGGACATACGCCGAGAAGCCCTGCGTCTGTTTCGTCGAGTTTCTCTTGATTAGCGATGTCATCACTTCACCAGCTGTCTCGAGACCCAGCGACAGCGGAGCCACGTCCAGTAAAAGCACGTCTTGAACTGCTTCTGACTGATCGCCCGTGAGAATGGCTGCTTGCACGTCTGCTCCGTACGCCACAGCCTCGTCCGGGTTAATCGATTTGTTCAGCTGTTTCCCACCGAAGAAGTCCTGCAGCAGCTCCTGAACGCTAGAAATGCGGGTCGAACCATCTACCAGCATTATTTCTGCTATGCTTGCTCTATCTATCTTAACATCTCGAATGGGCTTCTCCACCGGGTCTAAGGTTTCCTCAAACCTAGCTGAGCGTCGATCTCAATGCTTGACTGAGCCGTCAATGACAGCGTCTGCTTCGCCCGCTCACATGACGACCTCAGACGACGAAGGGCACGCTTGTTTTCACATATGTCCTTTTGTTTGTGTTTCCTCTTAAACTCCTGCATGAAGTGGTTAACTAATCGGTTGTCGAAGTCATCTCCACCCAAGTGTTCATCTCCAGCAGTAGATTTCACTTCAAACACACCGTCTTCGATTGACAAGAATGTGCCTCCTCAAAGGTCAAGCAAATATCAGTACGTTCTTCTCTCCTATTGTCTTCTTCTCTAGACCATACGCGATAGCAGCGGCTGTGGGCTCGTTAATAATTCGCAGTACGTTCAATCCAGCGATGGCTGCCGCGTCTTTTGTCACCTGCATCGGTGATTCGTTAAAATACGCCGGTACTGTCACCACTGCCTCAACTACCGATGCCCCCAGGTTTGCTTCCGCTATCGCTTTCATCTTGCTTAACACCATTGAAGAAACTTCTAGCACCCTTTATAGTCCACTCGTACCTTCGGCTTGCCTCTATCCGACACCACCTGAAACGGCCAGTGTTTGCGATCCGATGCCACTGGTGGCTAATTAAAGCGTCGACCGATCAGCCGTTTTGCGTCGAATATTGTGTCCGTAGGATTGAACTCTGCCTGGTTTTTGGCAGCTTCCCCGATCATCCTTTCTGTTTCCATGAATGCCGCGTAAGACGCGGTGTTTTTGTTACCCTGTTCGTTGACTATGATCTCCATCTTACCGTGCCAGAACACTCTCACGCAGGAGTATGTCGTCCCCAGATCAAGTCCATTCACCACCATTCTTCTTCTGGAAAAAATTTTTATTCAGTAGAAAATAGAACTAATCATAAATTCATTCAATATTTAATCTTCGGAAACCCAAAGCGCTTTTCATACAATCCGCGTCTTTATCTCCAAGATAAGACGCCATTAACTCGATCCTTAACTCATAATATCGGATAAATCGGGTCGATTCTATCCACCTTTATTAGGATTCTCTCATTCTTGCAACCTGTAGTGGTGAATATCCTTATATCCCCATACCACCTCAGAACAGTATCAGAACCTTATTCACACCATAAAAACCTATTACTCAGTGACCATTCACACACTACATATGTACCTTTCTCATACCAAGCGTCCCTTAACTTCTCCACTTGCATTACTATAACGATTTTTATTTATTCACTTTCCATGCCAGTGTTGCACTCACATACACCAACGTTTGTCACCAGCGTACTATCATACAGTTTTCACCTACTTTCCAAACTAAAAAAAATGTATTTATTCTTACATTATTTGTGCGAGTGACTTCTCGCACCATTTAAAACGGAGTGGCAAACTACTCTATCTATATGTACTATTATAATTTACAATGCAGCCTAGATCTATACTTACCTCCTCTTTACTCTTATTACAACGGCACTTTACTGTATATTTCCAGTCACTAGACACCTTTATAAACCTTCCAACAAACAACTATACTCATTAAATCGCCGCCATCTCGGCAATAATAGCCCGATCGACAAAAGTCAAATCTTTGCACGCACCGTGCCGTGCCCATTCAGGGTATGATCACAAAATGGCGTATGCTCATTACACTGATCTTAGAAATTATTTAAAGCGTTGTTTTTTTTATAAAGGCCAGGAGTTAATTAAATCAGTGTGATTTAAATTATTCCTGCGCTATTGAGGAAGAGGCAATGCTAAAATAAATTTGCAAAGTAAAAAATCGGTGGCGAAGTCGGCGGAGCGTGCAGACTCTTGACTCGAATTCCCTGTTCTTTATCATACGAGTGCGACAGCAACAACCACTTTGCACTATTCCTTTTTCTTTTCCTCCATTTGGGTGCATTGAGTAATATTACCAACTGAACGTGTGGTATAAGTGGTGCTTGGACTTGGACTTGAAAAGTTGGTTAAATTGAGAGAGAGAGATATGGTGAGATTAAATTGGTGAAAATAATGGGTGAGGTTAAAGAAGAGAGGTGGTGTTGGAGACAGAATGAATAGGTCCATGATGAAAGGGTATCTCTGTGTTGTTTTAGTTTTTGCTTTTGGTTGTATTTTGTGTTTGTTTGTTTTGTGTTTTTTTTTTCTTAACTACAAAATTTATAGCTTATACTAATTTTATTAAACCTGTTAATTCAATTATGTTAGATATGACTTATTGGCATTCACGCCTTTATTTGTAATGGGGTTTTTGTTCTCGCTATGGATTTTTGAGAAAAGATTTTAAGTGAATTTCAGATTTTTATTTTACTTAGAAAAATCTAGTAAAAATTGAGAATCTTAGTGTTGATATATGATTAATACTAAAGAAACCTGAACATTACACAAGTCATTTGTTGTATTTTGTCAACTTTGTCATGTGTATTTTGGAGTCACGTCGTCGTCCGTCAAGGACTTGCTGCTTTTAAAAGGTCTTTTTCGTCGAGCGACCTCGATGTCCAAGTGTGTACGAGAGAACTTGGGGGACTGTCGGTGCAAATGGCTTGCCAGATCATCTTTGCTCTCTCGTGGAACGCCACGTTGATCGGAGATAATCCAACCGGGGGGTGGAGCTCACTCTGTTGTTTGTGTTCTCTTTTTAGGGTGTTTGGGATGATAAGCACCGCTTTGTTCTGGATTCTTTGTAGTTTCACAATGTGTGTCTCTGCACTCGCGTTCGGCGGCGCGGGGGGTACAGAGCCTCAAGCGGATGCACGCATTGAATATCTTGAGTTTATTTGAGGGATTAACGGCACGAAACCTTATAATTCCCTCAAATCTCTTACTATTCGCAACATTCGCGACTGTTCCCTCGATATGACTCGTGTAGCCCCCAGTGGTGATTTTTAGCTTCAGAACCTTTCCTTCCTTGTAGTAGGGGATTCGCTCCCCGTCTAAACATTGAAGGTCCTGCGAAATATGGGAATTATTTTGAATTTGAGGGCATTGGTTGATAGCTTCCATTTACTCTCGAAAGAGTTGTTGTTATCTATCTCCATAACCGTATTTCTCGTCATAAATTCACTGTGAAGATAAGCGGCGGTACTAATTTGCAATATATCGTCAGCAAACTCTAAGTTTTTCGTACCCTCGGAGAGAGGTTGTGGTTGGTCACGTGTATAAATATTATATAAAAGGGGACTAAGAGAGCCCCGTTAAGGGACCCCTGCTTCGAATTCGAATTCGGGGCCTTTATATTCTCCGATTTGTATGTATGCTCTCCTCTCCATTATGTAGTCGCACAAAATCCTCTCAAGAATGGGGTTGAGGCCTACATGAAGCATCTTAAATTGTAAGCTTCTCTTCCAAACCTCGTCAAAATCTTTTCTGGCACCAGGTCGGCAAGCATTTTGTCTACCTTGATCTTCGCAAGCTTTTCGGTGGCGACGGCTAGTTCCGTGTCAGTCCTTATTTTCATTCTCAATCCGTGTTACTGCTCATTATGAAAGTTGGCTTCATCGAGAAAAGAGTTCACTCTGTTAGCCAATATCTTCTCGAAAACTTTTCCAGCAAATTCTAAGAGAGATATCGGTCGAAAGCTGCAGGGCCTTCCAATTTCCACTGGTCGGGGAAATAGCTCGTGTTCAGAGCGATGTTCATAATGTTGAGTAGGCCACTCCAAACGTTAGGCGGGGCCTGAATATAATTCTCGCAGGTCAGCCCCGTAATACCCGGAGCTCTTTGACAAAAAGAGTTTAGAGTAACGGAGAGTTCTAAGGCAGTTATTCTACTGCCATATCTCTCCATCAATCTCTCCTGCAACACACAATGATGAGGAGAGGTTTTGTGTATTTTTGTGTTTAATTGTTGCATTAAGTCAGCTTAGAATTCGAGGTCGTAGTTGTCATTCTCTTCCGGGGTAATTTTGAATATTAAACTCAAAAAATTCTAAAGTTTTCTTCAATCTCTTCCGTCTCATTAATTGTTTTGCCATTCTGTATAATTGTGAATTTTGTATGTGAAGGTTTTGCTTTAAGACGTTTAACCGTCTGCCAGAACGTGTGTGAGTCTTTTTCTATGTCGAGTCTGTCGTTTATTGGTATTTGCTGGTCCGTAATTAGTATCTGGAGTTCGTCCTTAAATTGTCTTAGTCTTCTATGGGCATTGTTGTTGGGGCCTATCAGCGCTACTACATTGGACACGTCCCTATATTCTTGGGCCATGGCACTCATGGGAGAGGTCCAGTGGGAAGCTGGGAGGGTTTTATAATTGATACGGGGAATGCTATTTTGATCGGCTTTGATTACATAATCAGTAATTTTATTCAGCTCCTCATCTGTTTCTTCTAGGTTTGCATCATACAAAGGGTCGGAGATGTAAATTAAGAGATAATTTCTATGATTTTTCCAGTTCTCTTGTTGTATCTTTTGCGTTCTGTGATTTCCATTTGAATGGGATTTACTCCTACTGTAATTTTGATATCCTGATGGTTGCTCGGAATGATGGAGTCTGGCTCAATGTAGTAATTGTAAGGAAACTTGAAGCTAAATAAGACTATATCGTGTTTTGGGGTTGCTCTCCCAGATATGTACGTCTGGAATTCGGGTCCGATCCTTGTCATGTATTGTATGTCTAGTAGTAGTTCGATGTTTCTACCTGCATTTTTGTAGGATGTATAAACTGCCGCTGCACATCTTGTGTTTAAATCTCCGGCGAAGAGAACGTTTCCCCGGTGGCTAAATATCTGCAAAGGTTTATGCATGGGCACATAGCCGCGTCATAGGGGTTGGTACCCCGTGGCAACAACTAGTCACCCTACGGCAGTACCCACTTCAATTACAAGGTAGGACACATCTAAGTCTTCCAGAGTCTTGTATTTTAGTCCTTTTTTGACGGCTATTCCGCAACCGTCATACCGTTGACCTTGGGAGGCGGGTTTGTTGGTTTATTTAGAATCGGATATCCTGCATTGGCTGTGTTTTGGGACGCGGAAACCTTTTAGCATGAATCTTCACACTGAAGAGCTACGCTAATTCGCATAACTTCCTGCAAAGGCGGATTGTCGGGCAACCGCATCTCCTGCATCGTTTTTTACGAGCATGTGGTTGGTCTCGGTGGCAAAGGTACCTGGGAGAGTAATGTTTGCAATGTGTACATAATATATGCAACACATTATTTGGGTTGAATTCTCGTTTTCCATGTGGAGGTATGTCCTTTGGTTGTTGGTTTCTGCAATCGCGACTTTGGCTACTTTGGCGTAAGTGGTATTGGCTTGCTTCTCTTCGCTTTCACGTTTTATCTGCGTTTGTTTTTGAATTGCTTGTTTTTTTACCGGACATGCCATGGACATTGTCCGGTGGTTGCCTTCACAAGTTAGGCATTTTTGTTCGTTACTCTTACAATCACGCCCGAAATGGTCACGCCTGGCGCAGATAGAGCACAATGTAATATCCTTTTCAGGTAGGTTGGAAGTAGTGTGTTTTCCCTACTTGTACCACCAAAAGGACATTTGTTAGTCGACAAACTCCTCGCAATCCATCTAATCTGAGCAGACTGTTACACTAGAAAGAACCAGACCGGTTTCCATCGCTTCTTGTGCCATAGCCGTGTCATATAAGGCAACCTCAAACACGTGCATGTAGCTTTTTAATTTGATAACATCATCTACCTTTGCCCATAGGTCGTTCCTTTCAATTTAAGTCTGTATTTCGTCTTCCGAGTGACACCCGACCCAAGAGTCGAGGCGTCTGTAGATCAAATTACGGTGGGATCGTATTTGTGGTGGTGTGGTCAGTTTCAAGTTAATGTTTTTTAGGCATTCAACGTCCTTGCTTGAAGTCAAGACTTCACAGTCAGCCTCCCTCGCGCAAATGGCCGAGTAACCATTTTAGATGTCGATAAGTCGTAATAGTGCGATAGTCAGGGACCCGAACACTCTCAAATAGCTTACCTCTTTCCGTTTGGGGGCTTTCCGAGAAAGCCAGGAGTGTAATTCGAAGGGTCTCTCTCAATTCCCCTGCATACTATCGTTAGATAGTTGGAGGTGAAAAGGAGAGGAGTGTTTAGAGGGAATGGGAGTGAGTTATTAATGCACCAGGAAAATATTTAGAAATGAAAAAGAGAAAGAAAATGGTTGGAATGAGAGAATGAGGGGAAGGGACCAAAGTCCAAGTATATGTCTTTCACTTTACCTTTAGTCTATCTTTGGGGCTTGCGAATATGCTTGATCGGGCTCCGGTCCTTCTATCCAGTAAAGGTGTGAAGATTTCACCCACCACTTTCTCCAATTAAAAAACAAGTGGTCCACTTTCCGAAAATTATCGCGTTTTTTCGCTTTGACCAATTCGTATTCACAGCTACACTTAAACGAGTCCAAACAAATTCCCTTCTCACTTTAATTCACTTTTATTAATCTAAAATAATAAATGGCACAATGCTATACAATAGTGGGGCGGGTTGACTAACTGCCGGCAAACCGAGCAGTCTGAGTGGTGCTAGGCTACCACTCCCCTAATCTATAAGGAACGAGCTCGAAAATAGTTGGAAAGAATGAAAGGGAGCCGAAAGACCTTGAGAAAAGGATGAGAAAAATATTACTAATAAAAATGATTGAAATGCCAAATTCCTTATTCCGAAATAAAACCAATTTGGCTTTAAAGGACCATCGAGACAAATGCCTACGATAAGTAATCTAAAGTGCGAATTCAATTAAACCTTTTTGCAAAGTGTGGAAGGTAAATTGCAAACCTAAATTGAATGATCGGATAAATTTGAGTAAATACTACTTTTTTTGTTTTGTTTTTTCTTATCTTATCTACTGCAAGAAGAAGAATACGTAGACTTGAAATATGAAATAAAGTTTGATTATGTAACACTTTATAACCTTAAGTTGTAGTCTCTTTAAAAGCTGTTTAACCTTTGAAGCCATAGGACAACAAAGTAGTATAGAAAGAAAAGGCGATGGATTCTTAGGTATATCCACGAAGTCGTTTCAGTCGAATAGGAGCGGTTTCGCAAATTAACTCAAGAGGGGATAGGAAGAGATTAAAGGCCGGTGGCGAAAGACCGGTGAAGAGTATATGAGGATATTATGTGATAGTGTGGTGTTTGGACTGGCGAGATTGGAGGATCGGTTCGGGAGGGTCTAAGTCTTGCTAGATCGGCGGCTTGCCTAGATCGTCGAGACATGATCGCTTAGTGTCTGGGACACGGGACACTTCGGCGCGGCAATGTCTTTTAGAATCAAAGTATCGACATTCTCGTGTACAGAGGAGAGCGACAGGCGCGCTTCAGAGCGGAGTTCTGTATGCGCTGATCACTCCTCTGCTAAGTGTAGCTTGCGGCTATTAATGTAATTGGTGCACATGTAAGTACCGGTCTGATTAGTGTTTTGTATAGGTGTAGCTGCATCTTTTTACTGCTGGAGTAAAACCTCTTCAGTATGTTGCTCATTCGTTTGGCTTTGGCTTGTATGGTGGTTTGGTGTGTGTGAAATTGTAAGTACTTGTAAAATTTTGCCCCTACTATTTTTGTTGTGGGTTTTATGTAAGTCTTATGGGGGCTGGTTAATGTTGGTCGGGTATGTGATCGTGTATCTGGATGGTTTGCATGTAAGGGTCTTGTGCGCCATATAGTGTCATCTGTGTCTTCTGTGGTTTGGTAGTTATGACCCACGTATCCTCGTACTCTGTCTTTTCGTTTAGAATATTTGTGCCCGGCGCACAATTATTTCAGGGCGTACGCTGATGACAAGAATGGTCTCGTCTTCTGCCTACGACAGTGTGTGTGTATGCAATTTACTTCAGGGCGTGGAGTATCGTTTGTATAAATTATGAAAAGTGTGGGTGCCAGTACGCTGACCTATGCTACCCTAGCGCGTGGGGTTAATGGGCGTGATAGGGTGTTGTTGTAACGTATGTAACATTCCCTATACGTAAGGTAGTGAGATAGGAGCCTTCTGGTGCAGAGAGGCAGCTCCGTGTTGTTGGCTAGTTTCAAACGAAGCCCCGTGTGCCACATTTTGTCGAAGGCCTTCTCGACATCCTTGCCGATAGTAAGTGTTTTTTGTCGTGATTGTCGTGCTTTTTGTATAATATCGTGAACGATAGTGATCATCGAGCTGGTATACCGGCCCCTCCTGAAGCCATACTGTTAGAAAGAGGACCAATTCCATTCCTCCAGAAAGCTCTGTAGGTGGTTATCCACTATGTGTTCTATTATTGGCTAGGTGAATGTACTTGGTCCCAGTGGACCTGAATGCATCGAGGATATCATTCGTCTTTGTGAGTGTCTGGTTGTTTACTTGTAGTTTTATGGACTTGGGAGGGTCCGTTCCCATCATATTCCTGATGCGCTGCCAGAAGGAGGGATCAGCGCAGCGAGGGTCAACTGCCATGCGGATGACCTCGCCCCACTGATGGTTCCTGTCCAGTAGCACGCACCGGAGGATGTGGGCACGAAGGATTGTGATATTTCGTTGTCGTGGTCCTCTGGCATAGTGCTTGTTGTATATCGGAATTAGTCTTTGTGTATGTATGGAGAAGGTGAAGTGTTTTATGCGTTTGTATATTTTTCGTGGCGTGTAGGTCTCGTGGGCAGTTTTTATGGTGTCTATGATAGCTTTCCAGTGGTCGTCTAATTGTGGGGATCTGGTGCCCTTGAGGTTGAGGTTATGTGGTGTGTGTGTGCTCATGTGGTTACCGAACTATACCCAGTTCGTGTTATTGTAGTCGTATAAGGGTGGTGTGGGGATTAGTATAGGAGAAGTAGATATCAGAAGGCATATGGGGATGTGGTCGGATAATACATTGGTACCCGGGGCTATGTGTGTGTGTGTAAAGTTTTGTGGCGTGGTCGTTACGAAGGACTACGTCCGGGGATGAGGTTCTTCCGCGCTGACCGGAGAAGGTAACGAAGGTCGGGCCAATGTGTTCACAGCGAAAACGTTGCAAGGCATGGACCAGGTAGCTTCCCGCTTGATTTGAGATGTTGAATAAAAATGCGGGATGATGTGCGTTTAGGTGTCCCAGGAAGAAGAGTAGAAGATTATAGTTTTATAGCACCCGGAGTAGGACATCAATGTGTAACTGTATACGGGGTGGTCTGTAGTGTGTGGCAATTAGGATTGGTCCAGTGTCTGTGTCTATTTTGCAGCCTATGAAGGAGTCGTCTGTGGTGTATACGAGAGTATGGTGTATTTGGCGTTTTATTGAATCGCTGAGCCTAATTGTAGCGCCTGTGGGGTTAGATATGTGTGATGGACTGCAATGCGAAGCCTAGTGCATTTAGAATGAAGAATGGTAGAGTTTAGGAGAATAATACCTGGATGCTGTGTGTTTAGTACCCAGTTGGAGACAGTGTGGCGTAAACTGCACCAGCTGCATACGTTTAGTTGTACTATGCTCAAGCGACCTATTCTGGGCGAGAACGTAGGTGTCGTGAAACTATCTTGCGACTCCCTAAGTCCTGACACTCTATGAGTAATGGGGGGGGTGGAGTGCCGCAGCGACGTTCACGCTTTGGGTTTTCTGTGGCTGGTGGGTGTGTGGAGGGGATATACGTTTTTTGAGCGTAGTAAGGTTAGTAGGTGGGGTGTTTTGGGGGTCTGGACGTGTGTAGGGTGTGTTTGCTTAGGGGGGCTGGAAGGATGGCTGAGTTGGAGGTTTGGGTAGATGTGGGTGCAAGTGCCAGTGTTGCGGGTGTTAGTTTTCCATGGGGAGCATGGGTTGAAGTGGTTTTGGGTATAGGGGCAGAGGAGGAGGAGGGAGTGGAAGCCAGAGCGGTTGGTGAAGGAGTGAGGACAGAAGATGGAACAGAGGTTGGAGTGGTCAGGGGTAGAAGGGCAGAGGGAGGCAGATTGTGGGGAGAAGAGGAGGAAGTGGAAGCCGGAGCGGGTGGTGAAGGGGTGAGAACAGAAGATGGAGTAGGGGTGCGGATGGAGAGGCGGGGGTCGTTAGGGGGAATCGTGGAGGATGCCGGTGAGAGTGTGTGGAGGGGTGTCTGTGGGTGGCCATGTACGGTGTTGATGCATGGTGTTGGAATGTTTGTTGGGGTGGCCAAAAGAGGTGGCCTTCTCTTTTGGTGGAATCGGTAGGTGTTAAATATTGAGTCCGGAGTGACGATGCGCTCTATTCCATTAACCTCGAAGAGCTAGTTCAGAAAAGTGGCGTAGAGTAAAGAGTCACTTGCAGCCCAATCTTGTGCCGGCTTGAGAGTATAGTGGCGCGGTTTACCATGAAGTCAGTGTTGTGTGTGTTTGTTGGTGGTATGTGTGAAGTTTGCACGTGTGTATCTACAGGCGAAGTATGTGTATGTTCTGGTTGTGTGTGATTGGGTTCATGGTGTGTGTGTGTTCGTCCGTTGTAGCTGTAGTGTGGGAAGGTGGATGCAAGCAATACTTTGCTCCGCAAGTTGCAGCTAAAGATCTCGTGATGTGTGGTGAAGTTGGAGCAGTCATGGTTTGTGTGGGGGGGGGGATGAATTGTAGTCTGCGCATCTCCGAAATGGCCCAAGCTCGCTTTTCGGCGAGATATGGACACTTCGGGTTAACTGCGGTGTGATTGCTACCGCAGTTGATTCACAGCAGTGTTGTGTTGGTGCAAGAAGTTTGAAAGTGACCTTTCTCACTGCATTTTGAGCAGTTGTCTGCCGTGCTTTTTAGCAGCAGAGACATTGTTGGGGGCGTATGTTATCTTGTTGCTCGAATGCTTGGGGATATGTGAGTGTGCGATGATAAGTACCGCCCATTGTTTGGTATGGTTGTAATGTATTTCGCGGACGACCTCCGTGCCGTATTCTGACTTTAGCTCGGCTAGGAGGTCCTCATCCGTGAACTTTTGCTATTGTGGGTTGGCACGGCGAATACGTACCTGGTGTCGACGAGTAATTGCGTTTGGCAGCAACGTATGATGTTGCTTTTCTGCCAGCGTGTTTTTTTGCGCTTGTATGAAAATTCAGGGCGTCGTCAGATGACCTGAATATGATAATGTGTGCCGTGAGGGTGGTTGTGATCCTTGTGATGGGGGTGTTGAGTGTGTTGGAGAGTTTGAGTGTTTCAGATATTGAATGTGTGCATGTTTTGTTGCCTATGTTCGTGAGGCGGAAGGTGGTCTCACCGCTCATGGTGTGTATGGTAGGTGAATGTTGAGGATTGCTGCCTTAGTAGACTTCTTGATTGGAGATAGGCAAGGCCCCCCTCCCCCTCTACCTCCCCGTCAATGACCACCTCATGAAGAGAACCCAAGATGCGATGAAATGAATGATGAGAGTGTGGATCTGGATGGGATCCTCAGAGGGCGTGAAAATATGGCGGACTTAATGATTACTGGAGCCCGAATCAACTGACTCCAGTCGGGAGTGCCGCCCACTCTATTGGGTTTTGGGTATTTCTGCGTTACATCTGACATAGCTCAGAGACGGTGGTAACTCCCTCTGTGATCTTGGATAATACCGCAGGATAGGTTATTCCTTCATTGGGGTTCTGCAGTGGGATAAAGCCTCAAACCTTCTTTCCCCAAAGTTTTCAATTATGTCCTCTTTAAGTAGATGGACATAGTTGTGACAGAACTATGTGTGCGAGTCAAGTTCACGGGGCAGCCATAGCAGGGAACAGGGGGAGGGGGGGCTAGCAAATCATATCAGTGACGATTTGCAGGGAAATAAATGTATATTTATTAGT
Source organism: Ceratothoa steindachneri (assembly GCA_963969495.1). Taxonomy (NCBI): domain Eukaryota; kingdom Metazoa; phylum Arthropoda; class Malacostraca; order Isopoda; family Cymothoidae; genus Ceratothoa; species Ceratothoa steindachneri. The sequence goes on from OZ018339.1 coordinate 22,747,094, forward strand.
GGGGTGTAGGTGCTTCTGGGAGATGTACTGCTTACTGGCTGTCGAGTATGCCTCCAAGATTAGGGCGGTACTTGAAAATTAATGCGACTGAAGGCGTTTAAGGACCTTCCCGATTCATTTGCCTCCTAATCCGAGGTAATCATATGAGTATGAGAAAAGTTGGCTCCTTCGAGATCCTTCCGAGTGGATGGAAGCGAGAGGAGTTGGCACTCAATTTATATGCTTGGTAAATTCGGGTGAAATCGGAGGAAGTTTCTCGAATATTGCAGAAGAATCAGTGAGGGAAATTGCTAGATATTGATTTATTTATTATTCAAGTTAACGGAAGTAAATAATTGCAATAAAGTTAAAAGATCATTTAATAATCACATGGCAATAAATCGATTAAAGTTATTCCTAAAATTAGTATAATGTGGAAATGGCACATTAATTAAATCTGGTAAAGGCGGGAATGTTCTAGAAGATTGATTTGTACCAGGTGTCGCTTTGCTTATGCATAGAATGGAAGGAAGTAAAGAAGAATAACATTTTCATTTTTTATCTATAATATTGACATCCAATATTATGAAATTAAAATGATATTTTCTACTATTTGTTTTTTATAGATGAAAAGGTTTGGGGGGTTTCTTTTAATTTTAATCATTTATGAGCATAACTGCGTTTATTATTCCCTTTTCTTTATTCTCCTTCTCTCTCGTTTCCTTTCGGGAAGGGTGAATTCACCTCAATCACTAAGTTTGATTACGTTGAGGAGAGTTGCGCTCCACCCCAGTCTCGATTGCCACCCTTCGAAAAAGGAACTCGCGTTGTTGTGGAGAGTAAATATCAGTTAATTGAAACTCTTGTGATTCCATCAATTTAAAAGCTCTCATTTTATGGCCACGCCCCCTCGCCCCTAACACCATGCGATTGCATGAACCCCAAATGATCATAACATTGATCAACTCTTTCTACCCCCCAAAACCCCGTAAGAGGTGCGGCGATTTGCCATCCTGACCGCCGTGCTCACGGGACTCAGCACCCCGTCCGGCCCCAGCTTAGCCCCTCTCCCTTCCTTCAAAACACTTGTTTCCCCTCTTTTCATACAACCTCTCCCACAACTTTCTCTACCGGCGGAGGTGAGAAGCGGGTTCATTCCCCGCCCTCCTTTCCAAAAAAGAAAAAGACCAAAAAGACCAAAAAGACTAAGAAGACTCGGGGCTCCTCTCCATCCGCGAGGGCTGTGGGGACGGATGGGTCTGCTGCCACTTTGGCAAGGGACCAAGCCGAGACCGGCAAATCCGGCTTCTCTGCTCCTTCGGTTGTGGAGCCCCTGACTAAGACCAAAACTGCACACGGCGGAGCCTCGATGACATCGGGGCCCGTGATTCAGAGGTTACATGGCATTTTGGAACCCGCTGGCTTCCAGCACTACCTCGTTATTCGCTCCACTGATGGCATCATGTTGTCCAAGGGCAACATGATCCATCAGAGGAGAGGATTAGCTAGTGCAATTGGTAGAAAGCCGAAGGTGACCTGTTTCTCGGACGGGAGCCTTCTGGCGAATGCGGTGAATCCCGCCGAGGCGGCCAAGATAAGTGCTCTTCGGACACTTGATGGCACCCCGGTGAGTGTGACGCCGTACTCTACCATGAACTTTGTGAAAGGAGTAGTTTATGCGAGGGAACTCGTTGATTACTCCATTGAGGACATCACCCTAGAGCTGGCCGACCATGGGGCGGTCATGGTCGAACGTGTGATGAGAAAACAGGGAGGGGCCTCAAGACCCACCCCTACACTCTTCGTCACGTTCAACTGTGACAAGCTCCCTGAGGCGGGGCGTGCTGGTTGGTACCGCTATCGCGTAAAGGCATTCGTGCCACTGCCGTGGCGGTGCTATTACTGTCACCGCTTCGGCCATACGAATCGCTCATGTAGACGTGCAAAGTCGGGGTCACCTGAAGTATGTGTAAGTTGCTCCAAGGTCGCACACAATAAGTCCAAATCGTGTGTGGTCAAGTGTGTCAATTTCTGATAGCCGCATCCCGCTTCTTCGAAGCAATGTGGTGCATATCTGCTTGAGAAAAAAATCCTGGCCGTTCATGCCCAGGATCAACTCTCATTCCGCGAGGCTAAGGACTTGGCCCTGGCGCGCCCGGCTCTGCCTGGGACGTCATATGCCTCAATAGTTAGAAAGGCACCCTCTGCTCCTGGCCCATCCAGGCCAATAAGCACGGTTGTTTCCGCGCCCTTCTGCGGGCTCTACCCAACCTGGGCGCTCCCCTGGTAAAGCTGGCGGCAAAAAGGGTTCATACCCAGCCCCGGCTAAAACCAGGGCTCCCCCCTCTTACCCAAACGTGACCGTTTCCCGTAAGGCGAAACGGCCACGCGCCTCCACCGAGTCGTTAGACTCACAGAAGGCAACACCCCTGAAAATGGTCGCTAGGCCATCTTTGGAGGTTCCTAAAGCTGTCCCCCGAAAGGAGGACAGCAACAAAGGAGCTTCGGCTCCTTCGCCCACGCCCCGAGGTGGAGCGAGTGGCTCGGAGACGGTGGTTCCTCGAAAAGAGGGCCCCTCGCCTCTGAAGCCGCAACGCCCGCCTAAGTTTTCGAGGCGGAGGGAGGAAAAGACTCGCATGGCGAGCCCAACCTTCCCAAATAAGTCCTCGAGGGCGACAGCGCCTTCAGCGCTTTGTCCGGCCAACAGCGCCCGGGGTTCTGCCCCCGGGAAGCGTACGGCCATTCCCATAAGGGTCTTCAGTTCAAGGAAGGCCCCCGCGTCTCCTCCGAGCTAGGCATGGAGGGCATCTTCCTTTAATGGAATTGCCTGTGGACTTCGGGCCAACTGGGAGGAGCTGCGGAGGCTCGTCCCGTCCCGTTCCCCATTATCTATCCTTTTACAGAAGACCATGCTAGGCGCGTGCCCCCTGCCCGCCCTCCCGGGGTATAAGGGTCTTGCGACGCCACCACCGTGGTATGGCCGGGCTGGGGGATGCGCGATTTACACCCGGCATGATGTCTCCGTTCTTCCTTTCTCTTTAGATACCTCCTTTCAGGCAGTGGATGTGCAGCTGCACCTGGATAGGAGGTATACTATCATTTCTGCGTACATTCCACCGTCAGCGTACTTCGACGCGGGGAACTTCCGCCGCGTCATGGCACGGTTGCCGAGGCCCTATCTCTTGCTTGCAGATCTGAACGGCAGGCATCCTCTCTGGGGAGATTACTCCATAAATCCCAGGGAACAAGTCCTTGCCGATCTGATCGAAGAGCTTGAGATGGGTGTCCTAAACGTGGATGAGTTTACGCATCACTGTCCGAGAACCGCTTTATTTTCTTGCCTTGGCCTATCTTTGTGCTCTTCGGATGCACAGCCTGGTTTTGATTGGAGCGTGGTCGATGACCTCCATGGTAGTGATCACTTTCCCATTCAAATATCATTTTCAGGGCAACTGCCGCCTGAGAGACCACCTCGGTGGTGCTTGGCACGGGCGCGTAGGCCTGCATTTCAGGAAATGACTGAATTCTCTATCTCAGTCGAGGAGTTTCAGTCGGTAGATGAGGCCGTTGAGTTCTTCGCCGGCAACCTCATCGCCGTGGGCCTGACTACTATTCCTAGGACGTCTGGCCGCTTTGCACGCCTACTACTCCCATGGTGGTCGGCGGAGTGTAAGACGGCCCTCAAACAGAAGCGTTATGCCTACATGCGGTATAAGCGCCGCCCGAACGATTTCACTGTCGCTGAATTTCGTCGGGCTAGGGCTAGGTTCTGGTATATTTCGAAGCACGCCCACCCCTCTTCTTGGTGGTCATACGTGTCTTCACCTAAAGGAAAGACCCCTTTATCTGAGGTGTGGAAGCGAGTCAAAAGGATTCGGGGCAAGTTCTCGCAGGACCCCCCTCCAGTTCTCCAGGAGAATGGGACCGCAATCTTGAACCCCGCATCCGTGGCGGAATCCTTAGCGACCGCTTTTTCCGAATTCTCTAGCCGTGATGCTGCTCCTCTAGCATTCAATGCATGTCGTGATGTCGCGGAAGGCCGCCGGCTGGACTTTACCATCCAGGCGGAGAACCCTTCAACGACAAGTTTACTGTGAGTGAGTTGCGTTCCACTCTCGCTTCGGCGCGGACACCGCCATGGTCCGGACGATGTCCCGTAGGCCATGCTTCGAAACCTGGGTGAGCCAGGCATGGCTTTTCTGTAAGATTTGTTCAACAGGATCTGGTTGGAGGGTCTTCTCCCAGACTCCTGGTGAATCGCTACTGTGCTCGCCTTTCGCAAACCGGGGAGAGATCACTCTACTCCGACCGGTTTCCGCCCAATCTCTCTAACCTCTTGCGTTTGCAATTTGATGGAGAAATTGGTAAATGTTAGATTAGCCTTTTTCCTGAACAGCGGAGGCCGTCTGTCTTCCGCACAGTGCGGCTTCCGCAAGTTCCACTCCACATCGGATGCTCTGTTCCGACCGGAAAATGCCGTCTGCAAAGCTTTCCTTCGTAGACAGCACTACGCCACGGTGTTTTTCGTTCTAGAGAAGTCCTATGATACCGCATAGCGATACGGTATCATGGAGACTCTCCACACAATGGGGCGAGGGGACGCCTCCCAATGTTTATATCTGAACTTTTGCGAGATCGTCGATTCCGCGTACGGGTGGGGGGAGCCCTCTCCGGCCCAAAGGAGCAGGAAGAGGGTGTCCTGCAGGGAAGTGTCCTCAGTGTCACACTCTTTGCCCTGAGCATCAACGGCATCACCTCGGTGCTGCCGGAAGATGTTCTATCTACGCTCTACGTGGACAACCTTTCGATCTCTTTTGGCGCGGCCCAGATGCCGACTCTGGAGCGTCAACTCCAACAGGCATTGAACCGCGTCTCTCGCTATGCCGAAGCGCACAGGTTCCGGTTTTCTTTGGCCAAGACTAAGGTGGTGCACTTCTGCCACCATCCACGACTTAACCCTGACCCAGATTTGTTTCTTAATGGGGTGCGCATGGATGTGGTTGAGTCGCACCGTTTCCTTGGTCTTGTATTCGACCGGCGCCTCACCTGGGAGGCTCATATTCGCAGCCTTAGGGTCTCTTGTACCCGCGCCATGGACATTCTCCGTTCCGTGACTTTCAGCACTTGGGGCGCTGATAGGGCTACTGCCCTACTTTTTTATCGATCCTTTGTTCGTTCGAAGCTTGACTCCGGATGCAAGTTTTATGCATCCACAGCCGAGCGTGTATTGCGGACGGTGGATTCGATCCCCCACACCGGCCTTCGGCTTGCGACTGGTGCCTTCCGCACTTTCCCCATTGAGAGCCTGTTGGTCGATGGTGGGGAGATGCCACTCGCTCTGCGCCGCGTGCAGTGCATCACTCGCCTGTACGCGTTAGCTCGGTGCCTCCCTCAGTCGCACACAGCTTAGGGTATGACACCAGTCATACCCTAAGCCCTTTTGGTTTAGGGCCAGAAAACTCCTTCGAGAGCTAGATATAGCTCTCGGGCCGGTGGCGTCCCTGGTTCTGCCTAGGAGGCCACCCTGGAGGGTGCCACATTTAGCTATTTGTCGCTACGCCTCTGCTCCCAAAGATTGTACTGCGCCGGAGGTATTGCGTTCGACCTTTTGGGGGCACACATCGTGTCACGCTGGAACCGTGCCAGTGTATACGGATGGCTCCAAGCTTCAAGAGGGGGTCGGCTTCCACGCCGTATCCCCTCTGTTTGAAGTCAGCGGGGCTCTACCAAGCGCGGCGTCTGTCTTCACGGCCGAGCTGGTGGCAATACACCACTCGGTACGGGAGATTACGTGACGTGCCCGGCTCGGAGACCGGATTGTGATCTATAGCGACTTACAAAGCGCCCTGAGTGCCATTGGGGAATGGAATCTCCACATCCCCTGGTTCGCGATATCCGTGACGCCACGGTTTTGGCGAGCCGGGCAGATGTCGAGATTATCTTCTGCTGGGTTCCTGGACATGTAGGAATTGCGGCGAATGAGCGCGCCGATGAGGGCGCCAAAGAGTCCGCGAGGACTCTGCGACCGGACCAGCGTTTTGCTCTTTCTCACACCGACTACATGGCAGGAATACGGGCAGCTCTTCGGACTGCTTGGCAAAGAAGATGATGGACTGTCGAAGGGAACTTAAAGTTGCGTGCCATTGTGCCTCGACTGTTCCCATGGACCTATCCCCTAATGCCACGGCGGCTTCAGCTTGCTTTCTGTCGTCTCCGAATCGGACACACTCGTGTGACGCATCGCTATTTGATGGAGCGCTCGCCTGCGCCCTATTGTGACGACTGCGTCGTCCCCCAGACTGTTCGACACATTCTTGTCGAATGTCCCAGTCGGGTGATCTTCGCGCACATTACCTGTCCCGGTAACGGGATGGGCGGGGTCGCTACCGCCTGTCCCTTATACTCGGGACGAGTGCGTGCACATTGATTGGTGGACTTGTTGACTACTTGATGGAGGCCGGCCTTCTCCCTTTCATTTAACTAGGTTTAGTTTTTATTTTTTGTTATTGTTTTGTTATTTCTTTTTATTGTTGTTTTCTGTTCAAATTTTTTATAGTAGCCTAGAATTAGGCTGTTTGTTTACGGCGACTTATTCCTAAGTCGGCAGTCGCCAGATAGCCCCTTAAAAAAAATAAATAAAAAAATACCCCTCAAAAATTGCATTGCTCTTCTATCTATCAGCCTTCTGGACATCACGAATGGACAACGCTAATAGACATTCATATCCTCCAAAATCATGTCATACTTATAACGGTTAGGTTACATTTCTTCGCAGATTAGGACACTAGAGGTACACTCCGTATTCCAAAGGTGTCCTGAAGATGGACAGGTATAGCTGAAGGAGGAGCTCTTTAGACTTGAGAATTTTAACCTAAATCTTTGTTGGCCATTTTGGACGACTCCTCCCATTGGTGCTTTGACAATTTTAAGTCGTCGTTGATGGACACTTGTAATCACCTTAAAATACGGTTTGAAGGCAAATTTCAATGGGGTTGCCAGACATCGTGAGGTGCATCTAATATGATGAAAACGGTTTGTGTGTTTCTTGGTGATAAAGCATGTATGGATAGACAAAAATAAATAAAAGTGGTGAAAAGAGAATGTAGTGTAAGAGCTTTGCAAAGGGATGCAGGTGCCTGATAATCAGGCCTATCGCTTTAATTATTTTTTTGTTTTTGTGTATTTTTGGTTGTTGTTTTGGGATATATTTATTTTTATGGTGTTCAAGCCATTTATCTTAAAAAATCTTCAATGTTCTTTGTATGTGAAATGAGCATTTGTTGTTTTTATTGTGGGATAATTAATCATTATTAATTTTACTTTGTGTATTCTCATTTTACATTTGGGTTTTTTGTTTCTTCTCTCTTCTTTCTTCTTGTCTTGTTCGGTTATTTTTAGTCATTATCTGTAAGATGTCTTATTTGATTAAAATTTCCTAGTTGTGAGTTACTTTTACGGTATGTTTCCATTTTCCGTATTCAACACTTTTCTCATCCGTAAAACGATACTTCGTCATCGACAGCCAGAAGCTAGCGAAGCTTGGAAATCTGTCTCTTCTCTTCTGTTTAATCATTTGAATAATTTACTCATTATTCTCTTGATTAACCAGTTCCTGCTTATTCCTAGTCCGTTCTGCGATGGCTACTTTAATGAGACTTAACCCAGCCTCCTTGCATCCTTGAACAGCCATTCTTTCTCGCCTGCGTGTACATGTAATTAGGTACACGCATCTATTCTGCACCACTTGTAGTCTTCTCTCTTGTGTCCTCGAAGCACAAGAGAGGGCAAAAGCGGGGTAGAGCAGCGTAGATATTATAAGTGCATTGTAGATCTTCTGCATATTGCTCTCACGGAGGTTTCTGAATTTGTATAGAGTTCTGACAGCGGCACCGGCTTTAGAAATTCGATCAGTAACGTGCTTCATGTACCCGGATGAAGTAATCTTCATTCCAAGTACTTACATTGCACTCCGTGGTGTAGGGATATCGCATATCCCCCACCCTAACATCTGATAGTAGTCTCCTTCCAATGGGCACTACCTTTAATTTCTCCTGGTTGGTTCCTATTTTCTATTTGGCCTCGTACATGTTTAATATTTGGATTTCTGACATCGCTATACGAGTTTGAATAGGCGCGTTACGCAAAAGGCATTGGATTATCTTGCTGAAATCATCCTCGTATTGAATGTTGAGGCAAGTGGGGTTGACAGGGGCTGGGATATCTGCGGTGTATATCGAGTAGTAGAGAGTGGAGGCAGACAACCTGCTGGCGGGAAGCCCGCATTGAGCGAAAACTGCGCTCTGTTCGTGGTCCCTAAACTGATATACGCCGCTCTCTCCATAACGTAGTTACAGAAAGTTTTTCTTTGTTTTCACTCTGTCTCCCTCCTCAACGGATCTTTCCCATAATTGGCTAGGAAAATCATTTTAGCCGTCTTGAATGCATCGGCAGTGTATCCCGTATTCAGACAGGCGTAGGGTATTCTTCTCATTCCTTCGATGACATTAGTTTGTGCCTTTTCGAAATTTATACTTTGTTAGCCCCTATTGCCCTAGGGCCTTCTGTCGGAATAAGCGGAGCGCGCCGAGTTGTTCATCTTAGGTTATCTCGGTGCCTCCGTCGCACTGTCTATTCACTCGGTGGTGCGGGTGTGTCCTATGGATTTAGATGTTTAGCTCGTCTATAATTTTACTTAAAATCTATATCATAGTTTTCCTTCTTCTCATCAGGTATACTGAATATTTTTTCCAAAAATCTTCAGAATATTGCTTCGATGTTCTCTTCTTCTGTTTCAATGTTGCCAGCTTTCTTCCTTATTTCCATTTTCTTCATTCTTTCGATTGCATTGTCCAAACTTCTCCACTGTTGTTCGAGGATCAACTGGTTAAGCTTGTCTTTGATCTCTTAACTTCGTTGCATTGACTTAATTCATGCATTTCTGATGTTAATTTATACATTAATTTCAGTTCACAGTATAAATCCCTTATGTATTCGGTCCATCTAATTAATCAGCGTTGATTAATTAGATGGTTAAGTTCGTTCAGTGCATCATCAATCTCATCAAGAATTGTCTCATCGAAATTAGGAGGATGAGAGTCCTCGAGGAGGTGTGCGTACCCTGCCCAGTCAGGTTTTTTTTTACTTTTTCCATTTTTTCTACAATTATATTTTAGTTTTAGCTTCATGCAATTTTTGGCATTTTTAAATATAACTAAATACAATTTTACGCAAAAAAAACTTAAGAGATTTTAGTGGAACTAGTTTTTGTGGTCTTCCCGAAATCAATCACTTTCGGATTTAGAATTCAGCATGGCTTCGAACTATGACTTGTGCCCTATTACTTATGACCAGCAGCTATCCGCGTTAGTTACCGACCGTTATCGATTAATCCAATTTTTAGGCGAGCATAAACTAATCCAGTTGACAATGCCCTGTACTCATTGTGATAAGCCGTTGCCATCCAACAAGATTGTACTTTTAAATGCTCGAAACGGATACGGGACGAAAACACAGTCAAAATGCACGCCATTTTTTCTACTGTTCGGCTCTCAAAAGTACGGCTTTTTTTCTCAAATTTGCGCCTCCCTATTGTATAATCATGAAGCTCACATATTGGTTTTAGGGGAACTAAAATACTTTAGAAAGTATTTCCATTAAAGTTCAGGTGTCGAAACCTACACTGGTCGATTGGTTTAGTTTCTGTAGGCAGGTCGCTATGGACTTTTGTAAGAAGCTCACGAAAAAAATAGGTGGTCTAGGAAAAGTCGTGTAATTCGACGAGGCGAACTTTGGGAAACGCAAACACAACAAAGAGATAGTGGTTGATGCTGTCTGGGTTTTCGGCGGGTTTGAATGAGAGACCAAAAATGTTTTTATGGTCACTGTTCCCGATCGAACCAAAGAAATACTTTTGGCAGTTATCAAAGAGTTGATCTTGCCGGGAACTCAAATATTTTTTGATTGCTATGCAGCCCATTCCGGCTTGGAATTGGAAAGTTATGAGCATCGACCCGTCAGCCATTCCCAGAACTTTGTTGTCCCAGACAGCGGTGCTAGTACTCAAAACATCAAACGAGTTGGGCGGAATGCGAGAGCATTAGCTCCGAAATATTGGCTTGATTGATTTGATTTTATAGGTTTATTGTGCAATAGAGTACATTTATACATAATCATAATACAAATAATAATAAAATAAAAACAAAACAAACAAACAACAGAAAAAAACGACAAAAAAGACAAATACAGTAATAATATGATACAATAATATAAATACATGTATAAATGCACACATTACACAAAGCGGGCAGCCCGTCAGTGTTTGCGTGCAGTAAGACGTGGTGGAGCGTCCCACGCGTTTCTTTTCTGCTGCAAGTGGGTGGCGTCGGTCTTCATCACCTCTCGCCCGGCTGGGCGCGAGCGGCGATCAGCGCGGAGGGGGTGCTGTTCTCAGCACCTCCAGCAGCTCGTTTGTTGGGGGTGTGGCGGACCACCTGGGCGGCTCTTGCCTCTCGCGCCCTCAGTAGGGCGCCTCTTACAGGGGCAGGGTCTGGCGCTCGCTCTGGCCTGAGGCGAGCGGGGGCTGGGCAGGATAGGAGGTAGTGCACCAGTGGGCGCCGGGAGCGGCCGCCGAGGTGTTCGCACCTCCCTGCCACAAAGTCGGCGTGCAGCTCTTTCCGCGTGGAGTAGCCCAGCCTCAAACGCTGTAGCAGCACGCCGTTCGCTCTGGGCTGCTGGAAGGATGGGTTCAGTGGGCGATAGGCTGTGGCTGCAGCATACTATGCCGCTTGCCTCTTGAATGCTTCCCATTCTTGGTGCTGCTGGTGGGCGTTGTGGGCGGCCCTGCGTTTAACCTGCACCTTGAGCTGCTGCAGGCTGGGACGCATGGTCCAGGTGATGATGGGGACGTGGGCGGCTCGCTTGGCAGCCTCGTCAGGAGCATCGTTGCCGCGCACGCCAACATGGCTGGGAATCCAGTGGAGCCGGACACGCCTGCCCTGAGCTGCCAGGTCCTGCAGGGTGCACAGGATTGTGGTGGTGAGGTGGATGTTGTCCCGGGTGTAGGCGTGGGCGTGGGCGTGCTGCAGCGCCTGTAGTCCCGACCGAGAGTCAGTGTGTATCACCACAGTGGCCTCCCGGCGGAGTAGAGCGTGCTGGAGGGCGTGCTGGAGGGCGTGCAGGATTGCTACCAGCTCCGTCTGGAGGGTGGAGCAGTGGTCTGATGTCCTCCACGCTTGCGTCAAGCCGCTCGTGATGAAGGCGGCACCGGACCTCCCGCTGTCGGGGTCGACGGAGCCGTCGGTGAAGTACACTGCGCTGCCTGGCTCCGTGACCTCAGACATGGCCATGAGGGCGTGCTGGCGCAGCTCCTCGGTGAGGCAGTTCGCTTTGCTGTCGGGCAACTGTGTGGCGGTGAAGTGTGCGGCGGGGGGGTCCCATGGTGGTGGTGGAACGTAGGCGGGGTGGGGGGTGTCGGGGTCGCGCCACAGCCAGTTTCCTGCCCGGTTGAGGGAGTTGGTTGCTAGGCTGACGTTTACGAGCCACCTGTTGTTACGCAGGCACTCGATGCCCTGTGCCACGGCCATTCGGAGTCTCCTCTGCGCAACACCTTCAACGTCGCGCTGGAGCACTCTGGCCACCCGACAGGCCACAATGCAATCCACCCTGGCGGTGAGGGGCACCAGGTTGGCCTCACTCTGCATGACACAGGCAGTGCACCACCTGGGTGCCCCTAACATGGTCCTCATGGCGGTGTTTTGTATTACCTCCAGGCGCTGTTGCTGCTGCCGGGGCAGCGCTACAAGGACCGGTGCACTGTAGTCCACTAGGGAGCGCACTGCCTGGAGGTAGTAGAGGCGGAGGACGGGGAAGGTTGCACCAGCGCTCGGCCGCGTCATGGCCCTCATCACATTCAGCCGGGCCTGTGCCCGCTCCCTCAGGTGCGTGGCATGCTGCGTGAAGGACAGCCGTCTGTCCACCCACACTCCGAGGTACTGGTAGGAGTCGGTCCAGGCCAGGCCGACTCCTTGGACGCCAAGCTGCTGCCCAGCAGGTGTGCAAGTCTTGATGGCCATGGCCCGGGACTTCTCTGCCGAGATCTTGAGCCCCAGCTCTTCGCACTTGGCAGTGATGAGGTGCAGCGCTTCTTGGGCCCGCGCAAGCTTGTCGCCGCGCCCGGTGACGACGAGCGCCAGGTCATCGGCGTAGCTAAGGAGGATGGTTCCATCCCGATAGGGGAGGGCGACCAGCTGTTCCATCAGCACGTTGAAAAGGAACGGCCTGAGGATGCCGCCCTGGGGTGTCCCGTTCTCGAAGGTAAGGTAGGAAGACTTGTGACCCTGGAACTTCACGCGGGCTCGGCGCTGGTGAAGGTAATCCTGGAGCCAGGCCAGCAGTCTCCCTCGGATGCCCTTCCTCACAAGGGAGGCCAGTATGGCGCGGGGGCTAGCCAGCTCGAAAGCCTTCTCGAGGTCAAGGAAGACTACGATGGTGGGCTGGTTGTTGGCGTGAGCCAGGAGGGTGATGAGGCAGTCCGCCGTGCTCACCCCCCTGGTGTAGCCGAACACGTGGTGATGAAGGCTTCCCACGCTCCACTGTAGGCGAGTCAGCACCATCTTCTCCGCCGTTTTTCCGGTGCAGCTCAGGAGGGAGATTGGCCTGAAGGTGGTGTGATCCTTCGGCTTGGGGATGGGCTGGATGTCGGCGTCCTTCCAGGAGGGCGGCAGACGGCCCGCCAACCACGACGCGTTCAGAAGGGCTAGCAGCGTGGCGTCCCCGGCGGGCCCAGCGTGCGCCAGCATAGAGTACCGCAAACCGTCGGCTCCCGCCGCTGTGTCACGTCGACGTTTCGCCCTGGCCAGCTCCTCAAGCGTGAAAGGCTGGTCCGTCGCGTGTGGCTGGCCCCGCGCCTCCCTGACCTCTTCGTTGCGCTGTGGGCGCAGCTGCTGCTGGAGGTAGCTGGTGTGGGGAGGAAGCTGCCTGCTAGAACCCCTCGCTGTAAAGCAGTTCGCCAGCCGATCTGCCTCTTGCTGTGGGCGTGGGTGGGCAGCTGGGCGGGTCGGGGCGGCGCCTGAGGCCTTCCTGGAGCTCTCCCACAGCTGGCCGAGGGAGGTTTGTTGGCTGAAAGAGGCGCACCACTCCAGCCACTTTGCCTCCCTGGCGCTCTGGGACACCTGTCGCGCGCGGGCTACCACGTCCTGCAGGAGCTGCAGGTTGATGGCCTTTGGGCGCTTCTCGTACAACCTCCTGTGGACGTTGACGCGGTGATTGTGCTCCCGGACTTCCTCGTTATAAAACCACCAGTCCGGGCGCCGGCGGCGATTTGAGGCTGTCCTGGGCATGGCCGCGTAAGCTGCACTCTCTATGGCCGCCGTAAGGTCCCTCTCCTGCAGGTGCAGGTCCGCCGGAGGCACATACATGGACCACCATTCGGCCAGGGAGGCTTGGAACTTTGCCCAATCCGCCCTCCTGACGTTCCACTGGGGCGGCGGGAGAGGAGGAGCTGGCGGGGGTCCCGTAATGGTCGCTGGTGAGGGTAGGGTGGACCTGCCAGGTGGCACCGGGCTGTAGGTCGCCCGACACCAGCGTGAGGTCGAGCCGCCCCCCATGGACGTGCGTGGCCTCCCCTGTGTTCAGTAGTCGAACGGCAGGAACTTCTTCGAGCAGGTCGGCCAGGTGGCACCCGGTCACGTTAGTGGGTGACACAGACTGCAGCACGGGGTGGTGGGCGTTGAAGTCGCCCGCTACAAGGAGGCTGGAGTGGGATGCGAGGGAGAGCAGCTCCCCAACATCCAGCGGGTACCGCTGGCTCCTGTATATATTGTATACAGTGAGAGTGAGCGGCCCCAGCTGTAGCTCCAGTGCCAGGACCTCCACGCCGTCACCACAGTACACGAGTGCGGCGATCCTCTTGTGCGGGATGGTGTTTCGTATGAGGGCTGCACAGCCACGCCCATTTCCGTCACCAGCCGGAAGCGAGTGAGGGTGTAAAAAGCGACTGGCCATTCAAAGCTGGCGGGCGTGAGAGTCTCCTGTAGGAGAACCATGTCTAGGTCTTCTTGGAAGACGGCTTGCAGCAGCTCATGTTTCTTGGGGCGGAGCCCCTGCACATTCCACTGCAGCACCCTCAGCGTGGGCGCCGGTGCGTGGGCTGGGCTGTCAATCCGCGCCTCCATCTTGGTTGTGGGCGTGCGGTGGGTGCAGAGGGTGTTGAGTGGGACCTCTCGGCGTGGTAGGTGATGGGGGGGGCTGGAGGGCACCCTCTGTGACGGCGGTTAACACCTCTTCGCAGAGGAGTGCGTTTAGGTCCTGCTCGGTGGGGGCTGCGGTGCCCTGCCGGCGGTCGAGCAGCTTCTTCACCAGCTGTACGACACACGCCAGAATGACGTCCACGATGGCTCTGCCCTCCTCATTGAGTCCCTCGCAATAACCTGGGGGTCCACGTTGAGACCCTGTCGCTGGTTGGGCATTGGGTAGCACTCTGGACTGCTCCTCGTCTGGGCGGGCGCGGTGGGCCCGACGCCTGTGTCCCTTCCTCCTCTGTGGCTTTGGGACAGAGGGGGTGGGTTGCTGGGTGGAGGTGTAAGCGGAGTTGCTGGCTGTGCAGCTACTGGTACCCTCTCTCGCTCCCTGCCTGTCCTCTTCCCCTGTCTCGACCTGACTTGTGCCAGGCTGTTGAGGGGTAAGGGGTGGGTGGGAAGCCCACGCCAGCCTTTTTGGTGGTGGCGCTGGAACAAGGCGTCGGTTGCCTTGTTGCTGGGAAGGCCCACGTGGTTCCCCCTGCCTTTGCCGCTCCCCCTCCTGTGTACCCCCCAGACGTGTGCCGGGCATACCAAGAGTCGCGGGTTGATGGCTAACCCAGGCCGACCCGATTGGGGGTGGCGCGGCAATGAACCGACGCTCTCTTCTTTGGGTTGAGGGGGCACGTGGTTCCATCTGCTGCTGCTGCTGCCGCTGCCGCCGGTGACCCCGTGGCATCCTTCTCTGTCGCTCGGGGCACTTCGTGTTCCAAGCGTGGTGCCCCTTGGTGCAGTTGGGGCACCGTGCCGTGGTGGACTCGCTGGCCTTGAGGCGACCGATACACTCCTCCGTCGGGTGCGCTTGGCTGCACACGCCGCACTTGACGGAGTTTTGGCACATGGCCTGTAGATGCCTGAAGCGCTGGCACTTGTAGCATCTCACAGGCTCACCTTGGTAGGGGCGCAGGGCGTAGCGGCCCCAGCTGCCCAGGTCCAGCTTGGGTGGTGGCGGCCCCTCGTACACTACAAGGATCTGCCTGGTTGGGACCTTGTCTCTGTGTGCGAGGAGCCGTGTTGCCGAGTGCACGTGGGGGTGAGCCTCGACGGCCTGGAGTGGCAGAGTGGTCGGATATCATTGAAGCACCAACTTGTGCCTCTTCCCTCTGGGGTCGAGAAGGATCACTCGATCCCCCTCCTCGGCAAGGCGGCGCAGCATGGCCTCCGACCCATCGTCTTTCGGGGTGAGGACGTATTCGCCGTTGAGAGTAGGGCGAATGACTATCCGCAGGCCAGGGTGTGCTCTCTCTAGCTCAGTCACAGCCTGGTAGGCACTGCTAGTGTTGCTCTGGTGCACCAGTTTAAACTTGTGCCGAGGTCCTCGTCGGGAATGAGACACTGTTACCTAGCCTGCCTCATTCTCCTGCTGAACCTCCTCGTTCTGGGGGCTCTCGTCGATGACGAGGCGACCGCTTTCATCGCTGGGGACCTCCTCTGCCTGTGAGAACTCCGGCTCCAGTGTTCGGGCGGTCCTCTTCGGCGTGGAAGTCTCGTTCGGTGAGGGTGGACTTAACCCATTCCGCGTCCGCTTTACAGACTTTGGCGTGGTGGCTATGGACGCCGACCCTTGCATCGTGGCGTCACTCTTGTTCGCCCATCAGCGCCACGGGTGCAAAGGGGAGAAGAGACCAATGCCCTCTTTGCAAGCAGGACAGGAACAGGAGGTATCTCCAATCAACCCGTCCACGCTTGCTTCTGTCTCTTTTGAGAGCCACGGAAACAGGAGGAATCTCCAATCAGACCGTAGCTGCCCTTATGAGACAAACGAGGCAACCTTCTTGCTCTACTCTCAAGGTTAATAGTTACCAAATGGTAACATTCTTGGGCGATTAACTCTCGTGGCAGTGGTGATGACTCGTCAGCTGCTTGGATGCACTTTTCAGTGTGTGTCGTGTATGCTTGCGAAATATTGGCCGCAAAAACAGCCTTTTTGATGTCAATCTCGCAACCGCCATGTTTTGCAAAACATTTCCCTTTTGCAAAAATACGTCTTCCAGGAGCGATACCATGCTGTCCTCACTCTCATTTCGGATCTCTAACGATGTAAGTATCATTTCATTTCATTTCCCATTGTTTATTTTAATTATTTATAGTGGTCTTCAGTAACAAAGAAAAATGGTGCCGTCAGATTTAAACTTTGATGTAAACAACATATTCATGTGCGCTGAGCGAAACATGAAAGAAGTGAGTTTGCATTGAATTTGGCTCTAAAACAAACAAGAATCGGCCTGGAGAAGCTAATGATGAAAAGGACCAACTCCAAACGAAATTCTCGTAAAGTTGTGTCAAAGAAGTGGAATGAGGGTAGGCGATATCGTGATGAAAGAAGATTCTTATGTGAAAATTTTTTAGGGCACTTCTCTGCTACACCGTACTGGTTTTCTCAAAGCACTTTCGAAAAAGGTAGCATTAAAGGTTCTTCGTCCTTCGAGAAAGTCAACAAATATCACACACAGGGGATGCAAAAAAAAACGATGTCAATTACCTCTCATCCTTATCTATCAGACATTTTTTTAAATGGCTCCTCTTCTCCTCTTGTCAACCATTGTTTAGACCAGCAGCCGCCATCCGGTGGTCAGCCAAAGAATTTTGATGGTCCGCAGAAAAATTGGGACATTATTCGCATTTTTTATGTTTTGTTAACCCTCTTCAGGCAACCCTGATACAACGTGCACAGAAGCCAGAGAGGCAGACAGCAGAGAAAGAGAGAGAGAGCTGTCAGTTGTTGCTAAGCAGTCCTTGAGGGTGTTTTCCTGACATTAAACAGTCGGCTGTGTGTGTTTGTTAATTCTGCTTATAAATCACTTAACACGTTGACTGCTACCCGATTTTTCTTGATTTTAATTATTGCCTCTGTAATTTCTAAGAAAGTTATCGAGCAAAACATCCTTATTTGATGATAAATTTAATTTTCTTTACAAAAATGGTTTGCTTCCTTAAATTCAGGACCAAGATGCGCATCCCCATCCATATCTATGACTATTATTTTTTTACCCCTAATATCGCATGAACCAAAAGTGCGTCACAAATATTGTTAAATGTGGGGATTTAGTCTGATTCCTATTACTTTTTTTTTAATTTTAGTGTTTTCCTATAGTTTTCGTGTTGATTTATTCGATTCTGACCTTCGTTTCCGTCGGAAATTGATTGGCCATTTTGAGGGTGAACGGTAACCAAACAAGCATTTTGCGACGAAAACGGACGTTAAAATTGAACGAATCAAAACATAAACTAACCTAACACAGCATACCTAACCTAACCTGAAAAAATGTTTCGTTAATGAATAAAAAATATAAACATATTCCCTTTATTTTTAAATGGGGCATACCTATCACAATTACGCCATCTAGCGACAGCTGGCAACGAGGATGCGAATAGCTTATTTGTGAGAGATAGGCCCTATTTAAAAGTAAAGGGAATATGTTTAGATTTTTTATTCGTTATCGATGCTCTTTTTTAAATACCCACAGGGGATCTTATTCTGGATAGTTTAACAAATCTTTTGGTGTATAATTTATAAGTGAGGCTTATCAAACGCGATGCGCAACTGTTGTTCCAAGTTACCAATTCTTCCTTTTGGGGGGGTTTTCAGATTCAAATGAAATAGGTAATAGACCCATAATGAGTGAGAAAAAGCAAGCGAATATTTTGTATTTCTTTAGTAAAACCAAAGATAATATAATTAATGATAATAGTAATACTTCACAACCGTGACACCCAGATTTAGCTAAGAAACCACTTGAATATTTACAAAGAATGCGTGAAAATATACAAAACAAGTAGGTGCTCTAACAAAAAAAAAAATGACTTGAAGATAAGTCCTTATTAAAG
Source organism: Ceratothoa steindachneri (assembly GCA_963969495.1). Classification (NCBI taxonomy): domain Eukaryota; kingdom Metazoa; phylum Arthropoda; class Malacostraca; order Isopoda; family Cymothoidae; genus Ceratothoa; species Ceratothoa steindachneri. The sequence continues at coordinate 22,765,195 of OZ018339.1, forward strand.
GCTTCTTATCTGATATCACTTCAAATAAAAAGCCGTATACGATTGGAGAAGAATTTATCAAGCCTTGCCTGGTACAAGCCTGTGAAGAGGTTTTGGGAAAGCAGACGCTGCACAGAAACTGAAAGTAATTCCTATGTCTGCTAACACTGTCAAGCGCAGAATTGAAGACATGGCTGATGATATTGAAAATCAAGTTATAAAAATGGTAAGAATTTCACCATTTTATTCAATTCAACCTGACTAATCAACTTACGTAAGTAACAAGGAACTTCTCCTTTGTTTTGTGAGGGTTGAGTGTGAAGGAGCGTTACAGGAAGAACTACTTTGTTCTCTCAACTTGCCGGGTAGAACAATTAGCTCTGAGATTTTTGAAGCACTTGAGAGTTATTTCCTGGAACACGGAATTGAATGGAAAAAATGTATTGGGATATGTAGACATTCAGGAATTGTTGCAAAGGTGAAAAATATTGGTCAGACATTTTGTCTACACACTGCATTATACATCGTGAGCAACTTGCGACGAAAAAATGTCCCCAGAACTACACGAAGTATTATCAGATGTTATTAAAAAAATAAATGAAATTCGACACAAAGCGCTCAATTCTCGAATATTTGAAGCACTTTGTGAAGAAATGGGTTCCCAGTATACTCACCTTCTTCTTCACGCTGAGGTGAGATGGCTGTTGAGGGGAAAAATACTAACCGAATGTTTGTCCTGCGTGTAGAAATCAAATTATTTTCCAGCAGCAAAATAATCCGAAATTTCAAGAACTTTTGTACGACTATGAGTGGCTAGCCAAGTTTGCATACCTGCCAGATATTTTTCCGCTGTTAAATGAACTAAAAAAAACCTTGCAAGGACAACTTATGGACGTGTTCACACTATGAGGTAAAATTGATGCTTTTCAAAAGAAAATAATGTGGCAAACGCGATTGGTTGAAGATGATCTGCAAATGATTTCAAATTTCGATGAATATATGAGAGAGAAGGATATCAACCGGAAAGTGGTACCCATTGTTCAACAGCACTTACAGTCACTGACAGAATTTTGGGGTTGTTATTATCCAAAGGAAGAAGATCCCAGGCATGGCAATATATGGATTATAGATCTATTTGCAACAAACATTGAAGATAGCAATTTATGCATGAATGAAAAAGAAAGCCTCATCGATCTATCATGCGACGACAGTCTCAAAGCTAAATTCCAGTCATTCTTATCAACACCTCATTTTTGGCTCTCGATAAAAAGTGAAGACCCACAGAACTTTTTTTTTCTGTAAAGCCTTCGGTATTTTCATTCGACTTCTGCAAAATTTGCAGTGAAAGAGTAGCTCTCTTCTCCATGGGATCTTCGCCAAACCATTTTAGTTCCCATCGTTCAGAAAGCTTAATGCACATCAGTACATTGCTCAAAATGACAGAAATAACCTGCTGATATAGTCAATCTGCCTTTGTTAATTGACGGTCCTATTCAATTAGTGACCACACACGATTGATGGTTTTCCACTTACTGATGTTGAAGCTCTCCCATCCACAAAGCGATTTATCCATTTATAAACACTAGACTTTTTGTAGGGATCCTTTCCATAAACTTTTATTGATTCATTAATAATCTCACTTTTCCGCAAACCAAGTTCGACCAAAACTTTATTTATGTTTGGCCTGCCTCTCTTCAACTTTGATGGAATCCATTGTATCACTGCAGGGTCCAAATTTAAAATGCTGCCATATCATTCAAAATCAGGCTAAAAAAAAATTATTAACGTCACTTAAAGCACATAGGTAGAAGTTTAAATCAGTGGTCAGAACTTTTAAGTGGTATTACGTTTCCTTGTAATATCAACATTTTGTAAATATTCTCGTATTCCTGGAGTATTTATATTTAGTTATCCTTAAAAGTTTAGGTTAAATGTATAAAATAATTAAACTTAAAATTTTGATAACATAATGTAAAATATTTTTAATTTTTTATAAAACTAAATACTAAGATCTTTCTCTTTATTCGTTGTATTTTACTATTTAGACTGTTTGTTGGGTGAAATATTTCTATCTATATTTTGTTTTGTTATATATTTTGGTGGGCTCTAATGTCCTTGTTACGGTTTTTATATTAATATTGCTCTTACACTTTATTATATTATATAACATGAGCTTAGTCGTTTCTTACATTTTGTAATAAATATCCTAAATAGGGACACAGCAATAAAATCAATTAAATATAGCGTAATATTTTACAGTATTTCAAGCAATTACTCTCGAAACTTTGTTTTCTTTAAAACAAACCTGCCAAATCTAACCAGCTTAGTTTTATATATTTATTTAAATTCTAATTGTGGATATGACAAATAATATTGGGATTAACAAACGGCAATTTGTTTTTATTTTTATCGCCATAATTAATTTTTAATCTAACGTTTAAGGAAAAATCATTGGTGCTGTTCTAGTGTGTGGTCTGCCTAGCAATGTGAATATTCCATTTTTTGTGATGCCTACCTAAAATAATTAGTTCATAAATCCCCCCCCCCCAAAAAAAGAAGAAATTATAAAGGCGGATTTCAAGTAGAGAATTGAAATAAAATACACACCAGTGACGTTTATTTTTTTTTTGTGCGAACGCTGAACCATCTCATTGTTGTGGGAGTGAAATGCAGGAGATAGAGAGTTTCGTCCTATTGTTCGCTCCCACCGCACCCTGCACATCCACAACACCCAAGGCTGCCAAACTTGCCGCTCAATAAGAAAATGATTCATTTTGTCTTTACTGATCTAAATAATAAAGTTAGAGGCAATCCAATTTTTGATGACATTCTAGAATTTATGTTCCTTTTTTTACTCGAAAGATCAAATCGAACTGCAATGAATATAACTGGAAAGAGAGGTGAAAATATTACGGACTGATACAATTTATGTAGATGGTGTATGGCATAATAGTTCATAGGTCATGCCTTCATCACCTCACGCCTTGACTACTGTAACTCTCTGCTTGTGAATCTGCCATCCTCCTCTCTCCGCCCCCTTCAACTTGTGCAGAACTATGCCGCCCGGCTTCTCCTCCGTCGCCCTCGCTTCTCTCCCTCGAAACCCTTGCTGCATGAACTGCACTTGCTTCCTGTCAGATCCCATACTCACTTCAAGATACTTCTCTTCACATTTAAGGCCCTAAACAACAAGGCCCCGTCTTACCTCTATTCTACCCTCTCGCCACGCCATGTCCCTCGGGGCCCTTCGGTCATCACATGCACTTCTTTTGAATATTCCCGTCCGGCCCCAGCTTAGCCTCTCTTCCTTCCTTCAGATAGCCCGATTTCTCCCCTACCTCGTCGCTTTTCATACAACCTCTCCCACAACTTTCTCTGGTCAGCCTCAAATTTCACAGGGTAGATGCTGACCTTCTTCTCAAGCCAACCACCCCGGATCGGGGCTGGGGAGAGAGAGGACATTGTTCCCTAACCCCTGAGCTCCGGTTCAGGATGGGGTTTTTTTAACAACCTGCTTCATCCCCACCCATACCTTCCTCACATCCCCTTTCCTCTCCTCTTCACATTCTATCAATTTTACGCCGTGTTCAAGGTGGAACCGCCATGCCGATGGACTGCCAGGCTACCAGGCGGGAGGGGTGGTCCCGAATGGTGGCGCGTGGCTCTGCCGGGCTTGTAAGCACCTCTCGCAGTGCGGGCAACTGCGAGAGGTGATGAGCTATTGCGTCCCGTATTAAAAAGAGGGTCACCATGCCCATGTATGACAAAAAAAAAAAAACCCAACACCCAACTTCCACAAGAAAATCAACGGAGCCGCCCTCGGGCAGCTCCACCGAGAAAATGGAGGTCCCCCCCCCCTTGTGCTTGCGCAGGAGACCCTCCATACTTCTTTAACCGGAGACGAGGCTTACTCCTCTCCTACGCCTACGGGTGTAGGGGACTCCCCCTCACCCCTTTTTCTGGGGGTGCTTTCGGGCACCTCCCTATCTCCAGCGGCAGTCCCTCCTTTGCTTTCTAAGGGGACTGCCAAGAAAGCCAGCAGGCAGCCCATTGCCGACCGCCCCTCATGCAAGCGGCTCGGTAGGGCAAACCCCCTTAGGGGGGAGAGGGAAGCCAGGCCCCTTCGGTCGCTTTCCTCAAAAGACCTGCTGGCAAGAATTTTAAACCTTGCTGGGGTCAAGGCCTGTGCCTCCCCACACAAGACTGGCGACACTGCCAAGTTCATTCCCCGCCCTCCTCTCCAAAAAAGAAAAAGACGAAGAAGACTCGGGGCTCCTCTCCATCCGTGACGGCTGCGGGGACGAATAGGTCTGCTGCCACTTTGGTAGGCGACCAAGCCAAGATCGGCACATCCGGCCCCTCTACCCCCTCGTGTGCGGAGCCCCTGACCAAGACTAACACCATGAGTGCACAGGGCGGAGCCTCGATGACATCGGGGCCCCTGATTCAGAGGTTACCTGGCGTTTTCGAGCACGCTGGCTTCAAACGCTTCCTCGTTATTCGCTCCACTGATGGCACCTTGTTGTCCAAGGGCAACATGATCCATCAGAGGAGAGGATTAGCTAGTGCAATTGGTAGAGAGCCGAAGGTGACCCGTTTCTCGGACGGGAGCCTTCTGGCGAATGCGGTGAATCCCGCCGAGGCGGCCAAGATAAGTGCTCTTCGGACACTTCATGGCACCCCGGTGAGTGTGACGCCGCACTCTACCATGAACTTTGTGAAAGGAGTAGTTTATGCGAGGGAACTCGTTGACTACTCCATTGAGGACATCACCCTAGAGCTGGCCGACCATGAGGCGGTCAAGGTCGAACGTGTGATGAGAAAACAGGGAGGGGCTTTAAGACCCACCCCTATACTCTTCGTCACGTTCGACTGTAACAAGCTCCGTGAGTCGGTGCGTGCCGGTTAGTACCGCTACCGCGTCAAGGCATTCGTGCCACTGCCACGGCGGTGCTATAACTGACACCGCTTCGGCCATACGAATCGCTCATGTAGACGTGCAAAGTCGGGGTCACCCGAAGTCTGTGTAAATTGCTCCAAGTTCACACACGATAAGTCCAAATCGTGTGTGGCCAAGTGTGTCAATTGCGGAGAGCCGCATCCTGCTTCTTCGAAGCAATGTGGTGCATATCTCCTGGAGAAAGAAATCCTGGCTGTTCAGGCCCAGGATAGACTCTGATCCGCGAGGCTAAGGACTTGGTCCTGGCGCGCCCGGCTCTGCCTGGGACGTCATATGCCTCAGTAGTTAGAAAGGCACCCTCTGCTCCTGGCCCATCCAGGCCAACGAGCACGGTTGTTTCCGCGCCCATTCGGAGCCCTTCTGCGAGCTCTACCCAACCCAGGTGCTTCCCTGGTAAAGCTGGCGGCAAAAATGGTTCATACCCAGCCCCAGCTAAAACCAGGGCTCCCCCCTCTTCCCCCAGCGTGACCGTTTCCCGCAAGGCGAAACGGCCACGCGCCTCCACCGAGTCGTTAGACTCACAGGAGGCAACACCCAAAGGAGATGGTCGCTAGGCAATCTTCGGGGGTTTCTAAAGCTGTCCCCCGAAAGGAGGACAGCAACAAAGGAGCTTTGGCTCCTTCGCCCACTCCCCGAGGTGGAGCGAGTGGCTCGGAGACGGTGGTTCCTCGAAAAGAGGGCCCCCCGCCTCCAAAGCCGCAGCGCCCACCTAAGGTTTCGATGTGAAGGGAGAAAAAGACTCGCATGGCGAGCCCAACCTCCCCCAATAAGTCTTCGAAGACGACAGCGCCTCCAGCGCTTTGTCCGGCCAACAGCGCCCGGGGTTCTGCCCCCGGGAAGCGTACGGCCATTCCCGTGAGGGTCTTCAGTTCGAGGAGGGGCCCGCGTCTCCTCCGAGCTAGGCCTGGAGAGCATATTCCTTCAATGGAATTGCCGTGGACTCCGGGCCAACTGGGAGGAGCTGCGGATGCTCGTCTCGTCCCGCTACCCGTTAGCTATCTTTTTGCAGGAGACCATGACAGGCGCGTGCCCCCTGCCCGCCCTCCTGGGGTACAAGGGTCTTGCGACGCCACCACCGCGGGATGGCCGGGCTGGGGGATACGCGCTTTACACCCGGCATGATGTCTCGGTTCTTCCTTTCTCTTTAGATACCTCCTTTCAGGCAGTGGCTGTGCAGCTGCACCTGGATAGGAGGTATACTATCATTTCTGCGTACATTCCACCGTCAGCTGACTTCGACGCGGGAGACTTCCGCCGCGTCGTGGCACGGTTGCCGAGGCCCTATCTCTTGCTTGGAGATCTGAACGGCAGTCATCCTCTCTGGGGAGATTACTCCTTAAATCGCAGGGGACAAGTTCTTGCCGATCTGATCGAAGAGCTTGAGATGAGTGTCATAAACGTGGATGAGTTTACGCATCACTGTCCGAGAACCGCTTCATTTTCTTGCCTTGACCTATCTTTGTGCTCTTCGGATGCACAGCCTGATTTTGATTGGGGGGTGGTCGATGACCTCCATGGTAGTGATCACTTTCCCAACCTCATCGCCGTGTGCCTGACTACTATTAGTAGGACGTCTGGCCGTTTTGCACGCCGACCACTCCCATGGTGGTTGGCCGAGTGTGAGACGGCCCTCAACCAGAAGCGTTATGCCTACATGCGCTATAAGCGCCACCTGAACGATTTCACCGTCGCTGAATTTCGTCCGGCTAGGGCTAGGTTCCTGTATAATTCGAAGCACGCCCGCCGCTCTTCTTGTCGGGCATACGTGTCTTCACTTAACAGAAAAGACCCCTTTAGCTGAGGTGTGGAAGCGAGTCAAAAGGATTCGGGGCAAGTTCTCGCAGGACCCCACTCCCGTTCTCCAGGAGAATGGGACCGCAATCTCGGACCCCGCGTCCGTGGCGGAATCCTTAGCGACCGCTTTTTCCGCATTCTCTAGCCGTGATGCTGCTCCGCCAGCATTCAATGCACGTCGTGATGTCGCGGAAGGCCGCCGGCTGGACTTTACCATCCCGGCGGAGAACCCTTCAACGACAAGTTTACTGTGAGTGAGTTGCGTTCCGCTCTCGCTTCTTGCGCGGACACCGCCCATGGTCCGGACGATGTCCCGTACGCCATGCTTCGACACCTGGGTGAGCGAGGCATGGCCTTTCTGTTAGATTTGTTCAACAGGATCTGGGTGGAAGGTCTTCTCCCAAACTCCTGGCGAATCGCTACTGTGCTCGCCTTTCGCAAACCGGGGACAGATCACTCTACTCTGACCGGTTTCCGCCCAATCTCTCTAACCTCTTGCGTGTGCAAGTTGATGGAGAAATTGGTAAATGTTAGATTAGCCTTTTTCCTGGACAGCGGAGGCCATCTGTCTTCCGCACAGTGCGACCCTCGCAAGTTCCACTCCACGTCGGATGCTCTGCTCCGACTGGAAAATGCCGTCTGCGAGGCTTTCCTTCGTATACAGCACTACGCCATGGTGTTTTTCGATCTGGAGAAGGCCTATGATACGGGTGGGGGGAGCCCTCTCCGGCCCAAAGGAGCAGGAAGAGGGTGTCCCGCAGGGAAGTGTCCTCAGTGTCACACTCTTTGCCCTGAGCATCAACGGCATCAACTCGGTGTTTCCGAAAGATGTTCTCGCTACGCTCTACGTGGACGACATTTCGATCTCTTTTGGCGCGGCCCAGATGGCAACTCTGGAGCGTCGACTCCAACAGGCATTGAACCGCGTCTCTCGCTATTCTGAAGCGCACAGGTTTCGGTTTTCTTTGGCCAAGACTAAGGTGGTGCACTTCTGCCGCCATCCACGGCTTCACCCCGACCCAGATTTGTTTCTTAATGGGGTGCGCCTGGATGTGGTTGAGTCGCACCGTTTCCTTGGTCTTGTATTCGACCGACGCCTCACCTGGGAGGCTCATATTCGCAGCCTTAGAGTCTCTTGTACCCACGCCATGGATATTCTTCGTTCCGGGACGTTCAGCGCTTATGGTGCTGATAGGGCTACTGCCCTAGTTTTTTATCGATCCTTTGTTCGTTCGGAGCTGAACTACGGATGCGAGTGTTATGCATCCACAGCCGAGCGTTTATTGTGGAAGATATATTCGATTTACCACACCGGCCCCTGCCTTGCGACCCGTGCCTTCCGCACGTACCCCATTGAGAGCCTGTGGGTCAATGCTGGGGAGATGCCACTCGCTCTGCGCCGCAGGCAGTGCATCACTCGCCTGTACACGCGAGCACCCCACCTCCCTCAGTCGCCAACAGCTCTGACTGCATCCGCAGCTGATCTCGACTGTGCCTTTGCCGCCGAGAGACGCCAGTCATACCCTAAGCCCTTTAGGTTTAGGGCCAGGAAACTCCTTCGAGAGTTAGATATAGCTCTCGGGCTGGTGGCGCCCCTGGTTTTTCCCAGGACGCCACCCTGGAGGGTACTAAATTTGGCTATTTGTCGCGACGCCTCTGCTCCCAAAGCTTGTACGGCGCCGGAGTTTTGCGTTCGACCTTTTTGGAGCACACCTCGTGTCACGCTGGAACCGTGCCAGTGTTTGGATGGCTCCAAGTCCCAAGAGGGGATCGGCTTCTACGCCGTATCTCCTCTGTTTAAAGTCAGTTGGGCTCTACCAGGCGCTGCGTCTGTCTTCACGGCCGAGCTGGTGGCAATACACCACTCGGTACGGGAGATTACGCAAAGTGCCCGGTTCGGAGACCGGATTGTGATCTATAGCGACTCACAAAGCGCCCTAAAGTGCTCTCGGGGCATTGGAATCTCCGCATCCCCTGGTTCGCGATATCCGTGACGCCACGGTTTTGGCGAGCCGGGTGGATGTCAAGATTATCTTCTGCTGGGTTCCTGGACATGTAGGAATTGCGGGAAATGAGCGCGCCGATGAGGGCGCCAAAGAGTCCGCGAGGACTCTGCGACCGGACCAGCGTTTCGCTCTTCCTCACACCAACTACATGGCAGGAATACGGGCAGCTTTTCGGACTGCTTGGCAAAGCAGATGGGAGACGGTCGAAGAGAACTTAAAGTGTCCTGCAATTGCGCCGCGACTGTTCCCATGGACCTATCCCCCAATGCCGCGACGGCTGCAGGTCGCTTTCTGTCATCTCCGAATCGGACACACTCGTGTGACGCATCGCTATTCGATGGAGTGCTCGCCTGCGCCTTTTTCCGACGACTGAGTCGTCCCCTAGGCTGTTCGGCACATTATTGTCGAATGTCCCAGTCTGGGTGATCTTCGCGCACGTTACCTGTCCCGTTACTGGGATGGGCGGGGTCGCTACCTCCTGTCCTTTGTACTCGGGACGAGTGCGTGCACATTGACTGGTGGACTTGTTGACTACTTGGGGGAGGCAGGCCTTCTCCCTTTCATTTAACTAGGTTTAGTTGTTTTTTTTGTTATTATTTTGTTATTGTTATTTCTTTTTATTGTTGTTTCCCCTTCAAATTTTTTAAATTAGCCTAGAACTAGGCTGTTTGTTTACGGCGACTTATGCCTAAGTGGGCAGTCGCCAGATAGCCCCTTAAAAAAAAAAAATCTGGCTCTTCTGTTCTGGTTAGTCATTTTAATGGTTTCTTTGCCAATTTCTTGATTAACCATCTTCTGGATATTCCTAGTCCGTTCTTATTTGACTGTGCTAATGGATCTTATATACTCCTCTCTGTGCAGCTCTACTTATCTCCTTTCTTGCCTGCGGGTACCTGTAATTAGGTACACGCATTTGTTCCGCACAACCCTTAGTCTCCTTTTTTTGTGTCCTTGAATCACAAAAGAGGGCGAAAGTGGGGCAGAGCAGCGTAGATCTTACAAGTGCATTGTAGATCTTCTTCGTATTGCTCTGTCAGAGGTTCCTGAAATAAATAGTCCTTACAGCGGCCGAAATTTTCTAAATTCTATCAGTGAAGTGCTTCCTGTCCTGGTTGAAGTAATTTTCTTACAGAATACATTTCACTCCATAGTGTAGGATTAGCACCTATTCCCCATCCTGACATTTAAACCACCTTAAATTTCTCTTGGTTCGTTCTTATCTTCCATTTGGACTCATAGATGTTTAATCTTTAGATTTCTGCCACCCCCATCCGAGCTTGCATAGGCTCGTTCCGCCCTGAACAAGCCTTGAATCATCCGCGAATTGAATATTAAGGCAGGAGGGGCTGCCAGGGGCTACACATCTGCAGTGTATATCGGGTACAGAGTGGAGGAAAGACTTTTCCCTTGCTTGCACCAGACTTAGGCATGATCTTGGGACCGTCCATGCACTTAGTTCCAGTCCCAGGATCTTGAATTGCAGTCCCCTTTGTCATACCTTATCAAATGCTTGTGATACATCCAGCCGAAAGCCACCCACACTTGCCTCAACATTCAATACACGGATTACTTAACCTAGATAATACAAAGCCCCTTTAAGAACGAGACTATGCAGGTTTGAATGACGGTGGCAGAAATCGAAAGATTAAACATCTACGAGGCTAAATGGAAGATAAGAACAAGCCAAGAGAAATTTTAGCTAGTTCAGATTGGAAAGAGATAACTAGCAGATGTCAGGGTTTGAGAGAGGCACTATCCCTACACCAAAGAATGCAATGTACTCGGTATGAAAATTACTTCTTACGGGTAGACGAAGCACGTCACTGATCGAATTACGAGAGCCTTGGCCGCAGTCAGAACTCTATTCATGTTCAGAAACCTCCGAGAGAGCAATCAGATCTACAATGCATTTTTAATATCTACTCTGCTCTACCCAGCTTTTGCTCTCTCTTGTGACTTGATGACGCAAAAGAGGAGAGTACAGGTAGTGCAGTACAAATGCATGTACCTAATTACAGGAATCTGCAGGCGAGAAAGAAGACCCACAGAAGTCGAGGGTAATTATATTGAAAAATAATAAAACACTTTTCCTCATATCTCGTTTCCTTATATCCGAATTGCAAAATTTATTGACCGTCCCTCCTATATTACGATTGATTTGGATTTTGACGAGTCTTGATGATGATGCTCTTTGTTTTTGACACATTCCTGTGTATGGTTCGAATTTTATCTTGTAGCTGCATAATCGGACACAATCCTATGGATTGTTTATATTGTAGATGCATGATATGACACAATCCTATGGATGTATTTAGTGGGTGGGTTTTGACAGATGCGGATGACCGTTGATAACCCCTTGTGGCTTTTGTCATCCGTAAAAATTATGTTATGTTATGTTAAGAGCTGCACAGGGAGGCGGGGATAAAACCCATTAAAGCGGTCGTAGAAAAACGACAAAGAATACATATGCCGGAGATGCTGAATGAAGAAATGAACAAAGAGATCGTGGAAATGATTAACCAGAACAGAAGAGACAGAAGCCATACAATATTTCCAAGATCCCCCAGCCTTATGGCTAATGGAAATGTGTTAAAACATCGGAAAAGAGGAAAGATTTTCACTGTTTAATTGAATTATTATCGAATTGGAAGAATACCCGATTACGACAACAACCTCACCAATTTTGACTCAAGAGGAAGAAACACCACTAAAAAGAAGGAAAATGACAAAAGACAACATACACTACACAATATAGGAAATTAAAAACAACACAAAATATTACAAATAATAATAAAGTAATTGAATCACAAAACAACAAATGTGAATAACACAAATAAGAAACATTAATTTTTTTTAGACTAAAACCATGAACTTGAACGCTATAAAAACAAAAATAACCAAAGATATACACGAAAAATAAAATAAATGGAAGTGATCAGTTTGATCGCCAGGCACCTTGCATCCCTTTGCTATCTAACATTACCTTCTCTTTTCACCACTTTTATTTCTTTCCTTCTATCCCACAAATCTGTATATGTGTCATAGAGAGCGACATAGACATTGTACTTGCTCTTTAGTTGCATCAGGATGACAGCGATATGTGCGTATATGGCTTGGATAGTAAGTTCTTTTATCGCTTTTCTTTGTCAGGGAGAACCCTCTTTGACCCCTCAAGGTTGTCCATATTGGACCCCGGAGGAGGTTGGGATTCATTTTTACGTGTCCTTCCTCGAAGCCTATTTTTTGCCAGGGAAAAAGAATCTTTGGTTTCGAAGTTTTGATTTAAGGGCCTACCCATCCTCATGTGCCTCACCTCGAACTTTGGAGTACTGCATCCAGAGTACATAGAAGCTGTTGTGATGGTCCCACTATGGTCCTTACTGGGCCCTAAGGGTAGAGTGTTATGGCCTTATCTAAAGGTTTGCAGTTTCACACATTGTCCAATAGACGTATGACGACGAGTTTCGCCAAAGTGACCCAGTCCATAATATGTTTTCCCCGACGCCTAAAATTAGGCGGACTAGGTTGTAAATGGTAGCTTCTTTAGTGGAGGAATGGGCTAGAGGAATGATGGAAGGGGTAAGTAGGCCAGAGTGGGTATTATAGCGCCGTAAAAACGTTAAGCTAGCTATTTCTGGACAATCCCTGGTGGGTATGGGCGGTGGTCCGGCGGTCAAGGAAAAAGGAATGAGTGAGTAGCGGGTTATCCGATACTCTTTCTTCCTTTACAGAATACCGTAGGAGCTCAGATGGATACGTCCGTGACGAGCAAATGTCAAGCAGTGATGATATTCTTGGATTGTTTTGGCAAGAGTGGTGAAGGTGTTTGAATTTACTGAATTTTCTTACTAGCCAGCCACTCTACCTCTCTTGTGTGAGGTGGACGGCCCCTAGAAAAACCACCACGCTCCCGGGGGGGGAGGAGGTCCACAAGTCCCTAAGAGAGATATTGGGTGTAGTGCGTGTTTGTGTGAGGGTTGGACAATCTATAAGTAGGTGTTTGATGTTGCCTGGGCTTTGAACGACTTATTCTATTTTTATTAAAAATATATTCGGTCAAAGACCAAGTACAAAAGAAGAGATTTGCTTTACCTGTACTGGTGGGAGAAAAGTCATGTTCTCTTGGAACGAAATAATACCTTAAATTTGGTATTACCTTTTCTACTTGACAAATTCCATCAAAGCTATTAAAATCCTATGATATTTCACCTGCTGCCACAGCATAACGCGACCACGAGCAAAGTCCGAGATTCAATTGGTATGAGGGTATAGTGAGCCCCTGCAGGAGACATCGTTGGAAAGTGCCGAAAAGGACGGGGGGGGGTCATTTATCTCAAATGATCTAGCAGACGCTTCATTCGAAGTGATTGACGAGGAGATGAAGGGATTAACGGATTTTCTTGTGGCGGCAGACCCGAGAAACGCCCCTATGAATGACAAGTTACCAGATACAACAACAAGAGTGGACCTCCGAAATTAAAAATAAGAATAAAAAAAACAAAAACACACCAATCAATATGGCTAGGAGGACCTAGCTCCACCCAAAACATTTACAATATGAAGACTCAAATCAGAGGTGGTATACTTAATCAATGAACACCAATTAGATGAAAACGGTGCGCCAAAGGTAAACTTTAAGAGATATAAATAGAGCAATAGGGACAAAACCAAGAACAAAAATAAGAATTACAGATGAAAACGGTAACTTAATCCAAGAAGTCCACGAAATAAAAGAAAATTCCGACCTATCTGGAGCTCAGTTTTTTCAATTTAACCAGAAAAAAATGAGGTATTCTGTGTAAAAACAAAAGCAATGGTCTATGAGTTCCTACGGAACAATATCGATAGGATAACTCCTTCCCATTCAGTTGACTCAAACAAGGAAGAACAAGTGGGACCCGGGGCCAAAGCAACGGAAAGGGAAATAATCAGAGGAATTCCCTCATTCAAACCATAGGTGCCATAACTATCAGGACTAAAAAGGTCCAGCCCCACCAACGCCCACAACAACATCATTACGGCCCTCAAAAATGTTTTAAGGCTAGCCTGAACACGAGCTACTTCCCCGATGCACTATTTGAAAAAATAATCCAAGGAACTTATTGGATCACATAGAATAAAATAATATGTTCATTAATTTCCCGTGTGGATTCCGGAAGAACAGTGATACCAACATGGCCCTCATAATAATAACAATAAAAATAACACAAGCGTAAGGAAACATATAATATATCGACTAAGTGCTAAGAGACGTTGAGAAAGCCTTTGATAAAGTTAGGATCAAAGGCTTAGAGTATAAAATCCTTAATCTCCAAATGAACAACAATTTGTAGAGAATTATCTGCGCCTACATCGCGTAAAGAAAAACCAAGATCGTGATTAACGAGCCACCAGAATGTGAAATGGAAGCCGGAATCCCTCAAGGAGGATGTTTAATTCCCACGTTATATTCAATATATACAGAGGACATGACTTTACTAGTGAGACCAGAGACAGTGAACCTCCAGTTCGCGGATGATATCAGCCAATAAATAATATCCCGTCGCAGAAATAAAAGAAGGCAAGCAAGACTAATGATAGTGGAAATAGAAGACATCAACAGGTTCGAAAAAAAAGAGCAAAATACGAACAAACATCCAGAAATTCACTAATTGCGATCGCGAGGAAAAAATGCTGATAAAATATTTGAAGGAGAAAGGTACTACTATAGCTCCGAAGATAAAGTTTGGGGTCTAGAATAACATCGAAAGGATAAATAAGCACTCAGCAGAAAGGATGCGAAGAACAAATCCAACTCTACAACTCCTGTATTCACTCTGGGGAATCTCTGTGAAAAGCAAGAGAAAAATATATATGGCTTTGGGAAGGGCAACACTAACGTACGCCAAAATAATAATGCATACGATGTTGAGAACAAAACAAAGGAAATGAAAAAGTACAGAATAATGCCCTATGAGTGATAACGAACACCAAGAGAATTGAAATCAATAAGATTCTCAAGTAAAGGCCAGAAGATACATATATAGGAGAAAATCCACATCCCAAGAGCATTCGCAGATCAAATCTATATGACTGCTAAAATTGATTGTGATACATATTTCTCTCTCGTATGTCCTGTTCTCGGAAAAGGCGGCAAAGTAAAGCGTTAGTGGGCCAACTGCCAAAATATTTTTCGCGATACCCATTCAAATCTAAATAGGTTTCTTCACGTGGAAACTCCAATGGGAAGTGAATTGACATGAATAAGTGCCAGTGCCAGTATAGAAATCGGAAGTAAGAAGAAAAGGGGAAAACGCCCTTCAAAAAATCAAGGTAAAGTGGCATTGGATATAAAAAAAAATTTTTTTCCTTTCCGCTCCCCCACTATAACACTCATGCTGACTAAATAGACAGAGACAAAGGACAACAATGACGACATGACGGGTGACACCCTACGAATAAGTCTAAGGGCTATCTATCCCCGAGAGGCCAAAACCTGACAGTGGGGAGGTCTTTGAAAAGGTTTAGGGGGAGCTGAGCGTCGCACTTGTCAGGCTAATAGACACTCAATTTGGGTACACGGCAATATGTCAAAAAGAAGCGAACGCGGAACTTCGGTCTCATCCAGAGCGACCAAAATGTTCAATAGAATTAACTTGACTCCGAAAATTGCACTCCAAATACAGGATCGTAGAAGCATCATATACAGACAGTTAGAGATCGCAGAGATCGCAGAAGAGATAGAACGAAATCATAATTGGGCGAAGGTATCCGAAGTGATAAAATTTAAAGAATACACCCATATATTCAAGGTCACCTTCCAGGACATGAGCAGGGCCCAAAGGGCAAAAGAACCTGGTTTCCTACTCCTTCACGTAAAGGTATGTCCGGACCAAATAGAGAGGAAATAGTTTCGGAGATACAAAGATGCTTCAAATGCTATAAATATAATCAGCACACCGTGAAATCATATCGGCAAACTCGCGACCTCTAATCGATATGTGGTCAAGCTGGCCGCGTATGATGAGACTGCAGGAGCAGTAGACGCAAATGTGTGAACTACAACGGTGAACTTCCCTTGACCTAGAATTATCATCAATTAATCTATCTGGATTCTCATCTGTAAATATTGAAGTAAAATGCTAATTAAGAACCTCTACTATTTCCTCACCAAATTCTTTCAAAACCCCTTTATATCAAAATAGGGTCTATTTCATCACTGTTAGATTTGTTTTTGATTCTATAATAGCTAAATAATTATTTTGGATCTCTATTATTATTTTGAGCTAAATTAATTTTTTCCGCTCTTTTGCTCATCTTAATATCTTATTTAGTTCATTTCTAGTCGTCCTATAATGATATAAATTGTCAAAAGTACTCTGTAATCTCTGGTATGCCATTTTCTTCTCAGAAATTTCCCTAGCTATTTCCTGATTCCATCACAATGGATTCCTACATTTCTTCCTAATAGCCTTCATTGAAATACACTGCTTCTGGACTATGTTTAATATAGTCTTAAAAGTGTCTCACATTTCATAAGTATTCTTTCCCCTGAATTCTGTATCCCACCTAATCTGATTTAGCAAGTTGCGTAATTTATTGTAATTGCCCATATACAAATTTGGAGTTTCCGTTGAGTTTGTTGATGTTCTTTCTACCTTTCACTATTCCCAAGTTAAAACGAACCATCTGATGATCACTATTTCCTAATGATTTCCCGACAGTGATCATCATTTAAAAGAAGCAAATCTAATATATTGGCAGCCCTTGTTGGCTTATTAACAAATTGAGTCCAAAAAATGATCATCGAAGCATTCTATAAACTTACAACTTGTTCTTGTATATCCGCGGGAAATTATTTTGCCACTTAAGCCATTTATTCTTCCCCCCACCCCGTAAAAAAACGGGTCAAGAAATATAAACTTCTTTTATATTTCTAATAAATACGCCAAGCTCTCATCAGCAACTGTTATAGCAAAACATTCCCCAATCCTCAAAGTAACGTGCACGCTTTTGTTTATCTTCTACACGATCTTAAAACTCGTTGCAAATAATTACACTGGTCTGCGTCAAAAATGTTCCTAAGGGTTTCATAGGTTATTCTTAATGAAATTTGTTTCCTAAATCCAAATCAAGCATTCATATGGCTCAATCAGGTCTAGTTTTTAAGATACATACCAAGCTCCCTAGATGGCGTTAGAGAGCTCAGTCTCTAGCTGACCGCGAGCGCGAGTGGTTGTGTGTTGCTTGCTCACTCTCCAACTAAGTGTTGGTTTTTTAATCCATGACTTTTCTCATCTATGAGCAGTGTTTAAAGTGTATTTCTAAAACTTTATTTATCTTTGTGAATTTTTTTCAGGCAAATACATTAGCAAAACTCCTTATATTTCATAAAAATGAATAGAAAGTGTAAAAACAGTCCTGAAGATTTTGTTTTGTTTGTGGAAAGGTAACTTTTAGTGACCAGCAATGCACTATAACGCCGTTAGTAAAGTTCCTTTACAATGCATAAAGCTAGGTGATCAAGACAAAAACTTTGCTCCACATATGTGCTGCAAAGCCTGTGTCATAGCCTTAAGACGCTGGAGTGAGGGCAAAACGAACTGTTTGTCATTTGGTGTACCTATGGTGTGGAGAGAAGGCAAAGACCACATTACAGACTGCTATTTTTGCATGACAAATCTTAAAGGTGAGATAATTACTTTAACAATATAGTCCCTGACAAATCTAGAAATGTTTATACAAATCTTTTGGTAGCCTATTAAAATTGTAATTGTGTATAAAAATAGTGTATTATGCTGGTAGAAAAATTGTGGTTAAACTTTATATAAAAATTGATTGTATTTAAAAATTGCAAATTTACCTGGTATGAAAAATGTGGAAACGAGGGTCGAGTGAATTAAAAGTATGTAAATTAAGTATGCGAAACATTTTTTCAGGTGTCAATAAGAAGAACAAACACACTGTAGTCTATCCTGATGTTCCTTCTGCCATTAAACCACAACCACATGGTCTAGGAGTTCCAGTTCCTTCTCCACCTAAAAATACTGAGCTACAAGACAATATAGAAGATATAGAAGTGGATGACACTGACACTTCGGTGACATATCAGCCTACGTCTACAATGACTTTGCCAAGACCACTCACTCAAGGTCAATTAAATGACTTGACTAGAGATCTTGGTCTTTCTAAAGAGAACGCACAACTTCTTGCATCCCGTCTTAGTGAGAGCAACCTCCTCTCTCAAGAAACTACATACTTTTGGTTCAGAAATAGAGACGAAGAGTTTCGAAAGTTCTTTGCAGTTGATTCTTGCAGCTCTTTGGTGTATTGCAATGATGTAAAAGGTTTAATTGAGGCACTTGGCGTTCCTTACCAACCAAGTGAATGGAGGCTCTTTATTGATTCTTCTAGCAGAAGTTTGAAGGCAGTACTCTTAAATATTGGCAATAAAATGGCATCTGTACCTATTGGCCTTTCAGTTCAGTTAACAGAAAGCTACGAAAATATGAAAGTATTGATTAATACAATCAAGTACTCTAACCAGAACTGGTTAATATGTGGTGATCTCAAGGTAAGATATATTTTACTTTATTGAACTTGTTAAATATTTCAAGGAATGTTTGTTTCTAAATACCAATGACAGAAGGATATTATACGCATATTAGTTTCTCCCTACCCCTAATAAACTTAGTGAAAATTGCCTATGCAAAAAATAGAAGTTCTTAGAAACCATGTACATCAATATGCATCAATATGTTTTCTTTCAGGTTGTGTGCCTTCTTCTTGGGATGCAAGGAGGCTACACAAAATATCCATGTTTCATGTGCTTATGGGATAGCCGGGCGGATAGTCTTCACTATAAGCAAAAAGACTGGCCATCTCGAGAGGCATTCCAAATTGGCTGCCACAATGTGGTAGCTCAACCTCTAGTCCCTCCCAAAAATGTTTTACTGCCTCCTCTTCATATAAAGCTTGGCCTGATGAAGAACTTTGTCAAAGCACTGAATAAAGAAAGCCAAGCTTTTAAGTATCTACTGAAAAAATTCCCACAAATCAGTGATGCCAAGCTCCATGCAGGCATATTTGATGGTCTCCAAATTAGAACTCTGTTAAAGGACAAGCATTTTTACACCAATATGAAAACCAGTGAACAAGAAGCATGGCGAGCGTTTAGTAATGTAATCGACGGTTTTCTGGAAAATAAAAGAAGCTCAGAATATATCTCATGTAAATGAGCTTATGAAAAGCTTCGAAAAAATGGGAGCTCGCATGTCGATAAAAATGCATTTTATCCAGTCACATCTTGACTATTTTCCGGCAAACTGTGGAGATTATAGCGAGGAACAAGGAGGAAGATTTCACCAAGACATAAAGACGATGGAGACAAGATATCAAGGACGCTGGGACATCAACATGTTAGCTGACTATTGCTGGTGTCTTAAACGCGACGAACCAACATCGCTTCACAAGCGGAAGTCATCAAGGACTTCTTTTCTTGGAAAATAGTTTCTTTGCACTCCTGGGTAAGCTCATAAGTAGTCTGTAAGTTTAAAATTAATTAAAAGAAAGTCGAATTAAGTCGGTATTTTTTTTATTACAAGTAATTGTAATTTATTAAATAACTTTTATATAAATAAGGGATTTTTTCAAAAATGGCCCTTTTCTAAAAACAGTAGTGCGCTGTATCTCAAAAACCAGACCTGATTGAGCAAAATGAATGTCATATTTCAATTTAGGAGAACAATTTCGTTAGGAATCACTAAAGAAAATCGCAGGAACAGAAATTTTTTTCAAACGCAGGCCTGTGTTATTATTAATTCAAGAAATTTCATTCTAATAAAGAGCCAAGAAGGGAAATTTTGTTCCCAAATGTCAATAAAGAGAAGAATGTACTTTACACAATGTACAATAAGCCTAAATATTGAATTAAAACATGTTTAAATATTTATAAAATAAGTATTAAGGAATAAATACACAACTCATAACTTAACAATAGTGATGTCCTGACATAGATACCTAATTTAATTTAATACCTATTTTTTACTTAAATTTTTGTAATTGCCCATTTTTGACACACACCAAACGTTAGTTAAGTATATAATATTTAGAATACGTAAGTTATCATAAGTAGAACCTTCACATAGCTATTTATATTCAACAGCTTTTATTTTTGAAACCATCAGCACTAGTAGAATTGACATCATCATTTGTAAAATATTGCAAATATTGCCTATGCTATTTGAACACAAAAATTTTTATTTACGAGAATCAACATTGGGAAATTTCATCTGTTCACGTCCATTTTCCTTCAGCATATTATTTTGATTTGTGTTATATGATCCTGGGTAGAGATATTCATTACATGTGAATGCAAAATACATGTTAGGATCTTCACGTTGAGCGGTTTTGTGCTGGAGGCGTAAGATATGGTTTTATCGTTTCAGCTTTCTCACCTATTTATCGTTGTTACTTTTAACGATTTTTCGTCGTCTATGGAATATCATGGTCATCGTTCGATGTGGGCCTGAGCAATTGATGTATTTTTGGCTGGTGATTTGGCAATATTTCCACGAATGGCCTTCAAGGCTGCATTCGGAACTTATTAATTTATCCTGTTTGGGGCAGTTACCGGTGATATGTTCCTCCATTTCATAGCATTCGAAACATATTTGGTTCATATTAATAAATATGCCCCTCTTAATGTTCGCCGGAGTGATTTTCCTGCTAAATGCAAGTGATCTCTTTTCCCCTATTATTGTTGTCATTTCGGTTGTTTCACATCTTAAACACGCCTGTCTGCTCTTTGAATTTAACGATCTCGCTTATTTCACTGGTCAACAGCCAAAATGGTTCACATATGAGATTATGCTCGCACAACTAAATTTATATTGCTAAATCTGAATCTGATATTTGTTTTGTTCTATCAGACTGGGTTTAAAAAAAATCAATAGGTACTAATATTCAATATTCCGTCACTTGTGTCGTGCAACAGATATTTAACCCAAAACAGATCAGCTTGTCTAATGTGACTGTGCTTACATGACTAATTTCACATTGTTGAGTATGATTTAAATGTTTTATTCTACTATCAGATCTACTTTCTTAAACAATAAGAAAAATAGTAAATATGATAACATTAATTGTCTCACATGGTACAGATAAGCTCATAAGAAATTGTACCAGAAAGCATAAGTTCAAATCCTTTATAATTGACAAAATATGAAGTTCTAAAAGTGCTCAAAACTTCGAAATTTCGTTTGTACAGCTGGCTCTATTATCGTTGCAGCGTCCAGCAATAGTCGCCCATCATGTTAGGACTGAATTGTCCCTGACATTCATCACTAATGTCTCTAAGGTTATCTGGGAAAGAATCAATATGAGAGTGGAAAGAAATGCAATTTCAAGGACATCCTTGATCCCAATACGTGATAATTCTGCAGCATGGTTGTAATGATTTCTTTGTAGTTGGCAGCACGATAATTTCTAAGTAAAAGCATTGACACATTGACAAATGATTCCCATGAGTTTTTCTCCAGTGGGTTCAAGGCCTTGGTGAATTCGCTATCATGAACTAGTATGCGAATCTGTGGTCCATTCAAGAGACCTGCTTTCAACTTGGTTTCGGAAACAACTACACCACCTAGTTTCTGACATAAGTATCGAAACCCAGCACCAGATTGATCCATAGTGTGGAAGAATAAGGAGAGAGAAAAAGAATTCGCCCCTTCCCCCCTGACTTCCCCAGTTCGTCGTTAACCGCTCTAAATTCGTCTGCCCTATATACTGCGAAAATTAGAAGAATGGAAAGACCATTAAGAGGGCATCGCGACTTACCGCTATGGACCCTTATCTATACCCAAGGCAATTGAGGAAGTCTGTTAGCGATGAATCTCTCCCCCCGTCTAGATAATTCCGGAGTATATATTCGACACTTCGGAGTTTACAAGCAGATTGTCTCTAAAGCCACCCTCCAGTACGTTAGCCGTTAACGTATTCGTTAGTCGAGAGGGAATTGACTACATTCTCGTCCAGAGAAGAATTGAGTGATTTTCGAAGAACCAAGGAAGAGCTAGTCGTAACTCAATGCTATTCGTGGAGATAGTTTTAGGCGCGCTTCAGCCCTTTTCACTACGTCTTCGAATTTTAAGGATCAGAAAAGCCATCCCCGAAGCATCCTCCGTTTGCCTCTTAAGTATAAGAGGCCCCCATCTTCAATTTCCCGAAGTTGGATTGAGCGTCTCATTAGACACCCACAAGTTCAAGGTCGAACTTCCCTTCCTGGTCCTACTCGCCGTACATCAAGGTAAAATGGATTTAATCCCCGCTTCGTCACGCTCCTCCCACCTTTACCGAGTCGAACCTCAAGGATTTCCTTTGCTCCAGAACTTGCATAATTGTAAGGTCATTTCTTAATTAATTATCCCTCAGTTCAAACTTAATTGATAGTGTCAATCATCTTAGCCGTGAACCGTCAATACTTAATTGAATTGCCATTTAACTTGCCCTGTATGTGTATGTAATCTTTAGTCCTATTTAAGTATATTTTTATAGCCGTGTTTGAATATTCATTGGCCTAGCAATTAGGTATTTAAAGCATCACCAGGTGGAGCCTTAATTTCGGATGGCCAGTGTGCGTATAACAGCGTACACCTGGTCATACCACCACACATAGCCTTGATTAACTCTTTAGCCAAACCGAGCTTTAGATGCAGTGGAGGCAAAAATATATTTTCTGGGTCTACAAGAGGATTGTAAACACAGTTGAACCTTCCAGGCGCATCTCTAATTCTTGTCGGCAATTCCTTTCTCACATAACGCTCTGCATCAGCTCTGCTGTCTCACAAACAAAAAAAGCACGTGTGCTTTGTGTAGACACTCTAAAGGCCCAGTAGTAAACGGACGACTTTGAGATCCCCACATATCTTTCACTGGTGTTTCTCGTACTCTACAGCAGCTAGCAAAATTTTCATTGTTTATAACTCTCAGCCATCTTTGCTGCAAGTGCTATTGGGACAGATGGAAACCGATTGCCATTGTGTAAAAGAACAGCTTTCAGAGTCTTTTCCAGAGTCTATAAACAGCCTCCAACCATCCGACTTGTATGATTCAGACTTTCAGAATTGTTGCATGAGTTACGGGTATTGCGTCCTCACAGTAACAAAGGTTGTTTGCCATCTTGAAAAATGCAGACAGTTCTCTATGTCAGTAACGAGTTGTAGTGATACGCACTCCATCTTCTAGCAGGTTACGCTGCTTTAGTATAGATCCCAGAACTTCAGCCTTTTCTTTGGACAAGTCTTGGTCCCTGATGAGATCATGAAGCGCTTCTTGAATAAAGAGTTTATGACTGGTATTTCCAGAGTCATCCTGGTAGTCGTCTTCATTTGAGGTAGAATTAAAATCGGAATTACTCATCAATTCTTGTTCGGTCGGTGGATTTGGGACTGGGAGCTCAGCGCTGTGCGGAACTGGTCGGATTGCAGAAGCAATATTGTGGTACTGCACCTTGCCTCGTGTTTTGATGTCACTGCTGTGGTCTTTGGGTTCACGCCATATCATTGGTACCGCAAACGGCATTCCTGAGCTACGTTTACCACACATTCACTCGCTCTGGTGGTTGACACAAGACTTACAAGCTATATGAGATGCCCATTTCTTGTCTTGGTCACTCAAAGGACATTTGAAGTAACTTTTGTAGTTCAGTCGAACAGCTTTTGTGATTGGTTTCTTGATGTTACCAGGAGTGAAGACGCCACATATGTAACAAAAACGATCATCATCGTTCACGCACTTGCCACGTTCCATGTTTAGTTAATTTCAGAGCAATTAGAAATTAGGCAGTTAGATATGCACTATCATGAACCAGCAATCTGAAACAAACAAAAAGCACAAATTAGGAAAAATAAATTAGTGTATGAATAACTTGACTTTTGTGTATAGAAAGAACAGAGAGGGACCACTGTATGCGATACGGCAGTCAGGTAGTCAGAGAGGAGCGTTGCGGAAAATATTTACGAAAAGGACAGCGAGAGTAGATAGGTCCGTGACTATACACTGAAGCGATGTGTTGTTGTGAGGGTGTAGATTATGTGGTATTGACTGGGCGAGGGTTGGGGGCAAGTCAGGAGGGGGAGGCTGACTGTTCATCCGTAAACGCGTTATTCATGATGTCTATTGGTTTATGCGAAGAACGGTACGGGCGGCGGGTGTTCGTGGGCCGCAGGATATCGCGGCGCCATCGCGTACCTTCTCACGTGTAGCGAAGTGTAAAGTGGGTCTGTGGTGAGTTTGTCGAGTTGTTTTGTGAGTCTGGTGTGAGCGTAAGTGTTGAGAGGAGCTAGTTTGTTGTTGTTGTGTAGTGCGTCCATTCTCGAGTACATTGGCAAACGGCAAGCGCGCTTCAGAGCAGAGTTCTGAATGCGCTGAGCCTTTCGCTTCCACGTGTCGCTCGCAGCTACGAGCGACAGCGGGGTGTATGTGAGAATGGGACACACGAGGGCTTTATATAGGTGTAGTTTTAGTTTTTTACTCGCAGGGTAGAACCTACCCAGCGATGCGTTTGTGCGTGAGGCTCTTGCTTGTATTATGTTCTGGTGTAAATTGAACCTGAGGGATTTGTCGAAACTTACCCCCAGGATTTTGGTGCGCTGAGTGTATGCGAGCCTTGTTGGGTTTTGGTGGATCATGTCTGGTGTGTGTGAGTAGATTTGTAGGTTGTGCATGAAATGATCTCTAGCGCCGTAGAGTGTCATCTGTGTCTTCTGAGGATTCGTGGCAATCAGCCATTTATCCTCGTAATCTGTCTTCTCGTCTAGTATTCTTTGTGCGTGGAGCGCAATTTCTTCAGGGGCACGGCCGCTGACGAGAATGGTCTCGTCATCGGCGTAGGCCACTATGTATGTGTGAACACAGTTTTTTGGTGAGCGTGGGGTGTCATTTGTGAACATAATGTAGAGTGTGGGTGCCAGTACGCTTCCTTGGAGAACGCCTGAGCGTGGTGTGAAGGGTCTTGATAGGGTGTTGTTGTATCTGATGTGGCAGCGCCGTCCAGTGAGGTAGTGCGAGAGGAGCCTTCTGGTGCAGAGAGGTAACTCCGTGTTGTTGGCGAGTTTTCAACGGAGTCCCTCGTGCCGCACCTTGTCAAAGGCCTTCTCCACGTCCTTACTGACGGAGAGAGTCTTTTGGTGTATCTGTCGTTTCTTTTGTATTCTGTCGTGAACGATGGTCACGGCCGCCTGAGTGGACCTGCCTCTCCTGAACCCGTATTGATGGGGGAAGAACCAGTCCCTCTCTTCCAGGAACTCCCGTAGACGGCAGTTAACCATGCGTTCAAGTATTTTGCCTAGGTGCTCTAATAGAACAATAGGCCTGTAGTTGTTTGGGTGTTTGGGGTCTTTGTGTTGTTTATGTAGGCCTGTAGTTGTTTAGGTGTTTGGGGTCTTTGTGTTGTTTATGTTGTGAGAGACTTTGAATATTTTGGGAAAGTGGCCTGAGGCTAGTGAGGCATTGAATTGATGTGTGAGTGTAGGGTATATGTCTGCGGGAAGGTTGTGTATGAGTGTGGCTGGTAGACCAGAGGGGGCGGGGGCGCGTTTTGGTGTCGTTTTTATGTAGTGTTTTGTTTCCTCGACGGTGATTGGAGTGGTTAGTGTAGACGTGTAATCGAGCACCTCCATTGGTATCAGGGGAGCAGGCCTTAGCTCGTGAGCGTGAGCCCGACACCACTCCTGGATTTCCTGGAAGTGCTCCTGCGCATGTGGTTTTGGTGGGTTGTGCGTGTGTACTGTGTCCCAATGGGACCTGAATGCGTCGAGGATGTCATTAGTGTCTGTGAGTGTGTGGTTGTTTTTTTGAGTGTAATTGGCTTGGATGGTTCAGTGCCCAGCATCCTTTTTACGTGCTGCCAGAAGAAGGAAGGGTCCATGCAACGGGTGTCGCCTGCAATGCGGACGACCTCACGCCACTGCCGGTTCCTATCTAGCTGCACGCATTGGAGGATGCGGGCACGTAGTTGGTTTATGTTGTGTTGTCGTTGGCCTCTGGTGTAGTGGTTGTTGTACTGTGTGATAAGTTTCTGTGTGTGTATTGAGAATGTGAAGTGTTTTATGCAGGTGTAGTTTTTATGTGGTGAGTGTAGGTTACGTGCGGTGGTGCTGGTGTCTAAAAGTGAACAGCAGTGGTGGTCTATTAGTCCTGGATTGGTGTCCTCCAGGCCGAGGTTATGTGGTGTGTTTGTGGATATGTGACTCCTGAATTCTGCCCAGTTTGTGTTTTTGTAGTCATATAGAGGTGATGTGGGGATGAGTATGGGAGATGTGGATATGAGAAGGCATATCGGTATGTGGTCAGATAGTACTTGGGGACCGGGTGCTATGTGATTTTAGAAACGTGTGGCGTGGTCGTTGCGGAAGACCACATCCGGGGATGTGGTGCCTCCGTGCAGGCCGAAGAACGTGGGGAAGGCAGGGCCGATGTGCTTGCGGCGGTAGCGCCGCAAGGCACCGGCCAAGTAACTACCCGCATCGTTCGTGTTGTTTGAAAGGAGTGTCGGGTGGAAAGCGTTGAGTTCCCCCGCAAAGAAGATAGGTAGGTTGTGGTTTGATAGGGCCCGGAGTGGGACTTCTAAGTTTAGCTGTATACGTGGTGGTCTGTAGTGTGTGGCCACTATTATGGGGCCAGAGCTTGTGTCAATTTTGCAGGCTAGAAAGGAGGTGTCATGTGTGTTGATGAGGGAGTGGTGTATGTTGCGCTTTACTAGGATCGCAGATCCTAGGTGCCGCGCCTGTGGGGATAAGTATGTGTGATAGCCTGCAATGTGGAGTCTGTTGTTGGGAGGGTGTAGGCTGGTAGAGTTCAGGAGTATAATGTCGGGTCTTTGTGTGTTGAGTACCCAGTTGGCGACCGTATGGCGAATACCGTGCCAACTGCGTATGTTTAGTTGTACTAGGCTAAGTCAACCTATTGTCGTGGTCTGAGTGCACGAGAGGCTGACTTACCTGGTATCGTCCCCTTCTCCTTGGTAATAGCCCAGGAGGCATGGGGGGCGAGTACCTTGACTCGTGTAGATGTTTGTTTCGTGTGGGTCACGGTGGTGTTGTTGGGTGGGGGAGCTTTAGTGGATGGAAGAGTGTGTTCTGTGGATGTCGAGGTGGTGGCTTTGGAGGGGGGGTGTCTTGGTGGGGGGAGTTTGTGGCGGAGGTGGGTGGCGTAGAGCTGAAGGATGAAGGGCTAGAAGTAGTTGGAGAGGTACAGATTATGAGAGGAGGGGTGTCGAGGGAGAGAGGAGATTGGGTCGGCGGAAGGGTGGAAGGAGGGGGGGGTTGAGGGAGAAGGAGTCGGAGGAAAAGCAGTTGAAGGAGGGGGAGTTGAGGGGGAAGGAGTCTTAGGTGAAGGAGTGGAAGGAGGAGGAGGAGTGGAGCGAGAAGGAGTGGGAGGGGAGGAGTAGGGAGCGAAGGAGGAGTGGAGACGACAGGAGAGGGGGGGGGTGTTTGTCCCGTGCCTGTGTGCGCGGATGGGGCTTTGGGGTGGGTTTTTTTGGATTAGCACGTGGTGTGGTGGACTGCGTGGGTGTTGGGGTGACAGTGGGAGCTTTGGGAGAGGGGGCGGAGATGGGTGGGAGAGGGGTGGTGGTAGTGGAAGGTAGGCGGGGTTTTGATAGAGAGGTGGAAGAGGTGCGAGCAGGATAGGTGGTTGGGATGGAGGCGGGAACAGTGGCTAAGGAAGGTGCAGGGACAGGACAGGCGGCGAAGAGAGCGTGATGAGAGTGGGGGGCGGTGGTTCCCTGCGGGCAGGGGTGTGTACCCGTCGGGGTGGGGAGGAGTGCGGGTCTGGATGTGTGTTCGTCTATTAGAGCGAACACCTTCTCAGGGAAGGTGATCTGCTCTATGCCGTTGGAGGCGAATAATGTGTTCAGAATATTTGCCTATAGTCGAGGGTCGCCCCTCGACATGTCTTTTCCCACCTCTGAGAGCAGGGTGGCCAGGTGTAGTTTAGTTTTTGTGTTGTCGCTTGTGTGGTGTGGGGTGGGGGTGGGTGTGTAGAGTGGGGTGGGCGTGTAGAGTGGGGTGGGGGTGGTTGTGTGGTGTGGGGTGGGGGTGGGGGTGTAGAGTGGGGTGGGGGTGGGCGTGTAGAGTGGGGTGGGGGTGGTTGTGTGGTGTGTGGGTGTTGGTAGTAGTGGGGGTCTCTGAGTGTTGTGAGCTGGGGTGGGGGGATGGGATGTGTGGGTGAGGTGTGGATGCTGCAGGGGGGGTTGGGTGCGTCTGGGGTAGGGCAGGGGAAGCAGGCAGCGTAGCGCCGGCAGCAGCGGCGAATGTCATGGTGAGCGGAGGTGGGGCGGGGGCGGAGTGTATGGTTGTGTGTGTATTTTGTTGTGGGCGCCGGATGGCCTCCACGGCGTCGTGTCAGGCCTTACTTAGGTAAGGGCACCTGGGGTTGACGGCGACGTGGTCGCCACCACAGTTAACATAGAGGGCTGTGGGGAACGTGCAGGACGTGTAGTGGTGCCCCACTACGCTGCACTTTGAGCAGATTAAGTCTGCTGAGCATGTGCTGGTGTTGTGTCCGGTCTTGTAGCACCGCTGGCATTGTGTAGGTCTTATGTTGTGTTGTTCTTCTATGTGTTGTGGGTTTGTGAGGGTGCCGCAGACCTTGATACCTTGGTCTAGCAGCACATTTTTAGTGGAGTCACTGGACAGTGTTATCACTGCCCAGTTCTTCGATCTGTTGAAATACAGATCTTTGATGACCTCCTCTCCGTACTCCTGACGGAGATGTGAGCGGAGGTCATCGTTTGTGAAAGCCACCTACAAAGGGTTGGTCCTTGTCACTCGAATCTGGTATCTCTTTAGGATACCGTCAGCGAGTCTAGTCTTTAGGTTGTGTGTGTTGAGTGTAGTGGTAGTATTTTCATGGAAAGTTAGCGCGTCCTCCTGTGAGCGGAAGACGAGCTTGTGGCCTGTGCGTAACTTTATGATGTTGGTGATCGGGGTTTCGTGAGTGGAGGCTAGGTTTAATAGTGTGTGGTGGTCGATTGTGGCGGGTGTTGATTCTGAGGTGTGTGTTAAAATTAAGTGAGAGGTGTTTGCCATTTTTTAATATTGTTATTTTACGCTTTACTTTTTGCTTGGGCGAACCCCCGCCCCGCCGATGAGGACCCCGTGAACATGACTCGGATGTGGTGAAGGGTGATGGATGAATATGGACCTGGTTGGGCTCCTCAGAGGGTGTAAAAACATGGCGAACTTAATGATGACTGAAGCCAGAATCAACTGACTCTAGTCGGGGTGCCGCCCCCTCTATTGGGTTTGGGTTTTGTATGAATAAAATAGTTCACCAAATATATAGATATGCTGGTTCCTTAAAACTGAGCCCGATACAGCTATACAAATGTCATTATTGAATTCAGTGCATACAATTACCCAAGAATCAAACTATTTTGATCCAGAACCATGGGATTTTTTTTTTCTTTTCTTTTCGACCAGTGTTTTCCGCCACGACTGGTTTTCTTCAAGTTAACGGGAATGTTTTTGCTCATCTCAACGTTCTGAAAACTCTTCATTACTCTTAATAATTATTTATGCAAGAAATTTCAGTCAAATAATGAGCCAAGAGGGAAATATTGTTCCCAAATGCCCCCCCCCAAAAGAGAATGCTGTTAACACATGTAAATAATCTTAAATATTCAACTAAAGCCATTTTCTTTTATATTTATAAAATAGTATTAAGGAATACGTAACTCATCAGATGGAAAACATAAGAATGAAGCATATAATGGAATAGTTGAATTATGATTAGATATGCTGATTAACGTGGAATCCAAAACACTACGTATCTAATCCCAAGTTCTTTATAATTGTCAGTGAGGCGACTCATCTCTGTCATAATATATATAATCTTTCATTAATGCTGTTATGTGAATTTCTATGTTGGTTTTGTAAGATAGTATTAAGGATATCTTTCTTACAAGAATGCCAATTGTGAAAATAGCAGTTGCAATAATAATAATGCTTGGTTAATTATGTCTAAGGTGTCAGCAAGTAGTAAGGCTGGGTAAGACACAATCTGACTAACCATAAGGTTGATGATGAGATACATAATTAAAAAAGGACATAAAAATCCACCAAAATATACTTTTGTGTTTTGAAGTTAGGTTTGCTACGCATCTTGAATATTAACAAACTTAAATATTAGGAAAAAAACATGTAAAGAGTAATAGTTAATGTATATTTTAAAATAAAAATTTAAATATTTTTATATTTTATATTTACAATAATATTTATTTATACATTTAATTCATATATTATGGGATAACTAAATAAAATATTCTATGAATAAATAAATAAATAAATAAATATATATATATATATATATATATATATATATATATATATATATATATATATATATATATATATATATATATATATATATATATATATGAGGAATTAAACCACATTCTCCGAAGACAATTTATTTAATCCCCAATCTTTTCTTGCGATATTGCATTAATTTTCAGCATATATATATATATATATATATATATATATATATATATATATATATATATATATATATGAGGAATTAAACCACATTCTCCGAAGACAATTTATTTAATCCCCAATCTTTTCTTGCGATATTGCATTAATTTTCAGCATATATATATATATATATATATATATATATATATATATATATATATATATATATATATATATATATATATATATATATATAACTTAAATCACCTGACACGTGATATAATGGATGCATTTAAAGGCCAAAAGAAATAAAAATTAATTGGCATCACGACACTAAGGAAGGCTGACCATTGAAAGCTTAAGAAAATGTGAGGGTAATACTTCAGATTAGGGGCGCACGGTAGGTGGCGCTGTTAGTAGGCTGCAATATATGTCTTATGACGTCATACGGTAGCTTCAAATGTGACCAATCACGGCGTTATATTTATTTGTTGTTTTGGGGGTTTGTAACCTTGATTTTGTATCATTTACTAAATATCTGCTGCGACTCTGCTCGTTTAGGGTTTTTTAAGTTAAGTAAGGTTTCTTGATGTCTTTTATTGTGTTTGCTTTTTTGTTTTCTTATTTTTTGTTTCGCTGCGAACGATAACAGCTTTTCACTGGCAAAGTCGTAGCTATAAATAGGTCCTGCTGGCAAATGTTTTGGTTTCGTCATGCTCTAGTTGTTCTTCTTCGTTATTCGAATTCGGGTTTCTTTTGTATAACCGCAAAAAACATTTGGATTTTTTAGAGGCACATAAACTAATCGAGAAAACTATAAAATGCCCGAAATGCAGTGCGAATTAAAATTTTTCAGAAAATTTAATGTTTCGTTGCGATAAAATATATGTAAACGAAAACAATAAGCAACAGCGGTGCCGTTTCAAACAATTAGCCCGTAGGGGTACATTTTTCGCGGGTTCCCATTTCGTAATTAATCATTTTCGTTTCCCCAAATACTCAACCCATTCCACACCCAATTATACATTACAGTCATTATCAATATCACCATTCACAAAATCAGTCATACATCATCTACCATCAATCCCAACACCACCCATAATGACCCTCTTGCCATAAAAAAACATCCAACTTCTGCCTAATCACCATCAACTTCTGTAGCATTACTAACAAAAGAGCTGCATTTCATCATACCCTTGAGACATATGACGTGGCCATTGTTATAGGAACAGAGACTTGGTTCACACCAGACATTCAGGACTGTGAAGCCTTCCCAAGAGACAGCCCCTATAACATGACATTATACAGGAAAGACCGAAAGCACAGAGCTCGTCATATTTGTTCATAAGTGAGTTATCTGTATTGGTATATGATATTCTTAGTTCTGTTCGGTTGTTTCTACCACTTTTTCCTTTCGCATTATCCACCTTTTGTTTGGTTGTTTTACTCGTTGGTCCTTCAGTTTTTCCCTCAAGTTTCTTGACTCCTCCAATTGTTTCTTGGTTAGATCAGGACGTATATAGATCTGATTGTGGATAGGGTTGCGAGCTATTGCGTAATTCTTTGGCCTTGATCAATATCTGTTTCCTCTCACTTAAGCTGGCCATTGTTATCCTGAGTAGTCGGGCACGTTCACAGTTTGGCTTTCCCATCCTTTGTGCATTATTGATGTTGATCTTAAGTTTAAACTCTTCCTGAATAAGTTCAGTTACCCTGTTTATGTCACCCTCCTTCGAGTTTGTCTCAGGTAGATTATGCATGATAAGGTTATAAGGTTGAATTTCCTGGCTTCTTGGTCTTCCATCTCATTCAATTTCAGATCTACTTTGTCAGTCAATGATTTTGTTACTGTGTCAGTTGTTTTGCTGACTATTTGCTCCATTAGCTGTTCTTCAGTTAATCTCCCAAGCCCTGTCTGTTGAGGGTTTACCTCTAAGCACTGCTGTGTTTCCTCTAGTCGAAGAATTCTGGCTTCTAAAGAGATGATGTTGTCACTCAGTTCCCGCACTTTCTCTCCTAGGTTCATCTTCACATCGCCTAGTTTTTGGCTCACCTGGTATATTTTCTCATTTACCTTCTGTATTTCTCCTGTCATTGCTACTATACTCTGGTAGAGCTTTTTTGCCCCCCTTTTGCAGTTTTGGCAGTACCAGTGGCATTCGTCTGGTTCATCTGTTAATACTTGGTACAGGCTGTCAGAAACTTTTGCGCATTTCGTGTGGAACCAAAGTACACATATTTCACATTCTACGGCCTTGTCACTCTCTTTTACCAACTCACCACATTCACCGCACTTATATGCTTCCCCTTTAGGGGTTGTGTTATCTTTATCCATGTCTTTCTTATTATTTGTGGTATTTCTTTTGCCGTTACATTGGGTTTTAAGCGTACTCACGTTAGCGCCACGGTGTCCACCTTCCGCCATCTTGAATCTTTGTTTACCTTTTGTTTCGACCTCTCCGTGGCGGTGTTTTTTTTTAAAACCGGGCAAAATTGGGGGTCTTCGTGGCGAAATAATACTGTCCGTTTATATTACATTCGCTTCAACAATAACTAAATTCCTTTTCTTTGTTCACAAATCGTGTTCAAGTTTAACAAAAATCAGTCAAAACACAGAATTTGTAGGGAGCTTTGCTCACGTCCATCCGCAGTCAAGGATGGTCTATGGATTATAGACGAATATTTGTTTTATAAAGCATTAGAAACAACCACGAGCGGGGCGGACATTTTTTATTTAGTTGGGATTTGTGGCAAAAGTTAAACAAGCTTCTCCACAAATAACTACAACTCATTGCATGATACATCGACAAGTGTTAGCAACAAAAACTTTGCCATTGTCAATGAAAGCATTATTGCAACCAATCACTAAAGCTGTAAATTTGATCAAATCAAAGCCACTAAGGAATTGGGGCCCAGTATGATTCACTTTTATTTTATACTGGAGTAAGATGGCTTTCCAGGGGTAAAGTTTTAAGAAGAGTATTAAAAAGTGAGCTTGAAATATTTTTCTCTTCTCATAACAAAAATGAATTTGAGTCACTCTTTTAAAATGTTGAAAATTTGCATAAGGAAGTGGTTCTTCCATTCCATTCATTGAAAAAATGGAATCATTCAAAATGAGATAAAAGCTTTGTTACAAGAACATAGAAAAAAAGAAAATGTACATGTTTCCAACTCTCTGTACTAGAAGAATGCACAGACGAAGGTGTTGAAAATGTTGATAAGTAGTATCCCATTATAAAAGAGCATTTGGAAGATTTATTTCATGAAATATCTTATTTTCTGGTCTGAGAAAATGAAAGAGCAATGTTTGGTGTTGTGAAAAATTCTTTTTCACAAACGCTGCTGAAAATATCCAAGAAGAACTCATTGAAATGAGTAATAGTTTTGAGGCTAAAAGTGAATTTGCATCGACACATATCTTATCCAACATTATCAGACTTGGCGCTTAAAATACTACTCCAATTTTCCATAACATATTTGTGTGAATCCTTTTCCAAACTTCTGCTCATAAAGAGCAAGCATCGAAATAAATTGAGCCTTGAAGATGATTTTTGTTGTGCAATGTCACCCGCACAACCAAGAATAAAACTGCTAACCGGAAATAAGCAAGCTCAGCCATCGCATTAAAGGTAATAAACTGAATTTAACATTTTATTTTTAAAATTTTTTTTAATCTTAATAAATGGGTCGAAGTTAAAATTCTCACCATAATTGGGTCGCCACCAGAAAAAGGTTGAGAATCACTGACCTAGTGAGTAACCGCCACTCACTGTTACTAAACTTGGAAAAGCGTCCCCTGCGATCTCAACCTGCCTCCTAAAATCATTACAAGGTTCGGAAAAAAGGGCGCCTTATTTTTGGTGTCTGTACCTTGCAGTAACCACCATAACTAACGTTAAAATAGGCCTGGCCTAACTTTGTTCCTCCCTTTTCTTTTCTTCTCTCTTCCTTCAAACAGATATCGAGACAAAGGGTGAAAATATTTGGGTGGCAACAAGAAACGAACACTGCCAATAGGCTGTAGCATCCAGAAACAAATTTCAGCAAATCAACCTGCACATTTCACGTTTTATACACTTGAGTACACATATTGCAAAGGTGGAAAAGGGTTTTTTGAGAAATATTTGGTATACCCCCTTTTTTGAGATCAAAATTTCTTTTCTTTTTTTTTAATTTTCGAACCAGAGTTGTTAGTTTGTTGTTATAAGTGCTTCTAAATACATTAGAGATGAGTTTAAACTGAAGGATAATGACAAACAAGTGAGGAGTTCAACTTTTATTATCTAATTGATACATTAAAATTAAGTTTGTCTCAAACGACGGCATGAAGTTATAGGTGAAAAGGTCACCAATTTATAAAGGGTGTCGCCAGGTTTATACGTGAATGGGGATCGGTTTTCCTACCGATCCCCATTTCCCTAATCTATATAACAGGAAGAGCGGCTACGAAACCAGACATCTGCCTAGCATTTAATTACTACATTTAATTACCAACGTTTACACTACGTTACTACTTATACATTTATCACTTAAAAAGTAGATAATCACATTATTTATATTAGTTACCGCATACTTTTTCCTTTTTCTTACTTTTTACGTCGTCCCCCTTTTTTTTTTTACTTCTAGCACTACATAACTTGGTCACCGGCGAAGTCCCAGAATCACTGATTGTAGGAGCAAGCAAACTCCTGCAGAAAAGGGAGGGCCATTTCTGGTCTGCGTACCCGAAGCCAGTAGCAGGGCCCTTATAGGACTAGGAACATATTTACTCGGATGACCAAGGAGAGTGCGACCCGGCATAGGCAGGCGATTTAGAAATAGGATTAGATAGGTGGTTCTATATCTCTCTAAGGGATATATAGGGGTTATTTTTCAGATAACCCCATTCCGTTTCCAGCTCAAGAAGAAGTGCAGCAAATTTTTCAAGATTTAAAAATCCCCTTACAGATGCATCGAGACCCCACAGTAGGTGGAGTTAAAAGTTACCAAAACGACTAGTTGTTTTCATGTCATTCTGAATATCAAACATTCTTATGTCGGGGGCGACTGCTTTGCTTGCCTGAGCCAGTCTAGCTCTTCTCTCGTGTACTGTTAATGCAAACCTTTCGTTTGATTTCACATAGGAATTGTGATAGTGTTTTTCGCGCGTTAAGTGATTGCTCGCGTACGAGTTCTTAGGCAGCTTACGTCGAAAGTGATATTGCGTTTTGCAGTAATAAGTGAATTTTCACTCGTTTCGTGCGCCGGTAGCGAGGGTGAACTTGTTTCGGCCTCCCCCTCCGTTTTCCTCATCGGACTCCTTTTGAGGTGGACCAAGGACCTGCAGGCTGTCGAAAAGCGCCTGCACCTAAGGTAAAGGGCCATATTTGTTTGGGTTATTTTTGCTCTGGACAGGGACTACTCTCTTTGACTAGCTCTTTTCTCACTGGTGAAAAATATCACACACTCACACACACACACACGAACACAGCCAAACACACCGAGTCTTCGCCAAAATTTATTTTTCCGCACCCTATGCGGAAATGGAAAAATTAATGAGGGAGACTCGGCGGATACCGCTGAGGACCCTCTCCGATGGGCCCAAGCCAGATCGGGGGGAGGTCTTCGCAATCACCCACGGGGAACTAGGGGTAACGCTAGTGAGATTAATTGACACCCACAATGGTTATTCGGCTATCTTCTAAAAGGAGAGCGACTGTGAAGTCCTCACCTCCCAAAAGGGGGCAGAATCCCTAAAGAAAATAAACCTGAGACCCCACACGCCTCCACAGATTAAAACACACCACAGCATCATTCTTCGCCGCCTCGATCCTTGGGTCGGTGGCCACAACATCGAAGAAATTCATGCTGAGGTTGAGAAAAATCACTCTTGGGCCAAAGTAGCGGAAGTCCTTAAATTCAAGGACTACACGCATGTCTTCAAGATTGTGTTTACTGATTCGGCAATGGCGGTAAAGACTACGGAGGGGGGTATGCTCCTCTTCAACGTTCGAATCTGCGCCGAGCAGGTCGACTCTAAAAATATTACACTTGAACTCTGACGGATGGACAAATAAACAGACAGTGTACGTAAATGTATTAAGACAATGCGACCCAGACGTTATATTTATTTCCGAACATGGAATAAATGACGCAAACCCACTAAAAATCTTTCCCTACGAAGTCTTGACCAAAAATCACAGCGGATAACGTTTGATGGATGCGCTATAGCTGTGAAAAGAGGTCTTGACTTCAGATCAATAAGTGGACTCGACGAATCTTACCTTGCTGTGGAGGTCTGTACGGCAGTGGGACCCCTGGTCCTGGCAACTTCTTGCAGCTATGTGGTCACGGCAGAACCGTTCTCTTTGCCGGTGTCCTCAATGCAAGAAGCGCTGCCTCCGGTTATACGTCGACCAACCCAGCAGGCAGGAATCTCGAGACACTTATCGATAGACACATTATGACTAGAATTGGACCAGACTTTCCCACATTCATCACTCACAGGTCAGCCACCAAACCAGACATTGTATTAACAAGCAATATGTTCCCATATAATTACTTCATTGAGCCGGGCCCTCCTATTCCCAGCAACCACCAGGCTATCCTTATTAGAGTCTCAACCTCCCTCATTCAAATCCCTATCCCAGAGCGAAAGAGCTTCGCTCGAGCCAACTGGGATAAGTATAAACAACTCCTCGAAAGTTATAACCCAGAACCCTTAAATAATGCCTCCCTAGAAGAAATTGACGAGGAGTTGGATAAATTAAATGAAAATTTATTAAAAGCCGACAAGGAAGCCGTCCCCCGAGTTAAATTTAAAACTCTCCCTGCCCTCTCATGGACCCCTAGAATGAAATCCATCGCGAGGGAGTATAGGGAACGGATTAATGAAGTGAACCTCACTGGCCCCAACATCAACACACACCGACAAACACGACTCATACGTGACGAACTAATGACTCTTATAAGGGACCAACAGAATGTACTCTGGAATAATTTAATTGACGGACTGAACGTAGAAACCGACTCACGTACATTCTGGCAGACGGTTAAACGACTAAAAGGCGGACAACCAGCAAAGACTATTAAGCTTAGACGTGATGACACTGAAATTTCTGACGTGGAAAGAATCGAAGAGGAATTCAGACTCTTTTGGGCATCTATATTTAAGATATCCCCGGAAGAGAATGATGACTTCGATTTGGACTTCGAAGACGGAGTTATTAACGACCTGAATGATCAAATACACAGAACCCACCCTCACCATTGTGTATCACAGGATAGGGAAATGGAAGGACTCAGCGGTAGAATTACTGCTGAGGAACTCTCAATGACCTTAAAATCCTTTCGACAGCAAGCACCGGGGCGTACAGGACTGACGAAGGAGAATTTTATTCGAGCCCCGCCCAATATCTTATTGGGGCTCATGAATATCATGAACGCATGCCTTAAATGTGTGTTACTTCCCTGACCACTGGAAGGTAGCAAAAATGATATTCATTCCAAAAGCCGGTAAACCACCGGACAGTCCAGCTAACTTCAGGCCTGTATCTCTCCTAGAATTTCCAGGGAAATTCTTGGAGAAGATGTTGGCCAATAGGGTAAATACGTTCCTCGAGAATAATAATTCTCATAACAACCAACAACATGGCTTCCGAGCGAAGCGAGGAACAGACACGGCGCTAGCCGTAATTACCGAGAAGTTGGTAAAAGTAAAATCAGAAAAACGTTACGCAAATCTGGTGCTACGCGATGTCAAAAAGGCCTTTGACAAAGTATGGAGGAGAGGCCTACAATACAAGATCTTACAACCGGGCCTCAATCCAATACTTGAGAGGATTCTTTGTGACTACGTGATGGAGAGGAGGGCGTTTTTGAGTATCAAAGGTTATAGCGGCCCTGAGTTCGAACTCAATGCGGGGGTGCCGCAAGGCGGGTGCATCAGTACCCTGCTCTATAACATATACACCATATACCTTCCCTAACCTTTGACTGAGGGCTCCTTGTACGTCCAATTTGCGGACGACATAACAATGATAAGTACGGGGCCTTATCGGAATGCGAATTTCATGGCACGGAGTACGGCAGTGGAAATTGAAAACATCAACTCTTTCGAGAGAAGATGGAAGATATCCACAAATGCCCAAAAGTTCCGTGTAATTCCACTATTCCGAAGGACACTGGCAGACATCCGTGTGGGAGGTGCACGCATCCCATCCTGCATGGAGGGCACGGTTCTGGGACTACATATTACGACTGGTGGGTATAGGAATCATGTAGCAAAAACTACACAGAATGCACGGAGGGACTTGGATGAATTTTTCAAATTCGTAAACCTGAGCACCTCCAACAAACTTAAAATCTATAATGCGTACATTCGCTCAAAGCTCCTGTACCCCCGATCCCTATAAACGTAGTTTCCAAGACCCAAGTCCTTAAACTGCAAAGAGTCCAGAATAAGGCAGTATATATCATTACGGGAACCCGAAGGAGGGGAGGGAGAAGGCAGAGTGAACTCCATGGGGAACTGGGGATGACCCCCCATAAACGTGGAGCTTCACCTCAGAGCAACCAAAATCTGGGGCAAGGTGCATCGGCACCTCCCTCTCGAGTTTGTGCTCGAACACATTGTCTTTGACAATTTACGTCACATAAGACGACCAATATCGTTTAAAAGCAGCAGACTACCGAATGACATTGACGTCGACCCAAAGTTCACTTAAAACTAAAAAAAAACCTATTCACAACACAAATCATGAACAAAGCCAAGCGAAGTTAGCCACTGAATTAGCATTTGCTAAATTTAGTTCTAATAAATACTTCCCCAAATTTGTGTGCGAAATATCGCCATAAAACAATAACAAACTAAACAACACATAACAAAAAATCAAATTCTGGGTGTAAAATACTCAGAAATGAAGATGAAAATCTTCTACAAGCCACGTAGAGAAAAAGATAACATCTACAACTACAAAGGCTTGAATGCCCAGTGCATTACCAGATGATATATTTATATATTGTAAAAAAAAAAACGCAAAGAAAGCCAGTGATACCCTTTCACCAGGGATCTGTCTTTCATACTACCTTTCATTTTCACTTTCCTATAATTTTCCCCTATTTCCCCACTATTTCTCCTACTAAAACGCTCTTCTACTATATTCCTCACTTTTTATGTCCAATGTCCAATGTCGGGGGCCCTCAAAGAAGATAATTTCCCGTGGCCTCCAAATCCCTAGCTACGCCACTGGGACTCCGAACAGATTTATTGTCAATTGTCCAGAAAATAATAACATAAGGAATGTAAGTAATAGGAGTGCTGATGTCATTCTGAAACTGTACTTGATTATGTGGTGCAATTTTGGTCCACGTATTATAGGATGGATATTTGTTTGGTTGTGAATGTGCAAAGAAGGATGACTATTTGACGTTAGATTTGAAAATTAATTATGGCAATAAAATTAATAACAAATAGCCGATTGTTAATGCGAATATTTTTGTCATATCTATGGGGTGGGGGTTGGGGGTGGAAGATGTTTGGATGACTTCGTTGGTCACCAGATATATTTATATTCCACCTAGTTTTGTGATCCTCTTTGCTATTGCGCTCCCCATAAGATTTTTGCGAAACGTTGATAGTTAGACTGGATTTGGGGGATACGATAACGTTCCGATAAATTATTACTCGAATTCAAAAGGTAATGATGAATATTTATGGCTGGGCGATGAGTAAAAATTCTGATGTGATTTTGCCTTCGAGCAAAATGGTGATGGAAACAAGAAGATTGCAGTTCTATTTATTTAGTGGCTGTGGGTAGCAAATGGAGGAGGAGTTAGAATTAGATTGATTATCGATTTCACGAGCTTATCTTTGATGATGCTCAAATACAACTCTCTTAATGTTCGTGCTTTGGTAAGATGAATGAATAAAACTCATCTTGATGTAAGATCAGTTGCGCAAATGCTATCTCCTAATGCGGAGTAATTGACTTGATTTGTATGACTCGCGAGCGATATGTGAAACTGCTCCTCGAAATGATTTCTCTCCTCCTCGATTTGCTCGTTGTATACTTGGACAGATTTACAAACATACTGATATATATACATATACAATATTTTTAAACCCTTTTCTCTCGTGAAAAAATATACTGAAACGGTGAAATTTGGTCAAACGCTTTTTTTCGTCTTCATTAACAAAAATAAAAATATAATATTGTAGTTGTAATTTGATGCTCACCGAGTGTCGTTGCCATCGAGCTAACCCATTTTAAGGTTCCCTTTTGTAACCACAGAATAATTAGTCTCATTCTCAGTTTACCTTTTCGGGAAATCAAAATGGTAATGGTTCTAAAATATCCTGTTGCATGTTACAATGTTTCATTTGAGTCTCTTTTGTTTCGTTTCACACACACATACATTTATTAACATTGGCTGAGTGTACACATACTACTTCATGGGTTTGTGTGTGCACCAGTTATCGATGATTAAAATTTGGGGAATTCGGTAGGTTTATGTAAACAAAACCATGGTAGTGTTTTAACGAATTTTAATTACTAAGAAACCTAGTATGTATTTATTAAACATGCCATTTCATTGCAAGGACAATAACGCCCGCCAAAATATAGGTGCCATAAAAGGCGCCGAATTTGAATTTAATATTGCTTACCCAACAACCAAGCTAAATAGTAAAATATAACAAATAAAGAGAAATATTTTAATATAAATTATTATAAAAAAATAATATATTTTTAAATTTTATTATTAAAAATTTATATTAAATTAATTGATACATTTAAATGTTATTTTAAGGGATAACTAAATAGAAATATTCCATTAATACGAAGAAATCTACAACACTGTATTTCTAAAAATTTGGTAAATGTTTGAAAAATGACCCGCGTCTATTTTGTGGATAATTCATATGGTTAAGATTCATTTTAACACAAATACGATTTCGTAATTTTCAAATACAAGCGTTTTTATTTCAAAAATTGAGGTAAATATGTAGATTAGCTGCCCGGCCGAAAAAAGAATTGTGTGTAAATATTATCGTTCACTCGTGTCGGAATATTCATGCGCGTTTGAGTCCTTTTCGAATTATTATTCTATAAACAATTAGGATTATATACTGGGGGCTGTGCCCCACAGACCCCCCCTCCCAATTTAATGAAACTCAGGATCATCGTAGTGTAGTTCCTCCATTGTGCTTACCCCCACACGAGCCGTCAACTTAAATGTACTCCAAAAACGTGAAACATTTTGGAACACGGTCAAAATAGTACGTCCCATCGTTCGCGCCGATAATCTACATATTTACCCATATTATTATGATAACTTTGAATCTTTCTGCGTTATTTTGACCTCGTTCCTTCAACTTTTGCCCTGATACTTTCACCAAGGTCTGTGTTTCGGAGCTCTAGAGGCAATTTGCGCATGCGTGTCTTAGCGATATTCAACCAATACCGTGTATTTTTAGATCTACAGGCTGAGCTTGATCTTGATTCCCAGGCCTACAAACACATTCCGACCTTCCATACGCTATCCATGAAATCTTTCACTTCTACAATCATTCGTCCATTGGTCTGGTCACAGAGTCCCAACAGAATAAGCAGCCATTCTCTTCCATGTTAAGTGTTTCGAGAATAATGCTTGAAATACCGCAATAACATAAAATATTTCGCTATATTTAATTGATGTTATTGCTACTTGGCTTATCTAGGATATTTATAATAAATATACCAAAATAATCTCTTATCAAATAATAATATATTAAATTTTAACGCTTCAAAAAATTCGTAGTAAATGAATATTACAAGAATAGAAATACCCGCTGAAAATACTAATTATTGAAGTAAAACTGCTAGGAATAAGGAAGAGAGAAATCTTGTATTTCGTATTCAAATTTATGCTTAATTTGTAACATTTTGGCGCGTCTGTTCTGTAATTGACAAGCAAGTAAGACAACGAATACTGATTCCTGAGAAGCCTACTATGTACTTACTAAACATGCCATCTTATTGCAAGGACAATAACGCCCGCCAAAATAGAGGTGCCATAAAAGGCGCTGAATTTGAATTAAAAATTGCTTACTTACCCAACAACCAAGTTAAATAGTAAATCACACGCTTCGTTATATTTTCATTTATTCCGGACGCTTCGCGGGTCTCCTTGTTTTTAGTTTCTTTGATATTGGGATGGGATTGGGATAATATAAGAGGTAAAAGTGTAGGAGAGACATAGAAAAGGTAGAGAGATATTGTGTTTGGTGTGTGTGTGTGTGTTGAGATGGTTATGAATGTAGGATGATATATGAAGATGATACGGTAGAGGTGATAATGAATTGTGCCTGGTTGCCTGGCAAACGCTTTCGTTTTTTATTAAGTTTGCCTTTTGTGGAATGAGAATAGTAGCAGTTGGAATAAGAGGTGCTTGAGGATGACAAATGTGTGTGGATTAGTAGCAAACTTTAGTTTGTATAAGTGGACAATGTTGAATGCGAATGGGGAGGGATGTAAGTGGGATGGGAGAAAGTGGAAAAATGAAATAGACTGGTGAAACATGTGGCTCAAAGAAAGTGGATGTATGAGATGGAGAGAAAGAGGACACTAGAGCTACTCGTATATAAGGAAAAAAGGGCGCCAACGTATGAAAGCTGGTATGATGGAAGCTTGGGTGGTGACCTTC
The DNA here is from genome assembly GCA_963969495.1 of Ceratothoa steindachneri. NCBI lineage: Eukaryota > Metazoa > Arthropoda > Malacostraca > Isopoda > Cymothoidae > Ceratothoa > Ceratothoa steindachneri. The sequence goes on from OZ018339.1 coordinate 22,808,058, forward strand.
TCGTCCGTGCTAGGACACAATGTATGGATGTGAATGCGAGAAGTTACAGATGGTCAGAGTCTGGCAGTAAAATGTGTGAGATGGGTGAGGATGAAACAATAGAGCATGTCATGTTGGAATGCGAGAAGTATGTTAATGAGAGAGTGGAAATGATGCAGGTCATCCTGAATGAAATGGGATGTGAAATGAATGAGGTGATAGAAAAGAATGGAAGAAAATGGCTGCCTATTCTGTTGGGGCTCTGTGACCAGACAAATGGACGAATGATTGTAGCAGTGAAAGATTTCCTGGATAGCGTATGGAGGGTCAGAATGTGTTTGTAGGAAGGTAACATTAGGACAATACTAACTGTTTCCCTGTCCTCACAGGTAGTGCCGATACAAAGGCCAGAGGGATTGCCGCTTGGTGGTCGAGCCCTTTTTATCATATGCTCATTTGAGCTCTTTATTTTTGTTTTATTTTTATTTATTTTTTGCCTTTTGCCTTTTTCATTAGTATAATGGTTATATATATATATATATATATATATATATATATATATATATATATATATATATATATATATATATATATATATATATATAAGAAACTCACAAAATAGCGCGTGAGTAAAGCAATAAATGCAAAAAGTCCCACAGGAAAATAAAGGAATAACGAAAAAAATTACAAAGGTAGTATATATATATGTGAAACAGAAGAGTAATGCACCGCCCATGTATAACGAGAGGACTCAAAATAGAAAAATAATATCAAAGACGGATGAGAAGTATAAAACCAAATAGATAATCAGGTCTACATTCGGAAAATTCCAACCTGTACACATATGATGTAGACATTAATGTGACTAAACTAAGTAGGCCTACATACATACCCGATTGTGGATACATAAAAATAGACAAGAGAGACAACTAAATTAATAAATCAAAGGGCTAAGATTCAAAATGAACAATTTCGTTATAAATAAGCCTTTTGATAACATGGTCTAGTTTAGAAAGACCAGGGGCTATATTAAAATTAGGCGAAGAATTAATGAATGAAGATTCATCAGTAAATAAATTTAGCCGAATTCCAATTGATAGGGTGACTGTTTTTCGATAAATGCAACAGCACTTTCTTTGTCCATTTATCCGAAGATGATTGAATAAGATCGAAAGCTCAGCAATTTAGTTTGGTTTTTACCAAACTCATTCGGTTCTTCTTCGTCTAACAGGGTAATATTATTTATGCATGCGCGGCGCTGATATTTTTTTCAGCATATTTATGTGATTGGTTATTTGCCCTGTTGGGGCAAATAACCTATCGACTGGTCCCCGTGCCTCGATTACTTCAAACGGTCCCTTCCACTGGGCCCATAACTTATTATTTTCGGTCGGGAGTAATAATGAGACTTCATCCTCTGCCTTTAATTTTTGCGCCTTCGCTTTTATATCGAAGTAGTCCCGGTATTTGGCTAAATTTCTCTCGGCGTTGTCTCGAGCTAATCCTGAGCAGTATTCTGGGCACTCTCGCATTTCCATTACGTAGGCGTAAGACGATTTAATTTCTTAGTCGAGATGCGCGTTGGTAAATAATTCCTTAAGAATACTCCTAGGACCTCGCACATTTGTTCCGTATAATAGCTTAAAGGGCGAGAATCCCAGCGTCCGATGAGGGAATTCTCGACATGCGAACAGGGCTACTGAGTAGGGTTGTTATGACACAACTTCTTCAATATATTTTTGAGAGTCCCGTTTAATTTCTCGCAGATTCCGTTAGTGGATGGATGAAATGGACTCGTAAAAATTGGCTTGACTAGCAGTAGTTTATAAAAATACTCCATCAATTCTGAGGTGAACTGGCGCCCTATATCCAATAAAATTTCTTTAGGCCATCCTACTCAGGCAAATATTGAAATTAATGCTTCCGCGCAGGAAATAGTGTCAATCTTCCGTAGGGCCACGGCATCTGGGAACCGGGTGGCACAATCCACTAGGGTGAGGATGTAGGAGTTGTAGCGGGCCGAAAATCTAGACTAACCCCCAATCGATCCAACCCGCTGCCTACACTTATCCGGGCGTGAGAAATCGAAGGAGAATGAAACGGATTGTATATACAGTCCCTTTACTTACAAAAAAAATGTACAATGATAATTACAATGGAATCTCTTTCCTATTCACACACAAAAATATAGCTAAATTTCCTTTATACCTGCAATAAAACAAAATAAACAAATCCTACTTACAAATCATATTAATTGATCCTAAGAAACATTAAACAAAATCAACAGCCAAAAAAAAGATCCGGACTATAATGGTCAATATATAGTTTACAAAAAAAGAGAAGGCCTCACGTGGTACAAAGAGGGTGGGGGTGTGGGACGTCCAGCCACCTACTACTCGAGCGAGCAAAATGCCTATGTCTTCCAAACACTTTGCGCCTCTGCGCTTGATGGAAGATAAGTGATCTTATCACTCTTGCGTGGCTATTCTAAGCCCTCTTTCATTAACAATACTAATAGGGCTCTTCGTTAAATTTACTTAAGACAGTAATATTTTGTTTGCTAAATAAAGATGTTCTAGACTAAGTCCTTTCCAGAATATGGCACCTGAAAAAAAACAAAAAAAACATGGTAATTTATTTATACATAAAATAACCAAAAAAACAAAACAAACTCATTCCCATTAACATACACATTCTTACAGAAGGAGGAAGAGTGTATTGGGAAACAGGGTGGGAGAATGGCCCCTTATACACACACTCACATTCGCTCCACCACACCCCTCCTTCCTTAAGCCATTCAACCACAGTCACTCACAATACACTCTCGATCCTTACTCACAGTACCTTTTATACTCAATCGCACCCTTCTGCAGCCATTCACACTCTTCTACTGGTCCCTGGCTACGCGTAGCAATCAGTCGGGGTTGTTCATCAGTCGTCCTGTCAGTCTCATCGTCACTATTGATCATATCGTCCACCATACTCTTAGCCCTCATTACCAGTTCTCCCATCTCACGACATAACTCTTTCATACTCTTCTGTTCATAACCTTCACTCTTCATACCTCCATTCATCAGCTCCTCACTCACAGCTCTCATCCAACTCAAGGTACACTCTTGCGAAACAGACAGGTCACTCACATCCCCTGTATTCTCAACAGGCATACCAGAAACCCCTTCGACTGGTTCCCACCAGAAACCTGAAAAATCAGCCACTTCATCATTCACTACATCAAACTCACCCCTACTATTACCATTCACAAAACCCGAAAAATCAGCCACACTAGGATCATTCTGCCCAAACACATTATCATTCATACTGATCCCAAAACCAGAAAAATCAGGCACAGGCAGCTCACTCACTCGTCTACTTATACCAGCCAAATCACTCACCTGTTTACGCAAAAACTCAATCTCCCTTTCAAGATCCCCCATACCAGAAACACTCTGCTCAGACTTACTTTCATTCGTACTTGCATTCTTCCTTTCACTCTTCTTTGTACGCTTTTTACTCCTCGAGACCAAGACAAGCTCTTTCCCAGACAGATCCATACTATCACATTCAATCTCATCATCATGCACTTTACATTTCTCTCTGCACAGTTCATACACCGGATGGCTCACCAGGTAGTCAGGAGGTTCTCTCCATCTCCTTAACTGACTCTGATGAGCCCGCAATCTCTTAGTCATACCATCATTCAAACTTTCCAAAACATATGTCACTCCATTTTCCTAAACTCTCACAACTCTATAAGGTCCTTCAAACTTCTCACTCATCTTTGACACATTCAACCTACCCTTCACTTGTTTCACCTTCAATAATTTCGCACCTAATTCAAATGAACGGAACTTTTCATGTGCCTCACGCCATACACTCTGTTTACTTTCACTCAAACGAAACCTATCTTTCACTCGCCTTTCAAAATTCATCACAAACTGACATGGGGACATTCCAGTTGCACTATGCACAGTCAAATTATACGCCCACAACACTCTTCCAAGCCATACATCCCAGTCATTCACTGTCGTACTCATCATTCTCAACATCTCACCCAAGGTTCTTATAGTACGTTCAGCCAATCCATTTGAAGACGGTACATACGGAGTTGTTTTCACATGCTCCACACCATTCGCTCTCAACGTTTGCTCAAACACTTCTCCTACAAATTCAGGCCCATTATCACTCAGACATCTTCTAGGATTCCATACACACATAGGAAAAAACAACTGCTCAACCATACGCGCAACAGTCACACTCCTTTTATCTCTCACAGGTGCTGCATACATAAACTTACTTTTATGATCAACCATAACAACCATACTAACATTCCCAGCACTCGTACGCGATAAAAACACAAACTCAATCACTTCCAATTCAAGCGGTTCTTTCGCATCAACTTTCAACATTGGCGGCTTCACTCGCACACTTTTCACCTTTCACTTCTTACACCTTTCACACGTAGTTTCAACATCATTTACAACAGTTCTCAGAAAAGGATGGAACACACGCTCCTTCATACACTCCGACAGCTTAAACTTACTCATATGCCCATAATTATCATGCACAACTTTCACCAGACCAATCATACCAACCAAGGACATCCAAGGTACATACATATCATCACCACCCTTCACATGCCTCCCAAAATATACAACATCCATACAAATAACAAAATCCTTAGCATACCTTTTAAAATCATTTAAACACTCAGGTCATTCATTCAAATCAACACGCGACATTACACACCTCTTTAACTTACTAACAAAAGGACACATCTCTTGCATCTCTAGAATATCATCATCACTTAAAATCTCATTCTCATCATCCATGACCAATTCAATCATACCGCAAAACTTGACAACATTCTTTGCACACTCATTCGACCTCATCACCTCACATTCGCCTTTCATAACACAATCCTTATCAGCATCCAAAGACAAATCATTCAACCTCATAAAGTCTACACCAAGCAAAAAACAACACGGCATTTGCTCATCTTTCAGAATCACAAAGTCATGCTTCACATTCACACCATTACCCAAACTCACTTTCAGACTAACCTGTTCCCATGCCACTATCATGCCATTCCCTAATACACTTATCCGTAACTTGACAGGTTTATGTTCGCAACATCTAAACTCATCATACTTACTTAGAATCCCCTCATTCACTAAAGACACTTGCGCTCCAGTATCAATCAAACCACAGAAAAACCTTTCACCAACTTTCACTCTCGCTTCCACCATATCAGGTCTACCATGTTCGCAATACACCGAAGGAACAAGCACACCAACATCAGCACTGATATCCACACTGTCATCAACTCGCATATCATCACTCACCACACACTCATCTTTATCCAGACAATCATTCTTCTCTCTTATATATGAACACTTTTCAATCACCCAATTGTAGTGCACACCGCTCAAACATTGCAGATGTACCACATTAGGATTCAAACCTCCCATCTTCTCATCTTTGTACACAATCGGCCTCTCACCACCAAAGTGCACATAAACAATCACTCGATACAAACGGCTCACTACAATTAACACTTCCTGAAATGGCGGGACCCCTTGCATACACATCGCTCTCAATTCTTTCATGGAGTTCCGCACCCTTGCCATACCAATGCTTTCAGGCTTTCTACATACTTCACTCATTACCTCCTTCCTTAAGTCATCCACACTATCAGGCACTCTCACATCTACTCCATCACTATTCAAATCTTCCAAACCATTCCATACACTCTCAAACAAGGAATCACCATCACCCTTACTCTCCTTTCCATTCATAATCCCTTTCGGCAAATACTCAGGATCACTCACTCCACACACATTTTCATCATTCGTACCAGGATACCTTGACATCAAATCAGCCTCTCCATTCCGTTCCTCAGGCACATACTCAATCACATATTCAAAGTCAATCAAATCTTCCAAATTCCTTGCAATCCTACTATCCACCCACTTCATACGCTGCAGATACGCGCCTTCTCAAATTCATTCACTCTCTTATATTTCACACTCTCTTTCATTCGTTTCACCTGTCCAATCATCCGCTTCTTCACTACATCGTCCTTAGGCTCTCCCACACTCGTTATCACTCGAAAGAACTCCAACACTTTCCCATCCAAACAATCTCCCAGAACACTCACCCAGTGACCCTTGTTCTGCGGGTACTTGAGCTTACAGTACCGCTCAAAATCCCCGAAGAACTCATCCATACTCTTTCCCCCATGCAATCTAAACTTATCAATCCTAGGCACTTCCCTAATCAAAATTCCTTTCCCCACATTCCCTTCACTCTCACTCATATCAATCATACCATCACTCTCTCCTTCATCCGAGTACAATGAGTCCACACTCTTGCCTCTTACCTTCCTATCCTTACCCTTTGCACCATCCTTCCTATCACTCATAATCATCCTATCCTCTCTAGACTCCCACAAACTCCCATTGATCCCATTAGTCTTATCCCCTTCAGTCGGAGCAGGGGTCAAGGTCGAAGGTCCTGGGGTCGGTCCTGACCCATTCATCATGCATACAAGTCCTGCATCCGTTGGTCAGTCTGATCCTGTCGGTCTCCCATTTCCTTCTTCATCCTATCAGTCTTTTCATTCATCCCTTTCATTTCATTCTTCATTTTCTCAACCATTCCCCGCAATACTTCACACTCCTCTTCTTTCTTCCTCAACTCCAGTCTCAATTGCACTACTTCTTCATTCAAAGTTTCAGCTACAGCCATTGTTCCCAAGTTAGTAAACAGATAGGAGGAGGGAAAAATCAATCAAACTACTTGTCACGCTAATTGGGTATGGACTGCAATCCAATCCCGTCACGCTCCCGGTTTCGAAGTCTCACGTCCTTATTCGGGCGCCAATCCACTAGGGTGAGGATGTAGGAGTGTCCTCCGCTTGAAGGGGGGTGAATTAGTCCCACCAAATCAATAGCCACTCGAAAGAATGGTTCGGTTATAACGGGCACTTTTTGTAATGGCGCAGGAGGTACCCGTCCTCTGGATGGATCCTTCTGACACACGTTGCATGATCGGCAATAGGCCACAATTTCCTTGGCAGCCTTGGGCCAATAAAAGTGTCTAAATATCCGCTGCGCCGTTTTGTTGTGCCCAAAGTGTCCGGCTAATATTCCATCATGCGCGGTATTCAAGATTCTTTGCGTGTATTCTTGAGGTGCACACAGTGCTTTGTTGTTCTCTTTATCCTCCTCACTGATAGTGCGGTAGAGAAGTGAGTCTTTTACGATATATTGGATAGGCTTCTTTCCTTTCACTTGGAGAGTTTCACCCTTAATCGCTTTCTCCCATAGGGGTTTAAGAGTGGGGCATTCCTTCTGAGCAATAGCGAAGGAAGTCAATTTTAACCCATTGTTTTTGAGGGTAATCCTCGGGATTAACTCAGCAGGTTGCTATTTCCTCTAGGCTTCTTGTGCCCGGGTGACTACTTGTTGGACCACTTCTTGCTGGGGAATTTGGGGGTTTTGTCGGATTAGCACTGCGCAGAACTTAATCGGAGCTACTACCAAGTCTGTCCAACCGGTGAAATATCTGCATTGTATATGACATCTCACGACGGGGAATCGATTGTCGCGTCCTAAAAAGTCGTGGACGATTGCGTATTTCTTATGGTTAGGGTTTACTGGGGGTAACTTGTCGGATACCACTATGCACGTACATCCGGTGTCTCTGACTAAAGTGGATACTCGGCACTCATTAAGAGTACCCTCTTCAAATTGTAGGCAGCCTGGCGAACTTTTATTAAAAAGAAAGTTAACCTGCTGCGGGAGCCCTTCGGATGTTTGCGTTAGGATGGAGGACGCATCAGCTTGTCCTGCTGGGAGCGCGGCAGTCAGGTTTTGCACCTGTTGTCTCGAGGTCTCCCTCAGTCGGGAGTTCTGCGGGCACTGGAAACTCAGGTGACCTACTATCCTGAAGGTATAACACGTGAAGAGCTTCCTGGGATACGTGCTGGTATTAGGGTATGATCTTTGTGGAACCCTAACCTCTTTTTGACTTTTTTCTCCTCCAAAATTTGGCTTATAAGTTCCTTTTGCTGCTAAGAACTTTAAGGGCTTCTTCTGCAAATGCCTTGTTGGCGGCCCATTTTTCTTTGGGGAGGGACCCTTCTCTTTCTTGTACTCCCTCGGATATAAACGATGATTTACCGCGTGGAGGTCAGCCTCGTCCAGACACTCGTTGAAGGTAGAAGATTTTCGGTCCTTAACAAATGCACGGATTTTCTGGGGTAGTGTGCTTAGTAACTGATCTCTAAGCATGAAGTCGACGACCGAATCAAGTTCGTTCTCTATCCCTTCTGACTCCATCCAAAACTGTAGGCTTCGACGAAGCTCAAAGCCAAAGTGTTTGTATGTTTGTCCAGGTCTTATACGGGCCTGCCTGAACTTCATCCTAAATTCTTCCGGGTTAAGGTTTGTTGCTGAGAGATGTTCGGCTTTGAGAGTGGAATAGTTCACAGTCGCTTCTGAGGGTAAAGATACAAATATGTCTTTCATCCTACGATTGAGTAGGGGTAACAGTCTGGCGACCCCATCTTCTTCTAGGTCCCAATTATTGACTTCAAATATTTTCTCAAAATGAGAGAGATATGAGCATAAATCTTCATCGTCCCTGTACTCCGGGAGTTTCATGCTGGCCGCTGGTGACACTCCTGTTCTGGATGACACTGACTGCACCTCTAACTCGTCTTTGCTAAGAGCTCTTTCGTGGGCTCTTATCTTCTCTCTTTCCTCAGCTTCCAGTTTCATTTTACGTTTTTACGCTTCCGCTTTAATTTTACGTACTTCCCTTCTTTTCTTCTCTCTCTTTCTCCTGAATATACAAGCTCAGCTCGGTTCCTTCCAGTCCGAGGCTTTGACCTTGCTTCCGATAAAGGTCAAACGATGCCATCGCGCTTATGTCAGTAATCTACCTTGTTGTAAATCGAGCCTGACCAACTCCAACACCGAAACTTACCCCTTGGCCTAACAATTACCTTTAGATAGTTTCTAACACCTAACTTTACCACTTTTCCTCCCGTCAAATATTCTATTATTCTTGGTATTCCTTTTACGTGTTGGTTCTCCCTTAATTAGACGCTGCTGGGTTCTTTCTAATATAAAACCCCACACCTGACACCACTTTTGTCGCAGGATACCTTGTGGTCGTGATGTACTTCTTTGATGAAGTAGGCTTTAATCTAAGAGTGCGAATTTTGTCTTAAGAAAGAGCCGCTTCAACACATAAAGATATAAGGAACACTTAGGAATTATCCCAAAATAAACATATTTTAAATTTAACACTTAACTATGAAACACAAACCGTAATCACATTTATATCATCGTCCTACGCGAACCTAGACTATCCCGGTTGGCAACTAGGCCTATTACAATATCTTCAAAGACAAAAGTAAACAAATAGGCTCCTGGTAAACACACCAATTGCCGATTAGTATTTTTATCGTGACCTCTTTTAGATTAGCGTTAAACATTAAATTAAAGTACTCTCTTCTACCAACAAATATGACAGGGGTTCACGCACAATTGTTTTTACTTCTATTAAATCGTGAAACGTACTAACCTTATACTATCGCAATATGAATAGGAATGTTCTTGCTAACTCACATGGCAGACGGGATCAGGGATTGCCGGAGGTCGTTGGAGGGCTTATCTCGCACTTCGGGGATTTGGAGTGCCGATGAAAGAATTTCGCCGAGATGTGATGGAGAGAGCGAGGTAGGGTGCTGTTAACTTCTTATTGCAACCTTGCCTCTGGTTAAGTTAAGAAGACGAAGAGAGTTACGGTGCTCTTCTCTCCAATAGTCCTCTTCTGAATAATCTTGAAGTCTCTTGGTGTCTTATTCATGAACATACAGTGCCTAACTAGGTTTTGGGGTATTCGGAGGGATTTTTACCTTAATTAAAGTAACAGAACCTTGTTGGGGCTGGGTTCTTCTCCTCTCACTCTTACGGAGCTTGAGATGTGAGAGTCACTCCAGTGTGAGCGTGTTTACTTTTCTCCAGCCAGACTTCTTCTAAGTCTGTAAAGGATTCTTCGGTATGGCACCGATACAAAACTTGACGATTTATGTTAATTCGGCCCGGGGAGGGGGGGGGAATCGATCTTCTCAATCTGATCCTTTATCGTTTCTCACGGAAATCGTCTTGTCTGGCTGAATGATCGATCTTCCGAACTGATCCTTCGTCTTTCTTACTAAATTCTAATCTAGACTGGCTCAAGGATCGATCTTTACGAATTGATCCTACGTCCTTCTCACCGAATAATCTTGATTAGCTGAAGGATCGATCTTCACGAATTGATCCTACGTCCTTCTCACCGAATAATAATATTTTCTCTTTCTTTCATGGCTTATTTATAGGCAGACCACCACCCCATCTAAGGGGGAAGGGGCGAGGCCACAGAGGGGGTCTCCGAATGGTGAGTTCGCATCTGGTGAGGGCGAGAAGTCTAGAGGTTGGCACTGAGGTGCCCAACTCGGCTTGTTAATTAGTGAGACTCTCAACCGCCACACTCCTTGGCGTGCCTTTTGACTAGCACCGCTTTTTGGTGACATAACCACGGGTTTATGGATCTCGTAGGCAATTCGATCGTTAGAGCGTCGTTTAAGGGCCTTAGGTGGTTGCCTTAACACAGCTGGTCGCTCCAACTACCTAAGCGGCGGGGAGATCAAACAGGGTAGGCAGTTACGGTTATTCGCCGGCTACCGTTCCCACGAGTCTCCTCATGGGGCTCGCTTCTACGGCGTTCTCCACAAGGAGGGGGGGAGGTTAGGTATATGTCCGCCTGGCCCTCCGGGAGGCTTTATGTAGCCATTTCTCTACAAGCTGATTAAAGCTAAACACCGTGGGTGGAGTCCAACTATCAGGATCGGGTCCCGTTTTCTTTAACATATCTTTAAGCGGTGACGCTATAGTGGCGAAATTGGGAACGAAGCGCCTGTAAAATGATGTAGGGCCTAGAAATGACCGCAGTTGCTTCTTCGTCTGGGGAAGCAGCATTTCAGCTATGGCTTTAACTTTGTCATCTTGGGGGACAATCTGATTCTTTCCGATCTTAAAACCAAGATATTTAATCGTATCATATGCGAAATGACACTTCGACGGGCCTATCATGAGTCCGTCCTCGCGTAAACAGATTAACAAAGCACGAAGAGACTGCACGTGCTGGTCCCATGTACGGGTGGCAACATACACGTTGTCAAAATAAAAGGTTACACTGACTAAGCCGTCTACAATTCGACGCATCATTCGATTGTAGTTTCCACACGCAGTTACCAAACCAAAGGGGAGATAGGTAAACTTCATTAGGCCTTTCTCTATAGCAAAAGCTGTAAAGCACTTAGAAGATTCGGAGAGTGGAATCTGATAGTAGGCCTTACAAAGATCAATTTCAGAGATGAATTTAGGCTTTGGGTGACTGAATTTAATTTGCGAAAATCGACGCACATCCTAAATGATTGATCGGCCTTTCTGACCATCACAATTAGGGCACAAAAGTAAAATGAGGAAGGCTCGATGATCCCCAACCTGAGCAAATTTTATACTTCGGCGTTAAACGCTGGGTATAAATAAACGGAGACTACCTCCGAGAATTCACTTAGTAGGCTCGCCAATTGAGCCTTCTCGATGGGTTGGAGACGAGGGTTAAAATCGAGCTCAGGGGGTGAGTCCGATTGGGAGGAAGGTAGAGACGGCAAGGTGTATTCGTCGTCTGCCTCTACGCAGACCGTTTGAACGAGGCAAAGCGGTTCGATCGGGTATGTTGAAAGGGTCTGAATTAAGTAGTCCACCTGGCCTCGGGTTTCTACTACTGAAAAAGGTCCTTTCCACTGAGATAGGAGCTTATTAGACTCAGAGGGCAACAAAAGTAGTACTTCGTTGCCTGCTTCGAATTTCCGTGCTTTGGATTTGATGTCAAAATACGTTCTGTATATTTACAAATTCACCTCAGAATTCTTGAAAGTAAGGTCTGCACAGTTTCTAAGCGAGTACGTAAATCCAACACATAAGCGTAGGAGGACTTAGTGTCCTCATCAAGCTTGGGGTTTTACCATAATTCTTTTAGGATGCTCATCGGCCCGCGGACGTTTCGTCCGTACAATATCTCGAACGACGCAAATTCGAGCGTTAAGTGTGGGATTTCTCGACACGCAAATAAAGCCACGGGGAGGTAGTGGTGCCATTCTCGCGTTTGGGCGTGGCACAAATTCTTGTGAACTTATTTGAAAGTCCCGTTTAATTTCTCGCACATCACTTTGAGGCGTGAAGATAAGGGGTTGAGAAAAGAGGTTTAAGCAGCAGGAGCTTTCCTACATACTCCATCAATTCTGAAGTGAAATTGACGGCCTTTGTCTGATAGGATCTCCTTCTGGATTCTTACTCGGAGCAAAAATAGAAATCAAAGCCTCTGCACACGAAATACTATCAATGTTCTTCAAGGGGACCGTATCCTTGAAACGAGTGGCACAATCAACGAGGGTCAAAATATAGGAATGTCCCGCACTAGACTGGGACGGAGGGGGCCTATCAAATCGATCACGATCCTGAAGAAGGGTTCAGACACGATTGGGTTATTCTGAAGGGGAGCGGGGACAACACGACCTTTGGCGGTGACCTTTGACAAATGTCACAGGACTTGCAAAAGTCAGATATTTCTTTGGCAGCGCTTAGCCAAAAGAATTATTTGAAGACGCGCTGGGCCGTATTATTATGGCTGAAATGCCCAGCCATAGCGCGGGCGTGAGCCAACTGCAGAACTCGATGTACATACATATTGGGCACACACAGGGTAGGGACCGGTGCGTTATCTGGTCCTACAAATGATTGATGTAGCAACGAATCTTTTTCTATGTAGTCAATTTTTATATTCCTTTGAACGGTCTTGGGCTGCTTTTTTCTGGCCTTCTCCCACAGGGGTTGCAAAGAAGGGCAATTCTTTTGAGCTTCAGCAAACTGATCATTGCTGGATAACTCGACGTTCTGGGTTGACAAGGACGTTAAAGGTACCTGGGTAACGGTATCTTTCGCAGCTTGGGTCCTGGTGATCACTGGTTGCTCGATGGGTTTTGGGGAGAGCTGCGTGCTCTGTTCGATAAATGTATTGAGTATCGAGACGGTGACTACATCAGCGCATCCTGTGAAATACTTATACTGTATGTAGCACTTTACCACATGGAACTTAGTGCACGACCTAAAAAGTATTGAACGGTCGCGAATCTCTTATGCTGGGGACTTACTGGGGGCAACAGCTTGTCCGAGACTACTATGCATGTGCAACCCATGTCTCTTACAAAGGTTGACACTCGGCATCCATTTATCGTGCCGTTCTCAAACTTGAGCCCACCCGGGCAGTTCTTACTGAACAGGAAATTTACCTGTTGTTCCGAGTGAGAGGAAGCAGGTGGCGACTGCGATGACGAGCCTGAAGAGTTAGGAGGAAGAAAAGCGGTTACCTGGTGGACCTGTTGATTAGGGGTGGCCCTTAGCTGCGAGTTCTGGGCGCAGTTATATCTAAGGGGACCAGGGGTGCCACATGTAAAACATACGATGGGTTTACGCGGGTAGTGAGACGGCGCATAAGGGAATGTTGGAGGCTTTACGTCCTTTTGTTCACGCTGAGGATGAGGCTTGGGTTCATGGGGCGCCTGAATCTTCACGAAGTTACTATTATTCTTAGCATGGAACTTATTAGGCCCAAACTTATGTTTGGGGGATGGGAGTGACTCTTCTTGATCTCCTTGGGATACAGATCGTGGTAGAAGCGTGAAGGTAGGCTTCCTCTACACACTCTTTAAACGAAGAAGCTCTTCTATCAGTTACGAAGGCCTTCAATTCTCGGGGAAGAGTAGCCATGAGTTGATCCCTTAAAATAAAGTCGACTAATGACTCATTGTCGTTAGTCACTTGTGAGTAGTCCAGCCAAAACTGTGAGGGTGAACCCAAATTGCTTAAACGTCGTTTGTACTGGTTGTATCCTAGCCGAGCAGAATCTAACGCGATAGAACTCTAGATTCATATACATAGCAAAGATGAGCTCTCCTTTGAGAGTTGAATAATCCAGGGTTGCCTCCGAGGGGAGAGAAATGAAGAGATTTCACGTAGGCGAGTGTTTAAGAGGGGGGGGGGGGCAGAGGGGCAACTCCATCTGATTCTAAATCCCAATTTTTGACTTCGAAAAGATTTTCAAAGTGGTTCAGATAAGAACAAAAATCTTCTCCCTCTTTATACGTGAGGAGTTTTAACGAGGGTGTTTGTGACTGAGGGTTACATAATCCCACAAAAGTCATTTCGACATGATGTCATATTTGTTCACTCTCTTCTGCTTCTCTCTGTCTTTCTTCTGCTTCTCTCTGTGCTTGTTCTTTCCTTGATTCTGCTTCTTTCTGTGCTTGTTCTTTCCCTTCTTCTACTTCTCTCTGTGCTTGTTCTTTCCTTTCTGCCTGTTTGTTTCGTTCTTCCTCTTGAACGTAAGTGATTAAATCCTTTCCTGATAGTCACTGCTTGTGAAAACGATCGAACAAAGACATCCTGAATATGCTGCGTTCGTCTTTCGGCACACGAGAAAGCTTACCAGGACAAGTGAGGCCCTTCCTAACAAATCTAACCTAATTGTAATTAATAATTAACACCCTCACCCCCCAAAAAAACTTACTAAAGGTTACAATTAATTATGCACACTAGAAAAAGAAAATAACCAACGAGGCAACTTGAGTCAGGACTGAGTCTTCTGGTAATTTTACCACAGCAAAACCCAAGTTGAGCGGCTATTCTGGCCGTTTAATTACTGGTATCTTTACCCACGTAAATAGGCTCAACTAAAAAAATATATAAATGGCCTATTAAAAAAAGTCCTATTATTTTTGCTTGAATATTCTTGACACTTGTAACTGTATGGAGTGGAAATAATGAACTTTAAGAAAATAGTAAAATAAAAGATCAGGTAGGGTGGAATCTTTTACAAACCCCACAGACCTGACGTCAGTTATATATGTATATATATATATATATATATATATATATATATATATATATATATATATATATATATATATATATATATATATATATATATAACTGACGTCAGGTCTGTGTGGTTTGTAAAAGATTCCACATATATATATATATATATATATATATATATATATATATATATATATATATATATATATATATATACATATATAACTGACGTCAGGTCTGTAGGCTTTGTAAAAGATTCCACCCTACCTGATCTTTTATTTTACTATTTTCTTAAAGTTCATTATTTCCACTCTATACAGTTACAAGTGTCAAGAATATTCAAGCAAAAATAATAGGACTTTTTTTAATAGGCAATTATATAAAAGATCAGGTAGGGTGGAATCTTTTACAAAGCCCACAGACCTGACGTCAGTTATATATATATATATATATATATATATATATATATATATATATATATATATATATATATATATATATATATATATATATATATATATATATATTGACCGACTGAAATTCAGGCTCCATCTGGGGATAGCTCTAAGAGTGCTTTAAATAAACAATTGCTTGGCCAAGGAATATTCAAACACGGCTACAAAAATATACTTTAATAGGACTAAAGATTACCGACACATATAGGGCAAGTTAAATGGCAATGCAATTAAGCATTGACGGTTCACGGCTAAGATGATTGACACTATCAATTAATTTTGAACCGAGGGATAATTAATTAAGAAATGATTTTACAATTATGTCAGTTCTAGAGCAAAGGGGGATCCTTGAGGTTCGACGCGTTAAAGGTGGGAGGAGCGTGAAGAAGCTGGGGTTAAATCCCTTTTACCTTGATGTGCGGCAAGTAAGACTAGGGAGGTAAGTTTATCCTTAAACTTGTGGGAGTCTCATGAGACGTTCAATCCAACTTTGGGAAATTGAAGATGGGGGCCTCCTATCCTTAAGAGACAAACGGTGGATGCTTCGGGGGTAGCTTTCCCGATCCTTAATGCCTGAAGACATGGTGAGAAGGGTTGAAGCGCGCCTAAAACTATCTCCACGAACAACACCGAGTGACAACTAGTTCTTCCTTGCCTCTTCGAAAATCACTCAATTCTTCTCTGGACGAGAATATAGTCGATTCCCTCTTGACTAACGAAGACGTTAAGGGCTAACGTACTGGACGGCGGCTTCAGACACAATCTGCCTGTGAACTCCGAATTATCGAATATATACTCTGAAATTATTCAAACCGAGAGAGATTCATCGCCAACAAACTTCCTTAATTGCCTTGGGTCGAGATAAGGGTCCATAGCGGGAAGTCGCGATGCCCCCTTAATGGTCTTTTTATTGTTCTAATTTTCGAAGTATATAGGGCCGATAAGTGCAGCGCTGCATTTATCTGCAACAATGGCGTTTCGCGGTCACGCGAATTGCTTGGGGCAGACGGTCAACAGCGAACTGTGGAAGTCGAGGAGGGGTGGGGCGGAGAACCGAGGTACCGGAGAAGGTGGGAAGAGAAATAAAAACAATTCCTTTTCTCTCTCCTTATTCTTCCACAAAGATGAATGTCTCTCTTTCGATTTGTTCCGGGGATATCTTTGTGTAAAGGGCAAGCAGGCCGTGTTCTGGCGCCTTTTATACCATCTCCGTGGTCCGAAATATGACTTTGAAGATATGCTTATGTTCTTCGCTGTTTTGGTTTTAGAACTTCATAACGGCTTCGATTCTGGCTCAAGTTTGATCTTTTTCAAGTTCTATTATTTGCAGGGTTGAGTGGGTTCCGATCCATTGTTCGAGACGTCGGCAGATTACAAATCTTTTCGTCGTAACGTTTGGTGGTGTGTGAAGAGAAAGGACCGATTTTGGCCAGTTTCTTAGCCGAGTCTTCGCTTAAGAGGTTTAAATCTTTCTCGGTGTCACAGGGCGCAACATATCCGTCTTATTGGTATTTTAACCTGATTAAAATTACTCCTATTTCAGCGTAAATTGTTTGTAGGTTTTTTTTTTCTCTCGTGGGTTTTTCCTTCCTGGAGAGGATACGAAGAGGCACCCTCTTTGCACCCTCATGGTCATCCATTGTGGCTCGTGGGGAGCCGCCTTCATTTTAGTGGTCCGTTCCTTGTCTTCGTACCTATGATTGTATGGGTATAAGAAATTTAATTTATTGTTGTATGAGTGAAAAATGAGAAATGTTCCTTCAATTTTTGTATCACGTCGTTTTGTTTCTACTTTATGCAAATGAAGTTCAAATTTGCCACTTCCTTCCAGAGGGAAGGTAAATTTCAGTATTTACCTTCAGTAAGGTCATTAGTTACCCGTGAGGGTATTTAGATCTATAATGTTAGGGTGCATCAGTAGGAGAATGTATAGTGGAATTTGTATGTGTGGTGCTGCAACTAGTATGATAACAGTGGGGGTTTTTCATGCACTCTAGACACAAACAAATAGCAAATAACAGTTGCTACCCAAGGACAATAATCGTGTTACACAGTATAATTTGCGAGATAGTTCATACAAAGGGTCACCAAAATATTAATTTTAGAATTAGTTACCCTTTTACAAGTTTTTATTCCTTATAACACTATTATAACTTCGTTCTATTTAAATTAAGGTTATGTAAGCATGATAAATTTCTGCTCACAATCGTTGGATTAATTTATGCGACAATAATATATATTCATAAAATATTTATATTTAGTTACCCCATAAAATTTGAATAAAATGTATAAACAAATATCATTTATAATTATGACTAAAAATGTTAAAATCTCTCAATTTTCTGTCAAAATTATAATTTTAATATTTCTCTTTATATGCCCAGGACAGGACAGCCCGGCTCAAGGGGTGCTGCACCTCATCTCTGCCAAGTGCGAAGAGCTGGGGCTCAAGATCTCGGCAGAGAAGTCCTGGGCCATGGTCATCAAGACTTCCATGCCTGCTGGGCAGCAGCTGCGCGTCCAGGGAGTCGGGCTGGCCTAGATCGACTCTTACCAGTAACTCAGGGTATGGGCAGACAGGCGGCTGTCCTTCACGCACCTGAGGGAATGGACGCAAGCCCGGCTCAACGTGATGAGGGCCATGACGCGGCCGAACGCTGGTGCAACCTTCCCCGTCCTGCGCCTCTTCTACCTGCAGGCAGTGCGCTCCCTGGTGGACTACAGTGCACCGGTCCTTGTAGCGCTACCCCTGCTGCAGCATCAGCGCCAGGGTGGACTGCATTGTGGCTTGTCAGGTGGCCGGAGTGCTCCAGCGCAACGTGGGGGGGTGTGGTGCAGAGGAAACTCCGGATGGCCGTGGCGCAGGGCATCGAGTGCCTGCGTAACCTCAGGGGGATTATAAACGTCACCTTAGCAACCAACACCCTCAGCTAGGCAGGGAACTGACTGTGGCGCGATCCCGACACCCCCCCCCCACCCCGCCTACGCTCCACCACCACCATGGGAGCCCCCCCCGCCGCCGACTTCACTGCCACACAGCTGCCCGCCAGCAAACCGCAATCCCTCACCGAGGAGCTGCGTCAGCACGCCCTTAGAGCCATGTCTAAGGTCACCGAACCGGGCAGAGCAGTCTATTTCACCGACGGCTCCGTCGACCCCGACAACGGGAGGTCCGACACAGCCTTCGTCACGAGCGATCTGACGCGGGCGTGGAGGACATCAGACCACCGCTGCACTCTCCAGATGGAGCTGGTAGCAACCCTGCACGCTCTCCAGCACGCTCTGCTCCGCCGGGAGACCACTGTGATAATACACACGGACTCCCGGTCGGGGTTGCAGGCGCTTCAGCACGCCCACACCCACACCAGGGACAACATCCACCTCACCACCACCATCATGTGCACCCTCCAGGACCTGGCAGCGCAAGGCAGGTGGGTTCGGCTCCACTGGATTCCCACCAGCGTGGGCGTGCACGGCAACGAGACCACCTACGGCCTTACAATCACCTGGACTGTGCGCCTCAGCCTGCAGCAGTTCAAGGCGCAGGCCAAGCGCATGGCCGCCCACAACGCCCACTAGTAGCACCAAGAAGGGGAGGCAACCAAGAAGCAAGCGGTGTAGAATGCTGCAGCCGCAGCCTATCGCCCACTGGACGCAGCCTACCAGCAGCCCAGAGCGAACGACGTGCTGCTACAGCGTATCAGGCTGGGCTACTCAACGCGAGAAGAGCTGCACGCCAACTTTGTGGTAGAGAGGTGCGAACACTGCGGCGGCCGCTCCTGACGCCCACTGGTGCAGTACCTTCTCTCCTGCCCAGCCACCACCCGCCTCAAGCCAGCGCCAGCCCCTCACCCTGTAAGAGGCGCCCTACTGACGGAGCAAGAGGCAAGAGCCGCCCAGGTGGTCCGCCACACACCAACAAACGAGCTGCTGGAGGTGCTGAGAACAGCACCCCCTCCGCGCTGATCGCCGCGCGCGCCCAGCCGGGCGACGGGTGGTGAGGGCCGCCGCCACCCACCAGCAGTAGACAAGCCACGCGTGGGACCCTCCGCCGCGTTTTGCTGCACGCCGACACCGGCGGGCTCCCCGCTTTGTGCAACGTGTACGCTTATGTTATGTGTATTTATATATTATTATTGTATTTGTATTATATCATGTATACATGTACGTTATTGCACAGTAAACCTATACAAACAAAAACTGAAGAAGACGAACCTGCTACTCTGCTTTTCGGAAGCATTTTCTACGATCTGATAAAGTTCTCACTGGAAAAGGAGGCAACGACTCAAGTATTTTGTTCAAAACGTGAATTTTTTCACGCTAATTTGAGTTAAATGCCTGTTTGCCACTCAACGCTTATAACAGCCAACGAACGACTACCACAGGAAGAAATATATGCGCTCACAGGGCTGATTGGAGATTTCTCCTGTTCCTTGTGGGCGAGGTAGCTTCCCCCGAAGGGGCTTTTTTTTCCTCTTGACTATTGGCACTTTTTTTCACACTTTTTTACTTCAACCTGTTTCGCAACTAGTGCTACATAACTTGGTCACCGGCAAGGTCTTATATACAGTTGGAAATAGGGTATAGTTAACCCCAGCAGGAGACCCCGTTAGAGGGCAAGAAAAGGGGGATCGAATCTCGACCACGAACCCGAAACCTTCTGTGGACCGCTTTTAAGGCTAAACCTAAATAGTTAGGGTAACCAAGGAGAGCACGAAAGTCGGGAGATATGAGAGGTAGAATTATGACAGGTAGAGGGCGCTCCCATCTGAGGAGCATAAATTTTACATACAGATTTCGCCACTAGGAGCCCCACAATAGTGGGGCAGACTAGAACCAGGATGGACAACCAGGATTTGAAAAGATTGCCTCTTCGATAGAATCAGAAAGGAAATAACGGAACCAAATGTACTCCGCAGCAAGTCGTGGAGACCATCTTCAAGGACCTCTCCATACCCATGATAAAATGCATCGATTCATCGTGATTTTTCCAAAAGGAAATGATGTGGAAAAGCTACTATCTCCGGGTGGATCGGTAACCCTCGGAAAACTCCAACTGGAAGTAAAGACACCGCCGCAGATCACCGCAAACCGGAGCTTCGTATGCCGGAAAGTAGAAGCATGGGTGGGATCTCACTCATGCGAATAAATAAAAAAAAAGGAAATAATGGAAAATCAGAAAGAAATCTGCAGAAAACACCACATCCTACGCTATCGTAGCCAAAAGCCAATGCTCAACGACCCTAGCGCTGCCAAACATCACGAAGGGAATGTTTGGTAAGATCTATACTTGCGTGATTCATGTACATGTCCAGAATGCACTTAATACTGGAACATATGCGAAAACACTCAACTCCATGTTGACGGCGAATGGACTAGAACCGTTCGTCGTGCCACAAGAAATTAATTCAAAGGCCATTCTCAAAGTAAATAACGCAGAGACTGGAAACCAATGAGACGTTCAGGAATAAAACAACGGAACGGAAAAGACACAGAAGACTCCAGCTCCAAATCGGCAGAAAAAGAGACTAGAAGAATAACAAGGAAAACCCAGAAGAAAAAATATTCAAGATGGGAAAGAGCCCAGCTCCACAAAGTAGACAAAACTCACCAAGCCTACCTCTAACAAACACGGGTCACCACTCGAAAGCTAAGGGCTCCCGTAAACCAGAAGGAAGACGGAAGTAAGTTTTTACTTAGTCTCCAGAACAGATACTCGATCAACGAACGGAAACGGTTAAAGGACTTTGGAAATGGAATCGATTTTAGGACTTTATAAACTACAATGGATAAAACAGATCTTAAGATTCTACAGCACAACTTTAACGGATGGAAAAGCAAAAGGATAATGTATGGAAACCTCTTTAGAAAACTAGACCCGGACATAATTCTAATTTTGGCACACGGCGTAAATCTTCAAGACGAGATCAAAATCTGGAATTACGATGTTATATAGAACTTGCAACGAATTGGACGAAGCCTACATCGCAGTGGAGATCAAAATGGAATTGACGAACATCATTATAGCAACGGGATACCAACCGCCAATGAGAAACCAACTGCCCATTCAGAACTTTATTAGAATTTTTAATAATAGGTTACCAGTGTTATTTTGGGGTGACCTGAACGCACACTATCAAGAGAGCGGATATAGACGAAGAAACGGGATAGACAGAGGCCTCGGAACCTCTGTTCGCTAGACGTATCTGTCAAAGACTTAACCGGACTACCCCACCTAAGTGAGGGCAAACGCAGCCACTAAACCAGACATCTGCTTGGGCAATAATTATCTTCCATATAATTACTACATGAGGCCAGAAGATATCCCATGTACAGACCACACAGCGACTCTGCTCACCCTTATTCAAAGACCAATCCAGATTCCAGGGGAGGTAACAAAAGCCTTTCACAGAGCAGACTGGGAGACATACAAGAGAGAATTAAGCACATATCAGCTGAAAGAACTAGACGGCGCATCGCAAGAAGAGATAGACGAAGAACTAGAAATTACTAGGAATTTGATAAAAAAAAGGCGGATAGAAAAGCCATCCCAAGAAACAGCTACTCGACTATTAAGACCTTTACCTGGTCTCCAGAGATGATAAGAAACCCTCGACGACTAGGGGAAATTTCAGACAACATAAGGAGAAACGGACCAACGAGGGAGTTACTCAACGCAGTGAAAAGGATAAAGAGGATTCTTAATATGGAAATAATAGAAAAACAAAATCAGCAATGGAATGAAACAATCTAGAAGATTGACGATGACGCACCCGCAAGAGAATTTTGAAAAACAATATAACAAATGAAAGGAAAATCAGGGGACAAGAAGATGACCCTAAAGGATAATCAAGGCAATAAGATAGAAGATATTGACGCAATAGAACAATTATTTAAAGAAAACTGGAAGAACATTTTTAACATTAGTGAAGAGGACAATCAAGACTTCGACAGGGACTTCGAACGAAACATCAGATACAACTAGAACTAGAAGTGGCAGAAATGTAGATGTAGCAAGAGATACCTTGGACGATAACGACGCAAGAATTACCATCCAAGAATTGAAAAACGCAATCGCTCAGTTTAAGCAGAAGGCACCAGGTAGATCAAAGCTCACGAAGAGGCACTTAAAGTAGCCAAGATGATTTCCATACCCAAAGCTGGCAAGCCTACTACACGAGTGGAGAATTACAGACCTATATCTCTACTCGATTTCATCGGGAAGATGTTCAAGAAAATTATGAACACTCGCCTAAATGAAGCTAATGACCTAAATAAATTTCAATTCGGCTTCAGAAAGAAAAGAAGCACGGAGATGGCCCTCGTGGTCATAACAGAAAAAATAGCTGAAGCAAAAAGAGAAAAGGCTAGCGTTGATATAGTCTGCAGGGGTGTGTCCAAAGCTTTTGACAAAGTATGGACGAAAGGAATGCAATATAAGATATTGCAGTTAGCCTAGAGAACAAGATGGAAAGACTATTTTGCAACTACATAACCGAACGAAACGCATTTATCAAAATGGGAAACTACCATGGAGATAAATTTAAAATGAAGGCTGGCCTTCCGCAAGGAGGATGTCTGAGTCCAACATTATACTCTTTATATACGAAGGGCGGTCAATAAGTTTTGCAATTCGGATATAAGGAAACGAAATATGAGGAAAAGTGTTTTATTATTTTTCAATATAACTACCCTCGAAATCTCCCGACTGCTGTTCAATCCACTCCTGAACGGCGAGCTGGACATCTTCATCGTCCCCAAACCGGCATCTACGCAATGCAGCCATTTTCTGGCGGAATAAAAAGTAGTCGCTAAGGGCCAGATCTGGACTGTAGATGGGGGGGTTGAGCTCCTCGAATCCGCACTCGCGCAGGGCAGCTTGTACAACTCTGGCCTTGTGGACTTTGACGACGTTGAAGTCTTTCATGGGGCGTGAGGTTTGTTTGGCCAAATTGTCGTGGATGATGTTGATAACACTTCCATGTGATATTCCAAGTTCTCACTCGATTTTTTCGACCTTCACCCGTCGATTTTCGAGGATCATCCTCTCCATACGGGCCACATTGTCGTCGTTGGTCACGTCTGACGGGCGTCCTGGACGGCGTTCATCTTCAAGGGACTCACGACCATGGCGCAACTCCCTATTCCAGCGAGCAATGGTTGCATAGGAAGGGGCGGTGTCGGTGTACACTGCAACCATGCGTTCATGGATCTCTTATGCATTATTGCCTTCCTTAGTAAAAAATTTGATCACTGCGCGGTGCTCAACCTTCTCCATTGTTAAAAAAATTGTGACTCACGATCTGCGATCAGCTACTGGTTCTTAAATAGACGAGGCAGGAGCGTGCGGCTGCAGGTCCTGACTTGTCACAACTTGTCTTAAAACCCCCACAAACAGCCATCTCCCTTCCTCTGTTTTGCCCTACCGATTTGTAAGACTTATTGACCGCCCCTCGTACCTCGGACATTCTTCCGCCAGCTACATACGGGTGCCTAAATATATAGTTCGAAGATGACATCACACAGATTGTTGTTTGTCCTTATTAGAACCCTGATGTGCAAGCAAGACTGACAGCAGAAGAAATTTCGACGGATCAACGCTTATGAAAAACAGTGGAAGATTACGACCAACAGGAATAAAATTTAAAATCGTACCAATACACAGGAGGAGACTCAGCAACATTGTGATCGAATGAAACATATACGAATACACAAACGAAGCTACAGTGCTAAGATTGACGATTACGAAGAGAGGATACACTAAGCATACGAGAGAAAGAGTAGTAAAAGGAAGAAAGAGACTCAGGCTACTATTTAGGCTCACCTTCCACACCTTTACTACTTTATTTTATTTAACTGAAGAAATCTAAAATAGGAAGAGAAAACTCACCAATAGAAATTAACCGAGCTGAAATACAAATGGATGCAAAGAAAAACAGACAACATTCGGAAACATATTCAGAAAAACCGACCCGGATGTAATTTTAATATCTGTACACGGAATTCATCTTAAAGAGAAGAATATTAAAATTTGGAATTACAACATAGTAGCCACGAACCTTATGGATGCGGCCTTCGACGGGGCTGCTATAGCAATAAAAAAGAACCTAGATTACAAAACTAAACAAGGATTAACAGAAGCATACCTGATAACAGAAATTAAGATGGAACTAACTAATATAATAATAATAGCAACCGTATATCAACCTCCGAGAAGAAACGGATTACCCATAACAAACTTCACAAATATTTTTAATAGTAGATTACCAGTAATCTTCGTGGGAGACCTAAATTCACACATCAGAGAATCGGACTACAGAAAAACCAACACAAACGGACGACACTTAGAAACATTGATTGCTAGACGAATTTGCCAAAGAATAGGCAAGAACTTCCCAACTTATGTGACAAAAAAATCAGCAATCAAGCCAGATATATGTCTAACAAATACAAATTTACCTTTCAATTACCACTTGGAGTCAATAGTAATTGGGAAAATTACAAAGAAGAACTCAGAAAATATATCCCAAATCCACTTAACGAAGCAACTTTAGAGAACATAGACGAAGAACAACGGACTATACGCGAAGCCATCAAGAAAGCAGACGAAGAAACAATTCTTAAAAGAACATACCGGACAATCAAACAATTCAAGTGAACACCAGAAATGATTATAATTAATGAAGAAATATGAATGACATCAGAAAGGATAAGACATCAAGGAACTTAAAGAGAAAAATACACCAGATTGAGGAGTAAGAAAAGAGAACTGCTAACACTCATTTTAGATAAACAACAAGAAGTTGTTTACGATGAAAATCCCTCGACGTGACGAAATCGTCCCATTTCACGTTAAGTATGAAGCGTAGGGCCTGATTTTGTACCCTCTGCATTTGAACCATCCTGGTCCTTGAGGCGGTGTTTAGTGGGACTGCTGGGTACAGCAGCTTCGTTCTCACTGGGGATGTATATAATTTCTTTTTGTTTTTTTATACTAAGGTTGCGAAATCAGGTGAGTTTGTTGAGTTCAAGTTCCGTAACTTGAACCTTCGAGTTGATATGGCTTCCTATGCCGCGCTTGGAGATCCTGAAGCCTAGGATACTCGTGTTAGGGGAATAGTCTATTGTTGAGTTCTCCAGTCGGATGGGCTCCATCTTCCGTCTGCCAATCGCGACTGCAGTGAATTTGGTCGGTTTCATCTGGATCTTCCACTTCTTTTCGTACCTGGAGGTTTTTTGGGCCTCGGCTGCAGTCACCCTCGACATCAGTCTCCCAGATCTGGTATGGCGAGTCACAATCTGGATGATGTCCGCGTGCTGTACGTTCAGAGTTCGGGGAAGTATCGGTTTCGGAATGTCCTTTGTGTAGATCATAAGAGTCCCCTCCTTAGGGGACTCCGGATAGCAGGTCAAATGGGGCTCCGATGTGGTCCTCGAATGCTATCACCGCTCTCCCACTGGTGAAGTAACTGTGGAGGATTTTCCCGAAAGGGGGAGATAACTCAAGCCTAGTGATCATGTATTTGAGTCTATCGATCCATAACTTGTCAAAGGCTTTTTTCACATCCCGACAGACCAGATACAGCCAGAGTCTAGCCCCTTAGCCGAGGTTTCTACCTCGACCACCCGATAGAGAGTAGCCAGAGATGCTTGATATGGCGTTAAGGTCACCAGCGAGGATAACGGGGTGGGCCTTCCCGAACAGGATGAACAGATCGTGGATTGGCAGGTACCCTCTTCTTGGAGGCGGGTACCCTGAGCCTACTTCAATGTTCCTCATGTATGTCTTGAGGATGACGGACAGAAACGACTCATCCATTTTTCTCACCTTCACAAACTGAAGTCCAGATCGCACTGCTATTGCTGCGCCATTAAATCTTTTACCAGTCAGCTTCTTTTGACTTACGTGGTAACCGTAGATCTTGATGTGTGCGAGAATCACCAGTCTGTTGATTGCAGCCATGATTATTGCCTGGGTTTGCTCGAAGATTCTGGTAATTCGGAGGGATATACGGCTTGCCGGATCGGAGTTTTTGTACAAACTCGGCTCGTAGAATTTAAGCGTCGAGTCGTACAGCTTTACTCGTTTTTTCCAGCAGGGCGATCTTAACCTCGTCTTCCTCAGTTGAGGAGTCGAAAAAGCACTTTAAGTATCCTCTGCTGATACCCGTAGTGATGTCTTCAATGGAGAACTTTCTTGATTGCGCCATACTTTTGTTCACTCAGATGACTAGGTTAATCTGCTTGGCATCGAGCGAGTAGGATTTGGAGGTATGTTTGGAATCGCCTTTAGGTGCAGGTTAATCCTTTCTGTTGCCATTGGGGAAGTCTTTTGGCGGGTCAATCCCTAGCGTTGTGCTGTTCGACCGCGTAGCATTTGAAGCAGCAGTTGATCGGGATGAACTCCTCTGCTTCAATTTGCTCGGGTGATACCCTAAGGTAGAACCCTCGCAGTCCTTCGCTCGTTGCTCTTCGTGCCATCTCAATGCAGGTGAACACTATTTTCACAATGTTCTGTGCATTGCCGGATTTTTCAACTCTAGTTATTTTTGCCCATTTTTCATTGGCAGTTAGTTCAGCCTTTATCTCACCGCAGGAATTTTCAGTAATGTAGAGATCTAGCCATCGCAGTATAATCCTCCTTTGTACTAGTATCCCGTATGGAATTGTGGCTTCCAATCCGATTTTGGGGAAATCGACTGGGGAAGGCTATTCACAACTTACCTAAGCCTTTACCTCCTTCGCGTCCACTTATTTATGATATCTATCTACTCTAGCAAAACATTCGTAAGGAGGGGGGTTTTGGGCGGGGGGTAGGAGGAAAAAAGTACAGATCACGGGTCATCCTCTTTTTTGTTCCCATCCCACGATCATGGGAGGCGGGGCAGAAGAGGAGGAGGTCCGTCGCCGATCTGCTTCTGGAGAAACTTCCTACACTTCTGACTCTCAATTCAGGTAAGCCAATAGGGAAGTGCTTAGTAGGAAGTCCGGAACAAGCTTTAAAAGAGTGTGTATAGTGGGAAGCGGATTTTTTTTTTACTTAAAAGAGGACAGATTAGTTATGAGGCAGATTGAGCAAATTCGGTAGTCTAAGGTGGAAAGGGAAAATACCCATGACCGAAGGGCAAAGGGGACCTACTAATTATCATGAAGTCCAGCATTCACTTATCATTCTTACTTCCTTTCTCACACTTTTAGCACCTATGTTCCTCTTTCAGTAGCGGGAGGAGTGTCTAATCTCTGTTTCTTTATCATCTCCATCTTTCATTCGTGTGTTTATTGTAGCATTCATGCCGTTTTGAGTTATCTTAGCTCTGAGCTTTGTTTATGTATTGTTGTGTTACTTGTTTGTTGTTTTTACTTTCCTTACTTTGTGTTACTTCTGTAGTGTGGTTTCCTGCCTGTTACTTTCATGGGTGTTTTTTTGTATTTCTTTTTGGTTGTTTTTTCTTTTCACTACTGTAGTTGTTATCACTTTTTTCTCTATTTCACTTTAGTTTCACTATGTTCACTTGTTTTACTGTTAACTTCCACTTCACTATCATTTTTGTTAAACTTTTTAATACTATAGTTCACTTATTACACTTTTAGTTTACTTTGTGCATTTTATTTCTGTTTACAATTTTGAACTGTGTTGTCTTCTTAATCGGTTGTTTCTTTCAATATTAGTTGTATCGATTTGGTTGTTTTATTAGGATATCGATTTGGTGTCTTGGCTGGTTAACTTTGTTGGGTGGGTTCTTAAATAGTCATGCTTGTTCCTTCTCTCCTTTTGAATTTTCTACTTAAGTAAACATGTGTACCTCCTCAATTCTCAGCTGTTGTCTGCCGCTGGGAAATCGAGTGTTAAAGGAGACTCCAGCTCTGGTGTTCGTGTGCTCTTTAAATATGGAAGGTATAGAGTCTATCTTCCTCCATATTTTCTCCGCTCTGTTCCTGATAATTGATGTTAAATGTCTCTAATCCTGCTTCTTGGTGCATGTCATGTAGTCTCCTCCTCTCGGTCCTACGGTTGTTGGTGATTAGGTAGAGAGCTTTATTTTGTATTCTCTCGAATTCCAATTTTTTGGTCCTTATTCACCGTTGATAGGGATGTGCGGGTATACTAGTACCTCCCTTCTAGTGCAAGATAGATTTTTCTTTTATTTTTCACGCCTAAGCCTCTTAAATTGTACAGTAGCTTAAGCATCGGAATTGCTTTATTCTTCTTCTCCCTTATGTTTTTAGTAGCCTCTTGTTGTTATTTTGAGTCCTAGCACTTTGCTTCACTATGGTTTCTGTAGTTCTGATCTTCAACTACCATTTCTGCTGTTTTGTTCCTGGAGATTGGGATTATTGTAAATTTCCTCCCGTTAGTCCTTATCTTCCAATCTCTTTCGTAGTTGTTGATGTTGCTGATTTCTAAAGCTGTTTTCCTTGCCGGAAAATGTACGTTCCTGTACGGAGTGACCACGAGTTGGCTTATGTCGTCCGCAAATTGCATGTTTAGGCCATCAGGCATTATTGGTGGTGGCAGGTCTGCTGTGTAGAGTGAATACAGCGAGGAAATGATACACCCCCCCCCCTTACGGAAGTCCAGCTTCCAAGTCGAATTCGGTTCCTGAATAACCATTGATCTCCACATATGCTCTTCTCTCTGTGACATAATGGCAAAAAATTCTCTCCAGATTGGTGTTCATCTGGAGATTTAAGATCTTATATTGCATTCCTCTGACCCAGACTTTCTCGAATGTTTTTTCTACATCTCTCATGACCAGATCGATGTAGTTACTCTTGCCTTTTGCCTTGCTATTTTCTCTGTTATTATGCCAAGTGCCATTGTGGTGTCTCTGCCTCTTCTGAATCCAAATTGGTAATCATTATAAAGGTCCTTTTCATGAAGTACACAACAATGAACGCAAGGAATAAAGAGCATCGGGGGGAACGTGTTTTCAAGGGTTAATGCTCAAGTTTCTAGACTCCAACGCCAAGGTAATAGTTTTCCATACAATTCCTATATAGCGCATGCATTGTCAATTCCCGGTAGGATGGTAAGGTTTTAAACGACTCGTTGGAACCCCTTTCTTGTTCAAAAATGATTTTATTTCGGCACACAAGAAATAAGTACCTCGATCTGAATGCACGTACCCTGGTAACCTGAAAAGAGAAAACAACGTACTTCAGAAGGAATAAATTCAGAATCAGACGTTTTAAATTTACGTGACTTGGTAATGACTGGTCTGCAATCAGATGATAACTTGATGAAAACTCTTGGAAGATCCGTCATCATAGAAGCCAAGTTGAGATCCTCCAAAGTTAAGCTTAAAGGATGAATATTTACTTAGTAGGGGGATTCCTAAAATAATGTCAGCGCAACATTTAGATAAAACAAACAAACATACTGTCTGGACCTCACGGCTTCCGACTTTTATGCTAACCCTGCAACATTCTTTGATCAGAAATGTCAAATTTGTAGAGGCTATAGATATAGTGCCTTCATAAGGTTTAAGATGAAAATTAAAGATGTAGGCAACATAATTTGAAATGAAGTTCTCGGAACTGCCGGTATCTAAAAGAGCCGTAAGAACACAGCCATTCACCTCCATTTCTAGAGATGACCTTTTCAAAAATGATGACACACTAGTGAGAACGAGATCGAGGTTAATGCTGAGACTTCATTTTTAGATGACTTGCATACCTTCGAAAAATGTCTTCTCTTCTTACCCGATCACAATCAGCAGACCCGGGTTCGAGTCCCGGCCAGTAATTTCAAACTTTTTTCACTGACGTTATTTCTGTCTTCTCGGTAAAGAATTGCCTTCATTGTGCCGCCCTCTGCTCTCTTTGATTCTAGTGTTCTTCTTAAGGCCCTATCTCTTCCTTCTAAAAAACTCCCAAATATAATTGTAATATATATAATAAACTCAAAGGGGAACAAATTGTGCTTTATAACGATAGTTAATTGGATCATGACAGTTTACAATATGACAGAGCTAAGCGGAGAGTGCAAAATTATCGTTAATTTGAAAAGTGGATATTATTTAAGTTTGAGCGTGAAGTCAATTTAAAAGGGAACGTAGGTGACGACGATTGACAGGAGGTGTAATCAGGGGATTACAACGCAAAATCGCTTTAGCTTAAAGCTTAGAGTTGTTCAGAGTGGGAAGACCAACGGCACAGGTTTTCGAGGAGATACTTCTGTGAGTTCGGTCGAGGGGATTTAAGTACTTCTTGTTGAAGAACGAGATTTTCTCTGCCCAGAAAGATGGAATTTTAAACATGAGACGGCTCTGCGGAACGGCAGGGAGTCTCAGACACCGGGAACGGGACCCTTACGCGGGAATGCGAGATGAAGGGGGCAACACAGTTCTCCGGAAAGAAGTTGGCTCGATAAGCTTTCCTCTAAACAGGGGCCAAAGCTTTACGAATGGCGATCTGCTGGTGAGATCTTAACGACGAGGTACGACTCGAACAGGGGTTGCGAGACTTTGCAGGGAAACAAACAAAACGGTCTGAACGGAGAGACTGGCAGAATCTCAATCTCCTCGAAGAATGGCCAACGCAGGGTTAAATAGCCAGGTGGCTGGTCCGTTAGATAGCTCCAGGGTATGGCCGTCCCCAGAGAATTCTCGACGTCAGTCTATGCAAACTTACTTCGAGATAACGAGTTGGGTCGGACATAGAAGTTTGCCTCAGGATATGGGGTTTGAGTTTGTACGGCCGCGTTCGCGGGAGAAGGACATGTCTGTGAGTCATGGGGGCGAGAATTCGGCGTTATCGCGGGGGGAAAGAGCGAGGTACGTCCCGCAAAAGTAAATGCAGCCGGGTCAGGCGACCCAGCGCGGAACTGCTTCCTTCTCGATGATTCTAAAATTTCCACGCCAAGGAGCGCGTGGTTGGGAGTGAAGGGGCTTAAAGGGGTATTTCCAGGGGCTTCCTCTCAAGCGGGTCCTTCGAAGGGCATCCTCTCAAACAAGCCTTCAATTCATTCCCATCTGGCCATCAAATATGATGAGGTTGTCTTTTGAAATCCTTTCTTCTTCATTACTCGCTTTTCTTTGTTTCCTTCCATTCATTTTCCATCATGCATAGGCCAGGGAAAGGGTGAAGAGGTCGTTTAACCCATTAAAAATCATTATTATTTTCGTTACCACAACCAGATGGATGTTTATGGTGTGTGTTGGCACAGGTCATTGGCATAGGAAGGAAAACTCACAGTAAACCGTATAATGGCTTCTGTAAATACAGGAGTGAAGGAAAAGGGCTGATGAAAACATAAAGAAAGAAAGTGGCCTGGGGCGAGTTGCAAACGGCTTCCAGTGTCTCTCGATCACCGTTGGTGAGCGAGAAATCCACTGCGCCACCATTAGTCTCACAAAAAATACTCATTCAAGAGAAACATTCAACCTGCCTGCTTTTGCACATCTCATCACGATATGGTGTCTCAACGGCCTATCTCCTAAATGGTAGTTGGGAGCGAGTTCAGGACGCGAGGAGGGTCATTCGTGGGCAGAGATCACCAGGGCCTGTTCCAGTTTTTCAACCAAAGCCTTGTCACTTTAGGGGGACCTGGCGCTTCTCAAATTTCAACTGTCACTGTAAGTCCTACAGAGGATCTCCGACTCCATGAAGGAGGGGGCTCACTTCGTGAGAACGAGAATCCTAATAATGGCACTAGGGCGGACTCGTCTCAAGAAGGCAGGTATGAATGTGTGAACACGAAACTACCTGT
Source organism: Ceratothoa steindachneri (assembly GCA_963969495.1). Lineage (NCBI taxonomy): Eukaryota > Metazoa > Arthropoda > Malacostraca > Isopoda > Cymothoidae > Ceratothoa > Ceratothoa steindachneri. The sequence goes on from OZ018339.1 coordinate 22,840,196, forward strand.
GTGAATTTGAGATTTTCAAGGTTGAATCTGTGCGCGGTTGTAGTGTATGGAGGCTATAATGATGGACTTGAAGCGGAGAAAAAGAGGTTCTATAGTGACTTGGAACGAGTAGTTGATGGAATTTTTAATGGGTATCGTTTGATGATTTTAGGAAATATGGATGTGTGACAGAATGAGAGAGGGGATAAGTGGAGAGCGGAGTTTGGGTACTCCCAGAGAGAATGAAAATTGAAAGGCGGTAGGGTTCCATGCTGAAAGAAACTTATATTTAGCAAGCACATTCTTTCAGCACAAGAGTGTGTACAAATTCACATGGGGAAATTAAAAGTACGATTGATCTCTGTCTAGTAAGAATTCTTATACTGATGGACACGTAAGAGATATGATTATGCGACATTTTGACCGCATGTTTGCGCTGTGTAAAGTTAAACTGGATGGCTTATGGATGAGAAAAAGGGGAGATAGTGGAAAGGATAGGAGAATCTGAAGTGAAATATACTTAAATTAGAGAGAAGAGGGACAGTATGTGATAATGTTTGAGAGTAGAAGAGAGGAAATAATTATGATTATTGAGTTAGAGAAAATGTGGAGCAAATTTCAAGAGGCCATTAATGGGTAGTGCAAGGGTCATGTGTGTGTTTGCCAGACCTGAGGAGATAAGAGAAAATGCTGAATAGGGGAATAGTGAAGTGGAAAGCAAAGGGAAGGCGTAATAATGCAGATGAAAATGACAAGGTGATGTAGTTGAGTGAATTCAAATAGATGAAGGGGAAATTGAAACAACTGATTAAAGAGAGTAAGAAAGAAGCAAATGAAGCATTCAGGATAAAGATGAATGAGAATCCCGATGGGAACAGGAAGCTATTGGTGAAGAAATTGAGAAAGTGAGGAAACACTAAAAGCAACGCTGTGCGAACATCAAGGACACAAATGACAGGTACTTTTGATCAATGAGGTTAAAAATAGCTGGAGAGTGTAATTTGGCGAGTTGTATAGAGTGGGCATGGAAGATGAAGCGAATGCAAATATGAGGGGTTTGAGAGTGTAAACCGAATGCTGTCTCATTGTATGGAAGCGAAAAGCATGAACGTGGTTGCTGGTGTTGTGCCAGGTTTAAGAAAATGGAAATGCAGCTGGAGCAAATGATGTAGTAATGGCTGAGATGCTAAAAATTGGTGGTCATTGTGTTATGGAATGGGTGTGGTGGCTGTGTTGTAAGGCATATGAAAGTGAAAGCGTCCCTGAGAAATGGAAAAGGCAGTAGTGGTGACGTTGTATAAGAGTAAACGGGAGAAAAGTGAACTCAAGAACTACAGGGTTGTTGTAGGTAAAGAGCATCGAAAAATTATGATTGGGCGTAAAATAAGGTTAAATGAGGAATTGATAGAAATGAACGGATGTGGGTGAGATCAAGTGTACGTGTGATGCATGATGCGTCTACACTCTGATTGAAAGCTGAAAAACAAGGAATATGAATTCTAAAAGGTAGGCTGGGTTTATGGAGCTGGAGAAAGCTTATGATCGTATGGATAAAGAGGCATTCTTGGAGGGGCTAAGGTTGTATGTAGTGGTGAGGTATTAGTTTGTGTGAAGATTATTTATTTTGGAGATGAAGCGTGTAATAGGATGAAAGATAGCCAGAGTATGGTGTTTGACATACGTGAGGGTGTAAGATAAAGATGCGCGATGAAGCCATGGCTGTTTAATATGTTTATTGTTGGAGCACTGAGAGAAGTACACGTGAGAATAAGGGAAAGAAATGTGTGGTTGATGATGAATGAGGGGAGATTGGTGCTGTCTATGTTGATGAGCTGTTGTTGGAGGTTGAGAAAGTGGCAGTTGGATATATTTATTGTAGCTTTTGACACGGTGCGTGGGAGGAGTTATCTAAAGGTGAATGCAAATAATGAGTATTGTGATGAGAATGGGGTGGTGAAGGATGTGATATCCGATTTTGTGGTGTAACTCAACAAATGCAAAGCAGATTGCAACTAAATATTTTTAAATGGTATGAAAGTCTCTTTGGCAATTAAAACATTAGTGAATGTTAAGGGTGTAGGTGTGGATTGTGGCAGTAAGATGCATGGGAGTATGCCTACGTCAACCTTGGAGCATGGGAGTGAGACTATGGTATAGAAGGAGAAAAAAGTTAGCGACTGAGAGTAGTGTACATAAACAACTTGAGATAGATGTGTAGTGTGCCAAAGGTATAGATAGAGAAAGTAAATAGTTGGTAAAAAGTGTATATGGTGTGAAGAAGGTTGTGAATGAGGTTGTGAATCAGTGTGCTTGCGTGGTAAGGATAAATGAAGAATATATGATATCGAGTGTCAGGGTGTGGGAGAAAAATGTCTGGTTGGGGAGAAAGTGGATAATGCTGTGTATAATTTATGTGCATGGAGGGGGTTTGTGCCTTGGGCCTTCATGCCAAGATATGAACCCTGAGTGCAAGAGTTGCAACAGCACATAGCATCGCACTTTGTGGGAAACTGGATGAAGTTAAAGTTTTGACGGAAAAGAAAGATAGAGAGTCTATTCCTTCGGCTAGGGCGAGCTCTAAAGCGTTGGAGCCACTCATTCAGAGGTTGTCAGGCGTCTTTGAGCACGCTGGCTTTAATCGCCTCTTTGGAATTAGGAGCAAGGATATACGACAAACACATTTGCAAGCTCTGCTATTTCAACATTATGCAGAAGGACCAATATATAGTTTTCAATCCCAGTTATCGTGGTCTTTGTTTTATGGTGCATGAAGGCACCACTTACGAGGGGCGGTCAATAAGTTTTGCGAATCGGAAGGGCAAAACAGAAGAAGGGGAAGGCTGTTTGTGGGGGTGTTAAGACAAGTTATGGCAAGTCAGGACCTGCAGCCGCACGCTCCTGCCTCGTTTATTTAAGAAGCTTTAGCTGATCACAGATCGTCAGTCATAAATCTTTCATCAATGATGAAGGGTGAGCACCGCGAAGTGATCAAATTTTTGACCAAGGAAGGCAAGAATGCAAAAGAGATCCATGAACGCATGGTTACAATGTACACCGACACCACCCCTTCCTATACAACCACTGCTCGCTGAAATAGGGAGTTCCGCCATGGTCGTGAGTCCCTTGAAGATGACACCCGTCCAGGACGCCCGTCAGACGTGACCAACAAGACAATGTGGCCCGCGTGGAAAGGGTGATCCTCGAAAATCGACGGGTGAAGGTCGGAGAAATCGAGCGAGAACTTGGAATATCAAATGGAAGTGTTAGAAACATCATCCACGACAATTTGGCCATGACCAAGGTCTCTGCCCGTTGGGTACATAGAAACCTGACGCCCCATGATCCACCTTAACGTCATCAAAGTCCACAAGGCCAGAGTTGTACAAGCTGCCCTGCGCGAGTGTGGATTCGAGAAGCTCAACCTTTTCCCCTACAGTCCAGATCTGGACCCCAGCGACTACTTTTTACTCCGCCAGCTCAAGGCTGCACTGCGTGGACGCCGGTTTGGGTGTGATGAAGATGTCCAGCTCGCCGTCCAGGAGTGGATTGAACAGCAGTCGGGAGATTTCTGGTTGTCGGGAATTCGAAGCCTCAGGGACAAGTGACGCAAGTGCATTGAAGTCGAGGGTAGTTATATTGAAAAATAATAAAATACTTTTCCTCATATCTCGTTTCCTTATATCCGAATTGCAAAACTTATTGACCGCCCCTCGTACATACTAAATAAAATCTCAATTCAAATACTAAAGCCTTTAATGATTCATCAATATAATGTCTGTTTATCCGTCTTATTCGCCTCCAAAAACTTCATGTCCTGACAGAGGTGAACAATTTTATCATTTTACCACCTGGCACTTAATGGATGCAATAATTTGCCACTGGTATAAGAAATATTGACTTTAACTGCATTATTGAGAAATGGATCTCGTATTGAGTGAACTTAAATTTGTGATCCTGATGCATCTTATTCATTTTCTTTAGTCGCGAGCGACTCTACATATCACTATGTCGGTCGGTCGGTCCGTCCCCGTTCCCGTTTTGTTTTGCTTTTTGGGGGGAAGAGGCAATAACATTGTAACTATTTCGCCGATTCTAACAAAATTTGAAACCCTTATGTTGTTTTACATTCTCTTTTGAATTATATAATTGCCAAAGCTCTGTTGTTTTTCATTCTCTTTCGAATGCTATAATTGCCAAAGTCCTCCCAAAGTTAGGCGGGAAATTATTTTGGCAATATCATCATGAATATTTGGACAATTCTACAGAAATTTGAGACCCTTATGTTCTTTTAAATTTTCTTTCGAATGATATAATTGTCAAGGTCCCCCCTAAGGTTAATCCTGGAAATATTCAAAGTTTTGAAGGTCGTAAGGTCAACAATTAGAATAAGTGAGAACATGCGACTTTTTGGTGAGCAACAGACCTTGTTTTTACTCGTTATTATCAAAAAATTAGATGGGTGAAGAGCCGTGAGCTAGTTTGGAATTGTTAGGCTGGTATTAAAGCCTCAAGTTTTCGAAAAATGAGCCTGAAGAGGACAGATTAAGGTATTCTTACTATTGCCCTTACCTAACTGCATTAGCATGCACGTTTATAGCTCAAAATAGCCTTTTAACCGCATAATTAATTGCGTTACTGCAATAATTTTTCTTAATATATATATATATATATATATATATATATATATATATATATATATATATATATATATATATATATATATAAGCTTGCAAAGATTTTATACCAACTTAACAACGGCAAACTAGCTGTCGACTTCAACCAATACTAGCTGCATACCCAATGGCAACCTACAAGTTGGCTAAATATCTAGTACCTCTACTTAACCCTTTTACCACTAATCAATACAAAGTTAACAATAGTTATTCTCTGGCTGAAGAATTCAGGAACTTGAAACTTCCTGGTCCTGACTTTTTGTGTAGCTTTGATATCGTCTCCCTTTTTACAAATATCCCCGTAAATGAAACTATAGACCTAATCATCCAAAAGGCCTTTCCAGAACCGGATTCGACCTTTCATAAATTCACACCGTCGCTTTTACGGACTCTTCTTGAACTAACCATTAGAGACAACTGTTTTCTGTTTAACAACTCCATCTATCAACAAGTTGATGGTGTTGGAATGGGTTCCCCCATGGGTCCTCTTCTTGCTGACATTTTTATGTCCAACTTTGAAGAAGTTGCTTTGCGAGAATGCCCTCCTGATTTGAAACCGATATTTTACCGTCGTTTTGTTGACGATACGGTTCTAATATTTAAAACAGAACAACAGTCTCTTTCATTCTTTGAATATTTGAATCATCGCCATTCAAATATAAAATTCACAATTGATAAAGAAAAAGATGGAAAATTACCATTTCTGGATTTTCTCATATCACGCTCCTCGCCCAACTTCACCACTTCCGTCTATCGTAAATCCTCCTTTTCTGGTCTCGGCATGAACTTTTACAGTTTTTGTGATATTTCTTATAAGATCAACAACATCAAAACCCTCCTTCACCGTGGCTTTCAGCTTTCATCTGATTATTTTCTTGTTCATTCTGAATTCAGTTTTCTCATGGGTTATTTTCAAAGGAATTGTTTCCAGCCCTCACTTGTACAAAAATGTATCCGTCAATTCTTTGATAAAATATACCATCCTCCACAAGAAATTTCCTCTGTCCCCAAGGATGTCCGCTATTGTCTACTTCCTGATATTGGCCCACTCAACCTACCCTTACGCCGAAAACTTAATAAGCTTTTGAAAAGTTTTTACACGCATACCAACTTCAAAATAGTTTTTCTTAACAACTTTCACATTGGAAAATTTTTCAGAACTAAAGACAGAATCCCACCTGAAATGAGCTGTTCAGTTGTCTATAAATTCATTTGCCCCAGGTGCCACCAGGGGATCTACATTGGCAGCACTGTTCGCTCACTTAGGGCTAGGGTCTGTTCTCATCTTGGTATTAGCTCTCGCACTGGCTCCACCTTAACCAATAAAGAAACTTCTCCCATTCGAGATCATTCAATTAAATGTAAGACCGAAATTTCCCACAAAAACTTTCAAATTATAGGACATGCAAAGGACTCCACTTCCCTGCGCATTCTCGAATCATTATTTATAAAACAACTAAATCCCAGTTTAAATTCTGATTCAACTACTTTTCCCCTTCTCATTTCATAAACCAATCAAAATATTTTCACAACCTACCAATCTCTAATCGGTTTCCTCTATAATCTTTCCTCAGTCTCTCCGCTTTTACCGTCCACTAAAGGTGACTAATATTTTTGTGTACCAATTAATTGCCCCAATTAGTATATTCTTATATTTATCCATATTTATAGCATTTATATTTAGTGTCAAGTTTTCAAATGATTTTTTCACATTTTCATTTTATTAAATAATTTATTACTATTGCTGCTTCATTTAGTGACTAATATCTGTGTCAACCAATAATTGCATCAACTAGTGTTATATTTATGCATATTTAAAGTACCCATAATTGATCCATATCTAAATTTCAATAGTTTTCAAACGATTTGCAATAATTTGAATTAACTAAATAATTTATTTTCAATCTTTGTGTACATTATAATTTTTGTAATTTTAAACGTGTTCTAAATCTCTTTTATAGACCAGAAGATGGGTAAGATACCCGAAACGTTGTTCTTAATTAAATGAGAAATTTTACATGTCTCATTTTGGGATTTATCCTCAACCTCAAAATAAGCCTTCTTAGAAGCAAACCTATAGAATATATATATATATATATATATATATATATATATATATATATATATATATATATATATATATATATATATATATATATATATATATATATATATATATATATATATAAATGCGGTTAAAAGGCTATTTTTGGCAAACCAGTCTTCCTCAAAGCCTTCGGAAGGAACCTCTTCTCACATACACGAAAAGGTAGCACTTAAAATAGGCTTTGAGGAAGACTGGTTTGCCAAAAATAGCCTTTTAACCGCATAATTAATTGCGTTACTGCAATAATTTTTCTTAATATATATATATATATATATATATATATATATATATATATATATATTAAGAAAAATTATTGCAGTAACGCAATTAATTATGCGGTTAAAAGGCTATTTTTGGCAAACCAGTCTTCCTCAAAGCCTATTTTAAGTGCTACCTTTTCGTGTATGTGAGAAGAGGTTCCTTCCGAAGGCTTTGAGGAAGACTGGTTTGCCAAAAATAGCCTTTTAACCGCATTTATATATATATATATATATATATATATATATATTGGTTGAAGTCGACAGCTAGTTTGCCGTTGTTAAGTTGCTATAAAATCTTTGCAAGCTTTCGAAAAGTGAGTCTGGAAAGGACGGAGCAAAAGATCAATTTTTCCGATAACTATATTTCCGAGACGTCTTTTTCTACTTGCATGCGATCATCTTCGAGGAATAGTAAGTAATATTTAAGATATAGAGGTGAGTCGGCTGCAGGTCCTCACCCCGGTCAACCCCTCTTGGTCGCAGCAGGCGTCAAGTGTTGGATTGTTCACCCATAAAAAGGGAACGTGAGCTGGGTTTAGACCGTCGCGAGACAGGTTAGTTTTATCCTACATTGTCTATTCAATTAACTAGTGAATGGTAACCCCACTGAGTACGAGAGGAACCGAGGGTTAGGACCAATGGTCTAGTAGTCGATTGACAAATCGTATGCTGCGAAGCTAAGTCCTTAGGAAAAAAGCTTGAATGCCTCTCAAAGCTGATTCCTTACCAGACACTGGGAACCTATTTCCGAATGGAAATTGCGATAAGAGACCCAACTTCAACTCTTTCCTTATATATATATATATATATCCCCCAGGTCTCACCACAGGGAGAAGGAACGACGGAGGCCGAGAAGGAAGGAGAGAAGTGAAATGGTCGAAAAGGAAAAAATCAATAGGAGAGTTGATCTCAGGTGACCATGTTCTTTTAACTGGGATAGAAGAATATAATGGAATAGTTTCATTATGTTTGGGCATACTGATTAGTGTGGAATCCGAACCACAACGTTATTATCCCTTTCGATTCCATTTGATACTTGCTGCTCTATTGGTATGTAATCGCAACTTTTTCATGTTGTCGGCCGAGTCGACTAATCAATATAGTCTTTCTTTCATTATTGAGTATACTATAGCATTCATGCTGATATGTCAATTTCTATATTGAGTTATTGCCTAGCTTTATAGTGTTGTGTATGATTTATTGTTTTGGGTGTTTGAGGTTTACAATATTCCACTTTTTCACTATTATTTACCACTTACAACTAGACTATTGCAACTGTTGGGTTATACTTTTGTTACACTTTTAGGTCGATGTACATTTTAATTATTCTGGGTTGGATAGTCAAATTAGTGTTCACTTTTGGGGGGTTTGATTGGGGTAATTAATATTCATTAGGGTATTTTCATGGTCGGCTTCAACTTGAGAGCTTATCAACGAAAATGCCATCAATAAATCAGGCGTAAATGAATGGTTTCACAGAGGGGAATTTGTGAAGGTCTTCTTCTACCCATATATATGTGCCGAAAAGGACGACAAGTGGTGAGGCAATCGGGACGCTTGTATCTTTTCTCTTATTAAGGCGCAATTTCGTCTCTTCAGCCAGATGGCTGAACGGCCGGTTAATCGAGTGATTGAGCTGTTAGATCTTTTGTATTACGATATCCTTTGTTTGTTTGTTTGTTTGTTTGTTTAGAATCATAAACATTGTTTCGCCCTTAAAAAAAATGACAACGTACGAACTTGCTAGAGAAAGAACAATGTCTGCAGGGTTTTACCAGATGGCTGAACGGCCGGTTAATCGAGTGATTGAGCTGTTAGATCTTTTGTATTACGATATCCTTTGTTTGTTTGTTTGTTTGTTTAGAATCATAAACATTGTTTCGCCCTTAAAAAAAATGACAACGTACGAACTTGCTAGAGAAAGAACAATGTCTGCAGGGTTTTACCAGATGGCTGAACGGCCGGTTAATCGAGTGATTGAGCTGTTAGATCTTTTGTATTACGATATCCTTTGTTTGTTTGTTTGTTTAGAATCATAAACATTGTTTCGCCCTTAAAAAAAATGACAACGTACGAACTTGCTAGAGAAAGAACAATGTCTGCAGGGTTTTACCAGAGCAGTGGGTTTTTAGAGAGATTTTCAGGGAAACGTACGAGTGTTTCATGTATGCAGTTCCTAATAGATCGGCAGAAACATTATTATTTATAATTAATCCTTGCCAGAGATGCCCTTATAAACATTTGACTCTTAACTACTCGCAGAACTTTAAAGATCCAGAAACAGGTGTCCACACAAAACAAATAGAGTCACTTTGGGCCAAGGCAAAAATGGGTAATAAAAAAGACTGTGGAACTGCTCTTTCTCTGATCTACTCATATATGATCTACTCCTTAGTTTCTCAAATTTAAAAAGACATTGTAAAGTTATATAGGTATATTGAATAATGTTGAGCTTTTACTTGTTTTTTGCTTTCCTTAGCTTTTATTAATTTAGTTTTCTCTTATTCGCCCTCCCCCAACCCCCAAAATACTTATAACATAGAAATGATCCCATCCTTCGATTCCCGCGCTTGAGAAAGGCAGTTCAACCTCCTCAGCCGGCCGTTTAGCCAACCCATAAGTTAAATGAGTTTCGCTCATTGAAAATGGCGCAATTATTAATCCAACAATTGGAAAACTCATATATATTTGTGCCTTAAAAACAAGTTATTTTTTTTTATTTAGAGACAGGTTTTTTTAAAGTAAATTCTAAAGAGGTGGGGTGGGGGGTGGTTGTCAAGTTATTGCAATCGCATCATATTGCATTTATATAATTTTGGTTAATGTTGGGTTTATGCCCAACCTCGAATTTTTAGATAATTCATATATGGTTAAAAACTTCTTTTATTTAATGTAGACAATGGTTTTGGGGGGGCAAATTTAAAAAAAGTGCTTTTGATTGTTTTTTTTGTTAGGCTATTGCAATCGCATCATATTGTATTATATATCATTTTTAAGGTAATTTCGAAGTGGGGGCTAGCTCCCACGTAGCCTCTCTTAGTTATGGGAGGTTGTCCTCCGCATCCTCTACAATTAAAAAAAAACCCTCTTAATATTCCCAATCCTAAAACCTAACAGTAAATTCGAATTCAAAAGGCGATTCCTAAATGTCCTTAGGCCTCTAGTTTTTCTACCGCGTTCTTCGATTTCAGACATATAAGCTCAACACGAATGCTAATTAAATCAATCATACTTTCTTTAAAATTGATTAATATGAAATTTCCATATCATATTTTAATTCAGAAAAAAATTTACTTCAGAATCATATATAAATACACCTGAATGTGATTCAAAATTCACAATTTGTCTCCCAAGATGGCAGCCAATCATTTTTTCGCTATAACATCATAACTAGAAATTTGCCCACATTGAGCAGTTAAGAAGCTATATAGAATATATCTACGATATACACTACATGGCATTTGCTTCTTTTTTTTAATAGAGATATTTGTAACAAAGCGCCCACGAAATTCGAGGGCGAACATTCTCCTAAATTTAACCCAGATATTTCTCATGTTTCATAACCTTAATTTAAATATAGCGAAGTTATAATAGTTTTAAAAGTAATCAAAACATGAAATCGTATATTGCCTAATGATTTTATTGCAGAGTAACAAGGAGTAACAAGGAAAGTAAGTACCCTAGGAGACCTTACGGTCCATTCAAAGAGGGTACCTTTGCACTAGCAATCGAACAGGCACATGGCTGCTCAATTGTTTTGCGTCCCTAAACGGCCACTTTTCAAGACTTTGTCTAGTCTTGACTTGAACTGGTCAACAGATTCACTGTTGACAACTTCCACTGGAAGTGCGTTCCACTTACCGCAGATACTGTAGGCGAAAAAGTTTCCACACAGATTGCGGTTGTAACGCTTCAGTTCAAGTTTGAAGCCGTGATTGCGCGTTCTGTTCTCACTCAGTATGAAAATATCCCGGTAGTCAACATTGTCGAACCCTCGAAGTATTTTGAAGACCTCGATGAGCTGACCACGCAGTCTACGGGTTTCCAGCGAGAACAAATCTAACTCCCTTAGTCTATCCTCATAACTTTTATGTCGGATAGGGGGAATCAGTTTGGTTGCCCTAGCTTGTACGCGTTCTAATCTCGCGATGTCCTTTCGCAATGAAGGACTCCAAAATTGTACGGCATACTCCAGGTGCGGTCGGACAAGTGAGTTGTACAGGCACAGTACAATCTCCTGGTTCCGATAACCAAACTGGCGCTTAATATAGCCTAGCATCCTTTGGGCCTTTTTCTCCGCCTCAATACACCGTTTCGAGAACTTGAGGTCACTAGTGATTGTTACACCCAAGTCCTTCTCAGTGTCGGTGGATTCCATAGCAGTGCCCTTAAGGATATACTGAGACTGGGGGGTTTCTGTGGCCGATATGCATCACTTTGCATTTGCCTACGTTAAAAGGCATTTGCCACGTGTCCGACCACTCCCCAATCTTCCCAAGATCTTCCTGTAGGCGGGCAGTATTTCCATCCTTTGCAACGTTCATACCAAGCTTGGTATCGTCGGCAAATTTGGAAATCTTCGCAACCATGTCACCGTCCATGTCGTTGACGTAGATGATGAATAGTAGTGGTCCCAGGACAGAACCTTGAGGAGCCCCGCTAGTAACGGGCACCCACTCAGAAGACTGTCCATTCACCACCACCCGTTGCCGTCTGCCACTTAGCCAGTTCTCGATCCAGCCGGCTACCTTTCCGTCTATGCCAAGCGCTCGCACTTTCTCTAATATTATGTGTCCCGGGCGACTCTACATCTAACTACTCGTATGTCGGTTTGTCGGTCGGACGGTCCACGTTTTGCTTTTTTTTGGTAATAACATTGTAAATATTTGGCTGATTCTAACGAAATTTGAAACCCTTATGTTGTTTTACATTCTCTTTCAAATGATATAATTGCCAGTCTTCCTGAGGTTAGCCCGTGAATTATTATGTTTTGGCAATAACATCATAACTATTCGGCCGATTCTAACCAAATTTGAAACCCTTATGTTGTTTTACATTCACTTTCGATCATATAATCGCCAAATTCCTTCCAATGTTAATCGTGGAATTATTTTACAGTTTTGAAAGTCGTAAGGTGATAAATCAGAATATGTAAGAGATGCGACTTTTTGGTCAGCAGACCTTGTTTTCTACCCGAGTGAAATTATTTTTGCTACTCTAGCCACTTAATCTTCCTTTCTCAATTGGAAAAAATCGTCCTCTATAAATGTCTTTTATGATTTATGTTTCCAATGAATACGCCAAGCTCTCATCAGCAGTTGTTATCGCAAAACATTCCCCAATTCACAAAGTAACGTAGACGCTTTTGGTCATCTTCTTCACGTTCTGAAAACTCGTCGTTGCTCATAATAATTATTTATTCAAGAAATTTCAATCTAATACACAGCCAAGAGGGGAAATATTGTGCTTAAATGTCAATAAAGAGAAGAATTCACCTAACATAATATACAATAACTTTAAAAATTCAATTAAAACCTTTTTTTTGTATTTATAAGATTAGCATTAAATACTGCATAACTCATCATAGGGAAAGCAGAAGTTTCTTGTCGGCCCCTACCTCTCTTCTGGATGTGGCGACACCTAGGAAGGGTACCACGCTCCCTGAGTGGGTCTACTAGTTCCTAAGAGAGAAGATGCTGTGCGTAGTGCGCACTTATGTGAGGTTTGCCAGGGCTTTGGTTGCATCTAATGCACGTTGGTGTAGGAACAAGGGTCTATTGTTGTAGTATATGCAGTGACCTGACCTCAGGTAAGAAATCGTTATATACGGCTAGCGATCTTCACCTCCACGTCGTGAATTCTAACAACATTATGTCGGGTAGTGGAGAAGGACTGGACCCCACGCAACTGGAATTCGAGAGGGCAAGGAAGATCGCTCACCGCCGTATATCACGCAGAGGTTTTGTCCGGCGTTGCCTCGAGGAGAAGGTTCTCCCAAGATCGGCCCACAAACAGTTGAGTTTCATAGGGAAACCTTTTTAGTATTTGTGCTTTGACTAATGAGATAGATGTGTTGAGAGAGGAGAGAGCGATGAATCATTGATATTCCCCAGGGCCTTAACTAACGAGTTAATAGAGGGAAATCTCAAGCGAAGGGGGGGGGGGACGTGAGAGGCAATTGGAGATACTTTGTGCCAGAAGTGAATAGAATGGGCAGGTCTAACTTAGTTAACAATCGTCCCCTTCCTCCAAAGGTGAAAGGGGCAGACAGGTATTGACCCCTTCTAATCCCTTTCCGTCGCGTTCATTAACTCCCTCCGCCTCTGTGAGCCTCACCTTTCTACTTCTCTCCGCTATTTTTAATGCTTTTCGAAGTAATTTTATTAAAAGACCCTCTGGATATTTTAGTTTCGTGAAGACTTTTTTAATATACTTAAATTCATCATTCAAAAGGTTTTCGCTACAAATGCGAATAACCCTTAAATAAACCCCAATGACTACCCCCGTCTTCGTTTTCTTACGATGTCCAGAGAGAAAATGAATAAAATCGTCCTTATTCGTGGGTTTCCTGTACACGGAGAATTTAGCCCTATCGTCATCCCTATGGACCAACGTGTTCAGGAAAGAAATTTTATTGTTTTCTTCTTCTTCCACGGTAAACTGAATGTCCTCATCCACTTCGTTCATCCTTTCCAATTTGTTTCCTATATCGGTACTCGCTGGAATTACGGCCAGGACATCGTCTACGTACTTCGACCAAGGTGAATCCAACCCTCCCCCCCATAACCCTCGTCAATTTCTCCTTCTCTAGAACTTCCATGAACAAGCATGCCATAACGGCACTATGAGGGGATCCCATGGCTAGTCCCCTGTGCTGCCTATATACGTCCCTCTCAAAGGTGAAAGCACCAAACCTTACACATAAGGATATTAACCTGATATAATCCCTCTTGTTAATAGGTAGATGAGAGTCATTGATGCTTGCTACTGCTTTCTTCACTGCCTCCAGGGCACCATCTACTGGGAGATTGGTGAATAACGCCTTCAGATAAACGCTAACGAGTTTCTTTCCCCTGAGGTTTACCTCATATAATCTATCTTTGAATTCGGCCGAATTCTTCATATGAGCTTTTCTGATTTTGGCCAATGGTTGAGACAATGATTTGACTAATACCTTAGCAATCTTATGAGGAGCACTACCCACTCCTGAGGTAATTGGTCTAAGTGGGATGCCTTGCTTGTGAGTTTTAGGAAGCTCCCTTATTTTACAAGGTCTCGGATTCTCCCCAATGAGGTTGACTAGCTTGTTACCCGTCTCAGTTTTCCTAAGTATTTTCCTAACTTCCTTCCTCGAATAATATAGCCTCCTTATCGGCACTTCCAGGATACCTTCTTCTCGTATGTAGTACTGTCATTGAGTAAATCGTTCATTTTGTCTATATATGCTAACCTGTACAATACTAATACCCCAACCTCCTTTGTCCGCATGTGTTACGAGGGGCAGTCAATAAGTTTTGCGAATCGGTAGGGCAAAACAGAAGAAGGGGGATGGCTGTTTGTGAGGGTGTTAGGACAAGTTATGATAAGTCAGGACCTGCAGCGGCACGCTCCTGCCTCGTTTATTTGAGAAGCAGTATCTGATCGCAGGTCGTCAGTCACAAATTTTTCAACAACGCGCAGTGATCAGATTTTTGACCAAGGAAGGCAAGAATGCAAAAGAGATCCATGAACGCATGGTTGCAGTGTCCACCGACACCGCCCCTTCCTATGCAACCATTGCTCGCTGGAATAGGAAGTTCAGCCATGGTCGTGAGTCCCGTGAAGATGACCCCCGTCCAGGACGCCCGTCAGACGTGACCAACGAGGACAATGTGGCCAGTGTGGAAAGTATGATCCTCGAAAAACGACAGGTGAAGGTCGAAGAAATCGAGCGAGAACTTGGAATATCACATGGAAGTGTTAGAAACATCATCCACGACAATTTGGCTATGACCAAGGTCTCTGTCCGTTGGGTCCCTAGAAACCTCACTCCCCATGATCGACTTCAACGTCATCAAAGTCCACAAGGCCAGAGTTGTACAAGCTGCCCTGCGCGAGTGTGGATTCGAGGAGCTCAACCACCCCCTCTACAGTCCAGATCTGGCCCTTAGCGACTACTTTTTATTCTGCTAGCTCAAGGCTGCACTTCGTGGAGGCCGGTTTGGGAACGATGAAGATGTCTAGCTCGTTGTCCAGGAGTAGATTGAACAGCAGTTGGGAGATTTCTGGTTGTCGGGAATTCGAAGCAAAACTTATTGACCGCCCCTCGTATTAAAATTTCCTTACATTTCCCCAGATCTTCTAATGCAGTCATGAATCTTTTGGGTATAGCATAGTTCTGCCCGTCAGGCATACTCTTATAGCAAAATCAAATTCTTTGAACAAACCCTTTATCTACATCACTCTCACTGTGTCTGTAATTATTAGATACGAGTAAGTAACTTAAATAACTCTTCTTGTATGTGCCTATATCAAACTTTAAACCTAAAGAGAGCCAGTATCTCACTGTGCAAAAGGTTTCTATGCCGATAGAGATTAAATAGGTCTCTTAGGAAGGCAAGTATTTTGATAGCTAACTCTGCGAAAACCAGAGTTGGGGGTTAGTGAAGCATAAGAATTCGACAGCAAAAAAAAAGACACGGGTATTATTTATCTAATACCCTGTGCAGGATGCGACCGCATTTATTATGGTGAGTCAAGAAAAGATATTAAGACTATGATTAATGAGCATAAAAGGGACATTAGTGCCCATAGGGCATCAAACGCAATGGTAGTACATGTCGATGAATACGTTCATTCACCTAATTGGGGTGGGATCAAAGTAATTCATAAGGGTTTCGCAAAAAAGAGAGAGAAGAATGATTGAAGCAGTGCATATTATCTCCGACAGGTCGACCAATCACCGGAACGTGTTCTTCTGCCTGGCCAATGGTGCAACTCTGGTCACAAGAAATGAAGCGGAATGGTCAGAGTCCGATAACATCAACCGAATAAGAAGCCTACCGAGGAAGAGTAGCCGTGACCCATGATGTCATCTGCCTACAAATATAGAGAGCGATCTCCTTTCTTCTGTAGTTCTATTCTGAAGAATCTTGGCGGCGTTCGCGTATCTCGTTTCCTTAGCTTTCCTCTCTTCTTCTTCCTTTCTGTTTATGATCTTGCGTCGTTTGGGGCAGTTCAGAGCCATTGTGCTATGTTCCCCTTTGAAGTTAAGGTATTTCTTCTTAGTGCTCTCGCACTTATCAAATCTATGTCCTTCTGTGGCGCATTCACTGCACCACAGTTTGTTTTTATCCGGGCATGTTGTCGTAGTATGGACCTCGAGTTTATAGCATACAAAGCACATTTGTATACTATTAAATTTCTCATATCAAATACCAGTATTCCGTTCTGCATAGATTTCTTGGCCATTTCAGTGGTAGCGAAGGTTATCCTAAACACGTGGGTGTGTTCGCGAAATTTAATTATTTCGTGAACTTGGGCCCAGGGATTGCTCTTGGTGATCTCTTCCTTGAGCTCGTCGGGTGTATGCTTACCCACCCAGCTCTCCACTTTGCGGCAGATCACGCTTCGGCTTTCTGCCACTTGTGGCGGGGTTTTCGCTTCCAGTCTAGTGTTCCGGAGTACCCTCGCTCCCTCTTCCGATAGAAGCTCGTCCACGTCCTTAGTCTCAGCACATAAGGCGATGAACCCAGATGAAATTTCAAAAAGTTTTCACCAGTGCTACTTTTAGTTCGAGGTAGAGGGTTTC
Organism: Ceratothoa steindachneri; assembly: GCA_963969495.1. Taxonomy (NCBI): domain Eukaryota; kingdom Metazoa; phylum Arthropoda; class Malacostraca; order Isopoda; family Cymothoidae; genus Ceratothoa; species Ceratothoa steindachneri. The sequence goes on from OZ018339.1 coordinate 22,857,005, forward strand.
ACAGAGGTGCCTTTTTCGGGGTTCTTCTTACCGAGGATGGTCCTTAGGGGAGGCCCTCTTAGTGAGGGTCTCCATAGTTTTCTGCGTCCTTACTATGTCCTTTTGTGATGTCTTCTTTTTTCTGAAACCAAAGTGTAATTATGGTGTTTTGGAGTGAAAAAGAAAGTTATGAAGTGGAAAAGGAGGTAATGGATAGTGCAAGTAGGTTCGGGTACGAGTCCAAACAATGGTGAAAAAACGCACCCGTCCATTTTCCTGTTGGTCACCCGCTCGTTTGCTGTCAGAATGATGGGTAATGGATGGATTTGATGGATTTCGAATGAGAACCTCATGAGAGGTGAATTATGGGGGACTTGATGCAGTAGCGGCCGAATCAACAACCATTAAAGTTTTGCCACCCCCTCTCGGGTACCAACGCCATAACTGCATCCAGCTACATATAGACGGGTGCACTTCCCTCTATGATTTGGGCGGGTCCCCCAGGCGATGAGGATCTCTCCTCCATCCAGGACTCGCAGTTATGCTCCAGTTTCGAGATAATTCCTGACTTACACTTCCGCTGTGGGCTAGTCCTCAAACCAGTTTTCACATAAGCCCTTAATTATGTTAGTCCAAGTGGCCTGCATAGTTAAGCCCTCATTGAGTTATGAATCTTCGATGAAAAAAGTATTATCTCTTTTTGGAGGGTGAGCGTAATTCACCGAAAGACTTCCAGAATAGGCGCTCTTCTATGTAGCCAGTGCTCAAGGTCCGTTACTAATCAAGTAAAAATGCTTTATCCGAAGGTTGTCAGCAGAGCGTAGTAGTCGAATATTCGGCCGTCAAGAACGTTTCCACTGTCCTTTTTTACAGGTTAAGAGAGAAAGGAAGAAAACAAACATAGCTTAGGAGGAAGTAACAAAGAAATGAGCGCCTAGTCGCTCGACTAGCAAAAGGATGGGGCACCATCTCCCTCTAGGGAAAGGAGGCAGCCTAAAATGCCTACGAGTACCTCTACGGACAATTGACCAGGAGCTCAAACCGGAAGAAGCAAAAGTCTCCGAGACATTATTTGGACAGAAAAAAGTAGCCTCGTCAAAATTATCGATATCTTAAATGGCTACGTGGTAATTGCAAGTAAGGTAAAAGAAGTAGAAAAATTAGTGTCCCAGGAAGGAATAGAGACACTAAAGGAAATAGGACTTACGCAAGGAAAGTACTAAGAAATGCGTGAACTGTCATGGGCCATATAGGACTATGGCAATAGCATGCCCCCAAAGAAAGGAGATAATAGAACGAAAGGAAAGAGAAGCGAGAAACGAAGAAGAAACTAAAAGAAATGCAACATACGCAAGAATGGTTAAAGCAACTGTGAAGCAAATACAGGAAGCACATACCCTATCTAACTGTGCCACAAGGGGCATCAACAGAAATGCTCACATGCATACTTTATGCCCATGTGATGAATATTGGGAAACCGGGCACCTTCGCTACGACACTCAATACAATGCTAGAAAAAATGGAATGAAGAAGATGTGTTTCCCTGACAACCCCCCCCTTCATCCGAAATCCTTAAAATCAACGTCGCATCAGCGTCGGCACCAACGAGCAACATACTACTGAAAAAAAACGCAATTTCAAACATATCAGTGCAAAGTAATGAAGGAGACAAAATAGTACGCATGGAAGCACAGGAAATAAAACTCTAAGACTACAGCGATGAATTCTTTCCCCGCCAGAGAGGTAAGATACAGGAAGACATCATTAAGGCAATTAAAGAAAGAAAATTCAAATGGGCATTTAAAGGAAACACAGGAGAATAAGACGAGGAAGAAGTACAAAAATTCTTAATGGAGGATAAAATTCGAATCTACCCTGGCGACTGCGTTACTCTCTGCCATTCTAAATTTCAAAGTATGAAGAATGGTAGGTGTAAAGGTAACGAAGCAGAACCCAACAAGAGAACGACCTGTCAGAAGTTCAGAGATCTCTAGACGACCAAATTTAATTAACAATGGAACCAGAAAGGAGAAGAAAGCTCAGCATTCTGAAAATCAACACTCAAGGATGGATCGGTAAAAAGTCGACATTAGGAAATAACTTCAGAGAGATTGATCCAGACATAATATTAAGATCAAAACACGGAGTGAATCCAGAAAAAAAACAATGAAATTGTTCGATTGCACCTTCTTAAATGCAAACTCTTCAGGCGAACGTCATGACGGGGCAGCCATAGCAATGAGGAGAGGGCTGAAGTTCAAAGAAGTTAATAATTTGGATGAGGCATACTTGGCCGTAAAAATTGAAACGAAATTAACGCCAGTAATAGTATCTACGGGATACCAAGCACCAAGAAAAAATTACTTTCCCCTGCACAACCTATTTAAAATCTTTGGCACAGGTTTCCCAGCCATCTTTATGGGAGACCTCAATGCCAGGTGCAGTGCAAATGGATACCGTTCCAGAAACACAGAGGAGCCAACTTAGAAATGATGTTGGAAAGAAACTTTTTCAAGAGAATAGGGCCAGACTTTCTAACATATGTCACAGGCAATGCAGCTACAAAACCAGACGTCGTACTAAGTAGCTTCAATATGCCATACAACATCCACATGCAGCCAGTTACCTTTGCATGTAGCGACAATGTTGGAACACATTTGTAATCCTACCGGCGAGGAAGGATTACAAGAGAGCAAACTGGGCAGGTTATACACAAGATCTTAGTAACTTCGTCCCAAAGTATCTCACGGACGCCAACCTGGAAGATATTGATGAGAACTCAAGATTAACAAGAAAGATCATTGAGGCGGACGAAAGATATATACTAAAGACAAGATAACGTACTCTTCCACATCCTCGATGGACAGAGGAAATGAAGAGAAAGAATAGGTAACTAAAAGAAATACTAGACCAAATAGTTCTCCATGGACCAAATAGAGAGCGATACGAAGATATCAGAAGACGGAGAGCAGAACTGAAGCATCTCATAGAAGAACAGCAAAGCCACATATGGGATAGCCTAATAGAGAAAATAGACGAAGAAAGAAGACCAAAAGAGAACTGGAGATTAATAAATAGACTTAAAGGCAGACCCAAAGAGAAAAAATAACAATTCAGAATGAACGGGGAGGAAAGATCCAAGAGAGAGGACCACGGAAGAACTTTTTCGTAATCACTGGAGATCAGTGTTCTCCAGAACACCAGAGGAGGACGAAGACTTCAATCCAGAGATAGACGAAATTGTCCACACAGTCTTGCGAGAAAACATAGACGAGATTACTCCAGCACTAAGTGTAGAGCGAGGAAGGTAGGAGATTCTGGGAACAAATGCCTACATAACAACGGAAGAGATCAAAGGCGTAATGCAATCATTCAAACAGAAAGCGCCAGGCCCCTCAGGAATAACCAAAATTAATCTTACCAAGGCACATAACATAATCATCAGAACATTAAAAAATATTTTTAACGTGTGCTTAAACACCGGTTACTTCCCTAATAGGTATAAACTAGCGGAAATAATATTCATCTCAAAGCCAGGAAAACCACCAAACCACCTTAGCAGTTACCGGCCAATATTGCTATTTAAATTTCAAGGGCAAAGTCTTCAAGAAGATCTTGAAGAAAATGACTTTTATAATGATTATCAGTTTGGATTCAGAAGAGGCAGAGACACCACAATGGCACTTGGCATAATAACAGAGAAAATAACAAAGGCTAAAGCAGAGAATAACTATATAGATCTGTTCCTGAGAGATGTAGAAAAAGCATTCAGCAAAGTCTGGGTCAGAGGAATGCAATATAAGATCTTAAATCTCCAGATGAATAGCAATCTGGAGAGAATTTTCTGCGATTATGTCACAGAGAGAAGAGCATATGTGGAGATCAATGGTTATTCAGGAACCGAATTCGACTTGGAAGTTGGACTCCTGTAGGGGAAGGGTGTATCAGTCCCACGCTGTATTCACTCTACACAGCAGACCTGCCACCACCAATAATGCCTGATTGCCTAAACATGCAGTTTGCGGACGACATAAGCCAACTCGTGGTCACTCCGTACAGGAACGTACATTTTCCGGCAAGGACAACAGCTTTAGAAATCAGCAACATCAACAACTACGAAAGAGATTGGAAGATAAGGACTAACGGGAGGAAATTTACAATAATATCAATCTCCAGGAACAAAACAGCAGAAATGGTAGTTGAAGATCAGAACTACAGAAACCATAGTGAATCAAAGTGCTAGGACTCAAAATAACAACAAGAGGCTACAAAAAACATAAGGGAGAAGAAGAATAAAGCAATTCCGATGCTTAAGCTACTGTACAATTTAAGAGGGTTAGGCATGAAAAATGAAATAAAAATCTATCTTGCACTAGGAAGGGAGGTACTAGTATACCCGCACATCCCTATCAACGGTGAATAAGGACCAAAAAATTGGAATTCGAGAGAATACAAAATAAAGCTCTCTACCTAATCACCAACAACCGTAGGACCGAGAGGAGGAGACTACATGACCTGCACCAAGAAGCAGGATTAGAGCCATTCAACATCAATATCAGGAACAGAGCGGAGAAAATATGGAGGAAGATAGACTCTATACCTCCCATATTTACAGAGCACACGAACACCAGAGCTGGAATCCCCTTTAACACTCGATTTCCCAGCGGCAGACAACAGCTGAGAATCGAGGAGGTTTCCATGTTTACTTAAGTAGAAATTCAAAAAGAGAGAAGGAATAAGCATAACGATAAAGATATTTACCCGACTATATATAAACCCAACCAACGAAATAACCAACCAAGACACCAGATTGATAGCCTAATAAGACAACCGAATTTAAATAACCTAAATAGGAAGAAACAACCAACTAAGAAGACAACACAGATCAAAAGTGCAAACAGAAATAATGCGAACAAAATGAACTAAAAGTGTAATAAGTGAACTATATTAATAAGTTTAACAAAAAAGATAGTGAAGTAAAAGTTAACAGTAAAAGAGAAATAAAACGAACATAGTAAACTAAAAGTGCAATAATTGAACTATAGTATTAAAATGTTTAACAAAAATGATAGTGAAGTGGAAGTTAATAGTAAAACAAGTGAACAAAGTGAAAGTAAAGTGAAAAGATGATAACAACAAGAGAAAGTGAAACAAAGTAAGGAAAGTAAAAACAAGTAACATAACAATACATAAACAAAGCTCAGAGATCAGAGCTAAGATAACTCAAAACGGCATGAATGCTACAATAAACACATGAATGAAAGATGAAGAGAATAAGGGAACAGAGATTAGGCGGTCCTCCCGCTTCTGTATGAGGAACATAGGTGCTAAAAGTGTGAGAAAGGAAGTAAGAATGATGAGTGAATGCATAACGGTGGTTCGGAATCCACATTAATCAACAGGTCCCCCTCATCCTTCGGGCAAGGGTATTTCCACCTTTGACTACCGAGGTGCTCAATCTGCCTCCTCAGCAATCTGTCCTCTTTTACTCAAAACTTTCCGTCTCTCACAGCTATAAACCGTCTTCTAAAGCTTGTTCCGGACTTCCCATTAAGCACTTCACTATCGGTCCATTGAACTGAGAGTCAGAAGTGTGGGGACTTTCTCCAGGAGCAAGTCGGCCGCGGGCCTCCTCCTATTCTGTGCCCCCCCCTTCCCCGATCGTGGGAGGGGTACAGAGGGTAGGAGTATCCGTGAGCCGTACTTTTCTCCTCCCCCCCCAAAAAAAATAATTCCATTTCTGTTCATTCCCTGAAGATGACCTAACATGGTCGAAAGGAGTCTAGGAATAAAGAATGTCATTCGCCTTAAAAAAAACTTGTAAGAAATATTAAGAAAATACAAGTCAAAATTAATAACGCTTCCACAGCTGTGGACTTCAATAGAACCTGCATACAACATGACCTTTTACTTAATTATATATATATGTATATATATATATATATATATATATATATATATATATATATATATATATATATATATATATATATATATATATACACTTCGTCAGCTCCTTCAGGCATGCACAAAAGAAGCACAATTCTACGGTCCCGATGGGAAAATGTATGTGCAAATCGATGGCGCCGCGAGGGGGTCACCTCTTGGTTTCCTCTTTGCCAATTTCTACATGGGCTTACTTGAGAACAGGATTTTCAAAAACAATATAACACCCAAGCCTCCCATCTACGCGCGATATATCCACGATATTTTCCTGAACACAGATAACTTCGACCAAGTGAATGACCTCGTAGAAACATTTAAGAACGAATCTTGCCTAAACTTCACCCACGAAATTAGAGATGAAGGATCACTTCCCTTCTTGGATATCCGCATAAGTGCCCAAGACTCTAAATTTGTGACAGAGGTATACGTTAAATCTATGAATTTGGGGTTCTGCTCAAACGGCTCTTCGGAGTGTCCGAAGAGTTATAAGAGATGAGATCAGCCATTAACGCCTTAGTCAACAGGGCTATCTCCCATTCATCCTCGAACTAAAGAGGGTATTCCGAGTCCTCATCAGCAATGGCTATCCACAACGATCCATCGACAAACTTATAAAAGAAAAAAATGGATTTGGTCACCAGTACCAACGTCCAGTCTACCCCAAATAAAAGCAATATTGACCTTTATTACAAGAGTCACATGAACACCGGCTACCGTGAAGACGAAAAGGCTCTAAAAACCATCCTACATCGGAACTTGACATCAATCGACACGAATACAAATATTAACTTAATTATATTCTACAAAACCAAAAAAAACTAGCAGTTGCATAATGAAAAATAGCTTCCTTCCGCCTATAGGTGAGCTCCAGGAGACCAACGTCGTATATGAATTTTCGTGCAAAGTCGGTGACTGCGAACATCGCAACTCCAAGTACATCGGCGTAATATCCACAACCCTCTCAAGGCGGTTGACAGCTCACCTTCAAGACGGAGCGATAAAAAGGCACGTTCACTCCCATGGAACTGTCTTGAAACGCAAGGAGCTAACTAAGAACACCTCGATCATCATTAGGTTGAAAGATCAACGAAGGTTAAGAATGGCCGAAGCCGTAATTATACAAGCAAGGAAACCGTCAATCAACGTGAAGCTCTAGCCAGAGACCGTACCCTCAACATCTCGACGTCCACGGATTGAGCGCCATTAGAAGAAGCACGCACCGAAACTTAATTCCGTTTGTAGCGCATAGTTTCCCCGTTCCCCGTCTTCCATTTATCCTTGCCCCCGTTTACCTAAAAGCTAGATATAAAATCTCCCCCTCCCCGTTATATACGGTTTTGTAACGTATAGTTTTCCCTTCTAAAATTTCTTTCATGTGCCGTTCCCCGACTATCCTTTGCCATTACCTCCTTTACCTAAAATCTAGATATAAAAATCATTTCATTTTTTCATTTTGTGTATAGAAAGGACAGAGAGGGATCACTGTGTAAGACAGGCAAACAGGCAGTCGAAGAGGAAAAGTTGCAGAAATAACTTAAGAAACGATAGGAGGAGTTGATAGGTCGATGGCTAGACACCGATGCGTGGGGTAGTTAGGTTGGACTCGGTGTGATCGTGACTGGACGACGGTTGGAGGCTGGTCAGAAAGGAAGGCGTGTCAGCTCGGTCGGAAACGTATTATTCATGATGTCTTTAGTTTATGCGAAGAACGGTAACGGTTGCGGGTGGTCATGGGGCGCGAGGTATCGCGGTGCCATCGCATACCTTCTTACATGTAGTGTGGTGTATAATGGGTCTCTGGCGAGTTTCCCCGAGCTGTTTTGTGAGTCTGGTGTGAGCGCATGTGTTTAAAGGTGCTAATTTAGTGTTGTCGTGTAGTGTGGTCATTCTCGTGTACAGGGGAGAGCGGCAAGCGCGCTTCAGAGCAAAGTTCTGAATGCGGTGAGCCTTCTGCTGCCACATGACACTCGCGGCTACGAGTAACAGTCGGACGTACGTGAGAATTGGTCGCACGAGTGTTTTATATAGGTGTAACTGTAGTTTTTTGCCCAACAGGGTAGAACCTGCGCAGCGATGTATTTGTACGTGAGGCCCTTGCTTGTGTTATGTTCTGATGTATATTGAACCTAAGGGTCTTGTCAAAAGATACTCCGAGGATTTTTGTATGTTGTGTATATTCGAGCCTTGTTGGGTTTAGATGGTTTCTGTCTGGTGTGTGTGAGAAGATTTGAAGGTTGTGCATGAAGTGGTCTCTTGCGCCGTAGAGTGTCATCTGTGTCTTCTGAGGGTTCGTGGCAATCAGCCATTTATCCTCGTAATCTGTCTTCGCGTCTAGTATTCTTCGTGCGTGGAGCGCGATTTCTTCTGGTCCGCGGCCACTGACGAGAATGGTCTCGTCATCGGCGTAGAACACTGTGTATATGTGACAGCAGTTTTTGGGTGGGCTTGGGGTTTCGTTTGTGTACATGATGTATAGTGTGGGTGCCAGTATGCTTCCTTGGGGAACGCCTGAGCGTGGTGTGAAGGATTGTGAGAGGGTGTTGTTGTATTTTATGTGGCATCTCTGCTCAATAAGGTAGTGCAAGAGGAGCCTTCTGGTGCAGAGAGGTAACTCCGTATTGTTGGCGAGTTTCCAACGGAATCCCTCGTGCCACACTTTATTGAAACCTTCTCCATGTCCTTGCTGATGGAGAGTGTCTTTTGATGTATCTGGCGGGTTTTTTGTATTCTGTCATGAACGATAGTCACGGCCGCCTGAGTAAACCGGCCCCTCCTGAACCCATATTGGTGGGGGGAGAACCAGTCCCTCTCTTCCAGGTATTCCTGTAGGCGGCAGTTGATCATGCGTTCGAGTATTTTGCCTAGGTGCTCTAATAGAGCAATAGCCCTGTAATTGTTTGGGTGTTTGGGGTCTTTGTTCGGTTTGTGTAGTAGTATGTTGTGAGAGACTTTAAATATTTCGAGGATGTGGCCTGAGGCTAGTGAGGCGTTAAATAGGTGTGTAAGTGTGGGGTATATGTTTGAGGGGAGGTTGTGTATTAGTGTGGCTGGTAGTCCGGAGGGACCAGGGCCGCGTTTTGGTGTTGTTTTAATGTATTGTTTTGTTTCCTCGACGATAATTGGAGTGGTCAATATGGATGTATAGTCGAGCAGCTCCATTCTTATCAGGGGGGCGGGCCTTAGCTCGTGAGCGTGGGCCCGACACTACTCCTGGACTCCCTGGAAGTGCTCTCGCGCGTGTGGTTCTGGTAAGTTGTGTGTATGTACTGTGTCCCAATGGAATCTAAATGCGTCGAGGATGACGTTAGTGTCTGTTAATGTTAGGTTGTGGTTTTGGTGGGTCAGTGCCCATCATCCTTTTTACTTGCCGCCAGAAGAAGGAGTGGTAGCGCAACGGGTGTCGTCCACGATGCGGACGACCTCACGCCAATGCCGGTTCCTGTCCAGCCACACGCACTGTAGGATGCGGGCACGTAAGTAATTAATGTTATTGTTGTACTGTGTGATCAGTCTCTGAGTGTGTATGGAAAATGTGAAATGTTTTATGCAAGTATAGGTTTTTTGTGGTGTGTGTAGATTACGTGTGCGGTGTTGGTGTTTATGATTGAACACCAGTGGTCGTCTAAAAGGTCTTGATTGGTGTGCTCCAGTTCGAGATTTTGTGGCGTGTTGTCTGTAATGTGAATCTTGAACTCTTCCCAGTTTGTGTTATTGTAGTCGAAGAGAGGTGGTGTAGGTATGAGTATGGGAGATGTGGATATGATAAGGCATATCGGTATGTGGTCAGAGAGTACGTGGGGACCCGGTGATATGTGCGTGTAGAAGCGTCTAGCGTGGTCGTTGCGGAAGACCACGTCCGGAGACGTGGTACCTCTGTGAGGACAGAAGAATGTGGGGAAGGCAGGGCCGATGTGCTCGCATCGATAACGCCGTAAGGCATCGGCCAGGTACTTTCCTGCTTCATTCGTACTGTTTGAAAGGAGTGTCATGTGAAAGGTGTTGAGGTTCCCCGCGAAGAAGATAGGGAGGTTGTGGTTAGATAGAGCCCGGAGTGGGGCTTCTATGTCTAACCTTAGGCGTGGTGGTCTGTAGTGTGTGGCCACTAGATTGGGGCCGGATCTTGTCTGTATCTTGCAGGCTAGAAAGGAGTCGTCTTGTGTTTGGATGAAGGAGTGGTGTATGGAGCGCTTTACTAGAACCGCTGATCCTAGGTGCCGCGCCTGTGGAGATAGGTATGTGTGGTAGCCTGCGATGCGGAGGATGTAGGCTGGTTGAGTTCAAGAATACTATGAACGGTCTTTTTGTGTTTAGGATCCAGCTGGCAACCGTATGGCGAATCCCGTGCCAACTGCGTACCTGTAGATGTGTCACGTTGAGGCGACCTATTGTCGTGGTCGGAATGCGCGGGAGGCTGATTTATCCGGTACCGTTCCTCTCTCCTTGGTTATTGCCCAGGAGGCGTGAGGAGTCAGTACCTTTACTCGTGTCGTCGACTGTGAGTTGGAGAGGTTGTAATTGGTGTTGTTGGGTGGGGAAGCCGTAGTGGAGGGGATAGTGTGTGGGGAGGGAGAAGTAGCAGAGGTGGAGTGAGTAGAGCTAGGAGATGAGAGGCTAGAGCTAGTGGGGGAGGTGCAGTTGTGAGAGGGGGTGTCGGGAGAGAGAGGGGGTTGGGACGAAGAAGGAGGGATGGAAGGGGGATGAGAAGGAACAGCAGAAGGGAAGGTAGATAGCTTTTCGCGTTATTGTGTGTTGGGGAAGTTTTCGTGGTAAGGTTTTATGTTTAAGACGGGGGGCGGGTTTGGAGGCTGTGGTGGGAGGGGCGGGGTCGGTGGAGGTTGCGGTGTTAGTGTGAGTAGGATTAGAGGCTGCGAGAGGGGGAGTGGGGACGGTTGGATGGGGATTGGTGGCAATAGGAGGAGGAGTGGAGGTTGCGAGGGGGGGGAGTTCTGGATGTAGGAGGGGGTTTAGGTAAAGAGGTGGAAGGAGTGGGGGCTGTGGAAGGAGCAGATGAGGCAGTTGGGAGAGAGATGGGAGCGGTGGACAGAAGGTTAGGTGAGGGAGGTGCAGTGGCGTAGGTACAGGGACAGAAGGGCGGGAAGAGACGTGAGCGAGGTGAGGGTGGGGGATGGGTCCGGGGGGGAGAGGTGTACGTGCCCACTGGGGTGGGGAGGAGTGCGGGTCTCCTGTTTGTGTGTTCGTCGATTAGAGCGAACATCTTCTCGGGAAAGGTGATCTGCTCTAGATCGTGTGAGGCGAATAGTGTATTTAGTATGTTTGCGTATAGTCGAGGGTCACCCCTCGACATGTCTTTTGCCACCGTTGAGAGCAAGGCGGCCAGGTGTAGTCTAGGGTGTGTGGTATCGTTAGGTATGTTGTGTAGAGTAGGGGTGGATGTGTAGAGTGGGGTAGGTGTCGGAAGTAGTGGGGGTCTTTGGGTGTGAGGTGCTTGGGTGGGGGCGGGTGTCGGGATATGTGGGTAGGTTTGGGCTGCTGCTGGGGTTGGGTGAGTCTCGGGTGGGACGGGGAGCGGTGCTGACACCGTTGCGCGGGCAGCGGCGGCGAATGTTCTTGTGAGGGGCGGGGTGGCTGGGGTGGGGGCGGAGTGCGTGGTTGAGTAGGTGGGTTGAGGACGCCGTATAGCCGCTACGGCATCAGACCGGGCCTTACTTAAGTAAGGACATTTAGGGTTGACGGCGACATGTTCGCCGCCACAGTTGGGGCAGAGAGGTTTCGTGGTTGTGCAGGTGGTAAAGTGGTAGCCCACTATGCTGCACTTTGAGCAGACTAGGTCTGCTTGACAGTTACGTGTGGTGTTACCGGTTTTCTAGCACTGGTGGCATTGCATGGGTCTAATGTTGAGTTGTGACTCTATGTTATGCGGGTGTGTTAGGGTGCCGCAGACCTTGATGCATTGGTCTAGCAGCAGTGTTTTGTGGTGTTCGTCAGTCAGTGTGATAAATGCCCATTGTTTGTTACGGTTGAACTATATGTCGGTGATGACCTCCTCCCCATACTTCTGTCTGATGTGTGTACGGAGGTCATCTGTTGAGAACGCCAACCATAGGGAGTTGGTCTTCGTGATTCGTATTTGGTGCATTTTGGTTACACCGTCGGCTAGTTTTGTGTGTAGGTCTAGAGCGGCGAGTGTTTCGGATGCGTTTTCGTGGAATTTTATTGCGTCCTCCTGTGAGCGGAAGACGAGTTTGTGGGCTGCGTGTGTCTTAATGATGTTCGTGATGACGGTGTCATGTGTAGCGGCTAGGTTTAGGAGTGCGTGTTCATTGTTTGTTGTGGGTTTTGTCTTAGATGTGTGTAGTAGTGTGAGAAATGACGTGTTACTTGCCTTTTTTAAATTTCCTTCTCTTGTCTTTTGGGAGGTCCCCCGCCCCGCCGATAACGACCCTAAGAAGTGACTCGGATGTGGTGATGAATAATAAGTGAGTATGGACCTAGTTGTGCTCCTCAGAGGGTGTAAAAACATTGCGGACTTAATGATGACTGAGGCCAGAATCAACTGACTCAAGTCGGGGTGCCGCCGCCTCTAATTGGTCTTGGGTATTTAACAGTTACATCCGACATCTCACAGAGACGGTAGAGTCTCCCTCTGTGGTCTTGGGCGGTACCGCAGGGTAGGGTGTTATGCCTCCCCGCGTTGGTAACTGAATCTCAATCCAAGTTGCTCCTTTCTTTGGGTTCCGCATGGGGCTAAGCCTCAGACCTCCTTTCCCCAAAGTTTGCAATTATGCCCTTTCTAAGTAGAATGGCATAGTTGCAACGAAGCTATTATGTGTAGAGTCACGTTCACGGAGCCAAATCACGGCGGGGCAGAGATAGGGAGGGTTTTAGCACGCCATACCACTATGACGTGCCAGGGAAATAAAGGAATTTTTATTCAGGGGAATGGGGGCAGGGGGGGATTGGCTCGAAGATCTCGTAGGTCTCGTAGGTAGCTAGTTGGTTGTCGAGTACCGTCCACGGTGTGTCCTGCATGAAATCGGAGCGGTCTATGAGGTGACCTCCATCGACTTTTCCTCCTTTCTCGGCTGATAATTCTTGTAGAGCGTAGAGAGCGAAGATCTTTCCAAGTTGTGTGTGATATAAATTTTCTCTTTTTTTTAGAGAGAAAGTGGGTAAAAAGAGGGGTGATTAGCTAAAAATTGAGGTAGGAGGGAAAATAGTGCGAAAATGAAAGAAGTATTAGATTAGTAGTTCAGGTGCCCGGTGTTCGGGCCATCTCCAATGGTTTTGATTTTTAAGTTTTTTCATGAACTATTTGTTATTCTTTGATTTTTTGATTTTTTTTAATATATATTATTATTATTATTAATATATATATTTATATATATATATATATATATATATATATATATATATATATATATATATATATATGTTTTGCGTTGTTTTTTTTGTTTTTTACTAGGTTATTTACTTAAATCTTGGGATTGGCTCGGCTCTTTTGGTGTTTGGGAGGTAATTCTTATACTCTCCCTCCTCTGGATCGAGGATGCTAAGTGTATCGTTTGGAGAAATTTTTTCAGCTTCTCCCAAATGTCTCTTGCTCTTTTGCAGAGATACAAGTTCAAAGAATCAATTCCTGCTTGCTCGTGTAGGCTTCTCGAGGTCCGGAAGTCGTACCACTTGGAGCCAGTGATGAAACGGAGTCCTTGGTTTTGCACTCTTTGAAGCTTTGACATGTTTCTGTTTTATGATGCATTAAGTGGTATACTGGGGTACACCAGTTTGGATATAACCAAACTGATGTATAGCTTTTTCTTATTTGCTATTGTGAGGTTTCTAAATTGGTAGAGTTTGTCTAGTTCATCTTTTGCGAATCCGGTTCTGGTGCTCACGTGCCTGTTCATTTCGGTACTAGAGAGTCTGTAGCCGAGAATTGACGCGTGGGGAGAGTATTCAATATCGGTATTTTCTAGATTGAAAGGGACGGTACGTTTCTCCCTATTGCAGTTGCAGAGAACTTAGACACGTTCGTTTGGATTTTCCAGCGTCTTTTAAAGTTGGAGATCTTTTCGGCTTCTGCTGCCGTGGCTCTGCCATAAGCCTTGCCGACTTTGTCCTCCGCACTACAACTTGGGTGACATCGTCCGTGTATTGTATATATAGTGTTTTTCCGTCGAATGGTTTAGGGATGTCTCTCGTGTAGATGGTGAAGAGAGTGGGGGTAAGGCATCCTACTTGTGGAATACCGGAGGCGAGGTCGAAGGCTTCTCCTGTATGCCCTTTGAAAGCTATCACCGCTCGCCTATTCGTTAGATAGCTACAGAGGATCTTTTCCAAATGGGACGTGAGTTTTAGTCTTGAGACTTTGTAGTTCACGCCTTTGACCCAGACTTTATCGAAGGCCTTCTTTACGTCTCTGCATACGACATCAACCCAGCATCCTCTAGCTCGCCATGATGCTGCGTGTTGCAGCATATGGGCTATTACTGACTCAGTGCCTCGGTGTTCTCTAAATCCGTGTTGTTTTTCGTTCAGTAGGTTCTTTTCTGCTAGGTGTTTTGCCAGTCTGCCTTTGAGGATTTTTTCAAAAACCTTCCCAATGGTCTCCAGCATTGAGATGGGTCTATAATTCATGACCCGGTTTGATGGTTTTCCCGTTTTCGGTATGAATATCATCTTAGAGGTCTTCAGTTAATCAGGGAAATAGCCCACTGCTAGAGACGCGTTGAATAGGTCCAGCAGCCTGGTCCTAAGTCTCTCTGGTGCTTCTTTTAAATGTCTGATGGTAATTTGGCTGAGCCCCGGTGCTTTAAACTTGAATGAAGAAATTGCTTTTGATAATTCCTCCACTGTTATTCTCCTTCTTTCCTGAGAGTTACCTTGAAGCCGATGGAAGCATGTGGTTCCATAAGGGTCAAACCTGCCTTCTCTCCTTTTCATATACTCGAGAACCTGGTCCTCAAAGCCTAGGTCAAAGTCTTCTTCTTCTTCTTAATCTGATACTTTGAAGACATTTTCCCAGACTCCGCGGAACAGCTTCTCTTTATCGCTGGGAGTGACCGCCGTAGTTCCTTCATGCTTGATTTCAGTTTGGCCTAGGGTGCAAGCGTTCCCTTTTAATTTGTTGATGGTCGTCCAAAAAGCCTTCGAGTTCCTTTCAGTGTCTAATTTTTCTATAAGACCATTCCACTTGTCTCTGAGCTCTAATCCTAGCGTGGAATTCAGCTGACTTCTGAGAAACTGAGCGAAGCGCAAGTCCATGGGTCTGGTGTAGCCCATGGTGAGGATGGTCTCGTAGACACGGGAGAAATGTTGTTGTAGCATCACTCTCTCTTGTGTGGGTTTTGTAGGAATAGTAATTTTATGTGTTGTTATAGGGATAACTATAGTGTCGGTGTTAGAAATTCAGGCGCCAATTGCAGTTAGCTCTTCATCCAGATCTTCTTCGGATGCGTCATTCAGATCAGGGATACCCTCTGGGAATGCCCTCCTGTATTCTTCCCAATCGGCGCTCCAGTAGTCTTTTCTTGTGGTAACTGGGACTGGGATAGGGGCAGTTGCTATATTGATCAGCATGGGCAAATGATCACTTGGTGTTAGTGGCCCTGGAGTGATGAGTTGGTGAAAAGGGAAGTTAGGGTTCGGGAGCACGACATCTGGTTTGGTGGCTGACCCTGGGTAGAAATACGTGGGAAAGTCCGGTTAAATGCGCTCTGCAACGCCCCTTCTAGTTAAGAGATCGAGTAGTCTACCTCTTGAGTTTGTTGTCGAGTATCCCGCTGCTCTGTTCCTGGCGTTAAGGTCCCCAGGGAATTGTACTGGGTGCTCTTTTGTGAAAAGGGTGTATAGGTCATGATAAGGCAGATATGACCGGCAGGGAGGCTGGTAACCCACGCTCAGTTCAATGTCACCCATATAGCTTTTTATGATGATCGACAGTGCCGATTCATCCATAGGGTTTCCTTGTCTGAATTGAAGATCCTTTTTTACTGCTATTAGCGCACCGTCGAATGTCACTCATGTGCAATTCTTTTGTAGAACGTTATATCCAAAGATCTTCTGTTTGTCATCGTCCTTCATGCTAGTTTCTGATAGCAGAAGAACATTTGGATCCAGTTCTCTATAGATATTGTACAATTTGTTTTTATTCTGTTCCCATCCTTGCACGTTGTGTGCCAAGATGGTTAGCGGGTTTCTAGATGCTATCCCGTTGGTCTGTCTTATTCTTTGGCCGTTTGTCGGCCAGATTTTAGTTTCTTATATAGTGCTGGGTCATAGAGCCTGAAATTCTCGTTGTAGAGCTTGGTTTTACGCCAAGTAGAGATGCTTTGATTGTCTCCTCAGTAACTGGAGAGTCATAGCATCACTTGATTTTTCCTTACCTAACTTCTGCCGCCATTTCCTCTGTGGAGATCTCAATTTTGGATGGTTTGTGAGTTTAGAGCTAAGGTGAGTCTGATTTCTTTGCCGTTTAACTCAAGCTCTTCCTCTTTTTGTTCTGAGTCAGCTTCCTGAATCTTTGATTCTTCTTTGTTTTGTTTTTTTGTTTTCTTCTGCCTGGGCGAGCTAGGTGGAGGTGCTTGGGTGCCGGTTTGTTGTTGTTGAGTCGTTGTTAAGGTTATTTCCTGGGATTTCCTGTATCCGGGCTTTCTTCTGTTTGTGCTGGTTTAGTCTTGGGGCATGTTGCCGAAAGAACTTTTTCCGATTGTGGTTTGTCCGGGAATTTGATCGTTTCCACGTTGTTTGTCGCCAGCATCTTGTTCATTTCAATGTTGAATGATCCAGGGCATGCTAGGTTCATCACATGTGCATGCAGAATGCATGCCAACATTTTAGTAGGGGTAACGTCGCTTAGTTGTAATACAATCTAAGGCTGAGTTGCCGTAACATTCTGCTGGGTTTGGATTTTAGCGGCTGCGGCGTATGTCTGTTTTGGTCTGTCCGCTACCTCTCTCTTCTTTTTTAGCTCTTCTTTTCTGACGAGGCACTGCATGCTTAGGGTACGATGATTCCCCGCAAAGTGAATGAACATTTTTGTGTCACTAACGCAGTGCATCCAATCGCGTCCTGTCTGCGCGCACTCAGAGGAGATCTTTTCTTTCCCAGAATCGGGGCAGGAGTTGGTTGAATGATCTTCGACCTTGTAGCAGTTGAAGCAGGTTAGAAGTTCGAAGAATCTTTCTTGCTCAATTTGTTCTGTGGATATTATCATAGAGAACAGTTTTAGGCCTGTTTTCTTGGCTTCGGCTGCCATTTCCATGTTCGTGAAGATGACTTTGAAGACGTGAGAGAGGTTGCGGAACTTGACCACTTCTGTCACTTCCGCCCATTGATGGTTCCTCTCGATCTCCGCTTTGATGGCTTCAGCTGTTCTTTTTCCTACCCATGGGTCCACTCTTCTACATATGATCGCCTTCCTTGCTGCCAGTGCTGGAGATAGCTGTGGTTTAAGTCCAATCTTGCCCAGCTCTCTCGTGCTTTCCGTTGTGGTTAGTTTCACTAGGTCATCTTGCGTGTGGCAGATCAATGTGTATCCTCTGCTTGTTTCAATTAACCATTTTAGACCAATTCCAAGCTTGTCGAAGATGGCCACAAAAACCTCCACCTTGTCAGGTTTTTCATTACCAATGAGTGTCAGTGGGACTCGAAAGTCCAGCGACTCCCTCCTCCCATTCATGGCGAGGGCGTCTTTTCATTAACTTGTAGGCCTTCACTGATCTAGTCGAGACAGAAACAGAAGAAATCTCCAATCAGTCCGGCTCTCCTTATTAGATCTGTGAGGCAGAGTAGTACAAGCTCAGAGGTCCCGAGACTGCCACCACTACAGCCCCTGTAGAAACAGGAGGTATCTCCAATCAGTCCGCCAGGGTCTTATCCCACTGCCGAGAGCTGTAGAAATAGGAGGAATCTCCAATCAGTCATTTTTTTTTGCATTTTGTGTATAGAAAGAACAGAGAGGGACTGACGTAATACGGAAGACGGGTAGTCAGAGAGGAGCGTTGCGGAAAATAATTAAGAAAGGGACAGCGAGAGTAGATAGGTCGGTGGCTATACACCGAAGCGAGGTGTTGTAGTGAGGGTGTGGGTTATGAGGTAATTGACTGGGCGAGGGATGGGGGCAAGTCAGGGGGGGAGGCTTACAGTCCATCCGGAAACGCGTTATTCATGATGCCTTATTGGGTTATGCGAAGAATGGTACGGGTGGCAGGTGTTCGTAGGCCGCGGGATATCGCGGCGCCATCGCGTACCTTCTTACATGTAGCGAGGTGTAAAGTGGGTCTGTTGTGAGTTTTTCAAGTTGTTTTGTAAGTCTGGTGTGAGCGTAGGTGTTGAGAGGAGTTAGTTTGTTGTTGTTGTGTAGTGCGTCCATTCTCGAGTACAGCGGCGAACGGCAAGCGCGCTTCAGAGCAGAGTTCTGAATGCGCTGAGCCTTTCGCTTCCAGGTGTCACTCGAGGCTACGAGTGACAGTGGGGCGTACGTGAGAATGGGACGCACGAGTGCTTTATATAGGTGTAGTTTTAGTTTCTTGCTCGCTGAGTAGAACCTACTCAGCGATGTGTTTGTACGTGAGGCTCTTGCTTGTATTATGTTCTGGTGTAGGTTGAACCTGAGGGTCTTGTTGAAAGTTACCCCAACGATTTTTGTACGTTGTGTATATTCGAGCCTTGTTGTGATTAGATGGTTTCTGTCTGGTGTGTGTGAGAAGATTTGTAAGTTGTGCATGAAGTGGTCTCTTGCGCCGTAGAGTGTCATCTGTGTCTTCTGAGGATTCGTGGCAATCAGCCATTTGTCCTCGTAGTCTGTCTTCTCGTCAAGTATTCTTTGTGCATGGAGCGCGATTTCTTCGGGGGCCCGACCGCTGACGAGAATGGTCTCGTCGTCGGCGTAGGCCACTATGTAGGTGTGAACGCAGTTTTCTGGTGGGCGTGGGGTGTCGTTTGTGAACATGATGTAGAGTGTGGGTGACAGAACGCTACCTTGGGGAACGCCTGAGCGTGGTGTAAAGGGTCTTGATAGGGTGTTGTTATATCTTATGTGGCATCGCCGTCCAGTGAGGTAGTGTGAGAGGAGCCTTCTGGTGCAGAGAGGTAACTCCGTGTTGTTGGCGAGTTTCCAACGGAGTCCCTCGTGCCACACCTTGTCAAAGGCCTTCTCCACGTCCTTACTGACGGAGAGAGTCTTTTGGTGTATATGTCGTTTCTTTTGTATTCTGTCGTGTACGATGGTCACGGCCGCCTGAGTGGATCTGCCTCTCCTGAACCCGTATTGATGGGGGGAGAACCAGTCCCTCTCTTCCAGGAACTCCCGTAGGCGGCAGTTGACCATACGTTCGAGTATTTTGCCTAGGTGCTCTAATAGAGCAATAGACCTGTAATTGTTTGGGTGTTTTGGGTCTTTGTGTTGTTTATGAAGGAGTATATTGTGAGAGACTTTGAATATTTTGGGAAAGTGGCCTGAGGCTAGAGAGGCATTGAATAGGTGTGTGAGTGTGGGGTATATGTCTGCGGGGAGGTTATGTATCAGTGTGGCCGGTAGGCCGGAAGGGCCGGGGGCGCGTTTTGGTGTCGATTTTATGTAGTGTTTTGTTTCCTCGACGGTGATTGGAGTGGTAAGTGTAGACGTGTAGTCGAGCACCTCCATGCGTATCAGGGGGGCAGGCCTCAGCTCGTGAGCATGAGTCCGGCACCATTCCTGAATGTCTTGGAAGTGCTCCTGCGCATGTGGTTTTGGTGGGTTGTGGGTGTGTACTGTGTCCCAGTGGGACCTGAGTGCGTCGAGGATGTCGTTGGTGTCTGTGAGTGTGTGGTTGTTTATTTTTAGTGTTATTGGTTTGTGTGGTTCCGTACCCAGCATCCTTTTCACGTGCCACCAGAAGAAGGAAGGGTCCATGCAGCGGGTGTCGTCCGCAATGCGGACGACCTCACGCCACTGCCGGTTCCTATCTAGCTGCACGCATTGAAGGATGTGGGAACGTAGCTGGTTGATGTTCTGTTGTCGTGGGCCTCTGGTGTAGTGGTTGTTGTACTGTGTGATAAGTCTCTGTGTGTGTATTGAAAAGGTGAAGTGTTTTAGGCAGGTGTAGTTTTTGTGTGGTGAGTGTAGGTTACGTGCGGTGGTGATGGTGTCTAACAGTGAGCACCAGTGGTGGTCTATTTGTCCTGGATTGGTGTTCTCCAGGTCGAGGTTGTGTGGTGTGTTTGTGGATATGTGGCTTCTAAATTCAGCCCAGTTTGTATTCTTGTAGTCGTATAGAGGTGATGTGGGGATGAGTATGGGGGATGTGGATATGAGAAGGCATATCGGTATGTGGTCTGATAGTACGTGGGGACCGGGTGCAATGGTCGTTACGAAAGACCACATCCGGGGATGTGGTGCCTCCGTGCGTGCCAAAGAACGTGGGGAAGGCAGGGCCGATGTGCTCGCAGCGGTGACGCTGCAAGGCACCGGCCAAGTAACTGCCCGCATCGTTCGTGTTGTTAGAAAGGAGTGTCGGGTGAAAAGCGTTGAGGTCCCCCGCGAAGAAGATGGGTAGATTGTGGTTGGAAAGGGCCCGGAGTGGGACTTCTAAGTTTAGTTGTAATCGTGGTGGTCTGTAATGGGTGGCCACTATTATGGGACCAGAGGTTGTGTCGATTTTGCAGGCTAGAAAGGAGGTGTCGCGTGTGTTGACGAGGGAGTGGTGTATGTTGCGCTTTACTAGGATTGCAGATCCTAGGTGCCGCGCCTGTGGGGATAAGTATGTGTGGTAGCCTGCAATGCGGAGTTTGTTGTTGGGAGGGTGTAGGCTGGTGGAGTTTAGTAGTATGATGTCGGGTCTTTGTGTGTTGAGTACCCAGTTGGCGACCGTATGACGAATACCGTGCCAACTGCGTACGTTTAGTTGTATAACACTAGTGCGACCTATTGTCGTGGTCTAAGTGCGCGGGAGGCTGATTTGCCAGGAATCGTCCCTTTCTCCTTGGTTATAGCCCAGGAGGCGTGAGGGGCGAGTACCTTGACACGTGTAGATGTTTGTTTGTGGGGCACGGCCGTGTTATTGGGTGGGGGGGGCGTAGTGGGTGGAGGAGTGTGTTCTGTAGAGGTGGTGGCTTTGGGTGGGGTGGTGTCTTGGTGGGGGGAGTTCGTGGGCGGTGTAGAGCTGGAGGACGAAGGGCTGGAGGCGGTTGGAGAGGTGCAGATTATGAGGGGAGGGGTGTCGTGGGAGAGAGGAGGCGGGGACGACGGAGGGGTGGTGGAGGCAGAGGGGGAGGGAGGCGGAGGAGTTGAAGGAAGGGTTGGAGGGGAAGGAGTCTTAGGTTAAGGGGCGGAAGGCGGAGGAGGAGAGGAGTGAGAAGGAGTAGAGTGGGAAGGAGTAGGGTGAGAAGGAGTAGAGTGAGAAGGAGTGTGTTTAGAAGGGGAGGGTTGAGAGGGAGTGGAGGGGGAAGCAGTGGGGAGCGAGGGAGGAGTGGAAACAGGAGAGAGGGGGTTTTGTTTGTCCCGTGCCTGTCTACGCGGATGGGGCTTGGGGGTGGGGTTTTGGGGGTTAGCACGGGGTGTAGTGGGCTGCGAGGGGGTTGGAGTCACAGTGGAGGCTGTGGGGGAGGAGGCTGAGATGGGTGCGAGGGGGGTGGTGGAAGTGGGAGGTAGGCGGGGTTTGGATATAGGGGTGGAAGAAGCGCGAGGAGGATAGGTTGTGTGAATGGGGGCTTGGGCAGTGGCTGAGGAAGGTGTGGGGAGAGCGTGGTGAGAGTGGGGGGCGGTGGTTCCCTGCGGGCAGGGGAGTGTACCCGTCGGGGTGGGGAGGAGTGCAGGTCTGGATGTGTGTGCGTCAATTAGGGCGAACACCTTCTCGGGGAAGGTAATTTGCTCTATGCCGTTGGAGGCGAATAGTGTGTTTAGTATGTTTGCGTAAAATCGGGGGTCACCCCTCGACATGTCTTTTGCCACCGCTGAGAGCAGGGTGGCCAGGTGTAGTTTGGTTTTAGTGTTGTCGCAGGGGTGGGGTGGGTTGGGGGTGGGGGTGTAGTGTGGGGTGGGGGTGGGCGTGTAAAGTGGTGTGGGGATGGCAGTGTGGTGTGAGGGTGTTGGTAGTAGGGGGGGTCTCTGAGTGTTCTGAACTGGCGTGGGGGGGAGGGATGTGTGGGTGGGGTGTGGTTGCTGCAGGGGTGGGTGGGTGCGTCGGAGGTAGAACAGGGGGAGCCGGCAGCGTGGGGCTGGCAGCAGCGGCGAATGACATGGGGAGGGGAGGGGGAGCGGGGGCGGGGTGTGTGTTTGTGCGTGTGTTTGGTTGTGGGTGCCTAATGGCCTCCACAGCGTCGTGGCGTGCCTTGCCTAGGTAAGGGCACCTGGGGTGGACGGCGACGTGGTCGCCGCCACAGTTTGTGCAGCGGGTTGTGGTGGAGGTGCAGGTTGTATAGTGGTGCCCCGCTACACTGCACTTTGAGCAGATTAGGTCTGCAGTGCAGGTATTGGTGCTGTGGCCGGTTTTATAGCACCGGTGGCATTGTGTGGGTCTTATGTTGTGTTGTTCTTCAATGTGTTGAGGGTTTGTGAGGGTGCCACAGACCTTGATGCCTTGGTCTAGTAGCATGTTTTTAGAGTTATCACTGGACAGTGTAATCACTGCCCAGTTCTTTGACCTATTAAAGTAGAGGTCTTTGATAACCTCCTCCCCGTACTCCTGTCGGAGGTGGGAGCGAAGGTCATCATTTGTGAAGGCCAGCCACAAAGGGTTGGTCCTTGTCACTCGAATCTGGTATCGTTTCATGATACCGTCCGCGAGTCTTGTCTGGAGGTTGAGTGTGTTGAGTGTAGTGGTCGAGTTTTGG
Source organism: Ceratothoa steindachneri (assembly GCA_963969495.1). NCBI lineage: Eukaryota > Metazoa > Arthropoda > Malacostraca > Isopoda > Cymothoidae > Ceratothoa > Ceratothoa steindachneri. Next base: position 22,879,700 of record OZ018339.1, read on the forward strand.
TGGAAGGTTAGCGCGTCCTCCTGCGAGCGGAAGACGAGCTTGTGGCCTGTGCGTATTTTAATGATATTTGTTATTGGTGTGTCGTGGGTGGAGGCTAGCGTCAGCAGTGTGTGGTGGTTAATTGTGTCGGGTGCTGGTTGTGTGGTGCTTATTAGTGTGAGGTGGGATGTGTTCGCCATTTTTGAGGCTTTTACGGGGTTTTTTACTACTTTTTATGGGAAGGCCCCCGCCCCGTGAACATGACTCGGATGTGATGAAGGGTGATGGATGAATTTATGGACCTGGTTGGGCTCCTCAGAGGGTGTAAAAACATGGCGGACTTAATGATGACTGAAGCCAGAATCAACTGACTCCAGTCGGGGTGCCGCCCCCTCTATTGGGTTTTGGTTATTTAACAGTTACGTCCGACATCTCACAGAGACGGAAGAGTCTCCCTCTGTGGTCCTGGACGGTGCCGCAGGGTAGGTTGTTATGCCTCCCCGCGTTTGTAACTGAATCCCAAACCAGGTTGCTTCTTCCTCTGGGTTCCGCAGCGGAATAAGCCTCAGACCTCCTTTCCCCAGAGTTTTCAATTATGCCTTTTCTAAGTAGAACGGCATAGTTGCAACGAAGCTATATGTGTAGAGTCACGTTCACGGAGCCAGACATCACGGCGGAGCAGGGACGGGGGGGGGGGGTTTAGCACGTCATATCAAGATGACGAACCAGGGAAATAAAGGTATTTTTATTCGGGGGGGGAGGGGGCTGGGGGGGTGACTTAAGGTCCTATTTAGGTCTGGGGGTACTTGTAGAGGTGGGTAGAATCTCGATCACGAGAAAATCGTTGGTGAGCGGGAGTGTTCTGGAGGTGACTAGCCCTCAACGTTTCCTCCTTTGCCGGCTAAGACTTCTCTTAGGTCGAAGAGCTCACGTAGAAAAATCGATCGCTGTATCGCCAATCAAATTACAAATTACAAATTAGGTTAAAGTGGTGAAATTGTGTGGTAGGTATATAAAGGTGTGAATAAGTTTTCTAGTTTGCCCTGGTGTTAGGGCATCACTAGCATTCTTCATGTTGTGTATTTAAAAAAATTTTTATTTCCTCCGTCAAAAAGTAGCTGGCTGTCACTGACAGCCAGTTTCCTCCGTCATAATATTTGTATTTCTTTTTAGGTATTTCCGCCTTCGAAGCATTCAAGCCTTTCAAGGTTGACTTTCTTGCTGAATGATTCTCAGTGTTGATTGCTTTGTAGTCTCTTAATATGGGCATTTAGCCTCTTTTCTTAGTTTGAATTTTGTTGACTTTTAGTTAATTTATTAACAGTTGGGTATTGGGAGTTGGGCACTTCGCCTCTTTTTATTCTTGACTTTTGATTATTATTAGTTTTGGGCACTTCGCCTCTTTTATATTTAAATTTAGTTTTATTTTATTAATTTTTTACTATATTTATTTATATTTATTTATATTTGGGGGGGGGGACTTTTAACGTGGGCACTACGCCTCTTTTTTCAATATGTTTCTTAAAATTTGTCAACTTGGTTGTCCAATCATCAAACTTTTTAGTCTTGGTATCTTGGGGTCACATAATTTAAGAGAAGTGGACTAGTACTACGTAAATATAGGTAGTACCACTTCTCTCGCGCAGGTTCTACTGCTTGGGAACAAAGCAGTTCTACCTATAGCGCGTCTCCGGTTTGCACGAATGGTTAAGTTTAGGTTCAAATTCGGGAGTATAGTTAGATCTATCTTGTCCCATGTCTTTCTCCCTAGCCTTTGGATCTCCGTATTGATCGGCTTTAGACCGATTCTCTGGTGAAGAGTCGATTGCCGAATACGGTCGATCCTTCGCGTGCCTGTAATCAGCAGCGTGGCTTTATTCTGCACTCTCTGCATCATTCTGAGAGAGGTACAGCTTGCCATCTGCGTGATCACGGCCGGGTACACCAGGACTGGGCGTACCAGGGCCATATACAGCTTCTTGCTGTTAGGCACGCTGAGGCCTCTGAAGCGGTAAAGTTTCTTCAGCTCTCGTTTGGCTAGGGAGACTCTGGTATTTATGTGGGTCTTATATCCAGATTTAAAGAGTCGTAAGCCCAGGACATTACCCTCATTCGAGTACGGATAGTGTTCATTATTGACGACAACGTCATCAGTTTTTCGGCGGTTCATTGGAACGATCGTGAACTTCTGGCGGTTGGTCTTTATTTTCCACTTTCTTTCATATCTATTGATATTTTCTATTTCGACAGCTGTCGCCCTCGCCTGGCTTCCAGCGTTCCTGAATGGACTCAGGACGATTTGGGTGATGTCGTCTGCATATTGCAGATACATCGAATCGTACCTCACTGGAGCAGGCAGGTCTATTGTGTACACGAGGTACAGCAGAGGGCTGAGACAGCTGCCTTGTGGAACTCCCGCTTCTAGTTCGAATTCGGGTCCTTTGCAGCCCTCGATTGAAATTTGGGCTCTCCTATCGGAGATGTAATTGCAAAGGATCCTTTCCAGGAGTGGGTTAAGCTGGAGGTTGAGGATCTTGTACTGTAATCCTCTCAGCCAAACCTTATCGAAGGCCTTCTTAACATCACGCAGCACCACGTCTACGTACCGCCTCTCAGCTTTACTGCAAGCGAGTTTCTCCGCAAGAAGGGCGAGGGCTGTTTCCGTTCCTCGACCCTTGCGGAACCCGTGCTGCTGAGGGTTGTGGGCTCCCAGCTCGGCTAGTTGTTGTTGAAGCCTGTCAGCTAGGAGTCTCTCGTAGACTTTTGCAATGAACTCCAGCAGGGCGATTGGCCTGAGAGATATCGCTCGTGCTCACAGGGAAGTGTATGAGGATGTAAGACGGGAGGGTCCCAGCCGGGAAAGGAGCTTGCTGCTTCGACGCCTAAGTTCAGAGCTTAGAGAGGCTATCAACCTCCAACAGGAGGACATATGGAACACCTTGATAGCCAAAATCGACAGCGAGCTTAGCCCGGCTAAGTTCTGGCGCCAAGTCAGGAACTTAAAGGGACTTACTCCAAGACCCAAAGCTCGGATAAAGGAGAACGATGACTACATAAAGAACCCGGTGGTTCTCGAGGATAGGTTCAGGAACTTCTGGAAAAGCGTTTTCAGGATTACCCCCGAGGAAAACGCTGAGTTCGACCAGGAATTCGAAGGTCAACTGATTGAACAACTAAATCAGGAAATACATCGCACGCATCCACTACAGCAAGCCAACGAGGGCAGGGAGATGGCGGGTCATGGACGCCCCATAACATCAGAGGACGTCATGGCCACTGTGAAAGCCTTTCGCCAAAAGGCACCAGGCTGGACGGGTATCACCAGAAATAACTTGGTTAACGCCCCACAGCAGATCATTCAGGGTATCGTTAACGGCTACAACGCTTCCCTGAATACGGGCTACTTCCCGGAAGGTTTGAAGATTGCGAAGATGATCTTCATACCCAAGGGAGGTAAACCCCCTGATCAACTAGTAAACTACAGGCCCATCGCCCTGCTGGAATTCGTTGCGAAAATCTACGAGAGACTCCTAGCTAACAGGCTCCAAGAACAACTTGCCGAGCTGGGAGTCCACAACCCTCAGCAGCACGGGTTCCGCAAGGGACGAGGAACGGAAACGGCCCTCGCCCTCCTTGCGGAGAAACTCGCCTGCAGTAAAGCTGAGAGGCGGTATGTAGACGTAGTGCTGCGTGATGTAAAGAAGGCCTTCGATAAGGTTTGGCTGAGAGGACTACAATACAAGATCCTTAACCTCCAGCTTAACCCACTCCTGGAAAGGATCCTTTGCAATTATATCTCCGATAGGAGAGCCCGAATTTCAATCGAGGGCTGCAAAGGACCCGAATTCGAACTCGAGGCGGGAGTTCCACAAGGCAGCTGTCTCAGTCCTCTGCTGTACCTAGTGTACACTATAGACCTACCTGCTCCAGTGAGGTTCGATTCGATGTATCTGCAATATGCAGACGACATCACCCAAATCGTCCTGAGTCCATTTCGGAACTCTGGTAGTCAGGCGAGGGCGACAGCTGTCGAAATTGATAATATCAACAGATATGAAAGAAAGTGGAAGATCAAAACCAACCGCCAGAAGTTCACGATCATTCCGATGAACCGCCGGAAAGTTGATGACGTCATCGTCGACAATGAACACTACCCATACTCCAATGAAGGTAATGTCCTGGGATTGCGACTCTACAAATCTGGATATTTGACTCATATGAAAACCAGAGTCTCCCTAGCCAAACGAGAGCTGAAGAAACTTTACCGTTTCCGAGGCCTCAGCGTGCCTAATATCAAAAAACTGTACATGGCCTTGGTACGCTCAGTCCTGGTGTACCCGGCCGTGATCACGCAGATGGCAAGCTGTACATCTCTCAGAACGTTGCAGAGAGTACAGAATAGTGCCACGCTGCTGATAACAGGCACGCGTAGGATCGACCGTATTCGGCAATCGATTCTACACCAGAGAATCGACCTAAAGCCGATCAACACGGAGATCCAACGGCTAGGGAGAAAAACTTGGGACAAGATAGACCAGACTATACTCCCAAACATAAACCTAAACATCAATATACGTGCCAACCGGAGACGCGCTATAGGTAGAACTGCTCTGTTCCCGAGCAGTAGAACCTGCGCGAGAGAAGCGGTACTACCCATGTTTACATAGGGTTAGTCCACTCCTCTAATAGGTCCACGACTCAAGAACCTAAAAGTTGACAAGCAGTCCAACAGTGGTATCGATTCTTACAATTTTTAACAACCAATTGAAAAAGAGGCCAAGTGCCCACATTAAAGTCCCCTCCCCCCCCTATAGTTACATAGCAAGTATTAATAAAATAATACCAAAATTAAATATAAAAGAGGCGAAGTGCCCACACCTAAAAGTCAAAAGTAAAGAATTAAAAGAGGCGAAGTGCCCAACTCCCCAACACCCATGTTACAATTAATTAGTTGAAAGTCAAGAATTAAAAGAGGCGAAGTGCCCAACTCCCCAATTCCCATTTGTCAAAAGTCAAGAATTAAAAGGGGCAATGTGCCCAACTCCCCAATACCCATTGTCAACAAATAACCCAACAAGTCAACGAATACCAAACTAAGACAAGGGCTAAATGCCTACATTAAAAGGAATTGAAGAACAATCAACACTGAGATCATTCAGCTAGAAAAGTCAACCTTGAAAGGCTTGAATGCTTCGAAGGTGGAAATACTTATTACACAGAGATTTATTTATATATATTTATACGGAGGAAACTGACTGTCAATGACAGTCAGCTACTTTTTTGACGGAGGAATTTTTTTTTAGTTAACCACGACATGAAGAATGCTAGTGATGCCCTAACACCAGGGCAAACTAGAAAACTTATTCACACCTTTATATACCTACCACACAATTTCACCACTTTAACCTAAAGTAAAGTAAGTAAAATTATATGGACTGCTTTGCTTGCCTGAGTAAGTCTTGCTCTTCTCACGTGTGACCTGGTAAAGCCAACCTTAAGTTGTACTTCGCATACTATTGGTGAAATTTGTTGTTTACGCGCGTTTAGTGATTGCTCGTTCAGGAATACAGATTCAGCTTACGTTCGAAAGTGACATTGCGTTTTTACGAGTAATAAGTGAATTTTCACTCGCTTCGTGCGTCGGTAGCGAGGGTGAGCTTGCTTCCGCCCTCCCCCTCCTTTTTCCACACCGGACTCCCTTTGTGGTAGACCGGAGACCCGCAGGCCTTCGAGAAGCGCCTGCACCCAAGGTAAAGTGCCATTTTGATCGGGTTGTTTTGTTTTGGACAGGGACTACTCCTTTTTTGACCTATTCTTTTTCACTGGTGAAAAATATCACATAACACACACACACGAACACAGCCGCACACTCCGAGTCTTCGCATATTTTTATCTCTCTAGTTACCATGCGGAAATGGAGATTTAAATGAGAGAGACTCGGCGGATACCGCTGAGGACTCTCTCCGATGGCCCCAAGCCAGATCGGGGAGATGTCTTCGCCATCACTCACGGGGAACTACGGGTAACCCTAGTTAGACTTATAGACACGTACAATGGATACTCGGCTATCTGCCAAAAGGAGAGTGACTGCGAAGTCCTCACCTCTCAAAAAGCGGCAGAATCCCTAAAAAAGATTAACCTCAGACCCCACACGCCTCCACAATTAAAAACCCACCGCAGCATTATACTTCGACGCCTCGATCCTTGGGTCGGCAGCCACAGCATCGAAGAAATTCATGCTGAGGTTGAAAAAAAACACCCCTGGGCCAAAATAGCGGAAATCCTTAAATTTAAGGATTACACGCACGTTTTTAAGATCGTGTTTACGGATTCAGCGATGGCGGTTAAGGCTACGGAGGTCGGTATGCTCCTCTTTAACGTTCGGATCTGCCCCGAGCAGGTCGAACGCGAGGAGTTTATCGACCTCCAAATGTGCTTCAAATGCTACAAGTATGAGGAGCACACTACAGCCAACTGCCCCAAAGGGAATGCTACCTTATGTTCCATCTGCGCATCGGACAACCACTTCTGGAGGAGCTGTAAAAGTACCACCATGAAGTGTCTAAACTGCGCGGGGGAACATAAGACACTCTCCATGGCCTGCCCCATCAAGAAACAGATCCTTAAAAAGAAAGCCACACAGAAAAAAACGGAAGAGGAAACAAAAGCCAACACTACTTATGCCAAGGTTGCAAAAGCTGCGGTAGCGGAGTCGAAAGTGAATCCTACATTTCTCCACGTCGAGAATGAAAACTCGACGAAAATTATGTGTTGCATATATTATGCTCATATTGCGAATCTCTCCTCCCCGGGGTGCTTTGCAGATGAGCTAAATAAGATGCTAACCAATAATGGAATGGAGAAGATGTGGTTCCCCTCGAACCCGCAGGCAGAAGAGATTTTGAAAATTAGTCTCAAACCCCAGTGCGAGACTAGTTGTCAGAAGCTCCCAACCCCCAGCAATGCCACAACCCCAGCTTCCTCCAGAGACCCGAGGATCCAGGCTGCAAAAGCACGCACGGAACTGAAACAATCCAAAGAAACACAGCAAAACAAAACCACCCACGCAAACACACCCACAAAGGTGAATAACGAAGGCACGGAGACTGGAGTTGGGAGAGCCGAGGGAGGGGCACGTTCACCCCGCTCACGAAAAACCTCGCAGCCCCAGAGACGCCCGAGAGCGTCCTCTTCTTGCAAGATGGAATCTAGGCACGCATACCATTCAAGAAAAATTAACTTGAAGGTATTCGCTGCTGAAAGGTCCCCTTTTCCTAAGGAGATGGATGCCCTAGATGTATCTGAAGGCTTAATAGCCGGAATATACAAATGGAAATTCACCTCGGACGAGCTCAGTGAAAAACAGGTCGAGGAGGCTTTACTCCAAGGCCTTATTAAACTGACTCCGGACTCTTTTATCACCCTAACTAACGGCGAATACAGGAAAAAACGAACAGGAAAAACCATAACGCCCCCAAACACTCCACAAGGACCTAAACTCGTAAGAGAATAAAGTCCTAAAACATCATATTACACTCGAAAACCCTTAAGTGAACTACAAAATGACGAATCTAAAAATTTTACATTTGAACTCTGACGGATGGACAAACAAAAAAATAATATACGGAAACGTATTAAGACAATTTGACCCAGACGTTATATTTATTTCCGAACATGGAATAAACGACGCTAACCCAATAAAGATCTTTTCCTACGAAGTCTTGACCAAAAATCACAGCGGAGAACGTTTTGACGGATGCGCCATAGCTGTGAAAAGAGGTCTTGACTTCAGATCAATAAGTGGACTCGACGAATCTTACCTTGCTTTGGAGGTCCGTACGGCAGTGGGACCCCTGGTCCTGGCAACGGGGTACCAACCCCCAAGGAGAGGGTATTTGCCCCTCCCAAACTTCTTGCAGTTATGTGGTCACGGCAGAACCGTTCTCTTTGCCGGTGACCTCAATGCAAGAAGCGCTGCCTCCGGTTATACGTCGACCAACCCAGCAGGCAGGAATCTCGAGACACTTATTGATAGGTACATTATGACTAGAATTGGACCAGACTTCCCCACATTCATCACTGACAGGTCAGCCACCAAACCAGATATTGTACTAACCAGCAATATGTTCCCATATAATTACTTCATTGAGCCGGGCCCCCCTATTCCCAGCGACCACCAGGCTATCCTTATTAAAGTCTCAACCTCCCCCATTCAAATCCCTATCCCAGAGCGGAAGAGCTACGCTCGAGCCAACTGGGATAAGTATAATCAACTCCTCGAAAGTTATAACCCAGAACCCTTAAATAATGCCTCCCTTCAAAAAATTGACGAGGAGTTGGATAAATTAAATGAAAATCTATTAAAAGCCGACAAGGAAGCCGTCCCCCGAGTTAAATTTAAAACTCTCCCTGCCCCCTCATGGACCCCTAGAATGAAAACCTTCGCGAGGGAATATAAGGAACGGATCAATGAAGTGAACCTCACTGGCCCCAACATCAACACACACCGATAAACATAACTCATACGCGATGAACTAATGACTCTTATAAGGGACCAACAGAATGTACTCTGGAATAATTTAATTGACGGACTAAATGTAGAAACTGACTCACGTACATTCTGGCAGACGGTAAAACGACTAAAAGGCGGACAGCCAGCAAAGACTATCAAACTTATACGTGAAGACACTGAAATTTCTGACGTGGAAAGAATCGAAGAGGAATTCAGACTCTTTTGGGCATCTATATTTAAGATATCCCCAGAAGAGAATGATGACTTCGATTTGGACTTCGAAGACGAAATTATTAACGACCTGAATGACCAAAAAAACAGAACGCACCTTCACCATTGCGTATCACAGAATAGGGAAATGGAGGGACTCGGCGGTAGAATTACTGCCGAGGAACTCTCTATGACCTTAAAATCCTTTCGACAGCGAGCACCGGGGCGTACAGGACTGACGAAGGAGAATTTTATTCGAGCCCCGCCCAATATCTTATTGGGGCTCATGAATATCATGAACGCATGCCTAAACGTGGGTTACTTCCCTGACCACTGGAAGGTAGCGAAAATGATATTCATTCCAAAAGCCGGTAAACCACCGGACAGTCCAGCTAACTTCAGGCCCATATCTCTCCTAGAATTTTCAGGGAAAGTCTTGGAGAAGATATTGGCCAACAGGGTAAATACGTTCCTCGAGAGAAACAACTTTCATAACAACCAACAACACGGCTTCCGAGCGAAGCGAGGAACAGACATGGCGCTAGCCGTAATTACCGAGAAGTTGGCAAAAGTAAAATCAGAAAAACGCCATGCAAATCTGGTGCTACGCGATGTCAAAAAGGCCTTTGACAAAGTATGGAGGAGAGGCCTACAATATAAGATCCTACAACTAGGCCTCAATCCCATACTTGAGAGGATTCTTTGTGACTACGTGATGGAGAAGAGAGCGTTTCTGAGTATCAAAGAATAGAGCGGCCCTGAGTTCGAACTCGAGGCGGGGGTGCCGCAAGGCGGGTGCATCTCTCCCCTGCTCTATAACATCTACACCATAGACCTTCCCCAACCCTTGACTGAGGGTTCCTTATACGTCCAATTTGCGGACGATATAACAATGATATGTACGGGGCCTTATCGGAATGTGAATTTCATGGCACGAAGTACGGCAGTGGAAATCGAAAACATCAACTCTTTCGAGAGAAGATGGAAGATATCCACCAATGCCCAAAAGTTCCGTGTAATTCCATTATTCCGAAGGACACTGGCAGACATCCGTGTGGGGGGTGCACGCATCCCTTACCGCACGGAGGGCACGGTTCTGGGACTACAAATTACGACTGGTGGGTATAGGAGCCATGTAGCAAAAACTACACGGAATGCACGGAGGGACTTGGGTGAATTTTTCAAATTCGTAAACCTGAGTACCTCCAACAAACTGAAAATCTATAATGCGTGCATTCGCTCAAAACTCCTGTACCCCCCGGTCCCTATAAACGTAGTTTCCAAGACCCAAGTCCTTAAACTGCAAAGGGTCCAGAATAAGGCAGTATATATCATTACGGGAGCCCGAAGGAGAGAAGGGAGAAGGCAGAGTGATCTCCATGGTGAACTGGGGATGACCCCCATAAACGTGGAGCTTCACCTCAGAGCAACCAAAATCTGGGACAAGGTGCACCGGCACCTCCCTCCCGAGTTTGTACTCGAGCACATCGACTTTGACAATTTACCTAACTTAAGACGACCAATTAGTTTCAAAAGCAGTAGACTACCGAATGACATTAACGTCGACCCAAAGTTCACTTAAAAAGCTAAATAACCCACATCCATAACACAACAAAACATGAACAAAGCCAAACGAGTTTAGCCACCGAATTAGCACTTGCTAAATTTGGTTCTAAAGACACTTCCCCAAATTTTTGTGCGAAATATCGCCAAAAAACAATTAAAACAAAAAACAACACAAAAAATCCAAATCTAGGTGTGAAACACCCAGAATCGAAGGTGAAAATCTTCCAAAAAGCCACGTAGAGATATTATATATTACTACAAAGGCTTGAATGCCTAGTGCATTTACCAGATGGTGTATTTATATACTATCAAAAAAACAAAAACAAAACCAAAACGCAAAGAAAGCCAGTGATACCCTATCACCAGGGATCTGTCTTTCATTCTACCTTTCATTTTCGCTTTCCTATCATTTTTTCCCCTATTTCCCCACTATTTCTCCTACTAAAACCCTCTTCTACTATATTCCTCACTTGTTATGTCCAATGTCCAAATTATATGGACGGCCGAAAATCCGTTTTACTGCGTTCTGCTGAAGCACCTACGGATACAGCACTTTTACTTGTTTTAGTGACTGATCGACTTTTGAGCGCTGCCTATAGAAACGAGCCTATTCTGGAAGTCTTAAGGTGAACCCAGTTTCATCCTTCAGAAGAGAGAACTTTTTTTACTTCGAAGCCTCGTGAATCAATGAGGGCCTAAGCACCTCACTGCTCCCGTCCATCGCTCTGCGTGTGAACCCACTCGGATGTCTGCCATTCATTGATTTCGTCTTAAATATGCCGGCCACTTGGTTTGGCATAATTAAGGGCTTATGTGAACACTGGTTTGAGGCCTAGCCCACAGCAGAAGCATAAGTCAGAAATTGTCTCGATACTGAGGCATAACTGCGAGTCCCGGACGGAGGAGAAATCCTAATCGCCCGGGGGACCCGGCCAGAATCATAGAGGAAAGTACACCCGTCTCTATGTAGTTGGATGCAGTTATGGCGCATGTACCCGTGAGGGGGTGGCAAAAACTTAGCGGTTGTTGATTCGGCTGCTATGCATTAAGTCTACCAAGCTCAACCCTCTGAGATCCCCACCCGAAAACCACCCCATCACTCTACCATCCATCATACTGGCAGCATACGAGCGGGAGAGCAACAGGAGAGATGGACGGGGGCGTTTTTCTCACATTAATTTGAACCCATTACCAGCCCTACTCACACCATCCTTTACCTCCTTTACCACACCCTAACTTTTTTCACATACAAAAATACACATTAACTACACTTGGTTACAGAGAAAGAAGGAAGAAGAGGAATGTCAAGACCATGGATGCCCTCACTAAGGACCATCGCCGGAATGAAGACCCCAACCAAGAAGAACTTATGCAAAACCCGGTACATCGAGCTAAAGGTGGCACTGGTGAAACTCATCGAAGTTTTATCGGGATTTATCGCCATGTGTGCCGAGACGAAGGATGTGGACCAGCTCCTATCAGAAGAGGGAGCGAGAGTCCTGAAGACAACAGGATTGGAAGCGAACCCCCCCCCCCCCCCCCCCCCGCAAGTGGCAGCGAACAGAAGCCTGATCTGACGCAAAGTGGAGAGCTGGGTAGGAGAGCATAAGACGGATGAATTAAAAGAGGAGATCACTAGAAGCAACCTGTGGGCGCAAGTTTGTGAGATAGGTAAATTCCGCGAGCACACCCACGTGTTTAAGATAACATTCTCGACCAGAAACATGGCAAGGAAGGCCACCCAAAATGGTATTCTCGTCTTCAATATGAGAATCCCAGGGAAAAATATCCAACAAGAAAAATTCAGTAGCATACAAATGTGCTTTGTGTGCTACAAACTTGAAGAACACACCTCTACGACCTGCCCGGAAAAAAACAAGCTGTGGTGCAGTGAGTGCGCCACAGAAGGGCACAGATTCGACAAGTGCGAAAGCACCTCAACGAAATGCCTGAATTGCAAAGGGGAGCATCGGACGATGGCCTTTAACTGCCCCAAGCGCCGCGAAATCATCAGGAGGCAGAGGAAGAGGAAAGAAAGGCAAAGGAGACAACTTATGCGAGCGCCGCTAAGAAGAGTGCAGAGGTGAAGACTGCATCGGCACCTGCACAACTTAACTTCGACGGAGATCTGAGTGCAAAAATTCTGATCTGCATAACCCATGCAAATGTGGCGAATGCAGTGAAGCCTGGTTGTTATAACCAAGTGCTCAACGTGCTCCTGAAGGCGAACAACCTCCCGACAGTAGTCATGCCTGAAGACCCCGAGTGCTCCAAGGCTTTCAAAGACTCTGTCATTAAAAATAACAACATCAAATCCGGTTTGGAGGAGATGATTGAATTCCCATCATCGGAAGAAACAGAAGAAGAAGAAGAGGAAGAGGCTGGAAGTGAGGATGGATCCTCCTCATCTGACAGCGAAGAGGGCCCCTGCACTCGCACACGAGCCACCAAGAGCAGGTCAAAGTCCCCGAGCCCCCCTCCGAAAAAGGAAAACCCTGGGCCGAGTAAAATCGCCCAACCAGCCCCCAAACTGAAAAGGGGGAAGAAAAAACATAGGTAAAGCAACTCACCATGTTACGTAACGCACTGAAAACAATGGAAATCAACACCAACGGCTGGACGGCGAAAGGAATTCTTTACGGAAATGTATTCAGAGAAATTGATGCAGACATCATACTGATTTCAGAACACGGGATCGAAACGCGTAATACAGAAATGAAAATCTGGAACTACGATGTGTTGATCACCAACTTTTCGCAAGAGCGGTACGATGGCGCCGCTATTGCAATGAAGAAAAGGATCAAATGCAAGCAGATAAGGAACTTAAAAGAATCCTACCTCGCGATTGAGGTCGAGCTCGACTTAGGAAAGTTGGTCATTGCAACCGGATATCAACCGCCAAGGAGAGATGTGTTGCCTATTCACACTCTCACTGGCCTATTTGGCAAAAGAGCCCCCACCATACTAATGGGGGATCTAAACGCCAGATGCCGAGAATCCGGTTACAGGACCTTCAACGGTATAGGGAGAAGCCTGGATCTGTTGCTGGACAGAAATAATGCCCAGCGGATAGGCCCCGACTTTCCCACCTATCTCAGAGAACGATGTGCCACAAAGCCAGACATCTGTCTGGTGAATCGTCAGCTACCGTTCAATTACTACATTGAACCAGTCCAGGTGCCATGTAGTGACCATATAGGGATCCTACTCACTATCAATAGGAACCCTATACAAGTCCCAGCAGTAGTCAGGAAGAACTACAGGTGAGCAGACTGGGCACGGTACGAACACCTTCTCGAGGCCTACGATCCACCCAACCTGGACGAGGCAATTCTCGAGGAGATTGATGAGGCACTCGATGACCTCAATAACCAAATCATCGACGCAGATAGGGCTTGTATCCCTCGTTCCGCATATAGGACCATCTCGACCTACGAGTGGACCGAATATATGAAGGAACTATACCGTGAACTGAAGATAATGTATGAATACAACATCGTGAATGCATCAGTTCACTCGATGCAAAGAAATAAAGAACTCAAAGAAGAATTGAACTAGTTGATCCTCGAACAACAGAACAGAAGATGGGAGGACGCGATTGAGAGCCTCGATCACGAAGCAACTCCCAAAGAATTTTGGAAGAAGATCCGAATTCTTAAAGGATCAACTGGAAAGAAGCATAAGATCGAGCTACGGAAAGAAAACGGAGACATCGAAGAAGAAGAAAAAAAAGTTGAAGAGATATTCCGAAGTTATTGAGAAAAGATCTTCAGTATAACTGAAGAAGAAAACGAAGACTATGACCTAGAGTTCGAAAGTAGCATCATCGACGAGCTAAACGAAGAAATAGACAAGACGCACCCTCATCACCAGGGGGATAGGCAGCGCGACGGAGACGCCTGAGATTACAGAAGAAGAACTACTCGGCGCGCTTCGCTCATTCCAACAAAAAGCCCCAGGACAATCGGGGCTTACAAAGCTTAACTTTGAAAAGGCACTAGCCTGTGTCATCGAAGGAATGAGAAGAATATTTAACGCCTGTCTCAATACGGGATACTTTCCAGACGCTTATAAAACGGCGAAAATGATTTTCTTGCCTAAGCACGGAAAGAACCCCAAGTTGAAGGAGAGCTACCGGCCAATTTCACTTCTAAAATTTGGTGGGAAGCTCTTCGAGAAGATCCTCAACAGAAGAATGGTGTCTCACCTGGAGGAAAACTCGCTTTACAACCCACACCAATTCGGGTTTAGGAGTGAGCGAAGTACGGAAATGGCGATTAACGTCATCACGGAAAAGCTAGCCCATGCAAAACGGGAAAAGAGTTACGTGGACATTGTTTGTCGGGATGTATCAAAGGCGTTCGATAAGGTGTGGCAACGGGGAATGCAGTACAAGAACTTACGACTGGGACTAAGTGAAAACTTAGAGAGAACTCTCTGTGACTATGTCATGGAGAGAGCGGCGTACATCAGTTTAGGGTGCACGGACGGGCCAAAGTTTCCGCTCAATGCGGGCCTCCCGCAGGGGAAAGGGCCTGTCTCCCACTCTCTACTTGATTTACACCGCGGATGTCCCAGTCCCTGTAAGCCCCACTTGCCTCAACTTACAATTCGCCGATGATTTCACCCAGATAATCACTTGTCCATGGAGGTATGCGCCTTTGCAAGCTCGAATGACAGCAGCAGAGATTGAAAACCTTAACACCTACGAGGCCCGGTGGAAAATCCGAACCAACCAGGATAAGTTCAAAGTAGTCCCCATAGGCAGGAGACTACTTGATGACGTCAGGGTGGGGGATAGACGATATCCCTACACCAATGAATGCAATGTACTCGGCATGAAGATCACCTCAACCGGGTACACAAAGCACGTCCAAGAACGTATCACCAAGGCCACTGCTGCAGTCAAGACTCTGTATAGGTTCAGAAATCTTCGTCAAAGCAACAAAAAGAAGATCTATACTGCACTAGTAAGATCGACGTTGCTATACCCCGCCTCCGCCCTCTCTTGTGTCTCAAAGACACAGAAGAGGAGACTACAAGTGGTGCAGAACAAATGCGCGTACCTAATTACAGGTACACGCAGAATGGAAAGAAGAACACAGGTAGAACTGCACCGGGAGGTGGGGTTAACTCCCATTAACCTTGTCATCGAAGAACGGACAAGGAATATGCTGGAAAAGGTCAATCGAGAGTTGGACGAGGAAATCGTACAAATGATTGACCAGAATAGAAGAGCAGTATGTCGCGCCAGATTTCCAAGCTCCGCTGGGATTTTAGCTGGCGGAGCAGAAGTGCCGTTCTACGCAAGATGAGTTGATTTTGCCCCAAATCAAGACTAAAATACACACCATGAAACCAACCGATTTTGACAAAAATCCCCTGATATCGACAAAACCCATCAACTAAGACAAAAACTACCGAAGAAGGAAACCTACACGAGAAGATGAAACTCACCAATCAAGACTACAAAGAAGAAACATAATACACAAACTACACACACTACAAATTTACGAAAAAACAAAGACACTAAAACAAACATAGTAAGTTATAATTAACGACTTACCAAAACAACAGCAAACGCGCACAGCATAACCAAATACATTAGCAATATGAAGACAAATGGCTTGAACGCCAAATTATATATATTATATATACATTTATATATATATATATATATATATATATATATATATATATATATATATATATATATATATATATATATATATATGTATATATGTATATATGTATATATGTATATATGTATATATGTATATATGTATATATGTATATATGTATATATGTATATATATATATATATATATATATATATATATATACATATATATATATATATATATATATATATATATATATATATATATATATATATATATATATGTATAAGCAAAATGATAAACAACAATGGAACTACAAAATATAAAAATTTGAAAGCGATAGGCCTGATCACCAGGCTACCACTTTGCACCCTACCACACTTCTTTCTCTCTTCACCACTGGTCTACTTTCCGCTGTCTATCCACACACCCTTTCTATCCCCTCACCTGCATACTCTCACATACATACCAGTTAAAAAAAAATATATGGATTTCGCCGCTTGGATAGCCGACAAAATACTTACGTCAAGTTTGGTAAAGCACATACAAAGTAAGTACGGATAACCATTAGCCATTACTTATTGACCGAAGAGCTGATACACTAAGAAGAAAGAAAAATACGTTATTGGCAACTGAAGAAACATTCATCGCCTTTCATCTAAACTTTCATAATTCTTATTTTCATCTATCGACTCACACACCGTTTCGTCTGCCACACCAAAAATCCTCCCTTTAGGGAGGTACTGGAAAAAGAGAGAAATAAATACTTTTAGGCCAGTTAATATTTAAAAATATGACTGCCTAACTCCCCCCCCCCCACCCCCCGTCCCTGGGCTAAGTGCCCTTGCTGATGAAAGCTGTCACCACGACCTCGTCCCAATTATGCTTCTGCATAATTGGGGGTACAGGTGGAGGGAGGTTTGAGGACTAGCCCACTACCAGAAACCCGTATCAGAGTAACCTCGGACAATGGGCCAGGCTGCAACCTCTTCAGGAGAGGAAAACAACTCCGCCTATGGGGGACCCCAAGACCACTGAGGAAGACGCAAAAGTCTCAGTGTATGGTAGGATGCAGCCACGGTTTTTTAATTCCCTCGAGGAGGCGGCATCCCCGGCTAGCGATGGTTGAATCCGCGCTAGCCAACAAAATGTCCCTCACTATTCACCCCTCGAGAGGAGCCCACTCGGGTCCATCCACTCATCATCATCATCCTCACCCTTGACAGCTTAATCAGTGGGGCCTTGGCCTACGGGTCGGGGGGACCCTCACAGATAACAAATCTAACATCATGGAGCACAGAAGGCTCCCTTTACGAACAGAGCCCGGTAGGCCCAAACCCGAGAGAGGGACCCTTATCAGAGAGCTATACACAGAGATAAAGATAGCAGTCATCAAGATCATTGAAGTCCCAAACGGCTACGTAGTCCTATGCCACAAACAGGAAGAAGTGGAAAAACTAGTAACGACGGAAGGAACAAACATTTTAAGAAAGATCGGCCTACAACCAAAATTACCGCCACTGCTCCAGGCTAACTGCTCCTTGATTTGTAGAAAAGTCGACCTTTATATGGGCTCACATACCAAGGAGGAGCTAAAGGAAGAGCTCGAGAGGGAAAATCAATACCTACAAATAACGGAGATAATTAAATTTGGACAACACACTCACGTTTTTAAGGTGACTTGCACAGCGTTCGAAATGGCCAATAGGGCGATGCAAAACGGTCTCCTGGCCTTTGGAATGAGGATTCCACCGGAAAACATACACACGGAGAAATTTACAAACGTGCAAATATGCTTCCAATGCTATGCACTGGAAAAACACGTCACCAGAGATTGCCCTAATAAAGACAAAAAAGTTTGCTCGGAATGCGGGAGTGAAGGTCACAATTTCAGTGAATGCAGGGAGACTACAAAAAAGGGAAAATAAACTGCCGAGGTCCACACAGAAGAATGGCCGTGAATTTCCCAAAACGGCGAGAGATAATAATAAAAAAGAAAAGAGAACAGACCCAGGCAAGAGAAAAAATTAACAATCAAACATACGCACAAGTGACCAAGGCAACGGTAAATGAAATAAAACAAACAGAGGAACAAAAAATAAACATAAACGTAAATGAAGGAACAGGGTTAGACATATTGGCCTGTATTATGTTCGCGCATGTGCATAATATTGCCCAACCGGGGACCTTTGCGGGCACACTCAACCTTCTCCTCGAAAAGAATGGAGTAAGGAAAATGTGGTTTCCGCTCAACCCTCCATCAGCTCTCATATACGGAGTCACGGCAAGAAAGACTCTCCAAGTAAAGGATATGCTCGAAGTGGGAGCCGCAATGGAATAGAAAAAGGCGACTGATAACTCAGAAGAGACCACAGAAGAAGAAGTTGAAATAGAACAATCGGACAAAGACTCTAAAAACAAAAGGAAGAAACCGAAGAAAACAAAACAAAGACAAGACACGGAAGATACAACCGACTCGGAATCCTCAAAAAAGACGGAAAATGAAGAAGGCTGCAGGTATGAAGCCAAAGACTTCAAACTCA
Organism: Ceratothoa steindachneri; assembly: GCA_963969495.1. Classification (NCBI taxonomy): domain Eukaryota; kingdom Metazoa; phylum Arthropoda; class Malacostraca; order Isopoda; family Cymothoidae; genus Ceratothoa; species Ceratothoa steindachneri. Next base: position 22,898,131 of record OZ018339.1, read on the forward strand.
GAATATTTGTACATGAAGCCTACCCCTTACCAAAGGGGGCCAGACCCGCCAACATCAGAAAAGGGCTGGAAAAAGGCACCTGCAAATGGACATACGTAACCGACCATGATGAGAACGCACTCAAAAGACTTATATGGGAAGACCGCATTAGATTCTTCCCCAATGATATTAGGCCTCTAAAAAAAATAAACATTCGACAAACTTACAAACTAAAAATACCAAAACCCAAAGGAGAAGACAAAAAAACAAAATTAACATAATGGACAATACAAAAGAAAACTAAAAATATTATACCTGAACTCGGACGAATGGAAGACTAAGGCCATAAAATATGGAAACATATTTAGACAAATAGACGCAGATATCATATGTATCTCGGAACATGGGGTGAAAAACGATGTGCCCATAAAAATTACTAATTACAATGTATTAAAAAAGAACCCAACAGGAGAGAGGTACGATGGCGCGGCTATCGCTATAAAAAGAACCTACACTACACTCAGGGACGAGAGGTCGACGAAGCCTACATGGCTGTGACACTAGAAATGGAATACTCCCCCCCTCACAGGTGCTGCGGCCTACCAGCCACCCCGCCGCCCTTATGTCCCGATCCATACAGTCATAGAAATATTCAATAATAACAATCCTTCCATACTATTAGGAGACCTGAACGCCCGCTTACAGGAATCAGGCTACCTAGGATTGAACAATGCAGGAAAAAATTTGGAATTACTGTTGGACAAGGCAATAATCCAAAGGGTAGGACCAGAATTCCCGACGTTCATCAGGAAAAAGATCCGCCACCAGACCGGATATAATTTTAACAACCCCAAACTTTCCGTACAACATCTATATGGAGCCAATGCCAATCCCCTGCAGGGATCACATAGGAATCCTGGTGACAATCAACCAGAACCTCATAATGATTCACATAACACCAAGGAAATCATATAAGAGGACAGATAGGCAAAAAATATACGCAACTATTAGGAAAGATACTAACAACCAGACCTTAACGGCAAAAAACTAGAGGAACTGAATAATGGATAACCTGATTGAGACAATGATAGAGGCCGACGAAGAGGCAGTACCACTGACAAAATATAAGACCTTACCACACCCCAAATGGACAACAGAAATGAGAAAAAAAGCAAAGAATATCAGAATAAAGTACCAAGAAATAAGAAACTACTCGACTTCTCTGCAGAGAGCAAAAGAGCAAAGAATATCAGAATAAAGTACCAAGAAATAAGAAACTACTTGACTTCTCTGCAGAGAGCAAAAGAGCAAAGAATATCAGAATAAAGTACCAAGAAATAAGAAACTACTCGACTTCTCTGCAGAGAGCAAAAGAGCAAAGAATATCAGAATAAAGTACCAAGAAATAAGAAACTACTCGACTTCTCTGCAGAGAGCAAAAGAGCAAAGAATATCAGAATAAAGTACCAAGAAATAAGAAACTACTCGACTTCTCTGCAGAGAGCAAAAGAGCAAAGAATATCAGAATAAAGTACCAAGAAATAAGAAACTACTCGACTTCTCTGCAGAGAGCAAAAGAGCAAAGAATATCAGAATAAAGTACCAAGAAATAAGAAACTACTCGACTTCTCTGCAGAGAGCAAAAGAGCAAAGAATATCAGAATAAAGTACCAAGAAATAAGAAACTACTCGACTTCTCTGCAGAGAGCAAAAGAGCTTAATCGAACGAAGAAAGAAATGATTTTCTTAATAGAAGAGCAGCAAGGAGAAATGTGGCAAGAAGTAATAAATAAAACAGCCACAACCGAAGACCCTAAAGAAGCATGGAGGCTAATAAAAGCGATCAAAGGCAGACCACCAAGAAAGCCGATCAAAATAATAGAACAAAATAAAGAATACATAAAGGCCAACGCAGAAATAGAAGAGAAATTCAGAGCCTTTTGGAGCAAAATTTATACAATTGAAGATGAGGATAACATAACAGAAAGAAGAGTCAATTAGAACATAGTAGACAACATTCACAGATTAACCCCGGCGTCAAAAGTCGAAAATAACAGAAACGAACAAATAGGCCTGAGAGCCACAATATCAACCGAAGAAATCAAAAACACCATAAAAAGTTTCAAACAAAAAACGCCAGGAACAACAGGTCTAACCTAGTACAATTATGATAAGGCCCTAGAAAACATTCTGAATAGCATAAAATAGCTATTTAATGCATACCTAAACATAGGCGCCTTCCCTGAGAAATTCAAATTAGCAAGGATGGTGTTCCTACCGAAGCCGGGCAAACCAGAAAACCTGGCTCGAGTTACAGGCCAATCTCCTTGCTGAATTTTCTGGGGAAGGTCTTTAAAAAAATAATAAATGAAAGATTGGACACCTTCCTTGAAGAAAACGAAAAACATAACAAACAACAGTTCTGCTGCAGGAGGGGGAGAGAATTCACAATGACCCTAGCCATAATCACGGAGAAAATAGCTCAATCCACTGCCAAAAAAGGATACGTCGATGTAGTTCTTCGCGACGTAGAAAAAGCCTTCGACAAAGTATGGGTCGAAGGACTAAAATATAAACTCCTCCAACTCAACCTCGGCGTAAAAATGAGAGAATTATAGCCAACTATGTATCAAACAGAAAGGCACAAATATGCATTGAAGGACAAGAAAGCCCGACTTTCGACTTACAAACAGGAGTCCCACAAGGGGGGTGCCTAAGCCTCACCTTGTATTCCATATTTACCGCCGTCCTACCTGCCCCAATCTCACCTAACAGTATAAATATACAATATGCAGACGACATAAGCCAAATAATTCCGACAAACCACACAAACCCAAGATGGCAGGCTCGTATATCAGCACGAGAAATAAAAAACATAAACGATTATGAAAAAGTTGGAAAATTAAAACAAACGTCAACAAATTCAAAATAATCCCTCTACAAAGATTAAAAAAGTCACAGATAACCATAGAAGGTACAGAATACAAATATTCAAATGAGTAGAAAGTACTAGGCCTACAGTTGGAAAGCCGTGGATACTGCAGCCACGTAAAATCCAGGATCGCCTCGGCGAATTCAGGCTTAAGACTCCTCTACACCCTAGGGAATCTGAGCCCCCAAAAGAAGAGAACACTGTACAAAGCATTCGTCGAGTCGGTTCTGGTGTATCCGCCAATCCCTCTGCACGTCACTTCGAAAACTAACAAGAAAAAAATACAGAGAATTCAAAATAAAGCAGCATATCTAATCACTAATACTAGAAGAAGAGAAAGAAAGAAAATACCAGACATATTAGAATCAGCCGAAATTCAACCCATAAATAAGACGCTAGAAGAACGAGCTAATAAGATATGGACGAAGATAGAAGAAAAGCTCGTAGAAATAAACAAGGAAATTAGAATACCAGAAGCAAACCGAATAAAGAAAGCTTTCCCGAGCAGTAGGTTCCACCTACCGCAACAAGAGCAACCTATATTCACGTGAATAATAATATGCTTAACCCAAGCAAAAACAAGCAAAACAAAGGCATGAATGCCAGAAAAAAAGTAAGAGAAAATAAAAGAAACCCAAAGAACAATTAGAAGAGATGCTACCCGCAAGGGTACCCAAATGAAAAAATACTCAGGTGCAGAAACAGAGTATATAAGAAACAAAGTCTTAGAACAAACCAAAATAAATTAATTAGAAAAAAAACAACAAGAAATATATTAATATAGAAGAATATAACTAAATAAAGAAGAATAGCCAATATCCTGGCAACTAATAATACTACAAATCACTCACACTCACACTCCCCCAACAAAAAAAACCCAACCCTCTCATGCTATCTATTCTATCCCCTTGCTTCTCTCACCTTGATTGAAAATTATATGCGTCCTGGCAGCTTCTCAGAGAAACTTAACAACATGTTGCAGCATAATGGAGTTAAGAAAAAGTTGTGGTTCCCACCAAACCCGGCATCTCAAGACGTGTTGAACATCAAGTTCGTTGATGAAACACAGTCTGAGACCATCAAAAGAGATACGATTCCAAACGAGGAACAACAACAACCAAAAAACACTAAAGAAGACGGGAGCCACGAAAAAAGACGAAGGCATAGAAAACGCTGAAAACCCCAAAAATAACCCGAAAGAGAAGAGAACAAAGAAGAAGAGGAACACCAGATCCGCAGCAAAGCAAGTGGAAGAAGAAAGGTCTGTACAAACTGACGGAGAATACTCGGAAGACGACCAAACATACCCCGGAGGGCCCCTGACCGAAAAAAAATCGAAGTCCTGGGAAAAGGACACTTTTTCGACGGGGAAGAATTGAAGTTAACAATTTTGGGGACTGTTGGACTGAAAAAAGCAACCAAGCAAAACTAGTTCTTGGTATCAGAAACGGTGAGTACAAGTGGACCTTTGAGGGGCCGTGGTCTCCAAAGGAAATGGAAAGTCTTCTGTGCAGTGGTACGATGTACATCCCGGAGTCTAGTTTACACACAAAAAACGGGACTACATATAAAAACATAAAGTGCGGGATGAAGACCTCGGAGATTAACTAACAGTAAAAAGTGGTAAAAGTGATAAATAAAAGTGAAAAGTACAAGTGTTAGAAGTAAAAGTGATAAATAATAAAGCGAAAATCAAATATCCAACAGTGTACAAACACGTCAAGTAAGTAAATGTATAACGTGTAAATAGTTAATTACGAAAGTTCTAGTGTATTGTAAATATAGGAAATAATAAAATTAAAATGATTCAAATAGTGTAAAAGTTACAAGAATGAAGTGAGCTGAAACTTAAAACTCAGCAAAACATAGTGTGTACAGTGGACTAAATATCATAAAAGTAAAAGTTATTAAATAAAATCATTAAATAAAATTTAAACTGAAGTATATACAGCAATATTAGTGATAATAAGTAATAGAGTAATAGTAAAATTCACAGTGAAAAACTAAGTAATAGAATTAGATTAAAATAATTAAAGCTAACAAGTAAAATTTAAACAAGTGCAAATTCGTAAATCATAAATCAAAAAAATAGTTTTAATGTAAATATAAAATTCTACCAGTGTGTACAAATTAAATGTAAAAACGTTGTAAATTAACAAAAATCTGAGCTCCTGCGTAATCCTATTCAAGGAGGACTTATTTTGTGTATCTTTGCCTTTGACTAAATCTTTCCGCTTCTCAGCTATAATTTTTAAATTTCAACACTTTTAATTATAATATTTTTAATTTTTGCATTGTATGAATTGCTTTATATAAATCTAAAGGTGAAACCTTCTTGTACTCCTTCCTCCAATAAATATATCATCGATTATAAGTGTTACCACCATATTTCCCTGAAGAGGACCCACTGCGGTCGAAAGAAGTCTAGGATTAAAATATGTCCTCTGTGACTATTTTCTCTCTCCTCGAAGATCCTATTAAGAGACTTGTAAGACAAATCAAGAAAGTGCAAGTAAAAATCAATAACGCTGCCGCAGCTGTTGACTTTAATAACGCATGCATTCTACATGGCCTCCTACCTATATATATATATATATATATATATATATATATATATATATATATATATATATATATATATATATATATATATATATATATATATATATTCATTTAAAAACTTTTTTTAATGTAGACCATGGGGGGGGAAGTTTGGGGGGGGAGTGTTGTAAGACTATTGCAATTACATCATATTGTATTATATATCATTTTTAAGGTAAATTTGAAATGGGGGCTTCGATTGCTAAATGTCGTTAGGCCTATGGTTTTGATACTGTGTTGCTTGCCCTCAAACATACGAGTAGATATAAGACTCACCCCGAATGCTATTTAAATCAATAATATTTTCTTTAAAATTGGTTATTATCAAAAGTACTTATTATATTTGGATCATATGAAGATATTCCCCCCCAAAGTACCCAACTAAAGATCCACCCCCCCAGTCGCGCTCACATGACGATCCTCCCCCCCCCCAACATTTTAATATAAATAAACTAAATAAGGAATAAATAATAAAACATTATTCAGATTACTCTTTTGTTACACTAAATATTGCAGGAAATTTGTGTACATAGGTTCTTAAAAAAAGAATTATGACACTAAATATTGCAAGGAAATATGGGTACATAGGTTATCAAAAGCATTCCTGAAGAAATGGTCACGCCACATAAATTCTTGAAGATCAGAATTCAAGAAGTCCCGCCTGCATCCTCGCATCATGCTGATATGTGCTTTATGTTTGTTCCAGTACGATTCTATGGCCTGAGTGTGGACACTAGTTTGTGGATCCACAAAATTGAGTCAAGAGTTCACTGTCCTGTGTGTGAAGCCAAGTCCTTGTATATTAATGTATGCCTTCCACTCATCACTGTAGATTATCGATCCCCGTTGCACTATTGCTTGTATTATAAGGAGAAGTGTGGTAGCATCCTTTTTGTCCACAATTTCCATGTATCCTGTTCCAAACACCCACATAGGAGTGTGAGGTCATCAGACCCGATGATGCTTTGGTTTGTGAGAAAAACACGATTTATCGATATGCACAACTGTTCCTGGACCATCAAGTTGCACTGAGTTAGCCTGTAGATATCTACTGCACAGTTCCCGAAAAAAACTGGAGCAGTCGATCATGGTCTTCTCAGAAGCACCAACTTGACGGCTTTCCCTTGATTCACCAATACGTTCACTCCACATATAGATTGCATGAACCCAGGTCTGAAGCGTTAATCTAGAGTTGGAAAAAAAAACGATCCAGTCCTTATAGATACTGTAGATTCATACTTGGCACAATCTTTGGTCTGGCATTTCCAAGCATAGCCATCATTGGATTTGGCATACTTCGTCCAGTTCATTTTACTATCACAAGAGGGACATTTCCCTTCACTTTTCAGAATTCTGCGTTGCTTAAGCCCATTAATAACTGACAGAGAATCTTCAGTTAGCAAGGGCAGCACAACAGTCTTGAAAGTATCACGGTCCATGGTGCTCTTGATACTGAGTACATAGGCAAAATGTGACTATATATATATATATATATATATATATATATATATATATATATATATATATATATATATATATATATATATATATATCGTATGATTCTTGTCTCTAACATGGCAGAATATTCCACTACTTTCGCTGCCCACTCTAATATCTCTTTTGTACGAACACAAAAGAGATATTAGAGTGGGCAGCGAAAGTAGTGGAATATTCTGCCATGTTAGAGACAAGAATCATACGATCGATTTCAATGGAAGTAAAATGTTATTTAAATGGGCTAAATATGTTAAGAGAAGAATCGTAGAATCGAGCTTGATATCGTCAGTTCCTAATTTAAATCTCTCTGAGGGTCAATTTTCTTTTAATCCTGTAATAAGATCGCAAATAAATAAAATAGTAAAATGTCAGCCCTTCAATATGTTTAGGCCTACCCCCCCCCCCCCAGATTAGCCACAAGTAGGGGATTGGGGGGAAAAAGAGGGGATCTTGTGTTATGCTTTTCTCTTATATTTTCTGCCCAGTGTCAGTTGAAAAAGGGTGTAGGATACACCGAAACTGTTCTGAATAAATTGTCTTCGGAGAGAATGTGGTTTAATTCCTCATATATATATATATATATATATATATATATATATATACTAACACAAATCTGGTCTTTCTTTTTTTTTCTTTTTTTAGTCAAACTACTCGATATTCATCTATTTCTGAACTTCACCATTTTGTTTGTCAAACTTTATATAAATTCTTTGAATAAAATTGGTATGTTTTTGCATATTTCTAAAATCAAGATATTCTTATCATCATCATCATCATCATCATCACTAACTCTATAATTTAAGAAGGGGATTTTTTGAGTATTTGAATAATAATTTCATCTTAGTTTGGTTATGACTTATGTTTTTTTATCAAAACAAAATGGTGAAGTTCAGAAATAAATATAAGTATCGAAATTTTGTGAATTTTTTAAAACCCAAAGAATTACAAATGGTGAAGTTCAGAAAATTTATTTTTATATATTTTCTTCTATAACTATATTTTAGCAACGGGATATTTTGAAAAGGGGGAAATTCAGTTTAGAGTTACTCTTTAAAATTATTATAATTGGCGAAGTTCAGAAAATTTATAAAAATTTAACCATGGCCTCTTTTTTTTAGATTTTAAATTTTAATCTTAGTAGCAAAGCCATTGCCTGGGAATTATTATTATTATTATTATTAGTGGTGAAGTTCAGAATATTTATAAAAAATGGATGGTATGAAGATCCTCCCCCAAACCTACTTAGGGGAAGGATCTTCATATGATCCCTATATTTTAATTCAGAAAAAAAATTCCCTTTAAAATGATATATGAAGCGATTCCTATTAACAACATGGAGCTAGGTGCTTTGACCTGTGGTGAAGCGCCAGGTCTATTCGTCGCTTTTTTTTACAAAAGGAGTAAAGTTCAATTTGACCCATTTAGAGCCAGTGCGAAAGAAGGTGGAAAATCGCCACTATCACCCAGGAGTTAAGGTGATACCTACCATTCTTCCGTACGAAACTGGCCCACACTGAAACAAATAACGGCCGCATTCCATACAGCACAGAAGGGACAGTACTAGGACTAAAGATAGGTAAAGATGGGTACGGATGCCACGTTGCTGCTCAGACAGCAGCGCGAGCGAAGGTCGAGCTCAAGAAGCTCTTCAGGGTCAAAAACCTGAACATGACCAACAAAAAGAAGAGTTACAACGCGCTCATAAGATCAAAGCTACTGTATCCACTTATACCTGTCAACACTAGTTCCCCCCAAAATCGAGATCTTTCCAAAGGGTACAAAATAAAGCAGTACTCATAATCACTTACGTTTGGAGGAGGGAAAGAAGGAGGCACAGGGACCTACATCAGATGGTCCAGATGACACCGATTAACTTTTAACTTCAATCAAGAGCAAGAAAAATCTGGGAAAAGGTCACGGGACGCTTGGCGGATTGACATTCCGTTGGAGGACAGAGACAGAAGGACGAAAAACTTTACTAGCAGTAAAGGACAGACTGAAAGACAAGAAGAACTAAGCTACACCTAAGACAACGCCTATGAAACAACGAAAAAAAATCAACTGCACAAAGAAACTACACTAAAAAGAACACAAAAACGGACAACGAGGGAAATACAAAAAAACACCTACAAAGGCTTTAACACCACAAAAAACTACCACAATCTACATGAAACAAAAGGAAAAAATGCAATACCATCACAAACCAGGACAACATAAACAAAAACAGCTAAAGAGTACGCAAAAAGCGTGAAAATAAGAACAAAAACAAATGAGAAGAAAACCAATCTCAGCAAAACGCCTGCGATACCCTTTCAACAGGGATCTCTATCTCTATCTATCCATCTCCTACTATTATATATATATATATATATATATATATATATATATATATATATGAAAAGAAACTCACAACTTGCACGTGAGTCAAAATTATGATAAATAACACCCACAAGGAAAATGGAAAAACGATTCCGAGCGCTTTCGTCTTTATTTTAAAAGACCTCTTCATGGAATAACGTAGGTCAGGACAGACAATGTCTTAAATAGTAAGGAGGGGGGGGGTTAATACGACTACCTGCATCAAAACCCTAACTATGGGGTACAAATTCTTTAAACACTTTAATTTGTGATTTAATATAATTAGATGATAGGATCTAGGCTAAACAATCCAGGGCTAATATTAAAATTTGGGAAAGTATTAATAAAGATATACTCCAAAATATTTCTTGAAATGTAGTTTGTACATTTAATAATAGGTTTAGCACTATTCCAATTAATAGTATGATCCTGACTATAGATATGTAAAAATAATGCAGATTGTTGACAAAAATTACGAACATTAGTTTGGTGCTTTTTAACTCTAACATTCAATTCTTTACCTGTCTGTCCATAATAGCATTTTTCACAATTATTGCAACCAATAGAATATACAATGCCTGGTTTAGGGGGTGATTTTTTTACGAGAAGGCGATGGATAGTGTTTTCATATTTAAAAATAACATTTATGTTCAAAGGTTTTAGTAAATGAGGTAATTTAATGAAACTTTGGTTAAAAAGTAAAACTAATACATTTTTGGCATGAAATTTAGGGATGTTACGATTAGGTTGATAAAATGAACGCTTAGCAGAATTATAACAATTTTTAAGTATGTAGAAAGGGTAACACAAATTTAAACCTATATTATATATACTATCAACCTCTTTTTCCAAATATTCGGGTGTAACGATTCTCAGGGCACGGAGAAAAATGGAAGAGAAAATACTTTTTTTGATACTAATATGGTGATCGGAATACAAATGGATGTATGAGTCAATGGCTGTAGGTTTTCTATAAATTTCATATAAAAGAAGCGACATTCTTATTGCTGTCTACATCCATATCACTATCTTCGCTTTTGGGTGTATGATCGCCCCCTTGCCGCGATTACAATTTCTACGACCTGCAAACCTTACTTCCTCTGTTTGGATTGGGCATTCTTCGGTACCAATCATAGGACCGTTAAACTACCAGAGATGGGCAGTATTTAAATAATTTTAATTAAAATTCATTTATATATTTAAAATTGTATTTGTAAATACATTGGAAATCATGTATTTAAATACTTTTAAAAGTATTTAAATACAATGTATTTAAATACTTTCTGCAAATACTTTACTGATAATAGGTTTATATAACTGTTAAGACCGTGTAATGCATGTTTTAGCTTGTCGCAACTTGCATGACACAGACGTTTGACTGCGTGAGCTGGTGAGGGAAGATTGCTTGCATCAGTTCAAATTCAGTTAACAGATGGTCACAGTTGTGTTTGGTTGTATAGTGAGAGCGCTCAGCGTTACTTCAACTGTTGCATGGCGACTTCAGCTTCTTCGAAAGAGTGTGAAATGGAGAGATTAGACAATAATAAAGACGAGGAAGATAAAGAATCATGTAATTATAGTCATCCTTTACTAGATGTTAATTTTTTTAGAGTGAAATCTTCCGACGGAAAAAAGTGTGTATGTAGATCATGCAATGGCGAAATTTCTGCAGCGAGTCATGCTACTTCCAATCAACGCATTCATTTGAAGGTAAGAATTTAAAAAAGCTGATTATAATATACTAAATTAAATTGACAAGTTTTACTATTTCTTATTTTTAAAAATGGCAAATTGCTAGTAGCTAACGATAATGTTAAGTAGCGTAGGTTTACAATACGTAAACTTACCTGCTTCCCTTTGCGATAACTTTATTTATAGTTTATGCTGATTAAATTTAACGTGAATTATGGCAACGTGAAACAAGTGTCCTTCAATTATCTGATCATGTATATTTATCAACAAAGAAAGCATCCTGCTTTGGTTCAAAAAGCGGATAACTACGTGACAGCTCAAAGAAAAGATTCAAAAAGAAAATGTTCAGTATTAGACGATGGTTCTTCATTCAGCGGTGTCAAAGTAAAGACATTACCGGAGTATTTTGCGGTGAATCCTAAGGTCAATTAATCTGTTGTTGATAAACTGATTGCAGATTTTATCATACAAAGTGTGCATCCCCTATCAACCATGGAGCAACCAACTTTTGTGAGATTAATTAAAGGTGAGTTCTGAGTTTCAAATATTGTTTACAAGTATAGTATTAGTAGTATAGGTTAAGCTTTTACAACGGCACAATACTAAAACGTTTGGATCATTGGTCACTACGTAGGCTATATAACGAAGTTAAATAAAGGAAGACATATACAAACAAGAAAATCCACATACATATATTCTTAAAGCGCGCTATCATTTACTTGAAGATATTGAATAAAAAAAATAGCGAATAATTAGTACAATTATTGATCGATTATATGTAGTTATTAGATGATTTTTTTAACGATGTATTTCGTTATAGTAGCAATACCTGTTTATCATTATGTCAAAACTAGCATGCCCGCCCGTCAAAAATGTAGGAAATAAAGCTTGATAATATATATATTCCTAACAATACTGAAAGTCAATATTTTACTATGTAATTCGAAATATGAAGGACTAATAATATATTTATGAATTAGTGTACCAGTCCTATATAGCTATAGGATATTCATATAGCTACATTTTATATATAAAATTTTATATGCATACCATATATACTCATTTCAAGGTGAAATGAATTTCACTCACAATAATAACAAATTCCACTACCGCAGGTCTAAATTCTTCAGTTGACGTCATTTCAAGGCGGACGCTAGGCCGAAATTTTATAGAAAAAGTGAAAGTGACAAGAGCTCTACTGAAGAATAAACTAGACAGCACCTCTTACTTATGTCTTGCTGCAGATATTTGGTCAATTCGTCACCGTAGTTTTTTGGTCATTACAGTTCATTGGGTATGTTAAGATTTTGCTCTTTTTGAAATATGAAATTGAAAATGTCTGTACAGTAGGGAGTTATCAACTCTTGGCTGAAAGCAGACCTATTTGCTGTTGGAATTGATCTCGATTTTATTAATATATAAAATTTATGGAAACATTTATGAGACATCATTGGACTGTTATTTCAAATTTTCTAAATACGTTTAATGTATTTAGTATTTAAATACTAAATACATTTTTCTCATGTATTTAATATTTAGTATCTGAATACTTTAAATGTATTTAGTGCCCACCTCTGTAAACTACTCTACCACACACCTCCCTACCTAAATTGTACCAGTCCATAACACTAGTCTGCGCTGATTTTTAGGCCAGGCCAGCTTTTCGCGCTGAATCCGAAAACCATGTTCATTTTATCTAATCAGGTTTTTGAGATATAAGCACATGCCAGAATTTGCTATATTTCGATTTTGTAGGCGAATGTGCACCTAATAGTAAATTATGTACTGATTTATACACAGAAGTTTTACAGAATGTTATAATTGATATCAAGAAGAGTAAAACATACAAAAAAGCTACTCATGGATGAATGGTCTCTTCAGGGATTTCCGATTGTGCCTAGCAGACACCCAATCCCTTTTCAGGCACCAGCAGGAGTCAGCCAGAAAGTTGACATCCCAACGCACTTGGTAGCATTCCTCCATCACACAGCTATTTTGGTGAAAACGCTGACCCTGTTCTTCACTGAAGTCTCAACAATTCTCGGGAAAATAGTCCAGGTGGACTCGAAGGAAGTTCATTTTCACTAACTTGCTCACAGAGGATCTTCTGGAAGAGGCAAATTATGCCTGTAGCTTCAGGGTTTTGAAATCAGAGTTATCCTTCTCTTAGGTAGCCTGCCTGTCGTCATGTCTACGAGCTCCACCTACCCGTCCCCACCGTGATGCCCAGTCACGGAGGTAACCTCCCCAGTAAATAGTGTCAGCTTAAAAAGAATCCGGACGGAGATTCGAACTGCCGACCCAACGATTGCCGGGCAAGCGCGCTAATCACTATACTAGCCGAGAGGCTAATATAATGAGAACTTCTGTGGTTGCAAAGGAAGTTTGCAATGATTGACTTAAGGGAAAACCAGGCAGAGAGTTCAGCAGGATTCAGTGCTTTATCAAAACTGGTGTCCTTGGGGAGTTCCCTTATTCGAGGACCATCAAATACACCTGCCTTCAGTTTTCCATGCTGACTCGTGGAAACTTCTGACAGAGGAAAGCAAATCATCTACCCTCCCTGTCCATGACCTTAACAAAGTTCTTCATCAAACCGAGTTTGACTTGCAGTGGTGGAAGCAATATCTTGTTAGGTTCAACCAGAGGGTGGGACAGAAAGTTGTGTGAACCGAATTCTAATCCTTGTCTTGACGGACAGACTTGTCTGACATAATGCTGGTCGTCATCCCGACTGTTCCACAAGCACATAAAACATTTACACTTTGTGTACCCACCTTGAAGGCCTAGGATGAGTCCAACAAGTTTAAGATCTCGAGAGATCAGCCATTTGTGTTCCTGGTAGTTTAGAGCAGACAGCAGACGGCCCATACTGTTTCAGGGTTCTTTCATTGCATCTGAGTGTCCAACAGGGATCGATGAAAACTTATTGTCGTTATTAAGAACTGCCTTGAAACTTCTATTAGATGAGTCAATGAAAAGTCTCCATTCCATAGCATCATACTTCAGGTCCATTAAATTGAGCAGGACAGCAATGTTGTTACAGTAGACCAGTAAAGAGCCTTCATCAGACGTGAAAAATTTACTTTTAGAATGTTGCCCCTGGTGCCAGCATACATTTCTCTCCAAGACGTGAACCCAATAGCTGAGAAGATTCTTTGGAAAGCTTCAGGTCTCGTGTCAGGCCGTTGAGTTCGGCTTGCGTAAATGAGACCAATTGTTCGCCATCTTCTGGCTTGTATGCATCAAACTCAGCTGTATCAGTAAAATCAAGCTCAGGAACAGGAAGATCTAGGCCATGTGGGACTGGTTTTATAGCAGAAGGAACATGGTACTTGTTCTTGCGGTTGATGCCTTTCAAATTTGTCATGCAGAAGTTACAGTCGGTGACATGATTTTCGCCTTCTCTGCTTTTCTTATTACTCCAATCCCGTAAATTTTCCACATATGATATACAGCAAATATGGGGAGCAAATGGTTTGTTTATCCTGGTCCCCTAGTTTACCTCCAAAGTGAGCATGATATGCCCTTTTCACAAAATCTGTGATTTTTGCTTGACGGTCTGGAAGAGCGACATGTCTACGGATGTAACAAAACCTATTCGGATGATTCTTACACCTACGATCAATTGTAATCAAATCTAGACCTTAAAAGATTAATAGAATAGGTTATGTATGGTTACTCATCACTAGATGTGACAAAACAGAAGTAATAAACGGTTGGATGATAGCACTATTTTGGAATATACGTTCTAATATAAATCGAGCCTATCTTAGAAACCAGACCTGACCAAAGAAAACTAATTATATTCTTAAATTCAGCATGCAAAAATGATTCTAAATCAATTGGAAAACATTTGGAAAAAAAGTTTTGAAAAGCAGGCCAGTGTAATAGTTTCACATCCCTTTCCAATATAATTCATTGCAGTTCGATTTGATATTTCGAGTCAAAAAAGG
Source organism: Ceratothoa steindachneri (assembly GCA_963969495.1). NCBI lineage: Eukaryota > Metazoa > Arthropoda > Malacostraca > Isopoda > Cymothoidae > Ceratothoa > Ceratothoa steindachneri. The sequence continues at coordinate 22,913,146 of OZ018339.1, forward strand.
CAACATCAATTCTAAAATGTGATTCAAAGACAGATTGCTAAGAACTTTATTATTTAGATCTGTAGAGTAAAAAAAAGTACTTTTATTATTGAGCGGTAATATTAGCATCCCTTGGGGTTGGGGGGTGCAAGGGGAGTCGAAGACTAGGACGAAACTCTCTTCCTCTATCTTAGTATATCTATCTCCCGCATTTCATTCCCACAACAATGACATGGTTCAGTGATAACAACTTTACAAGTGAGGGTACATTCGCGCAAAAAAAATAAAGGCACTGTGTTGGGATGCAATACATGGGTATACAATTTACGTAAACGCATTTTGAAAAAAAAATTGCTTAAAAAGTCATTATATAAATGGCACTGGTGCGTATTTTCTTTCAGTTCTCACATGTGATTTTCTGAAGATCCGCCTTTTTAATTTCTTCTTTTTCTGGTTTGGGGTCTATGAACTAATTACTTTAGGTTGACAGTATTGAACATATTAAGGTCGAGAGGAGAATAGTAGAACGATTAGTAAGAGAGGTATAGTGATGAAACATTTTGAAAAGATAGAAAAGAAATAGTTTAGTTCGAGTTTGAAAGATTTGTTTCCTGGTGAAAGGGTATCTATCTCCAACAAAAGTAGGAATAACATAAAGAGTAGTAGGAATAACATAAAGAGTATTATCGTATAGCTTAAGTTGGTAAGATCCTGGCCAAAGGGTAACTCTGGTATTATAGAATTGTAATTTAGGTTTGTTTTCTCTTGTCATTCAAGCCTTTGTAGTGATTTGGTAAAAACCCGTTACTACACTTAGTCAAATTATGGTTATATTTGTCGTAATTTAGGGTTTGTATATTCAGATATAGATACAGGGGCATCGGGTTATGAACCTAGATAGATACTTCACAACAAACTTATATCTATAAGTTTTTGAAGAGAGATAATTATTGAAGGATGCATCTCGTAAACAAGGCTCGAACGACTGAGCTGGCAGCGAATTTAGGCCTTCTGGCTGACCGTGAAATCGTTAAGGAATTGGATGGAATACAACGAGGATAGAACAATATATATATATATATATATATATATATATATATATATATATATATATATATATATATATATATATATATATATATATATATATATATATATATATATATATATATATATTTATATATATATATATATATATATATATATATATATTTATATATATATATATATATATATATATATATATATATATATATATATATATTATAGATTAACAAGAATGGAACATAGTTTAAATATAATGATTAAATATAAGTTTAATTATACAAAAATGAACATGAGTTTAATACTGATTTTTCGTCTTAACTAAGCTTGGTGTAAGGTAGTGACAACGATGTATAAACAGGTATAAATTGGTACAAGTAGATAGCAAGGTAAATATTGGTAAGAGGGTAACTAGGGAACAAGGTAGCAACTAGTATGTATGTGAGTCAGGAATGAGAGGACGAGGAATTAGACTAAGTATGATTTGTTTGGAATTAAATGATTAACTGGAGAAGGAATATTTACTGACCTTTACGATGAGAATGACGAAGCATGAGTGGGAATTTTTGTGTTCAATACGGGACAGCTGAAAGTATGTTAGTTTGTGTGTTTAACTAAAGGAAGTGTTGCCAATAAAATGTATCTTAGCCACGATTATTGGATGGCAATTATTTATTACAAAAGATATATTGAAAATACATATACAAAAAAATTTGAGATTTTTGATTAGGATTATTTAAGATGATTGATAATTGATACATAACTAAGTTTAGATTTTACATAAGATTTAATAGAAATTGTAGAAATTAAATGGGAAAATATATGTATATTTTTGCATTGAATTAAATAAGAAAAGTATGCTAATATTTATACACAAGGTACATTACGTTAAAATGATATTAAGTAATGGTAATATTTAAATTGATTCAGTGGAATATTGATACATGTAATATTTTATAGGAATTCCAGAGGGCATTACTATACAGGTTATTATTTTGTTAAATTAGGTTGGTGTCATGTTTCGGTAAGATCTTCAATTTACGGATAGCAATAAACACTACGCTCGCAATGTAGCGTAGTTGTATTTGGTTCGTACGTGTTTATTCTCGTTCCACTTTTGTTCCTTGGGAGGAGGGCGGTGGAGTCCTCCCCTTGCCGGATCTTTTCTTTAGGAACTCAGAGTCCGTAAGAACAACATAAGTGTCTGTCGAGGATTTCACGAGTCAGTGGAAGAGAGCCTCTTTAACTAGGTGTTCTGGCGTGGCGGCCGTGTAGTCCTATTTGTATTGTCCGGCCCTTAGGCCATCGACAATATCATCTTGGCCTACCTCGTCCGGAAACTGGTTCCCTTCAGGAGCATATACCTTAAGGTTAAGCATCATCGACTAGTAAATGTACCTGGGAGCCCGATTCTTCGATGACGAGAACTTACTCGTTCGACGTGACTGCAAGACTTTGGGGAGGTGGGGCGAATGCTCCACCTTCCTGATCATCACAGCCGAGGCTTCCTCACGCTCGACTCGCAAATCGGTTGGAGTTTTCTCTGTTGTGTGTGTGTGTGTGTGTGTGTATGTGGGTGTGTATTTGGAGCGTTCTGTTTGAAGCCATAGCCTGGACTCGATGATCTAGAGAAAGGGCATTGCTCAAGGCCGGGCTTTTTAGCCTCTCTGCTCGTTCTGAGGTTGGAGGTTAACTCTTAGGACCTCGTTCGACGGAGGGTTTTCCAGAAACCACATTTGCTCCATGTCGTTTTTCACGAGCATGGTGTTTAACTACTTCGCGAAAGTACTAGTCCAGGTCAAGTTGGCAATGTGTGCATGATATATGCAGTATATTATTTTGTTGGATTTCTTGTTTTCGATTTGCAGGAAAGTAGGCTTTTTGTGTCTGTGTGTGTGTGTGTGTGTGTGTATTTGGAGCGTTCTGTCGGAAGCCATAGTCTGGACTCGAGGATCTAGAGAAAGGGCATTGCTCGAGACCGGGCCTTTTTGGCCTCTCTGCTCGTTCTGGGGTTGGAGGTTAACTCTTAGGACCTCGTTCGACGGAGGGTTTTCCAGAAACCACATTTGCTCCATGTCGTTTTTCACGAGCATGGTGTTTAACTACTTCGCGAAAGTACTAGGCCAGGTCAAGTTGGCAATGTGTGCATGATATATGCAGTATATTATTTTGTTGGATTTCTTGTTTTCGATTTGCAGGAAAGTAGGCTTTTTGTGTCTGTGTGTGTGTGTGTGTATTTGGAGCGTTCTGTCGGAAGCCATAGTCTGGACTCGAGGATCTAGAGAAAGGGCATTGCTCGAGGCCGGGGCTTTTTGGCCTCTCTGCCCGTTCTGAGGTTGGAGGTTAACTCTTAGGACCTCGTTCGACGGAGGGTTTTCCGAAAACCACATTTGCTCCATGTCGTTTTTTCACGAGCATGGTGTTTAACTACTTCGCGAAAGTACCAGGCCGGGTCAAGTTGGTAATGTGTGCATGATATATGCAGTACATTATTTTGGTGGATTTCTTGTTGCGATTTGCAGGAAAGTAGGCTTTGGGACCAAACTACTCTATGCGACCGCTGCCTTGGCAACCTTCGCGTAGGTGGCGTTAACTTTCCTTTCTTCCTCTTTTTAGCCCCTTTATTTTGTTATTTTTATTTGCTTTTTTAACGGAACACGTCATTGCCATTTTCATATGTGGGCCACCACAATTGAGACACTACTGGACAGAACTTTTACATTCACGCCAGGAATGGCCTTGTTGGGCGCACACAGAACAAACTACAGTGGGCAAGTGGCAATGGTATGTTCGTTGTACCTGTAGCACCTGAATCACATTTGATGGTTAACGAATTCCTCCAGATCGATCTTCTCGGGGCAGATGCGAATATTAAAGAGGAAGAGGGCAGTTTCCTTTTCTTTTATCGCCATCCTGGTTTCTGTGAATACTACTTTGAAAGCATGGGTGTAGCCTTTGAATTTTATAACCTCGGCTACAAGTGATTCCGAAGAATCTCCTCCGTCATTTTGTCAGTAGAGTGGCTTCCAACCAAAGGGGCGAGGCGGCGGCAGATTACGCTCCTATGGGAGCGTATTTGTGGCAGTGTCTGTGGTTTGAGATTATTTTTTGTAGGAGTTCTTTGGCACGTGGGGAGGTGAGGGCTTCGGTTCCACCCTCCTTCGCTCAGATAGCCTAATAGCTATTAGGAATATCATTTAGGCACAAGAGAGCACTATTCAGTTCACCGTAGATCTTTTCGAAGACCTTAATTAACCCTGTCTGGTTTTGGCCGGTCAGGTAAGGTCTTCAAGGCTAAACTCCGGGTCTCCTTCATCACCCCATCATTTCACCCGATGGTGTAATTTGGGAGAGAATCGGGAGGACCGAGTTTCTGGGTGTGGGTAACTCTGCGTGAGTGTGTGTGTTTAGGGATTCGTTATGAAAACAAGGAAAAGGGTATGTGAAAAATGTCCAATGACCAAAATATCCACATTACCTTGAAGCAGCGAAGAAAGATCCCTCTTCCTTTCCCTCAACTAGCCTTCATTGAGGCCAGTCAAGGCAAAAAAGCCACTTCCAAACGTATCATCACTTGTAATATTTCAGATCACGCACAACAAAGCGGTATATCGAAAACAATACACTTCATTTGATTTGAAAATTCAATCCAAATTTCAAAAAATCTGACTGTACCGCGTAAACGAGTAAGAGTAAGCATAATCCAAATGACATGAGCAGTGATGACAGCACCCGAAACAAATAGCTGATCGTTAATGTAAATACTTTTGTCAAATCCATAATTAAAATTTGAATAAATATATAAAGCTAAGTTAGGAAAATCTATATTTGGGGAAATTTTGCAGGTCTGTTTTAAACAAAACCATGTTAAAATGTTACGAGAGTAATGTTTGAAATACCGCAATAACGTAAAATATTTCGCTATATTTCATTTATTTTATTCCTACATGTCTTATCTACAGAGGATATTTATAACTAAATATACCACAAACAATCCATCTCTTATCATTCATAATATATTAAATTGTAACTACAAATTTCAGCGTACAGTGTGACTTGATAAATTATGGCAACTGTTCCGAAATAGACGAGGGGTCCTTAAAACGTTCGTATAAATAATATTGCAAGAAAATAAAATAGCCACTCAAAATGTTAATTATACTGATTTAAATTGTTATTAGTCACGTACGGAGAAATCTTGTATTTCGTATGTACGGACTATTTCCTCGAGCCCGTGGTATGTGTGTTTACATTAGATCTGGTTATGGTGCACAACACTTAACCACATTTTGCTGTCACTGCCATTAGATGTAACTTGTAAAAGTCTCCAGCAAATATCAAAACCATTACATTTTTTTACTTTATAGAGACCCTGATGCCAACAACGATTTGTATGACTGCCTGCTTACTGCCATGGCCTCAATGCAGTCTGTTGATGTAAAGGCATCCTTCATTTTTGTTGGAGACTTAAACGCTCATCATCAAGATTGGTTGGGTTCTTTATCACCAACCAATAGAAATAGTCTTGCAGCTCTGGATTTCTCTAACTTGTCTGGTTGTGAACAGCTGATTCAGGGGCCTACACACAATTCTGAGAACTGCCTGGACATTGTCTTGACTGACATACCGGGAGTTGTCAAGGCTTCTGTTCTCGTTCCCATAGGTACCTCTGATCATAATGTCATCCATTGCAAAATTTGTCCTCAATTCACTGTTCCTGACATAAACATCTCCCGTCAGGTATATCTCAAATCTCGAGTCAATTGGAACAATGTGTACAAGGAAGTTGACCGTATTCATTGCAATACATTTTTTAATTCTAGTGACCCAGTATTAGCTCTGAATACTTGTCTTCTTAATATTCTACATATAAGGGTTCCATCCAAAATAATTAAATCCCGTGTCAAAGATAAGGCTTAGTTTGACGATGATTGCAAGCGTGCCTTTGATGACAAACAGGCTGCTTACCTCTTGTGGAGACGCAATCGAAGCCAGTTGCTTTGAGATAATTATGTTGCTCTTAGAGCTGAGGCTCTGAGAATTTATAATGCTGCGGAAGCTGCATATAATTCTCATTTACAGGATGTTCTCGCTGGAGCTACTCAGCCACACAAATGGTGGGGCTCCTTAAGTCTTCATTGTTTGGTGTGGACTCGAATATGCCTCCACTACGTGAACCTGATGGTTCCATGTCTTTTGAGCCCTTAAATATAGCTAATTTTCTCTCTAATACCTTTTTAAACGAACAGAGATCAGGAGTTGTCGCTTCCCTTGACTTGTTTCCCCTTTCCTAAGTTAAAATCAGTTGCTTTTAAATCAAATGAGCATTAAAGGTATCTTCTTGATATAGATACTTATTGTGAGACGGCACCTAAATTGGCTGGTTTTAAGGTTGCTTCTGAAGACCGGTTATTTTCCTTCTTGTTGGCGTAAAGCCAACATTACTCCCATTCCAAAGGGATCATCGGCTTCAACTTTATCATCTGAATACCGTACCATCTCAATCACACCTATCTTATCTAAGATCTTTGAGAGGCTCCTTGTTAAACGATTGCCCTGTATTGTGACAAAATCGGTGTGATACCTGATTCATAATTGGGGTTCCGCAAGAGTTTGGGAACTTGCGATGCACTCCAAACACTGACCCATGACCCTCAGTCCTCTTTGGACCGTGGGCATGAGTCGCGTGTTGTAGTTATTGATTTCAGCTCAGCCTTCGACAATGTTAATCATAAGGCTCTAATTCATAAACTGCAACTTTATGGTATTTGTGGAAGCCTTCTTAATATTTATAAGAATTTTTTGACAAATAGATCACAGCGTGTTTCTGTTGATGGGACCTATTCTTCCTTCTGTGCTTGTGGTCTCAGGCGTTCCACAAGGGAGCGCTCTTGGTCCCTTATTTTTTTATAATTTTCCCCTACGACTTGGGCATTAACTTTGAAAATATACTGATATCGTATGCCGATGACACAACTTTGTACTCCTCAATTCGGTATCCATGTAACAGAAGAGAAGTTGCAGCATCTCTAAATAGGGATTTAGCCAAGATTACCTCTTGGTGTCAACTTTGGGGCATGAAGCTTAATGCTAATAAGACGCATTCCATTACCATTAGTAGATCCCGTGCTCTGGTTTCAACTCATCCCAGTTTGTACATATCAGGTGAACTTATTGAGGAAGTGGATGATTTACGTCTTCTTGTAGTAATTCTTGACTCGAGGCTAACTTTTGAGAAGCACATTTCGTTTCTTGTCCTCCTCAAATTCACAGAAGACTGGATTACTTCGTAAGTGTTACAGAACCTTTGCTTGTGACTCTAGAGTTATTAAGTCTTTTATGACTTCATTCTGCCTCATTTTGAGTATTGTGCTCCTGTTTGGATGTCTGCTGCTAATTGCCATCTCAAGTTGTTGGACAGAGCGTTAAACTCAATTAAATTTTTATCACCATCTCTGCCCTTTATTTGGATCATCGGCGTCAGGTTGGTGCCCTTAGCATTTTTTTCAAGGTACTTAATACTATTCAGCATCCGTTGCACGCAGGTCTGCCTGATTCTTTTAATCCAGTTCGCATGACAAGGTTTTCTTAATCTTAATGACTTGGCTATAAATTTTATGAATGTTAGTAAGACACTGTTTTCACGGTGTTTTATACCATCTCCAATTAAAACGTGGAATGCTTTACCCAACGAGATTGTACACTCAAAGAATATTTCTTCATTTAATACCCCTGTGAATGCATTTTTGAAACATTAGCTTTTTCGCATCTTCTAATATTTCTTATTCTCCTGGGTTTACTTTCTTCATGGCTGCCTTTGATCTTTTCAGTACCATTTTGGTATTTTGTGTGGAATCAATTTAGCAATTGTTTTTGCACCCTGGTAGGGGGCTTTGGTAGCTCTCAGAATAATAATAAAAAATAATAGTATTGCGGTTAGTTTTAACACTTTATATTGCGTTCTGCAAGTTTCAAGAAATTTCATCTGCACTGTCCTGCAATCGAGAACCAAGAATATATGGGGAATGTTGAGATTACTTGAAACGGTCAAAACATGATGGTATTTATTACACATATCGAATTTAAGTGCAAGAACTTTAATTTTTTTTAAGGAAAGGTGTGGGGGGAGAGCCAGAGAAAGATTCACAACCCCCTCCCCTCCCACTCCGGTCATAATGAGATGCCCGGAGGGGAAAGGGAGGAGACCCGGCCCTTCAGGCCTACCCCCCCCATCTAGAGCCCTAGTGGGGCTACCGGATAAGCAAGAAGGAGGCCAGGAAATAGAGAGAGAGAGAGAAAGAGTAAAAGGTAGAGATAGTAAAGGTTGAAATAGCGTAGTAGACTTGGAAGTTGACATAGTTGGTCGGTGGACCTACAGCTTAACGTAGGCTCTGAACCACGGTGTTTAATATATCATTTTACTATTCATTCTTTCTATAGAGCTCCTGTCCCACGTATGCAGTATTTAGCCATTTAGCTGCCAAGGATAGAAGAAAATGGTAAGAAGTAGAAAGAAGTAGTAGGGCTGCAATTGAATGTTAGAGTGCATGGAGGTCATGCTAATCTCTTTCGTTTTAATAATGTCTTAGTTTTGAAATTCGGTAGTTTAAGTTAGTAATTGCCTGAGTTTCAGGCTTATCCCTCTTTGTTGCTTTGTGATTTGTTATATTGTTGTTTTGTTTTATTATGATGCGTTCAAACCGTTATTGTTCTTTTTTTTACTAATTGTAAAAAAAAATCTCCTAACTATTTTTCGTTGCTTTCACTTTATAAGTTTTCTGAGTCTGTTGAAAAGTAATACTTTGCTACTTACTATCGTTTAACATTCCAAGTTATTGTGTGAAAACTTCTTCCTCTTCGTGGTCGATCCGTGTTGTATATGTAGGGAAGAGGCGATGTGCTCCCCCTCCTCTCTTTGGGTTATCAAATCCGTGATTTCCTCCTATTCCCTGTTGCGATTTCTCAATCAGTTTCTTAGCTCTTTCCTCTATTATCTTGTTAAGTGGTTGCATCTTCACTTCTCTATGTTAGTCCCGCTGTCTTCTGTCTCTTCTTCTTGCGTTAGTGATTATTGAAACTGCCTTGTTTTGAATTTGCTGCAGTTCAGAAATTCTACTATTTGAAATTGTGTACATAGGGATCAATGGATATATTATTGCTGACTGGATGATCGCTAACTAATATTTTTCTGTTTCTTCGGTTAAGGAATTTGGGCCTGTATAGTAGACACATTCCGTTTCTTCCTTTTACATCTCTTTCTTTAACGTGCTGGCAGTATCCTATCCTGGTAATCGTTAGTCTTAGTATTTTGGCTTCATTAATGTAATCGTATCTCTCCCCTTCGATAAGTATGTCTCTAAGTTTCCTCCTGTAGATTGGCACTTTTAAAACTTATTTCTGTTTGCAATTATCTTACATTGTTTTTCGTATACATTAATCGTTCTTATTTCCTCTGCTGTTAATCTTACCTACATGTCAGAGTTTCTATATGGGCAGAAGACGATTTGTGTAACGTCGTCTGCGAATTGAATATTGAGGCTTCCATAAGTAAATGGTGGTGGGAAATAAGAAGGATTAATGTATACGAAAAACAATGTAAGATAAGTGCAAACAGAAATAAGTTTAAAAACTGTCAATCTACAGGAGGAAACTCAGAGACATTCTTATCGAAGGATAGAGATACGATTACATTAATGAAGCCAAAATACTAAGAGTAACGATTAGCAGGATATGATACTGCAAGCACGTTAAAAAAAGAGTTGTAAAAGGAAGAAGCAAAATGGGTCTACTATACAGGCTCAAATGCCTTAACCGGAGAAACAGAAAAAAATTTACTAAGCGATCATCCAGTCAGCAATATAGTGAAGAACTCAGGCACCCTCCCTGCCACACTCCAACCTCCATCTTGAATTATTCTCCTCGGTGGTTCCCTATCTCCTCGATGAATGCACGTCGTTCCGTCACGTAGTTGCAGATTAGTCTTTCCATTTTGTTGGTCATACGCAATTGTAGTATTTTGTATTGCATTCCCCTAACCCAAAGTCCGTCAGATGCTTTTAAGGCGTCCCTGCAGACGATGTCAACGCTAGTCCTTTCTTTTTTGGCTTTGGCTATTTTTGGGGTAATGACCGGTCTCCTTTTTATTCCTAGCCAATGGTTTTTAATTTTGTCAAACAACTTCCCGATGAAGTCAAGTAGAGAGATTGGTCTGTAACTCTCCACTCGTGTTGGTGGTTTTCCCGCTTTGGGAATAAAGATCATCTTTGCGATCTTTAGTTCAATCGGGAAGTAGTCGGTGTTAAGGCTAGCGTTTAATACAGATGTAATTCCCTGCAGTATTGGGGGGGGGGAGCTTCTTCGTAGTGCTTCTTGGTGAGTCTTGATCTTCCTGGTGCCTTCTAGTTAAATTGCGAAATTGTGGTTTTGACTTCTTAAACGGTCATTTTTGCGTCGGTACCGTCAAAGGTCTCTCTCTCTGCATCCACATATGGCTGGGGGGATGTTTTATTTGGTTCTTCGTTGAGTGCTTCAATAATGCTTCATTGAAAAAACGATGTCGAATTCCTCATTGCCTTCCTCGCTTATGTTAAATATCTTCTTCCAGTGGTCCTATCATGTCTTCGTCTTCTATGTAATTTCCTTGGTTGTCTTTATTACCATTTTCCTTGCTCCTGCTTTGCCTTTCATTCGGTTAACCTTCTTCCAAAATTCTTTTACGGGTGCATCATTGTCAATTTTCCGGATAGTTTCAGTCCCGTATTCATTTTGTTTTTCTAGTATTTCCGTATTTAGTTCTCTCTTTATCCTTCTCATTTCGGTGTGTAGCCCCCTCGCTGGTCCGTTTCAATCTTATTTCCATCGGTGGGCGTTATCGCGATAATTTATCGTAATGAAGATATCGGGTTATCGTTTATCTGATTTTTTCCCCGCGTTATCGATTCATCGGTATCGCCGATACTTTTGGGTTCCAAACTAGCGATAATCGATAATTTCAGTTTTTGGTTCCAGTTTAGTACAGGGGCGAGCCGCGCGTGCCTTGGAGGCAGAAATAGGTAAGTTCGAGGTGGGAACCGAACGTATACTGAACGGAGTGCGGAGCGACCGGTCTTGACGTCTTCTCAAAACGTTCGCTCAGCTTCAGTCTCTCACCAACTGTCGGACGAGAGGTCACGAGGTGTTGCTCATGCGCACTACCGGTTTTAAGCGTCCTTTAATGATTTTTTCCCTATGTTGCCGTGCTTCTTCCGTTCTATTTTTTTTGTGCACGCGTATATGAATGCATGTACTATTCGGTTCTATTCTTTAATATCCGTTTATTGACGTTTTGAACACTTACGAAGTTACGCCCCTATTCTAAACTGATCCTATTTTTATTGTAATTTAGTAGTGCAGTGCTTTGCTATTTTATAGTATTGAATTAGTGATGGCGTCGCAAGAGACTGTGCCCGTATCAAGCCAAAGAGACTCTGCGGAGTCTATTGACTCTGAGCTCACTGAGGCTGAGCCTCGGTCACCCTGGCCATTTCCTCGCCATTTTCTGCTCTAAAAGTTCATCTGATAAATTCCTAGAGTACAAAAGCCAGTTACATCCAAATATTAAATTCACTCAAGAAAAGGAAAATAACGACTCCATTCCTTTCTTAGACCTACTAATAACACGCACAACCGACGGTTTCTCCACTTCCAATCACCGAAAACCTACATATACGGGCTCTGGACTCCATTTTCTTAGTCATTGTTCCACCAAAATCAAACTAAACTCTATCAAAACCTTACTTTCTCGCGCTTACAATCTCTCCACATCATACCTCAATTTCCACAACGAGATTACTTTCCTCTCTAACTATTCCCAACAAAACATATATTCTTCAAACTTATACGACGGAACTCTTCGAAATTTTATCACTAAAATATTTACCCCGAAAGATCCCTCATACAACGCCCCTAAAGAAAAGGTTTTTGTACCTCTCCCATATATATAACCCCTCAATTCACTTCTCTGGGCCAAACTCTCACCATTTCTTAAGAATTCATTTCCTGCAACACATTTTATACCAATTTTTCAAAACACACGCAAAGTACAACATCTTTTCAACATTAAAGACAAAATACTAACGCTGCTTCGATCCTCCATCATAAATGAATTCAACTGCTCAAGATGTAATTCCGAGGTGTATTTAATATCGACACAGCGCACACTACCCACCCGTATTTGCGCACATTTAGGCATCAGCAATAGAACTGGAGCCCCACTCAGTACTCCCGAGTTCTCCCCTATTCGAATACACTACGAAAACAGACATCCACACCATAAACCAAACTTAAATAATTTTTCAATTAAAGACACAGCAACAACGAAAACCAACTATGTACACTGGAATCTCTTTATATTTGATTTAAAAACCCAACTTTAAACTCTGACACAAGCTTGTTTCCACTTTTAATACAACTATAATCACCCACGAATTACACACGCCAAATCCACTCCCTGCCAAAACAACCCCTATCTTTCAAATATTTCTATTATCTTCCCCTTTTTACAATGAAGACACCCAAAACTAATTAATTTCAGTTTTATTTAAAAACAAAACCATATTTCCTAATAGTTAAAAGCCCAGCATATTTATAATTTGAATATTACCACTTCTGCTGCTTCCCATTTCCCATATAATTAATTTATAAATCTCTGATAACTTATCTAAAAAATTCTTATTTTGTACCCGAAACGACGGTACCAAGAAGTTATAATATAGTAATGAACTTCCCTAATTTAGCCCTCTTATTTATTCTAAAAATACGTATACGCCTGGATATATATATATATATATATATATATATATATATATATATATATATATATATATATATATATATATATATATATATATATATATATATATGCAAATTTTGTTGAAGACTATAGTGTATTGTTTTGCCTTAATTAATTTCCTTTGGCAACTTTTTCATCTTCTAACTATCTTTTTTATTCCATCTTGTAGATGGTTCCTAAGTTTTGTATATATTAATATTGTTTGTATATATATTTATAGCTGCATGATTTAGTTCTTGACAAACCTTGAAGGGTGATACCCTTGTTTCTGGACGCAATCCTCTGGATGTAGTTTTCCTGGGAGTTTAGGTGCCTTAAAAAAGAGGCCGTTTGACTCGCATGACCTATGATGAGCCCTTGTGGCTTTTGTCATCTGTTATATTATATTGTGGGGGACTTTGATATTGTTTTTTCCTGGTGATGGTGCTTTTTGTGGTTTGGTTTTGACAGATGCGGATGACCTTTTGGGAAAATGATGGAATCTATTATAGCAAGGAATATTAGAGATCACTTGGATAAGCATAAGTTGATAAAAGAATCACAGCATGGCTTTAGTAAGGGTAAATCCTGTCTGACTAATTTGCTGTCTTTTTATAGTAAGGTGTATGAAGCAGCAGATAATGATGAAAACTATAATATTTTATACTTGGACTTTAGTAAGGCTTTTGATCGAGTGCCACACTTACGACTTCTGAGCAAAGTTAAAACACACGGGATCGATGGCAGTATATTTAGGTGGATTCAGTCATGGCTTGGTGACAGACAGCAAAGAGTTAGTATACATAGATGGAGTTAAATCTGAGTGGAGGTGTGTTAGCAGTGGAGTTCCTCAAGGATCTGTTTTGGGTCCCTTGCTATTCTTAATTTATATTAATGATCTTGACATAGGTATAAGTAGTGACCTGAGTAAATTTGCTGATGATACTAAGCTAGGTAGGGCCATTAGGGCTGATTCTGATGCTGTTGTAATGCAGGAGGAATTGACCATTCTGTCCAATTGGGCCGAGAAATGGCAAATGAAGTTTAACATAGACAAATGTAGTGTACTTAGTATAGGTAGAAATAATCCATTGAATAGTTATAAATTAAATGGCAGAATTTTAGGGAGGACTGATTGTGAGAGAGACTTGGGTATTTTGGTAAGTTCAGACCTTCGTCCTAGAAAGCAATGTCTCAATGCTAAGAATAAAGCTAATAGGATATTGGGATTCATTAGGAGGAGTGTAAGCAATAACAGTGCTGAAGTCATTCTAAAACTGTATCTGGCGCTAGTTAGGCCTCATCTAGACTATGCAGTACAATTTTGGTCACCATATTATAGGAAGGATATTGATTTGCTTGAGTCTGTGCAGAGAAGGATGACAAAGATGATTGGTGGGCTAAGGAACTTACCTTATGGTGAAAGGCTCAGAAAACTAAATCTACATACATTGGAAAGGAGAAGAGTCAGAGGGTGATTGATTGAAGTCTTCAAATGGGTAAAAGGATATAATAAAGGGGATCTGGGTAAGGTTCTTATACTTAGTGAACATGACAGAACACGTAGCCATGGGTTTAAGCTTGATAAGTATAGGTTTAGGAAGGAGATTGGGAGGAATTGGTTTACAAATCGTGTGGTAGATGAATGGAATAGGCTCACTAGGCATGTGATAGAAGCCTCCTCTCTGGGTAGTTTTAAGAATAGATTAGATAAATATATGGATGAAGCTGCTAAATGGGACTGACTTTTTTTTGTGTACATATGTATATATTTTTCTAAGGAGTGGGAAGATTATATTTTGCGGTTGCATGAATGGACATATTCCTCTGGATGCATTTTATGTATATTGTAGATTAGATCTGACGAACTCCTGTAAAGGGTGACAATGTTGATGACTTTTCTCTGGTAAGAAATCTTTTGTGTGTTGAATGGAACAGGAGCTGCCAAGTGTAGGCCATGAATGGTCTTTTGCAGTCTCCTTCTTTTCTTATGTTCTTATGTTCTTTGATAGGCCCTTGTGGCTTTTGTCATCCGTGAAATTATGTTATGTTATGTTGGATCACCTGTCCAGTATTCAACTCTTTTTTAAATAAATGTGTTTGACCAAACACATTCCATCTACAAGATGGAATAAAAAAGATAGTTAGAAGAAGAGAAAGCTGCCAAAGGAAATTAATTAAGGTAAAATACACAATGGTCTTTAACAAAATTTGCATATATATATATATATATAAATATTTTATATATATATATATATATATATATATATATATATATATATATATATATATATATATATATATATATATATATATACTGATGTTACATATTTGGCGAAATGTTGTCTATTATTGTTGATGCTTTGGTACATATAACTTATTGTTATTTATTCATCTTTGTGACAATGTTATATTGATATTTATTTGCAAACTAAAAAATAAGCCCCTGCATTTATTTAATTTCCTAATATTTCCGAAGGCTCTGAAAATTTCGGACGCTGTTGTAATTTTCTTGCATTTCCTTAAAGCCTGTTGCAAGGTTTCACATAGAAGACTAGTTTACAAGTTAAAAAGGTTGGAATATGTGCGATTGTTTCAAATTGTGACTCTGTATTTCTAAAGGATAGGAAGATGAGGGTGGTACTTAATAGAGTAAAATCACAGTGGATGGACGTTATTAGTAGACTGCTTCAGTTATTAGTTCTCGCACATCATTATTAGTAATTTATATTAATGATTTGGGGGAGGCAGTAAATAGCAGTGTCTAGTTTTTTATGATACAAAATCGGCATTTAGGGTAAAGCAAGGTGAGGGAAACTTTAAAGTGCAGATTGATTTGAATAAATTTTTATTCTGGGCACTTAGGTAGTAGATGACTTTTAACTTCCCGAAATGCAAAGTTATAATCATGGGGAGGAATAATCTGGAATTTGGCTTCGAAATGGATGTGCATTAGTTGAACTCTGAAGATGATGATAATGGCTTAGGATTAGTAATAGACAGGTCATTAAGGTTTACTAAGCAGTGTATTGAGGCAAAAAACAGGACAAAGAAATGCTGGTTACTTCAGTAAGGATGTTATTCTTAAATTCTATAACTAGTATCTAGTAGTTTCTCTCATCTCTTATATTATGTTATGAGCTCTATCCAAGAGATAATTTTATAGTGTTGAAATTCTATGTGTTTGAGAATTTGCATCGGAATCCATTCGATATAGAAATATGCGTTTCACATTTTACTTTAAGTCGATAGATCTAATTAACTTGTCTACGTTTTTTATTCAATTTTAATTGCTATAAATAAAACAAATGCAACTGTAACATGGCTTTATTGAACCCATAACATATGAACATTTGAAGACACAACACAATACATAGTAAAACTTTAGTTGTGATTAATGATATTCTACATTAGGAATGAGATCCTACAATATTTTGTTCCAATATTCTTTTTTTAGACAAATTCTCATATACTATCCTTTTTGTTTGAGCCATTTGATATATCGTGCAACATATATTTTTTTTCTCTCTATGCTAGCCACTGCTGATAATGACTGGCGATCGCTTGAGTATAAAAATGCATTTTTAAAACGCTTTATTTTCATCATTAAATTACAAGAAAAAATATGGCGGGTGAGTTTTTTCTGTAAGCGAATACCTCTCCCTTGAATATTCGTATGATAGTGTCATTTCTCTTATAATTTTGAAGGAAGTGGTGAAATTTGTTCATGTTTACCTGTTCTTTCAGATACATTTGCCAAATATCATTGTAATTATTGTGAAGAAGATATTAATGGTCTTCGCGTTCGATGTTTGGAGTGCGACGACTTCGATCTCTGTTTACAAGTATGGATATTCGGCCGTCACGTGACCATATATCTTGGCGGGGAATTTAATTAGTAATATTGATTATATAGCGATAAACTATTGAGCTAATTATTAGCTAAATTCCAGTTCATGCATGCCACTTGTTAACTTAAATTTTCCTCAAGCATAAGTGCGCTAAACTGTTTATGTGGGGAAGGTTATTAATCCAAAACTTATTGGTAAGATATGATAAATATCGATTTTTTCACAGGGCACCTGTATAACAAAAATTATGTAATGTACAGATAAGAACAATTGCTTTCTCTGAAAAAATAAATGGTTATTATTTACTTTACTGCAATCAGTTTTTCTGCTCATATTTTAGTATTATTGCCTCAAAACAGTTTGAATCTGATTCAGTATATTGAAATCAAATTTTAACTAAATTTTGCTAAATATTTGCTTCAAGAAACTTACCGCTAAACATGTAGATTGGTGGCACACCTGAAAAAGTGGATTTTTGTATGTTTATATTTCATTCACCCGTGCCTGAATATAACATAACATAACATAATTACACGGATGACAAAAGCCACAAGGGCCTATCAAAGGTCATCTGCCTCCGTCAAAACCCACCCACAAAAAGCACCATCACCAGGGGAAGACAAAATCAAAGTCCCCCACAATATAATATAACAGATGACAAAAGTCACAAGGGCTCATCATAGGTCATCCAAGTCAAGCGGCCTCTTTTTCAAAGCACCCAAACTCCCAGGAAAACTACATCCAGAGGATTGCATCCAGAAACAAGGGTATCACCAATCAAGGCTTGTCAAGAACTAAATCATGCAGCTATATTCATTCGTGTTTGAGTCCTAGTTCTGTAAACATTAGAACATTATTCGGTAAATATGTAGATTGGTGGCTCGAACAATGGGACATACTATTTCGTCTGTTCCAAAATGTTTCATGTTTTTAGAGTAAATTTAAGGGGACGGCTCGTGTGGGGGTAAACACAATGGGGGAACCATCCTATGATGATCCTGGGATGGGAAGTTAGTTTTGGGCATTAAAAAAAAAAAAAAATGGTGCTGGCTATATTTCGAATAGGCCTCAAACGCGCATGAATATTCAGGCAGGGGTGAATGAAATATAAACACGCAAAAATCCACTTTTTTGGCCGAGCCGCTAGTCTATATATTTACCCATTATTCTATAAACAATTATGATTATTTACCCCCCCCCCCAATTGATTGAAACTCAGGATCATCGTAGGGGGGATCCCTGCAGTGTTTACCCCCATATGAGCAGTCCCCTTAAATTTACTCTAAAAACATGAAACATATTGGAACACCGATGAAATAGTTTATGTCCCATCTTTCAACCGCCAATCTACATATTTACCAACTTACCATTTATTTTGCAAGGATAGAGTGCACCTATTAGCGCGTATTTGCCTGCATCTTAATTAAGTTATATGTCATAATTTAATTTAAATTCACTTATATTCTTACTTTTAATAACATTTTTGTTAAATTGAGACAACTATAGCGCCATCATTCCCAGGGTTTTAGAGCCTTCTAATCAATAAAAGTTATAGAATAAACATAGGAATACCCATTTTTTGGTGCAATTCTGATGAAATTAAGTTTATCAATAGTCTGTTACTTTTTCTAAGTTCTGACAAAAAAATTGATAGGCCACCATCTTGGGAGCTAGTAATCACATTGTTGATTGGAAACGCATCATATTATATTAAATCATTTTGAAGAGAATATTTGTTCCAAATTAAAATAATATGGGCATTTCATAGTAATCAATTTTAAAGAAAATATGGTAAACATGAAGATCAGCGGCGCGTCTGAAAAAGTAATTTTGCAGAAGTGGTTAAGCGCAACATATATATACAGATGTTTCCTTGCTGGTTCATTGGGAGGGGAAGTTGATGGAGGAGCTCATCACCAAAGAACATGTGGACAGGCTCCCAATCCTTGTATTGGGAGATGATTCAAGAGAAACAGCGCTGGAGGAGTAGGGGATCTTGGAGAGAGTCATTGGGATGTGCTTCGATATGACCCCTCCTATACAGGAAGGTGATTGGAGGCTTGCCTCCGCAAAAGCTGGGTTGGGAGCTATTCTAGTTTGTCTGTTGCCACCGCATCCCGCAGCTGGCCCTATCTGCAGCATTCCAAGATCACATGGGCTCAACAACGAGGAGACCCGATGTCCCCTCTTCAAGAGGTTCAAGTCTCCAGCGGTCACAGCTGACCACTCGCCACCCCGAGGTGACTACAGGGAGTTCCTGGAGCTCACCCTCATGTTCCTGGGAGAAGTTCCCCTGTGAGGTGTTTGGTTTATGTCACCTGGATTGTACCATCATGCTCAAAGGCTGCCTAAGGCCCTCTACAGCATCAAGACCTGGCTGTTCCGAGCACAAATCCAGCTCACAACTTGTGAAGAGCAAAGGATGAGAGAGGTGACTCTTTCTCATGACAGTCTACCTGGAAGCTTGGTTCTCCAGCCCTATTCTTTGTGGAGATATGGCCCTTATGAAGAGTCTGATTCAATACAGCGATCTCCAAAGCTACTTCAGAGAAGTTCCGTCATCAACTCTGGTACCTGTGAGGGGACCTGGTGGCTCTGGCCTTTTTTGACACTAGGGTCCCACTTTCAGATAGGATGACCATACTGGAGCAGGAGGGCCATGATGATCATGTGAAGAGACCACTGCTTGATCTACCCACCAGCAGAGGACACTCATCCTTCGCCTCCAAGAAGACCAATGAGTCTCTCAAAAGGGCTGGCCTTGATGATGATGATGTCGTCCTGGGGGCTGTACTGATTACATGGCAAGAATATGGGCTGCCCTCCAGATGGCTTGGCAAAGAAGATGGGAGACTGTCAAGGGAAACTTAAAGTTACGTGCCATTGCACTGCGACTGTTCCCATGGACCTACCCTCTAATGCGAGGGCTTCAGGTTGCTTTCTGTCATCTCCGAAGCGGATACACTCGCAGGACGCACTGCCATTTGATGAAGCGCTCACCTGCACCTTATTCCGATGACTGTGTTGTCCCCTAGACTGTTTGGCACATTCTTGTTGAATGTCCCAGTCTGGGCAATCTTAATGCATGTTATGTGTGGACCTGCCTAACTCTACTTTTTTGCATCCCTCTTACCCCTTTCCAAACCTGCTTTTCTATCTATGGAGGTTTAGGTTACCCAGTGCACTTTTGTCCTTATGAACCTTGTAGAGTGGCAGTGTATACCGTAAGGTCCCTACTTCCTGTGAAGGCTGAAAGCTTGCTGGCTCTGGCAAGTACATATTAGGTATGGAGTGTGTTGGGCTGGTGAATTTTTCACCTTCCTCCAGTGCACACATAAGGTAGCCATGCCGACAGCATCCATTATTGGTAAAGCTCGAGTACACTTTTGCCTGAATGGCAGGCCAGGTTGGGAAAGCCCATCAACTCAGGACGGGGACTAATTATGTGTATGCAAATGATCACATTCTGGAATTTCTGATCCTCTGGATACTTTTCTCTTAACCTCTCAAGTCATTGGGAGGTCATAGTATCTACTTTCAACAAATTCCTTCCTTTTTCACTCAGACCCTACAAGCCAAAGGAATAGTGGGAAAGTGTATGTAGGTCAGCCTCCAAGTGCTGATTTGCCCTCCCTAGGTGTTATGGAGGAAGAGGAAAATTGAGGCACCAGTGATGGGCTCTCCCCCTCACTCGTCATGCGACAAAGGAGTTTCTCCTTTGCCATCTTTATAGTATCTCCTTCCTTCCCCCACTGTGCTTTTTGAGGTCAGGGGCCCCTCAAACCCTCCTCTACCACAGAGGGGGTTTACTCCTCTCCTAGACCTATGGGTGTGGTAGATACCCTTTCACTCCCTTCATTGGAGGTGCCCTTGGGTGAGGGTATCTCCTTACCAGTGGCAGGTGGCCCAAATTTGACCACTTCAAGTGGGAGCTGCTCGATAGGGCCAACCCCCATAGTCGGGCAAGGAGAGCAGGGCCTGCTCTTCAACAATGGAGGTCGGCTCACTGGCCAGGGAGGGACACAATAAAAGGTACCTCAAATGGAATCTGTTATTTTTGGGGATGTATTGCCGCATGGAGGCCCCCGTTGAGATGGACATGATCCCAGAGGTGTCTCAGCCACAGATGGCAGGATCTTCCATGGGCTGAACCTGGGCTCAGTGTCAGCAAAGCTCTACCCGGTGCTGCATCTGTTTTCAGGGCCAAGCTGGGTTACAATAGACCCCCAGTGTGGCAGATAACACATCATGACCGGATTGTGATCTACAGTGACTCACTAAGCTCCCTGATTGCTCTTGGGGAATTGGAATCTCCACACACCCTGGTTCACGCTATCCGTTATGCCACATTTGCTGCAAGCAAGGTGGATTTCAAGATTATCTTCTGCTGGGTTCCTGGACTTGTGGGTAATGAGGGTGCCGAAGAGTCTGTGGGGACTTGGGACTGTTTTTTTACTTTTCCTCACACTGACTAGATGGCTGAGGGAACTTAAAGTTGCATGCAATTGCGCTGTGACCTCTCATGGACTTAGCCCCTAATGCTGCAATGGCTTCAGGTCACTTCTGTCATCTTTGAATTGGGTGCGCTCGCCTACACTTTATTGTGATGACTGCGCTTTTGACCCAGATTGTTTGGTATATTCTTGTTGAATGTCCCACCGTGGGTGATCTTTGCATTCATTACCTTTCCTAGTATCAGGGAGATGGGCCTCTCCCAATGCTGGCATGTGCTTCCTTCTTATTTGCTTTTGTTTGTTCTGTTTTGTCTTGTGTCTTTTTCACATTTGTTTTTAATTTAGTCTAACAGTTTGCTTTGAAACAATTACAGTTATTATTGCCCAAATAGGCAGTCAGCAGGTGGCTGATGAAAAACAATACCGTTTGGAGACCTATTTGTAATTTAAAGTGACTCACAGTGTGTTGTGTGACCTTAAGGCATTGTTTTCTCTGCATTCCCTGCCACAGGTTGGTAGGGTGTTGATTGTTTCTTCTTTTGGGATCCTGGACATGTAAGAGGTGATGACAGGCTCTCTGCAAATGGGACAGAGTGAGAATTTAACGATGTGCCAATGGCATCAGGTGGTAAGTCACCTACTGGTTGACTGTTGTCTTAAGGTACTTTGTGTGTGGTATTATCCAAGTACATCAAAAGGTGCAATTGCTACTGCTTGTCAGAAGTCCTTTTTTGGTAATTTTGATGGCTGTGTCCTTGCTAGTAGTTGCCAGAAGAGATGTATTATAGGTATTTTCTTGAATATGTTCTGAAATGGGCTATCTCAAGAACCAACACTTTTTTATCTTTCAGTGCTTTGCGTGTGGTGCACAAATTGGAAGGCATAAAGCTACACATGGCTATCAATTTATGGTGAGTTAGTCTAAAACTGTCCTTTCCGATTTTTTTTTTCTTCTAGTCAATTCATATATATCAGGTGTGATCTAGCAGCATTGAAATGTTGCTTTTTATCGCAGCAAAGTTAAGCCACATCTAGTGTGCTGTTTGCTATGTGGAGTTCCAATTTGGGTTAATTTTAAGGTATCTGCCATGGATACCATGATTGGGATCACACATTAAAGTGTAGGTATCTCCTCACTTTGAAATAAATGCTTCATAATAATCACAGATTGGTAGTTAAACCCCTACCAAAATATTATAGTTGTACAGTTATTAAGTTCTCAGCTAAGGATGATCTTTTGTTGGACTTTGGTACTTGGTGATAGCAGAAGCCTTGCAAGGGATTTATGTGAGAGGGTTGATTCTTCTCATGTGATATGTGCCCAGAGGAGCCACATGTCTGTCTTCCTGGGTTGAGTGAACTCGCTAATGGGGCCTGGGAAAGTTGGTGCACTTTCATCTTGCCCCCTCTCACCACTACTTTACCTTTTTATTATTTTGTTATTACTATTAACATTATTATCATTCTTATTATTATTTATAGTAGTATTTATTTATTATTATCATTTAGTATATTATTAATTTATGATTTAGTAGTAGTATTCATTATTATTAGTATTATGGCTATCCCCTCAACCTTTTCTAACCTCACCTGTGCCACCTGGACAGAGTTCAGTCCAGTAGCCATGGTGCCTTGGTTGACTGCATACCATTCTGGGATCAATTAGCACTAGGGTGATAATTGGTGATCTTCCACCCTACTCATTAGTAGACCCACCTATCTCTACTCTTTATTACATATCCTCCTACCCCTTTCTACATTTGCTCTCCTATCCACAGAGATTCTGGCGAATGTGTCAGATCCCTCCAAAGTGGTCATCATTGCCCTTCAGACACTTAATGGCATGTAGGTGCCTGACGCTGCACTATACCACAAACCTTTTGTAAGTAGTTTATGCAAGGGAACTTTAGAGTTGGCTGACCATGGAGTGGTCAAAGTTGAATGTGTGATGAGAAAACAGGGAGGGGCCTCGAGACCCACCCCTACACTCTGTGTCACTCATGTTCAACTGCACCTACCCCCAAAGCCACTGCCCATTGAAGGTTTAGAAGTGGAGGGAGGAAAAGAGTTGCTTGACTAGTCCAACTTCCCCTGATAAGTCCTCGTAGGCAATAGTGCCTGGAGTTCTGCCCCTGGGAAGCGTTTGACCATTCCCATGAGGGTCTTCTGTTTTAAGAAGACCCTCTGAGCTAGACCTGGAGCACATATTCCCACACTGGAATTACCACAGACTCTGGGCCAACTGCGAGGATCTGCGTAGCTTGTCTCTTTCCCATTCCCCATTAGCTATGTTTTTGCATAGGGTATAAAGGTTTTGTGGTCCCACCACCATGAAATAGGGGGATCAGGTTGAATGATCCACATATGTCTCCATTATTCTCTGCTTTAAATACCTCCTTTAAGGCAGTAGCACTGCAGCTGCATTTGAATAGGAGATATACTGTTATTTCTGCTTACATTCCACTGTCAGTCAACTTCGACACTGGGGAATTACACTGTGTTGTGGCACAGTTGCTGAGACCCTTTCTACTACTTGGTGATTTGAACAATAGACACCCCCTCTGGGGAAACTACTTGATCAATCCTCAGGCTCAGGTCTTGCCACCCTTTTCGATGAGCTGGAGATAGGTGACCTAAATGTAGATGAGTTTATGCATCACTGCCCAAGAACCACTTCATTTTCCTGTCTTGATATATTCCTGTGTTTCCCAGATACACAGCCTGATTATGGGTGGAAGGTGGTTGATGACCACCATGGTAATTATCACTTTCTCATTCAAATATTTTCTGGGCTACTGCTGTCTGAGAGACCCCACCCAGTTTTGCTTGACCTTGATGCGGGTGTGATGGTCCCTATTTATGGAAATGAGTGATATCTCTGTCCCAGTTGATGATTTTAGGTCTGTAGAATCTCATCTCTTCCTATGCCAAGGCGCATGTTTGTTTTCCTTTGACCAAGTCTAAGGTGGTGCACTTCAGCCAACATCCACAGCTCCACCCTGAACTGGCCTTCTTAATAAATGTGTTTTGCCTGGAATTGGTGAATTCACATTATTTCCTTAGTCTTGTTTCCACCAAGGCCTTACCTGGGTGGTTCATATTGTCTTATGGTCTCTTGTACCTGCATCCTGGGCATTCTGCATTCCATGATATCCTTTGTTTGTTTGAAGCTAGACTACGGATACAAGTTTTAGTCATACCCAGCCGAGCATGTATTGTGGAAGGTGGACTTGATCCACCATACTAGTCTTCACCTGGCAACTGGTTCCTTCTGCATCTTCCCCATTGAGACCCTACATGTTGATGCTACGGAGATGACATTCACTCTGTGTCCTGCACATTGTATTATGCTTATGTCACTGCTGAGACACTCGGGTCATACCCTAAGCCCTTTGTGTTTACCTCTAGGAAACTCGTTCGAGAGCTTGATGTAGTAGCTCTTGGGCCGGTGGTGCCTCTGGTTCTGCCCCGGGTACCACCTTTTACTATTGCTCACCATGACTGCTGCCAAAGCTTCCACAGCACCAGGAGTATTGCATTCAGCCTTTTGGAGCACACTTGTGTCACGCTGGATCCATTTCAGTGTACATGGCTGGCTCCAATTTCCTAGAGGGGGGGTTGGATTCTATGCCATATTCCCTGTTTTAAGTCAGTGGGGCTCTACCAAGCACTGTCTTGTTTTCACAACCAAGCTGGTTGCAATACCCTGCTTGGTACTAGAAATAATGCATTGTGCCTGATTTGGACCCAGGATTGTAGCCATTCATAAAGTGCTCCGAGTTCTCTTGGGGCATTGCAATCTCCGCACACTCCTACTTTGTTTGCCACGAACCTGGTGGATATCAAGATTGTATTCTGCTAGGTTCCTGGATATGTAGGAATTGGTGTGAATGAGGTTTGTGAGGACTGGGTGATCAGACCAGCATTTTACTCTTCTTCGCACAGACTGCATGGCAGGAATCAGGGCAGTCCTCTGTGCTGCTTGGCACAGCACATGGGGCTTAATGCTGCTGCCTGCCATCGCACTTGAGTTTTACCATGTACCAGGGCTGCTTCAGTTCAACTTCTGCCATCTTCAAATCAGGCACTTAAACAGGATCTACCACCATTTGATGTAGCACTTTATTGTGTTGCCCCCTGCTGGACTGTTTGGCACATTCTTGTTGAATGTCCCAGTCTGGGTGATCTTCACGTACGTTACCTGTCCTGGTATTGGGGCAAGTGGAGTTGCTACCATTTGTCCCTTGAACTCAGGATGGGATTGTGTACTCTGACTTTTTGGAGGACACTGTCCTTGTCCATTTTATGTCTCTCTGTTTTAGGTTGCATGTTCCAACCCCCTGCCTCCCTGAGTGTGCTTTCTTCTTTGTTTTTTATTTTAGTCATTTTAAAGTAGCCTCACACAAGGCTGAAATTTTGATTTACTGTAAATTATGATGCCCTTGAAGGCAATCACAAGATGTCTGTTTAAAAAAATGTGCCAATCTGCAAATTGGCTCAAATTTATCAGCTAATTACAGATTAACTGGTCAGTTACTGAAATTGAGTTTCCTTAACTACACAATAAAAATTCTCTTTACTGGCTATGCATATGTTTATTTCCCTCAATCCCCATCTACAAATCTATAAGATAAAGTTTGTTAAATTCATGATAAACTGAACTATTTTGTGTGTATGAATGACCAAGTATCAAAAGAATATTCAGCAAGGAAAGTCACAAAGTACTTTGTGACACTGCACAATTGTAGTATCTATAAGCCAAGCTAATGAATATTGTCAACTTTGATTAAAAATGGAAACTTACAGAATTACAAAGACTTCCAGGTGCTTCCTTCTTCTTCTTGCGTTATATTTTAAGTTAATATCTATTCTATCTTTAAACATAATGTACTACTTTCAATGATTTCTAGGCAAGTTATTCCAAGTTTGTTTTCTAAAATATATTTTGTTATCAGTGTGTGACATCTTTTGGTTACGAGCTTGAAACTGTTATTTCTAGTGGCTTCATAGTTATTTAGCTCAAATATTGAGTCATTTATATTAGTGAGCGCATTTAGTATTTTAAAGACTTCATTAATTTGTCTTTGTAAATGTTGATCTTATAGGAAAGTTAATTGAGGTCATCAGACCAGAATTGCACCATATCCTAAAAAAATTAGGTCTTGCACCCACCTCAAGGGTCTTGTGATCCACCTTTATTTTGTCACAGCTCTACCTTTATGTTGTCACAGTATTTTTTCTGGGATATAAAGGGTGATAGGCTTGTACTTGACTCCTCATTAAGTATTTGGGGGTCTGCCCCTTGCCTTTTGTGAGTCATTTTGGCATAGACATCAGATCATGTAGCTACATCTTTAAGATACTTCATATTTGATACATACCTCCTACCAATGGGTTTTAACTGTTGTTTCATGTATAACCAAGCATTTTCAATATGGTTTTAAGACTGGTTAGTTGATAGATCTGTATTATGATCACTGAGCCATTTTCTTGATTTCTTTGATGCGTGAAACGGTGCACAATACTGCATAAATAAGTCACATCCATGGGTGGTATAACATATGAGTAGGTGCTCATCTAAGAAATCATTATATGAGTTACTGTTGTTCATTGTAACATTGTGAGAGAGGAATTACAAGCCTCCTTTCCCCTTAGCATCGCTGAAGCAGCATTACATGGTCTAGGTGTTTTACTCTTTTCTTGGTATAGTGGCAGTCAGAGCTGCTGGCTGTCACTGGTGTTAACATGCCACTTTGTTCACATGAATGCAGCGCTGTCTGCCATGCCATTCTGTATGTGATGTCATCGATTCCCTTAGCCGGCTGCAGCCAGGTGACTGATGGCGACCTATGTATATATATGGGTCAGCCTGATGATGCAGCAGTCTTGTAAGAACATAAGAAAAGACTGAGACTGCAAAAGACCATTCATGGCCTACACTTGGCAGCTCCTGTTCCAGTCAACACACAAAAGATTTCTTACCAGAGAAAAGTCATCAACATTGTCACCCTTTACAGGAGTTCATCAGATCTAATCTACAATATACATAAAATGCATCCAGAAGATTATGTCCATTCATGCAACCGCAAAATATAATCTCCCCACTCCTTAGAAAAATATATACATATGTATATAAAAAAAAGTCAGTCCCATCTAGCAGCTTCATCCATATATTTATCTAATCTATTCTTAAAACTACCCAGAGAGGAGGCTTCTATTACATGTCTAGTGAGCTTATTCCATTCATCTACCACACGATTTGTAAACCAATTCCTCCCAATCTCCTTCCTAAACCTATACTTATCAAGCTTAGACCCATTGCTACGTGTCCTGTCATGTTCACTAAGTATAAGAACCTTACCCAGATCCCCTTTATTATATCCTTTTACCCATTTGAAGACTTCAATCAATTCCCCTCTGACTCTTCTCCTTTCCAATGTATATAGATTTAGTTTTCTGAGCCTTTCACCATAAGGTAAGTTCCTTAGCCCACCAATCATCTCTGTCATCCTTCTCTGCACAGACAAGCAAATCAATATCCTTCCTATAATATGGTGACCAAAATTGTACTGCATAGTCTAGATGAGGCCTAACTAGCGCCAGATACAGTTTTAGAATGACTTCAGCACTGTTATTGCTTACACTCCTCCTAATGAATCCCAATATCCTATTAGCTTTATTCTTAGCATTTAGGCATTGCTTTCTAGGACGAAGGTCTGAACTTACCAAAATACCCAAGTCCCTCTCACAATCGGTCCTCCCTAAAATTCTCCCATTTAATTTATAACTATTCAATGGATTATTTCTACCTATACTAAGTACACTACATTTGTCTATGTTAAACTTCATTTGCCATTTCTCGGCCCAATTGGACAGAATGGTCAATTCCTCCTGCATTACAACAGCATCAGAATCAGCCCTAATGGCCCTACCTAGCTTAGTATCATCAGCAAATTTACTCAGGTCACTACTTATACCTATGTCAAGATCATTAATATAAATTAAGAATAGCAAGGGACCCAAAACAGATCCTTGCGGAACTCCACTGCTAACACACCCCCACTCAGATTTAACTCCATCTATACTAACTCTTTGCTGTCTGTCACCAAGCCATGACTGAATCCACCTAAATATACTGCCATCGATCCCGTGTGCTTTAACTTTGCTCAGAAGCCGTAAGTGTGGCATTCGATCAAAAGCCTTACTAAAGTCCAAGTATAAAATATCATAGTTTTCATCATTATCTGCTGCTTCATACACCTTACTATAAAAAGACAGCAAATTAGTCAGACAGGATTTACCCTTACTAAAGCCATGCTGTGATTCTTTTATCAACTTATGCTTGGTAATACTTCAGATTTGAGGCGCACGGTAGATGGCGCTGCTAGTCGGCTACAACCTTGGGCCACAGCACATCTCTTATGACATCAGACGGTAGCGTCAGATGTGATTATCACTGCGTTATATATTTTTGTTCTTTTGGGGATTTGTAACTTTTAGTCTATTATTTACTAAATATCTGCGCTCTGCTCGTTTATAGTGCATGCGTTAGCGTATCCTAAGTTTACACCGGTAGCAGAGCTTTACAGATACTTAAGTTTAGCATTATCTAGTGTATTTTGTGATTACAGTTTAAGATGGCACAGTCCAGTGCTAATGCTAATTCATGATCATTAAAATGGCCCCCTAAACTGCGTAATGATGCATGCTACGAAGTTTGGAAAAAAGATCTCCAGATTTGGTGTCAACTTACTGACCTGGCTAAAACTAAGCAGGCCTTGGCTATTCATCTTTCTTTAACTGGTAGTTTTAGAATTGCGTCATCTAAAATTAATGTTGATGATCTAAAGAAAGATAATGGTGTGGAACTCTTACTTAAACTTCTTTACCTGACAAAGGCCAGCGACAGTTTACCGCCTTTCACAATTTGTATAATTTGCATCAAGCTGATGATATGAAGGTTACAGATTTTAATAGTGTATTTGAACACATATAATACAGGTTTGTGTAAGAAGGTAGGATGCTATCATACCCAGTGATTGCATTTATGCTGGTTGCCTCTTGTAAACTTTCAGAAATCCAGGATGTTAAACTTGCCAACATGAAATCTACATTGAAACGCATATTTAGACATGAAATTACCTGACAAAGGCCAGCGACAGTTTACCGCCTTTCACAATTTGTATAATTTGCATCAAGCTGATGATATGAAGGTTACAGATTTTAATAGTGTATTTGAACACATATAATACAGGTTTGTGTAAGAAGGTAGGATGCTATCATACCCAGTGATTGCATTTATGCTGGTTGCCTCTTGTAAACTTTCAGAAATCCAGGATGTTAAACTTGCCAACATGAAATCTACATTGAAACGCATATTTAGACATGAAATTGGTGTTCATAATAGTGCATCAAACACTGCAAGTAAAGGTGGAACCTGTTTTTCGTACTGATAATTCTTCAAACAGTAAAGTTCTGTATAACCGTAATAATCCATGTGGTCATGGGTGGTATAGTTATTGTGGTGTTGGTTCATGTGGTCAGGGGCACAATGCTGTGAATGTTGGAACCTCAAAACAAAGAACAGGTCAGCCAGCAGGACATAAGCTAAATCCTCTTGGTTGTGACGGCCTAGTTTCTAGATAGGCTATTTGTGAATCTAAATTTTACTGGGCTTGACAATGCTGCTGTTGAGGATGGTGCAGCCGTTGAACCCTTGCATACAGAGCAGCTTGCTGGGTATAGGCATAAAGCTAGTCCGGTTCCCATGCAGCCTGTGAGAGGTATTAAGTGAATATATTTCTGGCAAAATACTTAGCAGAGCTGGCAAAGCTACCGATAAATTTAAGAAGTTAAAACATTGTGTGTGATTCTGGTGGTGGTTTAGACTGGTTGGATTTTGACAAACTGAACGAATGTTCAATAGTTGAAGATAATGTAGAGGTGCCTATCATATTCACCGATGATGAGGTAAAAGATGAGGTACAGCTGCAAAACAAAGCAAGATAGAGAACTGGAATCATAATGACATTTACAAAGAAGTAAAAGATGTTGGCCAGGATTTCATCTCTACTAGATGGATGATCACTGAGAATCGGAAAAGTAACAAAATCATAACAAAGGCAAGATTGATAGCTCAGGGATTTGAGGAAGATTCTGTTGGACTACAGAAAGATTCCCCAATATGTTCAAATGAGTCTGTCCGATTTGCTCTGTCTCTTGCATCTTCTAAGCGATGGATGTGCCATAGTGTAGATGTCAAGGCAGCCTATCTGCACGGTAATAACATAGAGCGTGATGTCTACTTGAAGCTGCCTCCTGAATTTTTCAAGGGCAAACTAGATATTAAACCGAGTTTGGTACATGCACATCAGAGATGAACTTCTATCCTTATCTGCTGTGATGTGTTCACTGGATAATTCTTTGTTCTACTGGTACTTTGGCGATCAGCTTGAAGGGATCATGCGTGTTTGTCGATTATTTTATTTGGGCCGGAACAAAAGCATTTCAGAACCATGTCATTGACATATTGAAGATGAAGTTTTTGATTGGGAATTAAGCATGTACCTCATTGAATATATTAGCCTTAGCATCGTATCAAATTGTGATAGCATAGTTGTTGATCAAATTTAGTATGCTTCAATGTTATCTCCAGTGGCTATTAGTTGCTAATGTGCTGTGCGAAAAAACTGAAGTATCGATTTTGAAAAGTAGCTATCAGGCCTTAGTTGGACAATTAAATAATTGGATCGCTACCCAGTCAAGACCGGATATTGCTTTTGAAACCTATGAGCTTAGTGTTGCATATAACAAAATTACTGTTGATAAGTTACTGAAACTGAATAAGTTAATTGCTTGAGTTACTCATGATCATGTTAAACTGTTTTTTCCTAACCTCTAGCCACTTTTAAAGTTGTACACTTTCGGATGTGTCTTTCCCCAGCCTCCCGTACAGTTGCTCACAGGGAGCCTTCATTATATTTCTTACTGATGCGAAAGGCCGGCGTTGCCCAGTCTACTGGCAAACAAGGAAGATAAGGAGAGTGGTAAAGTCCACTTTGTCGGTGGAAACCATGGCCTTACTTGAGTGTACAGAGGCTGCAGTTTATCCATTAGTTGTGAAATAACTAACTCACAGGTTCAAATTCATTGCATTGTGGATAACAAGAGTTTGGTGGAAGCACTGTACTCCACACACAGTGTTGAGGACCAGAGATTAAGAATAGATGTCGCTGTCCTCCGTGATATGTTGTATAGAAAGGAAATAAGCAAAGTTTACTGGGTTGATGCGTCTCGCCAACTTGCTGACTGCGTTGTGAAAAGAGGAGCATCAACAGAGTGGCTGCGATGTGCTATCAGCACAAACTAATTCTTAAGCACTTTTAATTTATTTGTGCGAGTCAAATGGATATCCATGAATATCTAAATTGCATTTTGATACAGTGCCTTGTTTGTTTCTTGAACCTTTTATACATACACAAGTTATGTAATTGAAAATTGAATATTTGGGCTAACTTAAAAGAAGAGAAGACGAGAGGTGTTAACATGCCACTTTGTTCATGTGAATGCAGCGCTGTCTTCCACGCCATTCTGTATGTGCCATCATCGTTTCGCTTAGCTGGCTGCAGCCAGTTGACATGACCTATATATATATATATGGGTCAGTCTGATGATGCGGCAGTCTTGTACTGGAGGTGAGTGCAGTAGGTTATGGTGCATATATGCTGCTCATGCATTAGCGTATCCTAAGTTTACAACTGGTCATTGCACCCTGTTCCTACTCATTGACTGTACTTTCATCACACCACATTACTTTTGCCAATTCATCTGTTGTCCAATCTCAATATTTCAGTTGATGCCGATTTTTTAAGGAGTCTAACATTATCCTTTTTTGTAAGATTAGTGTAAACACACTAACTGGTAATACAAACAAATAGGTGCTTAAACAATAGTCACAGATTCACTCAGGATGGCAATACACTGCTGGTCTAGCTATGGTTCCATGGGGTCACCAGATTGGCTCCTTAAAAAAAACAACTTGAAGCTTCCATGGACACACCCACCCAGGAGAGTTGTGAAGTACTTTTGGAAACTAACTTGGAAAATGCAGAGGTGGAGGATGTCCCTTATTACAGAGGGTCAAGAGGTATTAGGACTTTTGTGGTGGGTGTTCAAGCACTTATAAAGGAAGTTATCTTTTAAGCTAAGCACAAAATGTCTCTATGTATCCTAGAACACTATTTTCATGAAACTACTGTGCATTGTTATGAAAATATTAGATGACTATGTAGATTAGTACACAAATTATACGATGACCTATATCCTATAATGTAATCTCTTCAGGGATTATCATGTCACCTTTCCATCTATTTGACTATATTTAAGTCTATCCCAGCTCTTCCATGATAATTGTTCATCCATCTTTATTGTAAAATCCAACATTATCTTTTTTGGCTATAAAAATTGATGTGACCCAATTTTACAGCAAAGTTACATTAGAGTATAATGAAATCACCAAATATGGACAAAACTCATGTGTAAGCCCCCCCACTCCCCCATGTAATTTTTATTAAAAACAAAACCTAAAAGAGAAATTAGAAAATTAAAATTCAGCAAACCTTTGCTGTGACATAGGCATTGTACTATTTAGAAAGGTATCTGTTGCAGTGATTGGTGGAAGCTGTTCAAAAAGGTAAAAGGGCTATAAGATAATTACTTTTGCACAATTTCTTGTGGGTGAAAAATGCGTGTTTTGAGAAACTACACCTCAAACTGAAGACCTAAGTGAGGGGAGGAATTCTCTGCTCCAACCAGGGATGATGGGTTGGAAGCTGGGCTTTGATTAACCTGCCAAAATTAGCTGCTATTATCTGCCCCTCTCAAATCCAAGTCCCTTTCCCATATATCCTGCTGAATTCTCAGCCTTTTGCAAGATAGTCCATATCTCCTCTGCTTTGATTCCTCATTACCGATTAACCTTTGTTTTTTTTTTCTCCCACCAGAACTTCATTCTTTGCCCCCCAGGAACTGACTATCTCTCTCACGGAAAAAAAAGACCCCTCCATCAATCCAATTTTTTACCCATAGTTTCTCCTTGTTCTTCTTCCTTACCTCTGCTATTTTCAATATCTTACCCTTATCTGGAATTACTGACTTCAGCATCTTGCTGTTCACCCTATCCTAAAGAAACCTGAACAAAATGACCCTGCAAGCTACTGCTCAATCTCTCAACAGCCCATTCTTCCATAAAGTCCTTTAGAGGTTGGTGTCAGGCTGGCTCTTAAATCACGTCTTCAAATACTGATGAGATCTCTTACTGGACTGGTTTCAAGGCTAGACACAGTACTACTGAATCAGCTCTCCTAAATGTAATTGACCACCTTTGCTATCTGGTTGATGCCAGTCAGCATCCCATTCCTGCAATTTTGGGGCTCTGCAGCATCTAACTATTGACCACACTATTCTTTAATAAATCAATTCTTAGGTGTCTGAAAGTGCCTTCAACTGCTTCCACTCATACCTTTCATTTCATACTAGATGTATCTACATTGGAAATGATGTACAGTGGGTGCAATAAATATCCGATCCATGGTCAAAAGTTTATTTACCATACTTACACAACAGCAAAGTAATCAAAAATTGAACATCTCATGTATTTTGTACATTGAGAACAAATTCGTTATTAGAATACACAAATAGTAAAGCATTGATATTATATCGACAAAAGTGTTAGATTATCGTCTTAAAAAGTATCCAACACACCCACAAAATTAGTTTTAAAGCGATAATAAATAGTTTTTGGACTTTCCAGGGTGGTTTACGTGACAGGAATGCTGTAGAACTTGCTAGAAAAATAATCTACTTCATCCATGTGAAACAGCGGACCTCAGTCAGGGTCTGAGAACTTTATGAGAATGAGGTCATCGTTCAACACTAATTCTAATATGGCGAAGACTAAAGAATTGCCAAAAAAAGAGCAGGGAACTAATTGTTCAGTTACATAAAATTGGTTTGGGCTATAGAAAAATTTCATCTATGGTGACACGATTCGCCAGTTGATGTCATATTAGTCCACTGCAAGTCTATCAAGTTCAGGGCATCCATCTAAAATTTAAAACTATGCGGCTAAACATATAGTCCGTAAAGTAAAGAAGAATCCTCGATCTGAACTTCAGAAAGATTTGGAAGCAGCTGGGACAAATGTATGCAAAAATACAATTAGAGCAGTTCTTAGGAATGAGGGATTCCATTCTCACACACGAAGAAAGACACCTTTGTTGAAACCTATTCATGTCAGAAATCATCTGAATTTTTTGGGAGGCTGTATGTACTATGGTCTGACGAGACGAAGATTGAGTTATTTGTGCGGAATAGTGTTAGTCACGTTTGGAGGCGGAAAAACTCAGCGCATGATCATAAAACTACAATCCCAACAGTGAAGTTTGGAGGAGGCAGCATAATGGTATGGGGCTGCTTCTCCTCTGCAAGTCCTGGAAGACTCCATATTATTGAAGGGAAAATGAATTCTCAGATGTATTACAGAATTCTGGATTATAATCTATTACAGTCTGCAGACGACTTGAACTTGCCAAGAGGATGGACGTTCTAGGAGGACAACGATCCAAAACATACAGCCAAGGGCACTGCAGTGTGGTTTCAGCAGAAGAAAATAAAGATTATGGGATGGCCAAGTCAGTTGCCAGACCTAAATCCTATCGAGAACCTGTGGCGAGAATTAAAACTAAAGATTCAGAAAAGGGACCCAAGAAATCTAACAGATTTAAAAAAAGAATATGCCAAGAAGAATCAACCAAGATGCCTACAAATATTTGTAAGAATCTCGAGTAAATATCCCAAACAGTTGGAAGCTGTACTAGCGATGAAAGTTCGTATCACCAAATACTAACTGGTTTTCATAGATGTATCAGATACTTTTTGAAACTTTCGTTTGATATTTTTGCTGTAATCATAGTAATGTTTTTCCCTGCTCTTTTTTTGGCAATTCTTTAGTCTTCGCCATATTAGAATTAGTGTTGAACGATGACCTCATTCTCATAAAGTTCTCAGACACTGACCAATTTGTATTCAACATACAAAATGCATAAGATGTTCAATTTTCAATTACTTTGCTGTTGTGTAACTATGGTAAATAAACTTTTGACCATGTATTGGATATTTATTGCATCCACTGTATCTTAGTTGGCAGAGGCACATGTTGGTGTTCTGCACGTGTTAACTCTTGGTCTATCTTTTTGTTTCAATGCTAATGACACTAAATCTTTCTGCTTTTCTCAACCTCATTTGCTAAAACTTGTACCAATCTACCCCTGGCTAAACATCACTAAGGCTTTGTCTCTTAATCTCCCGAGTGAGAGTTCATCCGCTCTTGGGTAGCAATGCAACAACATCACTAAATGGCTCACAGACAAGTTTCCAAAAGTTATACATGACAAACTGAAGTATTACTGGTAGGCACTATGGGTGATACCAGGTTATTCAAAAGTTCCTTTGCACTCATTTTTTAAAATCTTTTGAATGGTTTACATGCCTGATAGAAAAAGTTCTATCAAACAAACTCAAAGTTTCCTTTTCTATCATCTGTCATTAAAACGTCTTTTTCCTTGTATGCAGGTGTTGAGATGGAAGTCAAAAGAATTGAGATCTCTGCTCTGCATGCAGGCTGCTACAAGTCGAACATTTTCAAATGGCTCATTGTCAGCTGGCTACCATCTACAGAGTCACAGAGACGCTCAAGAACTGGAATGCTCAAACATCTCTTACAGGCAGACATCAAGTTGTCAACAGTTTAGCTGTGAGAAAGGCCTTTGATAGTGTTCTGAAGCTCAAAATGACCATTCACAAACAATATCTTGGTGACCAGTATGTTCAAGCCCATCAAGGAGGAGGGTGGTAAGAATGTGGTGTGTGTGGAAAGGCCTCTGTTCACTGACTATATGTGAGAACATCAGGAGTGGTGTTGTTGCCTCCTCAATGACTTGAAGAGTCATGGCAATTGAATTCTCATTTTTTTATAATGAAAAACCTTCCTGCTCAATCTGGTCATCAGTAAGCCGAATGAATAGGTGGTAAGCCTCACCTAGGATGTCTCAAGGTTTGGCAGGTGTCCACAACTAAGTACCTGGCATCAGATTGTGGCTTTGAATGGCGAGAAGATGCCGATTACAGGGATGTCTTGGCTCGAAAGTCCTGCCCTGGGTGAGAAAGATCACAAAGAAGGTGAACTAAGTCTCTCAGCAGCACAGCGCCCCAACCCACATGGCCATGAATGTGCAAGTGTGATTGGGGTTGAACATGAAATTCCAGTTGAAGGACTTTGGCTGCCGCAGTTGCCAGACTTCAATCCCTTCAACTGGCCTTATGTTGAGGGCAAGGGCCGCCACAGCAATGTAGACAAGCTGAAGTCCTCCATCAACTGCATCTGGGTGAGCATGAGGAAGAACTTCATCTGCAATGTGTGTGCGGCCTTCAGGTCTCACCTCCTTGCCTTTTTGCCTTTTCTTGTTACTCTTTTTTTAGCCTTTGTTCTTTTTTATTGTTGTTATTTGTTAGTTATATATTATTTGTTTTTTTAATATAGCTTAGTAGTAGGCTGTCTTGTGTATGGGGACTTATGCCCAAGTAGGTAGTCGCCAGAGGGCTATCACAATGAAAAAAAAGAGATTAAGGTCTCACTTCAAGTGCATGCTCTGCACTGAGGGTATCCACATTGATTAATGTTACAATTTAAATGCATTTATGTTAAAATAATAAAACGTGTCAAACTGCATCAAAACTATCATTGTGTCCTTTGTTAAGAGCATTGTAACAAGTGTAACAGGACTTGTGCAATACCCATTAGTTAAATATCTGGACATCACCTTTGATTGTTTATTATCTCTCAAAGCTCCTGTTTGTCACTCCTGTCTGCTGCATCTATTCCCACCTTATTCACAATACCTTTGTGATTCCCATTTTTGCCTTCATCACCTACCTTGACTACTGCAGCTCTTCTTTGCTGGGGACACTTCTCTTTAGTGTCTTCCTTGTTTCATGATCTGCATTGGTTTCCCATTTGATACCTTTAAGGTCCTACCTTCATATGTCCTTAAATACCACTGCTCCTTCCTACCTGTCCTCTTCACTAACCCTATCCCAGCCCCCCAGAACTCTGCTCATGCTCTGCTCCACTTCTGATTGTTCCTTGTATTTGTGCTGTATGGGTGACTGTTCTTTTTCTGTTTTTGCTCAAAGAATGTGGAATGATCCTGCTTCTGTGCTTGGTGCCTTGAAGATCCCTTTTCTTTGTAGCTTTTCCTTAGTCAATAGGTGCTCTGTGAAGGCCAGGACCTTGAAAACCACTATACAAAACATTAATGTAGAGTGCTTTGTTTTATCTTGCACAACCCCGTAAGGGGCGCGACGATTTGCCATCCTGGCCGCTGTGCTGACGGGACTCAGCACCCCGTCCGACCCCAGCTTAGCCTCTTCTCCTTTCAGACAGCCTGTATTTCTCCCCTACTTCGTCCCTTTTCATACAACCTCTCCCACAACTTTCTCTGGTTTGCCTCTAATTTCACAGGGTAGATGCTGACGTTCCCAGCCAACCATCCCGGATCGTGGCTGAGGGGGGAGGGGACAATGTTCCCTAACCCCTGAACTCCGGTTC
This sequence comes from Ceratothoa steindachneri, assembly GCA_963969495.1. Classification (NCBI taxonomy): domain Eukaryota; kingdom Metazoa; phylum Arthropoda; class Malacostraca; order Isopoda; family Cymothoidae; genus Ceratothoa; species Ceratothoa steindachneri. The sequence continues at coordinate 22,950,949 of OZ018339.1, forward strand.
GGGATGTTTTTTTTAACAACCTACTTCATCCCCACCATACCTTTCTCACATCCCTTTTCCTTTCCTCTTCACACTCTATCAATTTTACGCTGTGTCCAAGGTGGAGCTGCCATGCTGATGGACTGCTAGGCTACCAGGCTGGAGGGGTGGTCCTGAATGGTCGCACTGTACGCACCCCTTGCAGAGCGGGCTACTGCGAGGGGTGATGAGCTATTGCATCCCTTTATAAAAAGAGGGTGACCATGCCCAATGATGAGTCACCCCCCCTTTAATTCCCCCTGTTCCATCAACGGAGCAGCCCTCGGGCAGCTTGACAGAGAAAAAATGGAGGTGCTTACGCAGGGGACCCTCCATATTTCTCTAACCGGAGAGGAGGCTTACTCCTCTCCTATGCCTACAGGTGTAGGGGACCCCCTCACCCCCTTCTCTGGAGGAGCTTTCGGGCACCTCCCTGTTTCTAGCAGCAGTCCCTCCTTTTCTTTCCAAGGGGACTGCCAAGAAAGCCAGCAGGCAGCCCATAGCCGACCGCTCCCCATTGAAGTGGCTCGGTAGGGACTCTCCCTCCCTTAGGGTGGAGAGGGAAGCCAGGACCCTCCGGTCACTATCCCTCAAAAGACCCGCTGGCAAGAATATTGAACCTTGCCGGGGTCAAGGCCTGTTCCTCCCCACACCACCTGACAGTTGACAATGATGCCAATGGGACCTGCGATGTCGTGGGGGGGGGGATAGCCAACTGGAGGCCTCCCCTGAGATAGACATGGTCCTTGAGGCAACCCAGCCTCAGACAGTAGGGCCTTCCATGAGGGGGTATCCAGGATCGACGCCAAGATCCGAACCCCAATCCTCCCTTATGCAAGGTCCTCCTCAAATGGCTAGGGTTTCCGAGGCAGTACAAGGAGGAGAGGGATCTCCTCTGACCGGTGCCCCTATGACTGCCAGGACCTTCTCCATTTCGGAGAAGGACCTAGCTGAGGCCGGTCCATCTGGCCTCTGGGCTCATTTTGGCAGATGGGAGAAGCGGGTTCATTTCCCGTCCTCTTGTAAAAAGAAAAAGACTGGACTCCTCTCCATCCATGGGGGCTGCGGAGATGGATGGGTCTGCTGCCACTTTGGTAAGCGACCAAGCCAAGATTGGCACCCCCGGGTGCAGAGCCCCCGACTAAGATGAAAAGAGCGCAGGGCGGAACCTTGATAACATCGTGGCTCCTCATTCAGAGGCTACCTGGCATTTTTTAGCCCGCTGGCTTTAAACACTTCCTCATTACTCACTCCACTGATGGCAGCATGTTGGCCAAGGGCAACATTATCCATCAGAGGAGAGGATTAGCTAAAGTAATTGGTAGAGAGCCGGATGGGAGCCTTCTGGTGAATCCCGCTGAGGCGGCCAAGATAAGTGCTCTTCGGACACTTCATGGCACCCCAGTGAGTGTGACACCGCACTCTACCATGAACTTTGTGAAAGGAGTAGTTTATGCGAGGGAACTCGTTAACTACTCCATAGAGGACATCACCTTAGAGCTGGCCGACTATGGGGCGGTCAAGGGAGAATGTGTGATGAGAAAACAGGGAGGGGCCTCGAGATCCACCCCTACACTCTTCGTCACGTTCGACTGTGACAAGCTCACTGAGTCGGTGTGTGCTGGTTGGTACCGGTACCGCGGCGGTGCTATTACTGTCACCACTTCGGCCATATGAATCTTCATGTAGTCGTGCAAAGTCGGGGCCACCCGAAGTCTGTGTAAATTGCTCCCGGCCTGCACACGACAAGTGTAAATTGTGGATGGCCAAGGGTGTCAATTGCGAAGAGCCGCACCCTGCTTCTTCGAAGCAATGTGGTGCATATCTCCTTGAGAAAGAAATCCTGGCCATTCAGGCCCAGGATTGACTCTCATTCCGCGAGGCTAAGGACTGGGTCCTGGCGCGCCTGGTTCTGCCTGGGACGTCTTATGCCTCAATAGTTAGAAAGGCACCCTCTACTCTTGGCCCATCCAGGCCAACGAGCATGGTTGTTTCCGCACCCATTCGGAGCCCTTCTGTGGGTTCTACTAAACCTGGGCGCTTCCCTGGTAAATCTGGTGGCAAAAAGGGTTCACAGCCAGCCCCGGCTAACACCAGCGCTCCCCCACTTTCCCCCAGCGTGGCCGTTTCCCGTAAGACGAAACAGCGGAGGGACGAAAAGCCTCGCATGGCGAGCCCAACCTCCCCCAATAAGTCCTCGAAGTCGACAGGTCCTTCAGCGATTGTCCGGCCAACAGGTCCCGGGGTTCTGCCTCCAAGAAGCGTACGGCCATTCCCGTGAGGGTCTTTGGTTCGAGGAGGCCCCCCGCGTCTCCGAGCTAGGCCTGCAGGGCCTATTCCTTCATTGGAATTACCGTGGACTCCGGGCTGACTGGGAGGAGCTGCGGAGGCTCGTCCCGTTTCCCGTTAGCTATTTTTCTGCAGGAGACCATGCTAGGCGCGTGCCCCCTGCCCGCCCTCCCGGGGTATAAGGGTCTTGCGACCCCACCACCACGAGATGGCCGGGCTGGGGGATGCGCGGTTTACACCCGGCATGATGTCTCCGTTCTTCCTTTCACTTTAGATACCTCCTTTCAGGCAGTGGCTGTGCAGCTTCACCTGGATAGGAGGTATACTATTATTTCTGCGTACATTCCACCGTCAGCTGACTTCGACGCGGGGGACTTCCGCCGCGGCGTGGCACGGTTGCCGAGGCCCTTTCTCTTGCGTGGAGATCTGAATGGCAGGCATCCTCTCTGGGGAGATTACTCCATAAATCCCAGGGGACAAGTCCTGGCCGATCTGATCGAAGAGCTTGAGATGGGTGTCCTAAATGTGGATGATTTTACGCATCACTGCCCGAGAACCGCTTCATTTTCTTGCCTTGATCTATCTTTGTGCTCTTCGGATGCACAGCCTGATTTTGATTCGGGGATGGTCGATGAACTCGATAGTAGTGATCACTTTCCCATTCAAATATCATTTTCAGGGCAACTGCCGCCTGAGAGCCCACCTCGGTGGTGCTTGGCGCGGTGGCCTGACTACTATTCCCAGAACGTCTGGCCGTTTTGCACGCCGACCACTCCCATGGTGGTCGGCCGAGTGTGAGACGGCCCTCAAACAGAAGCGTTATGCCTATAAGCGCCGCCCGAACGATTTATCTGTCGGTGAATTTCGTCGAGCTAAGGCTAGTTTCCGGTATATTTCGAAGCACGCCCGCCGCTCTTCTTGGCGGGCATACGTGTCTTCACTTAATGGGAAGACCCCTCTGGCAGAGGTGTGGAAGCGAGTCAAAAGGATTCGGGGCAAGTTCTCGCAGGACCTCCCTCCCATTCTCCAGGAGAATGTGACCGCAATCTCGGACCCCGCGTCCGTGGCAGAATCCTTCGCGACCGCTTTCTCCGCATTCTCTAGCCGGGATGCTGCTCCGCCAGCATTCAATGCACGTCGTGATGTCGCGGAAGGCCGCCGGCTGGACTTTACCTCCAGAGGCGGAGAACCCTTCAACGACAGGTTTACTGTGAGTGAGTTGCGCTCCGCTCTTGCTTTGTGCGCGTACACAGCCCATGGTCCGGACGATGTCCCGTACGCCAAGCTTCGACACCTGGGTGAGCGAGGCATGGCCTTTCTGTTAGATTTGTTGAACAGGATCTGGGTGGAAGGTCTCCTCCCAGATTCCTGGCTAGTCGCCACTGTGCTCGCCTTTCGCAAACCGGGTAGAGATCACTCTACTCCCGCCGGTTTTCGCCCAATCTCTCTAACCTCTTGCTGTGCATGTTGATGGAGAAATTGGTTAATGTTAGATTTGCCTTTTTCCTGGACAGCGGAGGCCATCTGTCTTCTGCACAGTGGGGCTTCCGCAAGTTCCACTCGACGTGGGATGCTCTACTCCGACTGGAAAATGCCATTGGGGAGGCCTTCCTTCGTAGACAGCACTACGCCACGGTGTTTTTCGATCTGGAGAAGGCCTATGATACTGCATGGCGATACGGTATCATGGAGACTCTCCACACAATGGGGGCGAGGGGACGCCTCCCAATGTTTATACTTGAATTTTTGCGAGATCGTCGATTCCGCGTACGGGTGGGGGAGCCCTCTTCGGTCCAAAGGAGCAGGAAGAGGGTGTCCCCAGTGAAGTGTCCTTAGTGTCACACGCTTTGCCCTGAGCATCAACGGCATCACCTCGGTGCTGCTTTAAGATGTTCTCGCTACGCTCTACGTGGACGACCTTTCGATCTCTTTTGGCGCGGCCCAGATGCCAATTGTGGAGCGTCGACTCCAACAGGCATTGAACCGCGTCTCTCGCTATGCCGAAGCGCACAGGTTTCGGTTTTCTTTGGCCAAGACTAAGGTGGGGCACTTCTGCCGCCAACCACGGCTCCACCCCGACCCAGATTTGTTTCTTAATGGGGTGCGCCTGGAAGTGGTTGAATCGCACCGTTTCCTTGGTCTTGTATTTGACCGACGCCTCACCTGGGAGACTCATATTCGCAGCCTTAGGGTCTCTTGTACCCGCGCCATGGATATTCTCCGTTCCGTGACGTTCAGCGCTTGGGGCGCTGATAGGGCTACTGCCTTACATTTTTATTGATCCTTTGTTTGTTTAAGCTCGACTATGGATGCTAGTTTTATGCATCCGTAGCCGAACGTTTATTGCAGAAGGTGGACTCAATTCCCCACTTGGGCCTTCGCGTACAGGCGTAGGGCGAGCCCTACGCCTCCATCAGTCGCCAACAGCTCTCACTGCATTCGCAGCTAATCTCAATGGTGCCTAGGCCGCCGAGAGACGCCAGACATACCCTAAGCCCTTTGTTTAGGGCCAGGAAACTCCCTCGAGAGCTAGGTATAGCTCTCGGGCCGGTGGCGCTCCTGGTTTTGCCCAGGACGCCACCCCGGAGGGTACCACATTTGGCTATTTGTCGCCACGCCTCTGCTCCCAAAGCTTGTACAGCGCTGGGAGTATTGCGTTTGACCTTTTTGGAGCACACCTCGTTTCGGGCTGGAACCGTGCCAGTGTATACGGATGGCTCAAAGTCCGAAGAGGGGATCTGCTTCTACGCCGTATCCCCTCTGTTTGAAGTCAGCGGGGCTCTGCCAGGCGCTGCGTCTGTCTTTATGGCCGAGCTGGTGGCAATACACCACTCGGTACGGGCGATTACACGACGAACCCTGTTCGGAGACCGGATTGGGATCTATGGCGACTCACAAACTGCCCTGAGTGCCCTCGGGGCATTGGAATCTCCGCATCCCCTGATTCGAGATATCTGTGATGCCACGGTTTTGGCGAGCCGGGCGGATGTTGAGATTATTGTATGCTGGGTTCCTGGACAGGTAAGAAGTGCGCGTAATGAGCGTGCCAAAGAGTCCGCAAGGTTTCTGCGACCGGGCAGCTCTTCGGACTGCTTGGCAAAGGAGATAGGAGATGGTCAAAGGGAACTTTAAAGTTGTGTGTCATTCCACCGCGACTGTTTCCATGGACCTATCCCCCAATGCCGCAACGGCTTCAGGTCGCTTTCTGTTGTATCTGGATCGGACACACTCGTGTGACGCATCGCTATTTGATAGAGTTCTCGCCTATGCCTTATTGTGATGACTGCGTTGTCTTCCAGTCTGATTGATCTTCATGCATGTTACCTGTTCCGGTACCGGGATGGGCGGGGTCGCTACCCCCTTTCCTTTGTACTTGGGACAAGTGCGTGCACATTGACTGGTGCACTTGTTGACTTTTGGGGGGAGTCCGGCTTTCTCCCTATTATTTAACCAGGGGGTTTTTTTTGGGTTTTTTTTTTCACTTATAAGTCGCACGCTCCTGTGCCAGGTGGGGGGACCTCCCCCCTGATGCAGGAGCTTGCTTACTACTCATTTCCTTTTCCCTTTTTAAAATTTTTGGTTTATTTTTTTGTTTTTTTTGTATGTTTTTGCATTTTATTTTAAACTAGCCTAGTACTAGGCAGTTTTTACGGCGACTAATGCCCAAGTAGGCAGTCGCCAGATGAGCTCTTAAAAAAAAAATTATCTTGCACAATGTGCTCTAGTAAGTGGATGAGAGATTGGGTACCAGTCTATAGATACAGGTGAGTGAGGAATGGACAATTCATTCTCGCTTCAATAATATTAGTCATCGTGCTCCTCGACTATTGTAACTACTTTTTGATGGTGCCCATGTCTCTTTTCTTCATCCTATTCAATATTTGTGGAACTTTACAGCTTTGCATTCCTTTTACTTGTTTTTGTTGGTTTGGTCCTGCATTTTACGTTTTTACTTTTAAAAAAATAGCCTAGAAATACGCTTGCTAATAATTTTGAGGGTGGGACAGCTATGCCCTTGCTGGCAGCTGCCAGTCTCATCTGGTAAAATTTAAAAATTAATCTTCTTTATTCTTAAAGTTCAAAGTTTGCTGGTACTGCTTTTATCATCTATTGTGGATTGTTGAATGTGTTAAGAAACAGACATCTTTATTTGGCTTTCAAGCATTTATGATGATTGAACAGTAGATAGAAGAGGGATAGCATTTTTATTATCAGTGCCTGTTCATTGTTTAACTCTTTCAATATGGGCTCTCCTGCACAGCCCGCGTGTGCAATATCCTAGTGGACAAAGCCAAAATTAAGTATTTTTTCAACCTTCTTGCCCCAACGTTTCTAGATTTGTTTGAATAAATTAGCCACCGTAAAATTTATTTTTCTTTAGTTCTGATAAATCTAGAATTACAAGAGATTCATATACATTAGATTGTTCAATTGAAGAGTCATTTCAATATGTTTCACTGTGTGCATGCATACATGCATGTGGAACTTTTTAAATATAATTTACACTAGGATTTTAAAGTAAAAAATCTTAAGTTATAAATGTCCTCAGTCAGTCAAATGCCATGATTGATGTCATTACCCCACATTAACTGTAGTCCACACTGAGAAATAAAAGGTAACAAAATGGATGCAGATTAATGGTAAAACTCTTACCAAATTATTTATATTATCATCAACCTATTTCATCACCCTTGTGTGCCATGGCCTCTCTAAGAAGTTTCCAGAACTCTTACATTACTACTACCATCCACAAAATTCTCCCTCACATGTGAAGAGTTTTTTTATGCATAAAGGTGCCCACTTTAGGATTTCTTTATCCATTTTGTGTTGTTTCATCTAACAATCTGTCGCTTCCTATTTCTGCGTGAAAACTTTTATTCTTTTTAAAATAGGGAAATTTCTTGAGGAAAATAGGACACCTATCAAAGACATTCCCAGTGAATTGTGAACTTTAATGCATAACATACTTTTTTATCTGTATAATTGCAAACAATACATTGACAACAGGAATGACAAAATCTATATAACAAATCCTTCCCACAAAGAACAGCACAACATCAACATCTTAATGAAATGCTTCTAAAATCAGCCACATACCAAGGTCCCCATCCAACAGAATAATGAAAAATGTCTACTGAATAAATCAAGACCCCCACCTCCTCTCTTCCTGCCAATAGACAAGTGCCCCCCCCCCTACCAAAAAAAAATCACCATACACTCACTGGGGCCTCTGGCCCAGCCAATATCTTGCACCTGACCTAAATGTCTCCACAACCAAATTCCTATTATCTAAAAAAAGAAAGAAAGAAGCAAATACCATACTTATTTCCCATTCCCTCCACCCCCTATTGAAAATACTATTAAACACATGAAAATGCATCATAGCACACACCTCCCTAGGGATGGTTTCAAAGCCTACTATTACCTACCTCACAAATTTGTTGCAAGACATCTTAGATGGATTCAGCCCAAACTCACCCACTGAAAGAAAATCTATGTTGTTAATGATATTAACAGTCATTTGATATTCTCCCATCTGAGTGGAAATGTTGCTTCTAAGAAGAGCAAAGTTAATCCACATCGTGTGGTAAGTCGCAGCTTCATAGCTGCTGCCATATGCTGTAGATACCCATGTTTTTGATTTCACATTAAATTGTAGGTGCCTCCTGAGAAATAATGGGTATTTTAATTGAGTGTAGATTGGGTGTAAAACCCCTGCCATTCCCCCCCTCCATTCCCTAGAAAGTTGTAAAAATATAACTACCAATGGTTAAGTCAAAGCAGTTGCACACATCAAGACTTTACAACCCATGCCCTTCTAAAGTGCTCTCTCCTAAGGCACAATCCTGCCACATACTATCTTCAACCTATTTTTTGTGCAGTTTCTTGGCAACACATTCATATGCTGTTGGTCCTACCATAACCTCACAGAGCAGTGACACATGCACAGCTATTATAAACATCAAAACAGCTCCATTCTAGTAGAACAATGGCACCCATCCTCCACACTTCTCTGTAACTCTGTTTACCTCGCAAAAAGAATTCAATGATCACAGTTAATAGTGCCTGCATATTGCTTAATAAACCCTTCACAAATTCTGTCTCATTTTGATACTCAGCAACAAAGCGTGAAAATAATTGAATGCACTATTTGCACTCACTGGCTCTCCCAAACAACAAAAGGAAACCACACTAAAAACAATTATACTATGCTTGACTATGTCTCCTAGCTTGCAACAAACACTTGGCACTTTCAATATCAATAAATTTCACATCAAACCAGACATAGCCCTCTGTTCAATCACATTCAGAAACAAAAAATACTCCCCATTGACACACTCAAACACATTTGGCATTCAATTTTACACTGGATCACACAAGCTAGCCCTTACCATCCCCATACCCCATCTAATATTTTAAGTAAATACACCCACTTTGTCACACAATTCCATACTCAAAAACAGCTTACTATAGCTACATTCACCAGACAAATCCAAAAAGAGGAATACCTACCTAGGCACACGATTCACCATATCCAGGTCTGGCCATTGCTGCATTTGAGGACACTTGTTAAGAAATTACATCACATCTTGATTGCCAGCTTAGCGTCAGTATCATATAAGTATGTTGGTTTGAACATCAATGACTTATGATGGGTTGACTGTTGACCAGTTCCAGTATGCTTCAACTTTGACACCTGTCACCATCAGTCATCAGTGTGCTCTTCTTAAGACAAGCAACAACACTGGTGTGTGGAAAAAACTGAGTACAGGGTTTTGGTCGGACAACTGAACTGGATTGCAACACATACCAGACCAGACATGCTTTTAAAACATGTCAGTTGAGTATCATGTGTAACAAGGCAACTGTTGGTGATTTGCACAGGTTGAATCTTTCCTAAGCTTGAGCCATTTGAAAAAATTATCTAAAGTGTTATTCGGATGCAGCTTTTGCTAATTTGGCTGATGGTTGTTTTCAAGGCTGCATTTATTGTATTCTGGGGGATGATAGTGATGCTCATCCAATCTACTGACAGACTAGGAAAATCCGACGTGTTGTCAAGTCAACATAGTCTACTGAAACCCTGGCTCTTCTTGAGTGCACTGAAGCTGCAGTGTACATTGCCACTATCATTTTTGAAATGTCTCGCTGCGCTGGTATTAACATTCATTGTTTTGTGGACAATAAGAGTTTGGTTGATTCTCTGTACTCTCCTAAGAAGGTTGATGATCGAAGATGGAGAATTGATGTGGCTGTTCTACATGATATGCTTGCTAGAAAGGATATAACAGTGACTTGGGTTGACATGTCACAACAACTAGCAAACAGTCTCACCAAGCGTGGAGCATCCACCCAGTGGCTACAGGCTGCTATTGGTAGAGACTAATGGTTATTTATCAAACTGCTTTCACTGTGAATGAGATCAGGTAGTGAAAAGAAAAAAAGACTAATTGTGTTAATATCTGGTGTAGTAATAATGATGCACAGTTGTATGCTGCATGCTGTGCAATCATTTATGGTATGGTGTGATATCATATCTGTGTGGCTGGCAATTGTGATGTCACAGCCGGTAGTGTAATGATGACTGGGTGCCTGCTCTGCTGCAGTTATTGTTAAGTGGTGAGCGTGCATGGTCATACTTAACAGCCATTATTCATCCTTACCGTACCATAAACACACAACTATGCAAACTGTCTGAATGAGATCCAACCACAACATTCTAAATGTTATACATTTAATAGAACACTGCCTAAATTTTCAAATACACACTTTTGTTAGAGACTAGTGGATCTGGTTTAATGCAATAGCTGATTTCCTGAGGAACAGGGCTGTCCAAGGTTTCCACCCCTAGGTACATAAAAGCAAAAAAAAAAAGTAAAGTATTTTTACTATATTTACTTGTTTGTGTTCTTTATCATGTTTCATTGATTTGTCCTTATTTTATGTATTTTCTGTATGCATTTTGGCTTTGTTCCCAAGTTTCACTTCCATAACTTAAGACTAGTAAAATGCATTTATTAAATACTTCTGTGTTTTAAGCATAGATACATATTTCTTCAGAATATTTAGCTAAGCTTTCCTAATGCTTTTCAACATAATTTTGTTCTAATGATTTCATTTTCCTTGCTCCAATCAGGAGTCAACCTGCCCTGAATATATGTATGCTCATATCTGCTCTGAAATTTTAATTGTTGCCTTCTGACCTTAACCCCTTCACCAACCATCATATCTGGGAAAACTATTCATTTTCAACCATTTTTTTGTATTTAGCATCCATCCAGATTTACTCACGAGAATACTGAGAAACAATAGCATATTGGATTACCGAAGCGGTAAACAACGCTCCTGCCAGACATATAATGTGTCGTATAAACTCTTCTAAAGCGCAAAATGGGCATAAGAACACCAGAGAAGAACTTGTAAAGATGTCTGTAGCTGGTTTTTAATATTTGAGTTTTGGACATGTCTACATGTCTAAGTCTCCAAAAGTCACAGCAAAAACGTGTATACATATCTCTGCCATTTAAGTGGTTCAACATGCTGCTGTCTGTCTGATCATAAAGAAACAAAATCTTGACCGTAACAATCCTTCAAACTATCATCCTATCTCTCAACTTCGGTTCTTACCCAAGACTCTTGAGAGGATAGTAGCTACCTGCATCACTGAACACAGGTCTTCCTCCAGCATCAAACAAGCCTTGCATTCTGACTTCAAGCCAGGTCACAGTTCTGATTTGGCTTTCCTACATGTGCCTGACTGAGGCTGACGGTGGCAGTCCTTCAATTCTGGTGCTTCTCAATCCCTCAGCAGTGTTTGACACTATTGACCACTCTATTCTTCTCCGCTGCCCTCAGAGCTTCCTGGGTTGACATCTCTGGAACTGTTCATTATTATTTTCACTCATGTCCTAAACGCTGTCCACATTGGAGCATAGGTTTCTCAGCTAGCTGACGTGTCCTATGCTATTCCTCAGAGCTCTGTCCTTGGTTAGCTCCTTTTTTATATCTAGCTAATTCCTCTTGGCCTTCTGCTTTGCCTCATTGACACCAATCTTTTATATGCATTTGACATGATTCCTGAGTGGCTATTGGATAACTTGCTCAAACTAAACCATAACAAGACAGGTGTTTTGATGGCCACCTCAGCAGATGTCGCTCGCTGTAAAAATGTAGCCCCTCTCTTAATCTAGATGGCTGCCCAATTGCGTTCTGATCTTTGAAACCTGGGTGTTTCCTTTGAAAGTTAACCCTATATCAAATGGCATGTTGCTAATATCAGCAAATTATCTCTGCTTTCTTTGTAATCCCAGTCATATCCACTCCCACTTTGACCAAAATAGTTTTGAGATAGCCATCCATGCCTTTGTTACCTCCCACCTTAATTACTGTAACACTCTTTATATTTTGTCTTCTTTAACATGTCCAGAAATTTGCAGCACAAAGTTCTCCCCTGTAGAGGGCAGTTCTCTCATGCCACACCCCTGCTCCGTGAACTGTGTGGACTGCCATTTCAGAGATCTTTTCCCACCAAATGTTTATTTATACCTTTTAAATAAAATTCCTTAAGCTGTGAACCAAAAGTTGTAGTTTCTTCAAATGGATCCTTATGAATCATTCTAAATCTGATTGTTGAAAGACAAAAAAAAGGTGGTCAACTGTAAAGAGTTGCATTGAATTTATTTGAAAGCATCCAGCACTTGTCAACCGCAAAGTTCTTTCAGCAAGGTAATGCACAACCATACATCTGTGTGTGTATCGCAGGATGCACAGAATCACATAGGGTGAGTTACTGCCTCATTCACCCGACAGATTTGCAATGAAAGATTCTATGATAAGAATGCACTGGAAAAGAGATTCAAGAGGTATAAACTTTTATTTTGTTGGGAAAATATCTTTGAAATGGATAGAAGTATTGTTTAGAATGCTTTATTATTTGAACTGTCTACAGTGCCTGCGGAAAGTATCTGATCACCCTCAAAATTTGTATTATTTTCAATGATATTCACAGATGCATAATTCACTTTCTATTTGTTCCAGTGACATCTGGTAGCTTTCATATAATGCTCTGATATGACAGCTTTCCAATGCAATCTTAAGTTAGTATTGTGGTAGCGTGTGGGTGTGCATCAAATTTGTCAGATTTCATGTTTTTTTGCGATTTCATTATTTTGTGATTTTTTTTACAGTAAGTGCTCTAATTAAAATTTATTTCTGCATGCTAAGAAACAACTCGAGTGATTGCCGAGGTGCTATTGTTGCTCTTCATAAATGTGGGAAATCGAAATCTCAGAGACAGATAGCTAATGAATTAAACATAGCCCAAAGTACTGTTAATTTATGGGTTTCACATGCTTAAAACAATGTTAACATATCTATGCCAGTACCTAAAAGAATTTTCTGGCAGGCTGAGAAAAATAAATTTGCAAAGACATGCTTATGAAACGTTAAGTAGTGAATAATCCAACAATAATTGTGAAAGAACTAAAATTTAATGTGAATAATTTATTATCTGACAATGCAACAAACGTGTTGCATTTTGTAAAAAATACATTCATTGGACTTTTGAGGAGTGAAAAAAAAGTTTTATTCAGCGATGAGTAATCATTTTTACATTCATTTTAACATTCAGAAGCTGTCCTTAAAAGCTTCTTTGGCCCATTGGCTCAAATAGAATGGACCTTAAATATACCCAGAAGACAATGAAACGCCCTTCTACTGTGATGATTTGTGGTTGTTTCAATTTCCAAGGGAGAGGAAGCATATATTTCCTTCCTAAGAAGACAACTATGAATTGTGCACAGTATTTAGCAATGTCACAGGAGAAACTTTGAGTGGTAATGACAATCCATGAGCCAGAAACATTCATGCATGATGAGACACCTTGTCACAAGGCTAAAATTGTGACAAAATGGCTTACTGACAATAAATTTAATATTTTGGATTGGCCTAGTAGTAACCCAGATCTCAATCCCATAGAAAATTTATGGCTAATAATAAAAAATAAGATTGAAGGCTAAGACATTGGCTCCGTCTAAAAATTAAAAGAGGCCATTCTAAAGGTATGATTCAATGAAATATCAGTGGAAGTTTGTCCAAACCTGATCAAATCCATGCAGTAGCATCTACAAGAAGTCAGCAAATCCAAAGGAAAGATGAAAAAATACTAATATTAGGTTAGTCAATAATATTACACATGTTTTTTATATTAAAAATACAAATTTTGATGGTGATCAGGCACTGTATATTTATTTATGTACTTGTAAGTTAAAATATGAATGAGCTTTCTGCTGATTTTTAAGAGAGTATGTCACTTTAGGTTTTATTAATTACGTTTGTGTAGTGTTATTAGAACTGAATTGTTTACTGAGTCAAGTTTTTTTTCATAATCTACAAATGTCATGTAGAAAGGTAGTTTTCATTTGTTTTTTTCTCTTCCATAATTTTTGAACAGCTTTTGCAGATTATCTCTACAGTGCTCACAAAGTGTTTACGATCATCCTAAAAAGTGCCAGCTTTTCCACCTCTATTCAGGGGCATGTAATTCAGTGTTTATTCTATATACTGGCATCTGATAACTTGCATGTCACTCTGCTTTTTACAGCTTTCTAATGTTGTCATTTTCAGTGTCAGTTTTTCCCTGTTTTTGCCATTTTTTTTAACATTTTTTACCTTCTTGATATAAGGGGTATAATTTTTTTTTAATATGCTTAAAGAAAAAACAACACAGGTGCTATTCGTGTTTTACACTCAAATTTGGGAAATGGAAGAAAGCTACCTTCACCATAAAAGAAAATAGTTCATTTTTAAAGATATATTTATCAAATTTACACATTAAAGACTTGAAAGATTTTGCTCTACTATTTTATTTAATGAAATCAGTGGCAGCTTCAACCACAGCCTCTAGGCGATGTAGGAACCTGCTGCAGGTCCTCTCAACAGTCACTTGACCTGTTTAACTGGGTGAAGACATGATCTTGGACCTAGATCACCTTGGTAGTAGTATATGGGCACTTGTTAGTTTCTCAACCACATCCTACATACATTAGTTCAGGTGAGTTGGTAGGCCGGATGTTCAGAGTAATAGGGTCAAAGAAATTGTCACAGCCAAGAATGGGTCCTCCAGCTTGTGTGGCCTGGTACAGAGTCCTGCTGCTGCCATACATACGGCCCCTAAGCAGCCACCTTCTGGATCCAAGGTAACTTCAACTACAGGCACTTTATGTAGCCCTTTGTATTAAGTCTGAGACCCTCCACTCCAGGAGAGGAGGGGAGGGGGGTAATGCTGCTCTACCTCGTAATCACAGTCAGACTCCTCATACAACTCTTTCTTGATCCTCTGCACCATCCTTAGATTAACACCCAAACACTCGGACATCTTCACATTGGAATACCAAAAGCAGCAGTTTCAATTGCTTCCTTCACAGATGATGCACAACTAAGTGTATTTGATAAGAAGAGAGAACCAACCCCAGGCCACACACATGTGATGAATTCAGAGTTGCCACTGGTGACAAATTACCCATTGCACCCTGTATGGTATTTAGCAAAGTACCATCACTGGGCTCATAATTAAATAAGTTTGAAATCCACAACTCTCACTCACCTGGTCATCAAATTACAAGAAACCACAAAAAAATATGGTGCAAATTTTTATTTTCATTTACCAAATTCAACTTGTAATATTGTCACACAAATCTTTACATTTACTAATGTAATAGTAATCATTTGAACCCCCTCAGTCTATATAAATTGCCCTTCATTTCTTAAATGGATCACTAAAGCTTGAACAAAGAATTGGATTTTTCTTTGAAATTGTTTATGCTACTATTGTATGGCTGCCAAAAGTAGACTAATTATATAAAAATTTCATCTTGTTTCCATTTTGCATAGCATTGAGAAATAGTTTTATTTAATAATTCTGTATTTGGTTTATACAGTATTCTGTAAGGTATATTCTGATCATCTAAATCTTCATATCTTTATTGTGAATATCTTTTGAAAAATAATTTTATTCAATAGTTTAGTTTTTGTTATATACATCCTCTGGGTATTCTCTAACACATCTTTTTACAGTAGAACTTTTAAGTAGCTTTATTTCCTTAAATATATCTTAATTGCTAATTAATTTTCATATTCTACTTGTTCATTGAGGTCTGAGAATTGGAAAGTCATTGAAATTCTTAAAAATTTTAAGCAAGTTTTTATTAAGTTTATGGATGTACTCTTCTACCCGTTAACCTGAGATATATTGAACCTATAGTCAGATGTTTATCTAGATATTTTTGTTATATACCCTACTTCCTAGTGTTCCATTGGATAAAATTGTTAGAAAAAAGTGAATAATTATCTATTATTGTTTGTAAAAATTACGCATTTTGCCTTTATCTCCTGTGGCTATGTATGCCCTTATAGGACACCGCCAGATGAGCTCATATAATTAAAAATAATTTGCCTTCATCTCGGTTATTAGTAAATATAGATAATTGTTTATTAACATATGGTCATGGAGGTATGTTCCATTGGTATGTTCAGCTTTCTAATATTTACTACTATTGTATGTATGAAAGGTTCTCTCATTCCCTGTTACTGAACTTTCAGTAGTTAAAATACTATACTCCTCCTTCCCTCCTACTCCCCCCCTTTCCCCTCCCCATTTGGGTTTGATGCCAAACAATAAACTTGTATAGAATTTATTGGACAGGTGGTTTCAGCTTAACTTCAGCATTTTGTTTTTGGAGAATGTTTTTCCTTTATTGCATTAGGTGCTAATACAGCACTTCTGTTTTCAGCATTATCATTTTCTTTGATATAATATAAAAATTACAAGGAAATGTTTAAATTTTTATAAAAATATATCATAATGACACTATAGAAATGAAATGATCTTTGTTTATAAAATGCATTCAAGTTTCTCTGAAGAGTGATGAAAAATAATTGCATGTCAATTCAAGCCATGAAATTTTTTTTCTATTGAAGACACAACAATGATGAAAAAACATGTAGGTGATGAACTCTACTTAAGGCAGCCATAGTATGATATTTTAAAGTCACTATTAACATTGGAATATACAGTGAAGTTATACCTCTGGTCAAAAGTATAATTATTTTAGTAATGTATTTGAGATATTGGGCCAAAATCTTTGTTTAAGCTTTTTTTAAGAGTATTGCCAAATTGATTTGAACAAAAGTACTATATTTTAGGTTTTATTATGACTAATCTTTTAAAAAAATCCTTGAAAAATTATAATTGGAAATCAAAATGGTATATTCCAGCAATAGCAAGGATGATCTCTTAAGAAAGAGGGATTAAATCAGCTATTTTGACTATAATTTGGATATTGTCTCCTCAAAATATTCCATTTTTATTTTATAAATATATAATTTAGTTTTGAAATATACATATACTTTAGTGGGTTACTTGGTTACCTACCATACAACCCCCCATCTGGCAATTCGGATGGCCTAACCTATAGATTTCTGGATATTTATTATCTCTGAAGTTCAAGGTTAATGCATGTTGTCATTAGGTTTTCCTTTTTTTCTGAGGAGTGGTCAGTTTGGTTTATATGTTTGTATTATTAGAGTTTTTGTGTTGTGGCCTGATCTGAGTCATGAGAGTGCCTAGTGTTTCTAGAGAATGGAAGATTTTTCTTTGCTGTCAAAGGGAGGTGTTGCATGTTAGTTGTTTCTCTCTTGCAGTGGGGAAGAAAGTGGTGAGGTGTAGATGTTGAAATGTGCTACAGGGTGTTACTTTGTTTGTCCTTGGGATGGTTAGGTTTGTGCCTTAGTACTGGTGTAAGTGGAAGTATGGTTTAGTGTATAATTGTGGTTTGTATACAACCAGTGATTGTTCTGAGTGCTCTTTTCTGTCTTAGATTTGGCAGTGATGTGGAATCTATAATTAAATGTGGTTCTTCCCACCCTGTTCTCCAACTGGTCCCATCTCTTTTATGTATCTTATGCACCTGCACTTGTCAGGTGTAGCTTGGGAAACCTTGCTGCCATTAGCATCTAGTGTTGCAAGCCCTTCCGGTCCCAATGCCTGTAGGAAGATGTGCAGCTGTATATCTTACAGATTTTCACTTTCTTTAAAGATTCATAAACTTTTCGGCATGATGTCTGTGAGTGTAGATATATGTATGTAATAGTGTTTGTTGTATGTTTGAGATGGGGTCTGGGCCTTCTGCTCATTGCATGATAAGTCTGTATTAATGTATGAATTGCAGCGAGCTGCAACCTGCTTCCTCCAAGCAATGTCACTCGTATCTTTTTGAGGCCTTAGCTGTTGAGACTGTGAACTGACTCTTTCTGCAGGGTTCAGGACTTAGTCTTGTCATGAATGGTAAGTCTTATGCCTCTAACATTAGGTAGGCACTCTCTGCTCCTGGTCTCTCCAGGCCTACAAGCACAGTCTCTTCCCTGCCCATTTAGTACCCTTCTGTAAGTTCTCCCCCCTCCCACTGGGCACTCACCTGCTAGAGTTGGTGGCTCAAAAAGCTCACACCCAGATTCAGCTAAAACCAGAGCTTACACATCCCTATCAATGCATGACTGTATTCTGCAAGAAGAAACATTTACATGTCTCCACTGATTCATTAATCACAGGAGATGAACCAACTGAAGGTGGTTGTTAAACTGTTCTCAGTAGTTTCTATCCTGTCACAGCAACGAGCACAGCACCAATGGAGCCTCACCTCTCATACTCCCAAAGACTAGACAAGGCAACTCAGATGTGCCCCCCTTCCCTCACACACACACACACACACACACACACACACACACACACACACACACACACACACCTACCTTCAAAGCCTGTTAAAGGATCTGAGGCAGAGGGAAACAAAGACTGACATGGCGAGCTCAACCTCCTACATTAAGTCCTCCAAGGCAACAGTGTCATTTATAGTGTGCAACTCCAAGAGTTCTGCCTCAAGGAATGTAGGGACATTCTCCTGAGGTTTCCCAGGCATATTCCTTAAATATAATTGCTGTGGACTCTGAACCAACCTGTAGGAACTGAAGAGGCTCGTCTCCTGTTCCCCATTAGCTATCTTTTTATATAAGACCATGTTGGGTGGGTGCCCTGTGCCCATCCTCTTTGGGTATAAAAGTGTTTTTGCAACACCACTCCCATCGGTTGAAGGTGGTCAGTTGTATGCACGATTTACACCTGGCATGTCTCCACTCTTCTACTTACTTTGAATACCTTTCAGGCAGTGACAGTACAGTTACACCTGGCTAGGTCTACTTTTATTTCTATGTACATTTCACCATTAACTATATGCTTTCTGTTTGTGTGGGGGGGGGGATTGTTTTTTTTTAATTTAGCCTAACATTGGGTTGTAGGATGATTGCAGTGACTTGTGGAGCAGTCGCCAGATGGACACTAGAAAATAATAATACATGTTGAAACATCTTCCCAATCAAGGACCACCTAAATGTGATAGTCACCCAGTACCTCAGTAAAATACTATGCTGTTCATCCCCTCCATATCTTCTCCACTCATACACCCACTGGCAGAATCCCACAAACCTCCCTCACCACTCATACACCGACCCCCAAAATCGCCCAATCGCTAGATACCCCAATCAAACAAATTTGTAAGCAATTCTAGATCACCTACCAGACTTGGAGGCCTACTTGCCATCGGGACACTACCCTTCCCTACATAAATACAAAAACATATCCCTTCCTCCCCACTGCAATCTCCAGGGCCTTGAAAACACTGCCCATCTCATGATATTCTGACCCCCTTGTGCATCTCATGATCTCTTTCTATATAACCTCTCTAGGAGACTTCTGGAGTGGCAGCCTTACTGAGAGATGACTAGTCTGATTAAAGAGAATCCAGGAGGTGACAAGTAAGCTAACATTTTCTTTAACAGAAAATGGAAATGTGAATATTCCCACTTATACAAAAAAGTTTCTTAAATTTCTCTTTTTAGAGAAATTGATGGGTGAGTGACGCTCTTGAAGAGGGTTGACGAACTCCAGAAGACTTTTCTAGTGGATTAAGGAAATCTTACTATTACCCTTACCTAACCTCATTGATTTGAATGTTTTTGTTCAATTATCAAAAATTTAGAAGGGTGAAGATCCGCAGGGATATTCGCATTCCCATTTTCTGTTTAAATAAATGTTAGCCTTTATACAAAAAGGCTTCTTGAAATTTCTCTTTATAGAGAAATCGATGGTTGCCTACTTGTATGGGTGATGCTCCTGAAGAGGATTGAGGAACTCCAGGAGACTTTTCTAGCAGTTTAAGGAATTCTTACTATTACCCTTACCTAACCACATTGACTTGAACTTTATTGTTCAATTATCAATATATATATATATATATATATATATATATATATATATATATATTCATCCCTCGATTATCACAACTTCAGTACATCTCAGATTTTCTTGCTGTATATGTAAAATTATATCACAGTATTCTGCACCCCATAAATATTCTCATTTTTTTATTTGAATTATTTTTGACATAAAATAAGCATTTTCTATCCTAAAAAATTAATAACTATTAAAAGAATATTAAATTGAAGTAAAATGTGCTCTATAAATGAGTAGATAAAGAATCACTCATTTGGAAAAAGAAACTTGGGGTTTCCTGCGCTAGTTTGCCCAGATGATTTTGTATACACCACTATTGGTTGCTGGATGAGATGTGACTAATCTGAGCATACTGTTTAGTATCCTAGGTACTGATTGGCTCAGTGACTGCTGCATCAATGTACTGCCTATAGCTGTAGTTAGCATCTCTCCTTCTTCAGCTCACATCCACTTGTGATTGCACTGTGGTATTGTACAAATATTTTTCTAATACATAAAGATGTATGTTTAAGAGTAGAGAAATTGTTTATAAGAGCATGGGAAAGGTTTATAAGATTGTGAGAGGGATTTTAAAGGCTTAAAATACCTGAAAATATATGGTTTATACTTTGCAGATTTTTCCTATCACTCAGGGTTCTGGAATGTAACTCACAATAATCAAGGGATGACTGTATACATACAATATATATGTAGCAAGACCAATTCATTTACACAAATGTATACAATAACTCGTACACACTTTTCCCAGGCACAAATCTTCAGACTTAGCATATGAAGATTTTATGTTAAATTCTTCTTCCCAAATCACAACAACCTCAGTCATATGACACTGCCATTTTTCTAATTTGTTTATTAATGCCAAACTGCTAGACATGAAATCCTATAAAGCTTTTCTCAGCAGTTATCTTTACTCCTATATAAATTCTTTGATTAATACCAATAAACATTGACTTTCAGACAAAACCCCTCCCCTGAGAAAAACAATTGGTGATTTAAGCTGGTCATCCCCACTTTCTTCACACATAAATACTCATGCATCATATTATAGTATAGTCTGTCATATCACTTAAGGAAGTGCAAATATTTTCCATTTTTGTTGTTTATATTGCGCTCCATCCACTGAAGAAGTATTTTTAACTCAACTAAAGTCCACTTATTCATCTCTTCAGGAGAAGTACAATCTGTTACATCACATCAGGAAGGATATCTTTCCATCCGCGTTTACCTTCACTCCTTCCACCGAAAAAGGACAAGCTCACTGAGTCCACTAATTCACGTTACTAAATGTCTAGTGCAAAGAAATTTTTATTAAATTGTTAATATATCCAAATATGATTTTATTTAGTGAAACCCTCAGAATGAACTTGAATCTCAAATTTGGATGCATACATAAGAGAAGACTTATTTGTTCCTACTCAACAACAAAACTCCTTTTCTTCCATATGCGGAACTGGTGACCCCCAGCCCAATCGAAAAGAAGCACCGTCTCTCACGACACATTCATATATATATATACGAGGGGTGGTCAATAAGTTTTGCAATTCAGATATAAGGAAACGAGATATGAGGAAAAGTGTTTATTATTTTTCAATATTACTACCCTTGACTTCAATGCACTTGCGCCACTTCTTCCTGAGGCTTCAAATTCCTGACAACCAGAAATCTCCCAACTGCTGTTCAATCCACTCTTGGACGGCAAGCTGGACATCTTCATCATCCCCAAACCGGCGTCCATGCAGTGCAGCCTTGAGCTGGCAGAATAAAAAGTAGTTGCTATAGGCCAGATCTGGACTGTAGGGGAGGGGGTAAGCTCCTTGATTCCACACTCGCGCAGGGCAGCTTGTGCAACTCTGGCCTTGTGGACTTTGACGACGTTGAAGTCGATCTTGGGGCATGAGGTTTCTAGGGACCCAACGGGCAGAGACCTTGGTCATGGCCAAATTGTCGTGGATGATGTTGATAACACTACCAGTTCTCGCTCGATTTTCAAGGATCATCCTCTCCACATGGGCCACATTGTTCTTGTTGGTCATGTCTGATGGGCCTCCTGGACGGGGGTCATCTTCAAGGGACTCACGACCATGGCGGAACTCCCTATTCCAGCGAGTAATGGTTGCATAGGAAGGGGCAGTGTCGGTGTACACTGCAACCATGCATTCATGGATCTCTTTTGCATTCTTGCCTTCCTTGATCAAAAATTTGATCACTGCGCGGTGCTCAACCTTCTCCATTGTTGAAAAATTTATGACTGCCGATCAGCTACTGCTTCTTAAATAGACAAGGCAGGAGTGTGCAACTGCAGGTCCTGACTTGTCATAACACCCCCTCAAACAGCCATCCCCCTTCCTCTGTGTTGCCCTACTGATTCGCAAAACTTATTGACTGCCCCTCATATATATATAACGACAAGATAGGGGCACTCCCCAAATAAGTTCATATTTGGATTTATAAACAAGTAATTTCATTTTGAACTTGATGTTTAATAAGATGAATAACTGGATTCGGTGAGCTTAATCCATTTTTCAGTGGAGGGAGTAAATGTGAATATAGATGGAAAGACTTGTGCTTCCTGAAGTGATTTGATTATGTCACTGATAATGTCCTATAGTGTCCAATTATTTATGTGAGAATAAAGTGGGCATTTCTGGGGAGGAGTTTTGTCTGAAGTCAATGTTTTAGAGAGATAGAGAGCAGTGCAGAATTTCATAATCAAAAGAATTTACAGAGTAGAGATAAATGCTGAAAAAGGATTGATGTCAGGAGAAAGTTTGGGAAAAATGTTTGAGATTCATGTTTAGCTGTTTGGCGCTAAAATAACAAGATTGTAGTATCCTGTCCGCCAGACTGAATACAAAAAAAGATGTTTGATCAAAAGGGAATTAGGCAAATTCAATGGTTGGTCGGAATATTTGAGGCTGGGAAAAGTGTGTATGTTTGTGGGTGTTACCTATTATAATTAGTTTTAACAACACAGACATCTTATGTTACCAATTAATTATTCACACTACACAAAGTATTCCTGTATTTATGATGATACATGTATTGTCCTTTTACTTGGTTAATATGGCTATTAATTCTGTTTAGGGGGCCATTGTTGATGTATTGTTAGATTGCGTTGGAAGTATTTGTGAATCAATGTTGTGAGGCCATACATATCATGTCTAGTTGGAATAAATGCAGTGTTTTGTTTAGATAGTGAATTGTGGAGATCTTGTTTGTGATGTTAATGTTGATTTGTATTATGTTTAGTGTGTTTGTTGCGGTGTGGGTATTTTGTGATTTCTTTGGGGTTTCCTCAAACCTCAATATCTGTAGTAGGTTCTTCAGTTATATATCTTTGACATTTTTGTTTCTATTTTCACTTCTTTCTTACCAAATCTCTCATCGCAAACTCTATGCAGATATCCTCATTGATTTTTGCTTTGACTTTTATGAAAAAATTATACATGTTACAGCATAGATGTGTGCCCACATGTAGAGGTCTATTGCGATGTGTATGCTGGTTGCTTTTAATCTGATTAGCTTCCAAAGATTGCTTATATAAGTAAAGAAGGAAGAATGTCTTCTTTTCTACTTTGGTTGTGGTAATCTGATCGAGTTTCCCCTTTTCTTATAAAGTTGAGGCGGGTATTATTTGATATCTTGGCCCTTATTCAGGCCTCTTTGTGTGTTTGCTTTTAAGGCTTCTCATTAAGAAATTATAAATCATATTTAATGATTTAGCAATTTTTGTGTTTGAGTGTACCGCTGTGAGTGCCACAATTGTCACTGGCACACTACATATATAAATGATATTTTGACTTGAATTTATTGTTTAAAATTTCTAAATTTACTATTGATGCAAAACTAGTTACTAACATATATTAGTGGCTGTGAAAACTTGCAAAAAGACTTGGATAGCATAGTCAAATGGTTGGAAGTATGGCAGATGCTGTTCAACATCAATAAGTGTAAGGCAATGTATCTAGGTTATGATAATCTTTGATTACATTATGGGTTGTCAAATTTTATAATTGACATGGTATAGGATTAAGGTGTTTACATTTTTTTAAAATAATGCACTCTAGTGCCACAAAAGGTGAATAGTGTTCTAAGATATATAGATAGACATTTCACATTTAAATCAAAAGATATTAGTCCCTTATATCATGCGTCTATTGGATATCATTTGGAGTATGCAATGCTATTTTGGTTATATATATGCAAAAATACATTGTAATATTGGAGCATATCTAACATTGAATAATGAAATTAATTCCTGAATTTAATATAGATTATACAAAGAAAGGCTGAGGCACTTCAATTTACCTAGGCTGGAAGATCATCATGATATTTGTGCTAGATAAAAGTGACCACTAGAAATAATTGTCTCAAGCTAGTAAATAGAATATTTCCTATTTAAAAAATACTGACTTGGATTGGCTTGCCTAGGAATTTCTTTGAAAGCAAAATAATAAATATATTTAAGAATAGAATCTATAAATATTTGAAATATGATGTTACAGCACTAAGAATTGTTAAACTACTTTATAAAATTCCTCTTTTTCCATTTACCTGTCTTTCAACCCTCATTTTCACCCTCTCTTCTCTTTATTGAACTAGCCTCTAGGCAACCTTGTATTTTTTTTTGTTCAAAATTTTAAACTATGAAAGATCACAGACATTTTAGGAACTAAATTATCAGCATTCCTTTTCTGGCATTTATATCCAAAATATTTGCTCATTTAGCTTGGTTGGTAGTAGATAAAAAAATGGGCTAAAACTTGGATGATTTCATCCTGGTCTAACAGTTTGTTTTATTGGTTCAATCTGAAAGAATTTATCCTCGGAGATAGTATTTCATCTAATTATTTCAATTTAAAAAGTCATGTTACATACTATATGCCTTTGCCCTATCTGTATAAGTTTAAAACTTGTTTAATTCATTGAAATGAACTTTTAACCCTTGACTGACTCCTATATCTGAGTGGTTTTATTAGGCTTTTAAGACTAGATTATTTGGAAACTGAACCATACCCATCTCACACACTAACTGAGCCCCCTTTCTTCCCCTGCACTTGCACGCTCACAGGCCAGTGTTTTCCAGGACACCGGAAACTTTAGTGTTTTCCCTGGGCAGGGACACTGGACAGCTCGGGAGGAGGTTCGTCTTTTGGATGCCATTGAACAGTATGGGTATGGAAACTGGGCAGATATCGCACAGCATATTGAGACTCGAACACCAGAAGGTATTGATCTTTATTTCGCCAATAGGTTCTGCCTGTCAGGCTCAAGTTATAGGTATGATGCTTTGCTGTGGCTTCAAACAGTAGGTGTTTTTATATTATGTGAATCTCTGGCCTTACAAGAATCTAATTTGAATAATTGAGTCTGTTAAGATGATCAAAATAATGATTGGTTATATATTTACATTTTATTGCAAATATGTAGTCCAAACTTTTTTTAAAATTTTTTAATCTTAAAATATAATTTTTATGGCTTTACTTTGAATCAAATTGTGATAGCTATCTTTTTTCAATAACTAGATTAAATTTTTGCTTCATTTTTTTTAGTTATGAATTTGTAACATTTTTCTTCATTTGGTGGTGACTAAACATTATCCACTCTTCACCTCACCAACAGAGGCCAAACACAAGTACATCAGTAGTTATATCGAGGGAAGTGTTGGGCGTGTCACATGGAAAACAGCTTTGGAAGGTCGGAAGAACCTTCCCACAGAGAATACAACCATTGATGCAGGTCCTCTGTCCCCAACCCTTGGATCTTCCCTCCCTGGTCCACCTCTAACTCAAGAAGAAATGTCCATTCTTGGTTATATGACTAACAGAGATGATTTTGAGAGGGTAAGTAGGAGCCTGATTAAGCATTGATTTTGGAATTTGTGTAAGGGTGGTGATCTTGTGTTTCCTGTATCCTTGTGTTCCACTTTCCTTGTGTAAAATGGAGCCATTTATCTCATTTAAGTGTCCTTGCTTTTGATGTGTGATTTGGAAGGATGTTTCTCGTAGGTCATTGTCCATTGGTAACAGTTTACATTCAGTTAGAAAATTTAAAAAAATGAGGCCTGTCATGGGGTATGTGTTGGGATCATGGGAAATAAGGGTGGCAAACCGTGCAATCCTTGGTGACTCAAACAGTGCCTTGCTCTTCCCCATGGCAGGAATAAGTTTAGTCCTTCAGGTTGCATGATTGTTTCTGTCAACTTTTATACCCCTAATGCTTTGATGGCTTCAGGTCAGGTTTTTTTTTTCAGCTAAATTGGGCAAACTCGCAGGACACGGCGCCATTTGATTGGTTTGGGTGACTTTTTTTTGTGTTGCCTAATGAATTGGGTTGAATATTTTTCCATTGGCCATGCCCTGGTAGCAGTGTCCAGTTGACCTCTACAGGTGGGCGGAGCTCTTTGCTTTGAGCATCATGTTCTACATAGATGACATTGTCTTTTGCTCCATGCCTCATGTGCCTACCCAAGCTAAGGTAGTGTACTTTTGCCTCTGTCACAGGGTTCCAGACTTGATCCTAAATAGGGTTCGCCTAGATGTCGTAGACTATCATCATTCCCTTCATCTTATTTTTGACCATTGCCTCATCTGGGAATTGCACATTGGCAGCCTTATGGACTTGTACCCACACCATGGATATTCTTTACTGGTGTGCAGTTAGGCCCTGTTCGTTCTAATCTAAGCTACAGGCAAGTTTTATTTGTTTGAGTCTACTGCTGATGGAGGATTCAGTCTACTTCAGACTAGTACCTTCATCATGTTCCCCCATAGAGAGAGAGCCTCATTGTCAACCTGGCTGATATGTTATTCACACTACACTGTACATGATGTTCTTGTAAACTTGAGTTCATCGTCTCCTCCAGTTGCTAATGGCTCTCATGTTGTCTGCCTCCAATCTCAATGATGCATATCCCCAAAAGAGGTGCTACTCATGCCCTAAGCTTTTGGATTTCTTTGGGCACTTATTGTGTCAACTGTGTTTTGCCGTGTAAATAGATGGCTCTAATTCTGGAGGTGGAGTTGGCTTTTATGCTATCTCCCCCTGTTTGAAGCTGGCAGAGCTCTTCTGGGTTTTGCAACTGTCTTCACATATGAGCTTGTGGTAATCCACTGCTTGGTACAAGAAACTGTGCAGAGTATGGTTGGGTAATTCATATCAATCACAAAGTGCTCTTGAGAAATTGGAATCTCTACAGCCCCTAATTTGCAAGTCAAGATTGTATTCTGCTGCATTCCTAGACATGTAAAAGGGTTACAGGAAATGAGTGTGTTGGCCATGATGCTGTGTGCATGGACAGTGAGTTGGACTGGCATTTTGCTCTCCTGCATTCTAACTACATGGTAAGAATCAGGTCAGCCCTGGGAAACAGGAATTTAATGTTGGGTGCTATCGCACCCCAACTTTTCCTGTAGCCTTTACCCCCAAGGACTTGATAGTGTCATCATTTTGGTCGCCTCTGGATCAGACTTAGGCTCCCAGATGGTAAGTCACTTTATTGAATTTCCTTGTATGGTGGTGCTTCATGAGTGGTACCTTTCCCAGTACTGTAACAATTGTTTGCTGCATGCTTAAGCCCCTAAATGTGATCATACCTCCAACATCTGTGTTGGTAAGATATTTTATGCTAATTGTTGCCATTGTTTTTTGTAGTTTATCTTTATATTAACCCTTCCAGATCATTCGGCGCCGCCGGTGTATGGTGCTGTATACAACATTTTATTTAAATTTAAATTTTGCATTTATTGCATTTTTAAATGACGTATTGCTTACTCACCTAAATGCAATGTTTCCACTCGCCTGATAATTCCATTGCTTCACATTTTTCATCACTGATAGAAATATGTGTGTTACTATCACTACTATTATTTGATTCATTGTCACTGCATAGGTTTGAAGTCACTATCTTCATAATTATTGCTATCGCTTGAAGACATTGTCAAAATATACAACAAAATTAAAAGTTTATGCTATATATATTACGCAATCAATCTCAAGTAATTTGTAGCTCCCTAGGTTCTATTCATTTAATCACAGCAGCGCTCAAGAAGGATGCCAATGCATGTTGACTTCTCCATAGGTCTCCTAGGGAGGAGTTATTGAAAGAAGTTCTGAGATGTTTGAGGGAAGAGCTATACTATTCTTTATGCAATTAGGGTGTGACCATTTTTTCGCCTTGTCCAACTCCATAAATGAGGGGTGACAAAAAGTTAAGGCCTGCAATTTTAATTAACAAAATATATATTTTAATATAATTGTTCTGATTTTTAATGACCTTTTAGAAAGTTGTGACTTTAGTCGCAGGCGACTCTACATCTCAGGTCGGTCCATGTTTTGCTTCTTTTTTTTTAAATAACAATCTAGCCACTTCTATGTAACAATTCACCCAATGCTAAGGAAATTTATACCCTTATGTTCTTTTACATTACTTTCGAATGATACAATTGGCAGTCCTCCCATGTTAGCCCAGGAATTATAGTTTTAGCAATAATATCATAACTATTTGGCAGATTCTAACAAAATTTGAAAGCCTTATGTTGTTTTACATTCTCTTTTGAATGATATAATTGCCAAAGTCCTCCCCATAAGGGGCGCGGTGATTTGCCATCCTGGCTGCTGTGCTGACGGGACTCAGCACCCCGTTCGACCCGAGCTTAGCCTTTTCTCCTTTCAGACAGCCTGTATTTCTCCCCTATTTCGTCGCTTTTTATACAACCTCTCCCACAACTTTCTCTGGTCAGCCTCTAATTTCACAGGGTAGATGCTGACAACTCTTCTCAGCCAACCGTCCCGGATCGGGGCTGAGTGGGGAGGGGGACAATGTTCCATAACCCCTGATCTCTGGTCTGGGGTGGGTGGTTTTTAACAACCTGCTTCATCCCCACCCATACCTTCCTCACATCCCCTTTCCTTCTCACTTCACAATCTATTTTTTTAAGCCATGTCCAAGGTGGAGCCGCCATGCCGAGAGACTGCCATGCCACCAGGTGGGAAGGGGTGATCCTGAATGGCGGCAACTGGCTCTGCCAGGCCTGTACACACCCCTTACAAGGTGGGCTACTGCGAAGGGTGATGAGCTATTACATCACAATGATGTGAAAATTAAAAATCTACCCTCAATTTCCCCTTGTGCAGCGATGGAGCCGCTGTCCTGCAGCTCCACAGAAAAAAATGAATCCCTCCCCCCCTGTGCTTACGCAGGGGACCCTCCAAATTTCTCTAACTGGAGAGGAGACTTACTCCTCTCCTTCGCCTACGGGTGTAGGGGACTCCCCCTCACCCCCTTCTCTGGAGGTGCTTTTGGGCACCTCACTCTTTCCAGCAGCAGTCTCCCCCTTTTCTTTCCAAGGGGACTGCCAAGAAAGCCAGCAGACAGCCCATAGCCGACTGCTCCTCATTGATGCGGCTCGGTAGAGCAAACCCCCTTAGGGGGGAGAGGGAAGCCAGGCCCCTTCGGTCGCTTCCCTCAAAAGACCTGCTGGCAAGAATATTGAACCTTGACGGGGTCAAGGCCTGTGCCTCAACACAAGTGACTTGTGACAACACTGCCAACGGGACCTGTGATATCCTGGGGGAGGATGGCCAACTGGAGGCCCCCCCTGAGATAGACATGGTCCTTGAGGCAACCCAGCCTCAGATAGTAGGGCCTTCCATGGGGGGAAATCAGGGATCGGCGCCAAGCACCGAACCCGAATCCACCCCTATGCAAGGTCCTCTTCAAACAGCCGGGGTTTCCAAGGCAGTACAAGGAGGGGAGGGATCTCCTCCGACTGGTGGCCCTGCGACTGCCAGGACCTTCTCCATCTTGGAGAAGGAGCTGGCTGAGGCCGGTCCATCTGGCCTGGAGGTTCCTGTCGGCTGAGGGGAGAAGAGGGTTCATTCCCCGCCCTCGTCTCCTAAAAAGAAAAAAAATAGCAAAAATACTTGGGGGGGGGGGCTGTGAGGACGGATGGGTCTGCTGCCACTTCGGTAAGCGACCAGTCCAAGATCGGCACATCTGGGCCCCGGTGTGGTGGGTTTGGGAAAAAGTTTGATGATAATTGGGGGTACGAATGAAGCAGGTATGTTGGTGAGGTGAGGGCATAATTTTAGTGTTGACATTTAGGTAGTATATATTTTTTGTCTACAGCCACTTATGTTGCAAAGGGCACTGTTCTGAATTATTTGTATCCTATGTAGATTTGTTCTTTTGTATGGGTAGCACCCATGCTGGGAATACATAATTTAGATTCATTTGGTAAAAGTAACCTATAGTACCTTATGTTTAATGTTTCTGTGTGATGTCTGAAATTAGGGTTAGTGTTCTGAGGGTGTTTGATATTACCTTTGAGGTTAAGTTGCTTGTGTGCTGCCTAAAGGCGTGTGTGAATCTCAGAAGATACCCACTATTGTCTTATGGTTATAGAGGGTGACAGTTGAAATGGTGGGGTCATTTTGTTTTGAAGCTGTTATAGATACCTGTAGGCTTCTGTAGTCTGTGTGTGCTGAGCTAGATCGGAGATGTAATGGATCAGTCATCTGTATAGATGATTAGGTAGTTGTTATTTTAGGCATAAATTTGAATAGTAAATTTTTCTTTCAATTGTGCACATTGTTGGAAGATGGCTAGTCTGTTTGAGAGGAAATTTGTGCTAAATTATTTGCCTTCGTAGGAAACTGGGATAAGGTCAAATAAGTATTTGCAACCACACAAAAATTTTAATTTGAGAATTAAAAAACAAAACAAATTGTGGCTGGTATTTTCCTCAAATACAGTCATATACACTAATATAATTAAAATTATTAGTTTTAAAGGTAATTGAGAAAGAAATTACTGCCAGTAGCAATGTTATTTTGCCTTATTAATTAAAGTTGGCAACCTTATCTTGACTTCTTGTATACAGAGTCAATGGATAAATGTTTATACACATCCTAACTTGTTCCAACCTGTTATCTATGTTGAAATGTTAGTTGTTAAGCAACTAATAAACTGTGATCAGTTCCTGAAGCCAGTATTCACTCTTTTTACTTCTGAGGGTACCAAGTAAATATGATGTTTGGGTTGTAAATTTTCATTTTTATATATTTGTAAATAATGAATTTACTGCATGATGAATAAATACATCTGGTGCATTGACAATGACTTTGATAAGTAGCTACTATTTACTTCCCCCATAAGGGGCGCGGAGATTTGCCATCCTGGTCGCCGTGTTGACTGGATCCACGCCCCGTCCGGCCCCCGCTTAGCCTCTCTTCCTTCCTTCCTTCCTTCAGATAGCCTGTATTTCTCCCCTACCTCCTCGCTTTTCATACAACCTCTCCCACAACTTTGTCTGGTCAGCCTCTAATTTCACAGGGTAGATGCTGACCTTCTTCTCAAGCCAACCGTCCCGGATCGGGGCTGAGGGGGGAGGGGACAATGTTCCCTAACGCCTGAGCTCCGGTTTGGGATGTTTTTTTTTAACAACCTGCTTCATCCCCACCCATACCTTCCTCACATCCCTTTTCCTCTCCTCTTCACATTCTATCAATTTTACGCCACGTTCAAGGTGGAGCCGCCATGCCGATGGACTGCCAGGCCACCAGGCGGGAGGGGTGGTCCCAAATGGCGGCGCCTGGCTCTGCCGGGCCTGCAAGCACCTCTTGCAGTGCGGGCAACTGTGAGAGGTGGTGAGCTATTGCATCCTGTGTAAAAAAGAGGGTCACCATGCCCAATGATGAAGATAAAAAAACCCAACCCCCAAATCACCCTGTAACATCAACGGAGCCGCCCTCGGGCAGCTCCACCGAAAAAATGGAGTTCTTTCCCCCTGTGCTTGCGCAGGGGACCCTCCATATTTCTTTGACCGGAGAGGAGGTTTACTGCTCTACTACACCTACGGGAGAAGGGGACTCCCCCTCACCCCCTTCTCTGGAGGTGCTTTAGGCACCTCCCTATTCCCAGCGGCAGTCCCTCCTTTTCTTTCTAAGGGGACTGCCACGAAAGCCAGCAGGAAGCCCATTGCCGACCGCCCCTCGTGTAAGCGGCTCGGGTTGGCAAACCCCCTTAGGGGGGAGAGGGTCCCCAGGCCCCTTTGGTCGCTTCCCTCAAAAAACTTGCTGGCAAGAATCTTAAACCTTGCCGGGGTCAAGGCCTGTGCCTCCCCACAAAAGACTGGTGACCCTGCCAAGGGGACCTGCGATGTCCTGGGAGGGGATGGCCAACTGGAGGCCCCTCCTGTGATAGACATGGTCCTTGAGGAAACTCAGCCTCAGACGGTAGGGCCTTCCATGGGGGGGAATCCGGGCTCGGTGCCAAGCACTGAATCCGCCCCTATGCAAGGTCCTCCTCAAACGACTGGGGATTCTGAGGCAGTACAAGGAGAGGAGGGATCTCCTCTGACCGGTGCCCCTGCGACCACGAGGACCTCCATTTTGGAGAAGACCTGGCTGAGGCCGGTCCATCTGACCTAGGGGCTTCTACCGGCAGAGGCGAGAAGCGGGTTCATTCCCCGCCCTCCTCTCCAAAAAAGAAAAGGACGAAAAAGACTAAGAAGACTCGGGGCTCCTCTCCATCCGCAGGGGCTATGGGGACGGATGGGTCTGCTGCCACTTTGGCAAGCGACCAAGCCAAGACCGGCACATCCGGCCCCTCTGCCCCCCTGGTTGCGGAGCCCCTGCCTAAGACCAAAAGTGCACAGGGCGGAGCCTCGATGACATTGGGGCCCCTCATTCAGAGGATACCTGGCGTTTTCGAGCCCACTGGCTTCAAACGCTTCCTCGTTATTCGCTCCACTGATGGCACCATGTTGGCCAAGGGCAACATGATGCATCAGAGGAGAGGATTAGCTAGTGCAATTGACAGAGACCTGAAGATGACCCGTTTCTCCGAAGGGAGCCTTCTGGCGAATCCTGCCTAAGCGGCCAAGATAAGTGCTCTTCGGGCACTTCATGGCACCCCGGTGAGTGTGATGCCGCACTCTACCATGAACTTTGTGAAAGGAGTAGTTTATGCGAGGGAACTTGTTGACTACTCCATTGAGGACATCACCCTAGAGCTGGCCGACCATGGTGCAGTCAAGGTCGAACGTGTGATGAGAAAACAGGTAGGGGCCTCGAGACCCACCCCTACACTCTTTGTCACATTCGACTGTGACAAGCTCCCTGACTAGGTGCGTGCGGGTTGGTACCGCTACCGCGTGAAGGCATTCGTACCACCGCCGCGGCGGTGCTATTACTGTCACCGCTTCGGATATACGAATCGCTCATGTAGACGTGCAAAGTGGGGGCACCCGAAGTATGTGTAAATTGCTCCAAGGTCGCATACGATAAGTCCAAATCGTGTGTGGCTAAGTGTGTCAATTGCGGAGAGCCGCACCCCGCTTCTTCGAAGCAATGTGGTGCATATCTCCTTGAGAAAAAAATCTTGGCCGTTCAGGCCCAGGATCGACTCTCATTCCGCGAGGCTAAGGACTTGGTCCTGGCACGCCCGGCTCTGCCTGGGACGTCATATGCCTCAATAGTTAGAAAGGCACCCTCTGCTCCTGGCCCATCCAGGCCACCGAGCACGGTTGTTTCCGCGCACATTCGGAGCCCTTCTGTGGGCTCTACCCAACCTGGGCGCTCCCCTGGTAAAGCTAGCGGCAAAAAGGGTTCATACCCAGCCCCGGCTAAAACCAGGGCTCTCGCCTCTTCCCCCAGCGTGACCGTTTCCCGTAAGGCGAAACGGCCACGTGCCTCCACCGAGTCGTTCGACTCACAGGAGGCAACACCCCTGAAGATGGTCGCTAGGCCATCTTCGGGGGTTCCTAAAGCTGTCCCCCGAAAGGAGGACAGCAACAAAGGAGCTTCGGCTCCTTCGCCCACCTCCCGACGTGGAGCGAGTGGATCAGAGACGGTGGTTCCTCGAAAAGAGGCACCCCGCCTCCGAAGCCGCAACGCCCCTCTAAGGTTTCGAGGCGGAGCGAGGAAAAGACTCGCATGGCGAGCCCAATCTCCCCCAATAAGTCCTCGAAAGCGACAGCGCCTTTGTCCCGCCATTCCCGTGAGGGTCTTGAGTTCGAGGAGGGCCCTCGCGTCTCCTCCGAGCTAGGCCTGGAGGGCATATTCCTTCAATGGAATTGCCGTGGACTCCGAGCCAACTGGGAGGAGCTGCGGAGGCTCGTCTCGTCCCGTTCCCCGTTAGCTATCTTTCTGCAGGAGACCATGCTTGGCGCGTGCCCCCTGCCTGCCCTCCCGGGGTTTAAGGGTCTTGCGACCCCACCACCGCGGGATGGCCGGGCCTGGGGATGCGCGGTTTACACCCGGCATGATGTCTCCGTTCTTCCTTTCTCTTTAGATACTTCCTTTCAGGCAGTGGCTGTGCAGCTGCACCTGGATAGGAGGTATACTCTGGTTTCTGCGTACATCCACCATCAGCTGACTTCGACGCGGGGTACTTCCACCGCGTCGTAGCACGGTTGCCGAGGCCCTATCTCTTGCTTGGAGATCTGAACGGCAGGCATCCTCTCTGGGGAGATTACTCCATAAATCCCAGAGGACCAGTCCTTGCCGATCTGATCGAAGAGCTTGAGATGGATGTCCTAAACGTGGATGAGTTTACGCATCACTGTCCGAGAACCGCTTCATTTTCTTGCCTTGACCTCTCTTTGTGCTCTTCGGATGCACAGCCTGATTTTGATTGGGGGGTGGTCGATGACCTCCATGGTAGGGATCACTTTCCCATTCAAATATCATTTTCAGGGGAACTGCCGCTGAGAGACCACCTCGGTGGTGCTTAGCGCGGGCGCGGTGGCCTGCATTTCAGGAAATGACTAAATTCTCTATCAGTCGAGGAGTTTAGGTCGGTAGATGAGGCCGTTGAGTTCTCCTCCGGCAACCTCATCGCCGTGGGCCT
This sequence comes from Ceratothoa steindachneri, assembly GCA_963969495.1. Lineage (NCBI taxonomy): Eukaryota > Metazoa > Arthropoda > Malacostraca > Isopoda > Cymothoidae > Ceratothoa > Ceratothoa steindachneri. Next base: position 22,985,454 of record OZ018339.1, read on the forward strand.
GACTACTATTCCCATAACGTCTGGCCGTTTTGCACGCCGACCACTCCCATGGTGGTTGGCCAGAGTGTGAGACCGCCCTGAAACAGAAGCGTTATGCCTACATGCGCTATAAGCGCCACCTGAACGATTTCACTCGCTGAATTTCGTCGGGCTAGGGCTAGGTTCCGGAATATTTCGAAGGACCCCCCTCCCGTTCTCCAGGAGAATGGGACAGCAATCTCGGACCCCGCGTGCGTGGCGGAATCCTTAGCGACCGCTTTTTCCGCATTCTCTAGCCGTGATGCTGCTCCGCCAGCATTCAATGCACGTCGTGATGTCGCGGAAGGCCGCCGGCTCGACTTTACCTCCAGAGGCGGAGAACCCTTTAACGACAAGTTTACTGTGAGTGAGTTGCGTTCCGCTCTCGCTTCGTGCGCGGACACCGCCCTTGGTCCGGACGATGTCCCGTACGCCATGCTTCGACACCTGGGTGAGCGAGGCATGGCTTTTCTGTTAGATTTGTTCAACAGGATCTGGGTGGAAGGTCTTCTCCCAGACTCCTGGCAAATCGCTACTGTGCTCGCCTTTCGCAAACAGGGGAGAGATCACTCTACTCCGACCGGTTTGCGCCCAATCTCTCTAACCTCTTGCGTGTGCAAGTTAATGGAGAAATTGGTAAATGTTAGATTAGCCTTTTTCCTGGACAGCGGACGCCATCTGTCTTCTGCACAGTGCGGCTTCCGCAAGTTCCACTCCACGTCGGATGCTCTGCTCCGACTGGAAAATGCCGTCTGCGAGGCTTTCCTTCGTAGACAGCACTACGCCACGGTGTTTTTCGATCTGGAGAAGGCCTATGATACCGCATGGCGATACGGTATCATGGAGACTCTCGACACGATGGGGGCGAGGCGACGCCTCCCAATGTTTATATCTGAATTTTTGCGAGATCGTCGATTCCGCGTACGGGTGGGGGGAGCCCTCTCCGGCCCAAAGGAGCAGGAAGAGGGTGTCCCGCAGGGAAGTGTCCTCAGTGTCACGTGCGGCTTCCGCAAGTTCCACTCCACGTCGGATGCTCTGCTCCGACTGGAAAATGCCGTCTGCGAGGCTTTCCTTCGTAGACAGCACTACGCCACGGTGTTTTTCGATCTGGAGAAGGCCTATGATACCGCATGGCGATACGGTATCATGGAGACTCTCGACACGATGGGGGCGAGGCGACGCCTCCCAATGTTTATATCTGAATTTTTGCGAGATCGTCGATTCCGCGTACGGGTGGGGGGAGCCCTCTCCGGCCCAAAGGAGCAGGAAGAGGGTGTCCCGCAGGGAAGTGTCCTCAGTGTCACACTCTTTGCCCTAAGCATCAACGGCATCACCTCGGTGCTGCCGGAAGATGTTCTCGCTACCCTCTACGTGGACGACCTTTCGATCTCTTTTGGCGCGGCCCAGATGCCAATTGTGGAGCGTCGACTCCAACAGGCATTGAACCGCGTCTCTCGCTATGCCGAAGCGCACAGGTTTCGGTTTTCTTTGGCCAAGACTAAGGTGGTGCACTTCTGCCGCCATCCACGGCTTCACACCGACCCAGATTTGTTTCTTAATGGGGTGCGCCTGGATGTGGTTGAGTCGCACCGTTTCCTTGGTCTTGTATTCGACCGACGCCTCACCTGGGAGGCTCATATTCGCAGCCTTAGGGTCTCTTGTACCCGCGCCATGGACATTCTGCGTTCCGTGACGTTCAGCGCTTGGGGCGCTGATAGGGCTACTGCCCTACTTTTTTATCGATCCTTTGTTCGTTCGAAGCTCGACTACGGATGCGAGTTTTATGCATCCGCAGCCGAGCGTTTATTGCGGAAGGTGGATTCGATCCACCACACCGGCCTTGCCCTTGCGACCGGTGCCTTCCGCGCTTTTCCCATTGAGAGCCTGTTGGTCGATGCTGGGGCATATGCCACTCGCTCTGCGCCGCGTGCAGTGCATCACTCGCCTGTACGCGCGAGCCCGGCGCCTCCCTCAGTCGCCAACAGCTCTCACTGCATCCGCAGCTGATCTCGACGGTGCCTATGCCGCCGAGAGACGCCAGTCATCCCCTAAGCCCTTTAGGTTTAGGGCCAGGAAACTCCTTCGAGAGGTAGATATAGCTCTCGGGCCGGTGGCGCCCCTGGTTCTGCCCAGGACGCCACCCCGGAGGGTACCACATTTGGCTATTTGTCGCCACGCCTCTGCTCCCAAAGCTTGTACGGTGCCGGGAGTATTGCGTTCGACCTTTTTGGAGCACATATCGTGTCACGCTGGAACCGTGCCAGTGTATACGGATGGCTCCAAGGACCAAGAGGGGGTCGGATTCCACTCCGTATCCCCTCTGTTTGAAGTCAGCGGGCCCCCCTTTTTGGGGTGTTTCTTTTTTCTCTAATTTTATTTTAAAGTAGCCTAGAACTAGGCCAGTTTTAATACGGCGACTAATGCCTAAGTAGGCAGTCGCCAGATGAGCTCTTAAAAAAAAAAAAAATGAAGTCAGCGGGGCTCTACCAGGCGCTGCGTCTGTCTTCACGGCTGAGCTGGTGGCAATACACCACTCGGTGCGTGAGATTACGCAACGTGCCCGGTTCGGAGACCGGATTGTGATCTATAGCGACTCACAAAGCGCCCTGAGTGCTCTGGGGGCATTGGAATCTCCGCATCCCCTGGTTCGCGATATCCGTGACCCGACAGTTTTGGCGAGCTGGGCAGATGTCGAGATTATCTTCTGCTGGGTTCCTGGACATGTCGGAATTGCGGGGAATGAGCGTGCCAAAGAGTCCGCGAGGACTGCGACCGGACCAGCGTTTCGCTCTTCCTCACACCGACTACATGGCAGGAATGGGGGTGATCTTCGCGCACGTTACCTGTCCCCGTACCGGGATGGGCGGGGTCGCTACCGCCTGTCCTTTGTACTCGGGACGAGTGCGTGCACATTGACTGGTGAACTTGTTGACTATTTGGGGGAGGCCGGCCTTCTCCCTTTCATTTAACTAGGTTTAGTTTTTGTTATTGTTTTGTTATTGTTGTTTCCTGTTCAAATTTTTTAAAGTAGCCTAGAAACAGGCTTTTTGTTTACGGTGTCTTTTGCCAAAGTGGGCAGTCGTCAGATAGCCCCTTAAAAAAAAATAAAAATACAAATACCATTTACTTCCTTCCCTCTCACAGGCATCAATTCAGCTGAAGCTAGGATGTGGCAAAGTCAGCAGCCCCTCCCCTCCTAATTATTTATATAATTATTTAAATACCCTTAACTGCCTTCATTTAATACCTGCCTGTACATATACCACATTTTGTTATGAAGTGTTTAAGACCCCTTGAGCTTTTTCATATGTATTCTCATTCACTGTCACGCTACTTTGAACACTAGGCCTTGGGCCTGCACCTACTCAAGTTATTTTGTTTTTAATTGAGAAATTTTGTTTCCACACCATGGATAGTGAGCGGCAGGGAGATAAATAGCTTACCTATCAACCATCAATTCTATAAAAAAAATAATGCAAGTGCAACACTAATATCACATGATCATCCAGTTAAATTCCAAATGCAACAAAATAGGGGTGTGGGCGGAGACAGTGATTTGACATTTATTTACCTCTAGATGAACTTGTCATAAAGGCTTCACTGGAAACTGGAATGGTGTAATTAGTCCATCAGTGGAAAATGCTGAGGCCTCAAACCAGCAAAGTCATTAACAAGTTTCATTGGGGTCCAGTGATTTGACAACAGTAGGTTCCACAGCCATTAACATGTTGTCACCCATAGTTGCCTTCGGGTATGTTTTAATTCTCTTTAAAACTGAGAAAAATCTCTCGTTTAATGCAGTTGAAACTGGTATTGTTGCAGCAATCTGAAATAATTTAATCACCTGAAAATGCCACAGACATGGCATTGAGTTTTGTGAGAGCTAAAATTATGTTTTTCTCCTCCACATCATTCAACTCAAGTTCAAGGAAAACATTTGCCATTGGGCACTGGGATGCAAGAAAGGAAATGTCAATCAGGTGGGCAAACTGTTCCATTCTGGTCATATCCATGAAATGGGGAAGACAAAGGGTCAAATGCCTTGATAGCATCGAGTAGTTCATCCTTGTCTGTAAATCACCTGCTTAACTCTGAAATAAAATGATCCAATAATTTTTAGTGTAATAATGGCCATTTAAAGAAAGCAGTGTTTGGTGGTTTTAGGCAATTTAATATATCTGAAGAGATTCTGGTTACACTTTCAAATTCAAAATCAATCATTCTTGCATTTTGTGTTTGGAATAAGAGTGACAAGATTGAAAATGAATTCAGGGCTTAAAATAAGTCCGCTGACTGGCATTTCAGACCCTCTGGAATTTTTGGAAATGATTTTAGTATGAAGACAAATTTGGACATGAGCAAACAGGCCTGGCCTCGAGCATTATCTGAAGCAAGCAGGACTGCAACATCATTGGTATCCCCCATTGACTCATTGGGAGATTTATTTAATAAGGAACAGATACACTCACATGATCGTTATACAGAGGGTTTCATATTCTGATTGTGCAAAATAATTTGCATGGCAGGAATACGGGCAGCTTGGCAAAGAAGATGGGAGACAGTTGAGGGGAACCTAAAGTTTCATGCCATTGCACCGCAACTGTTCCCATGGACCTACTCCCCAATGCCGCGACGGCTTCTAGTCGCTTTCTGTCATCTCTGAATTGGACACACTCGCTGGATGCACCACCATTTGATGGAGCGCTCGCCTGTGCCATATTGTGATTACTGCATTGTACCCCAGACTGTTTGGCACATTCTTGTTGAATGTTCCAGTCTGGGTGATCTTCGCACACGCTATCTGTCCCAGTACCCGGATGAGCGGGGGCGCTACTGCTTGTCCCATCTCAGGATGACTTCGTGCACACTGACTTGTGGGCTTTGACTTTTAGGTGGACTCCCTGACTTTATTTAACTTTTTTTTTAAGTTGCATGTTCTTGCGCCTGAGGTGGCAGCCCCCCTCCCCCCTGCTGGAGTGTGCTATCTGCTTGTTGCCCTTTTCCTTTTTTTGATGTTTTTTTTCTGCATAGTTATTTTAATGTAGCCTAGTACCAGGCTGTCGTGAGTACGGCGACTTATGCCCTAGTAGGCAGTCGCCAGATGGGCTCCTAAATTTTTTTTTACAAAATCTGTGCAAAATAAGGGTAGGAAATATACCTGATGTAATCTAGCCAGAAATATGTACAACTATCGTCCCCTTGCGGAGATTAGCATAAACAGGGTATGGATACTGTAGTATATTATTTTTTATTTTAAAAAGAGAAGGGAGGTGCAAAATAATACTACAGATTATAAAGGGCGGTAGAGAAAGTGGTGAGCTAAGGGAAAATGTGATTTGGGCACTAATGATGTTAGTCACATTTTAGATGGGCAGAGAAATTTCATACATTTATTTTATAAAGGTACATTTTCCCCTGGGACCTAAGGTATGGCGGTTGCCACACCCAATTGACGCCACTGTTCCCTCTGCCTCCCTTTTTATAAGAAATATTTTTCCTACTATACTTGTGTGAAGTAACAGCATCTATAATGAGTTCACCCACCTGTATTCTTACACACCTCATTCACTCCAGAAGTTTGAATGTTTTGATTTATTCCAGGTAAGAGCAGAATTTCTGAATGTGGGTTGCACCCTTCTCTTTTGGAGGAGTAATATAATACCCTTTGAGCATTGTAGATTAATCAAATGTTCCTTCTCCACAGGAATGGGACAATGATGCAGAGGTCACAATTGCGCCACTTTTTATTCATCCTGTTGATGATGATGAAATAGATATGGCACTCAAATTAGCACAGGTTAGTGACTGATTTGCTCTATAAATTTAATCCAGCCAGTAAAGTTGTACCTTGGATATTCTTAGTATTTATCCTACACCCCTTCCCCGTAAGGGGCGCGGCGATTTGCCATCCTGGCAGCCGTGCTGACAGGATCCAGCGCTCCGTCCGGTCCCAGCTTAGCCTCTCTTCCTTCCTTCAGATAGCCTGCATTTCTTCTCAGCCAACCATCCCGGATCGGGGCTGAGGAGGGAGGGGACAATGTTCCCTAACCTCTGAGCTCCGGTCTGGGGTGGCTGGTTTTTAACAACCTGCTTGATCCCCACCCATACCTTCCTCGGCGCCTGGCTCTGCCAGGCCTATAAGCACCTCTTGCAGTGCGGGCAACTGCAAGAGGTGATGAGCTATTGCATCCCGTGGCACAAATATGGTCACCATGCCCATGGATGAATTTTCATAAAACAAACCCCTTTAACTCCCCCTGAAACAGCGACGGAGTGTCCCTTGGGACGCTCCAGCAAAAAAAATGGAGGTCCTCCCCCCCTGTGCTTGCGCAGGGGACCCTCCATATTTCTCTAACCGAAGAGCTCCTCATACGGGTGCAGGAGATGCTTTCAGGCACCTCACTTTTTCCAGTGGCAGTCCCCTCTTTTCTTTCCAAGGGGACTGCCAAGAAAGCCAGCCGCTCCGCATCGAAGCGGCTCGGTAGGACAAACCCCCTTAGGGGGGAGAGGAAAGCCAGGCCCCTTCGGTTGCTTCCCTCAAAAGACCTGCTGGCAAGAATCATAAACCTTGCCAGGGTCAAGGCATGTGCCTCCCCACAAAAGACTGGTGACGCTGCCAAGGATACCTGCGATGTCCTGGGAGGGGATGGCCAACTGGAGGCCCCTCCTGTGATAGACATGGTCCTTGACGAAACCCAGCCTCAGACGGTAGGGCCTTTCATGGGGGAGAATCCGGGCTCTGCGCCAAACACCGAATCCGCCCCTATGCAAGGTCTTCCTCAAACGGCTGGGGCCTCAGAGGCAGTGCAAGGAGAGGAGGGATCTCCTCTGACCAGTGCCCCGGCGACCACCAGGATCTTTTCTATTTCGGAGAAGGACCTGGCTGAGGCCGGTCCATCTGGCATGGGGGCTTCTGTCGTCGGAGGTGAGAAGTGGGTTCATTCCCCGCCCTCCTCTCGTAAAAAGAAGAAAAAGACAAGAAAGACTAAAAAGACTCGGGGCTCCTCTCCATCCGATGGGGCTACAGAGACGGATGGGTCTGCTGCCACTTTGGCAAGCAACCAAGCCAAGATTGGCACATCCGGCCCCTCTGCCCCCCTGGGTGCGCAGAGCCCCTGACTATGACAAAGACGAAAAGTGCACAGGGCGGAGCCTCGATGACACCAGGGCCCCTGATTCAGAGGTTACCTGGCGTTTTCGAGCCCACTGGCTTCAAACGCTTCCTCGTTATTCGCTCCACTGATGGCACCATGTTCGCTAAGGGCAACATGATGCATCAGAGGAGAGGATTAGCTAGTGCAATTGGTAGAGAGCCGAAGGTGACCCGTTTCTCGGACGGGAGCCTTCTGGGGAATGCGGCGAATACCGCCGAGGCGGCCAAGATAAGTGCTCTTCGGACACTTCTTCTGCTGGGTTCCTGGACATGTCGGAATTGCGGGGAATGAGCGTGCCAAAGAGTCCGCGAGGACTGCGACCGGACCAGCGTTTCGCTCTTCCTCACACCGACTACATGGCAGGAATGCGGGCAGCTCTTCGGACTGCTTGGCAAAGAAGATGGGAGACGGTCGAAGGGAACTTAAAGTTGCGTGCTATTGCGCCGCGACTGTTCCCATGGACCTATCCCCCAATGCCGCGGCGGCTTCAGGTTGCTTTCTGTCGTCTTCGAATAGGACACACTCGTGTGACGCATCGCTACTTGATGGAGCGCTCGCATGCGCCCTATTGCAACGACTGCGTCGTCCCCCAGACTGTTCGGCATATTCTTGTCGAATGTCCCAGTCTGGGTGATCTTCGCCCACGATACCTGTCTCGGTACCGGGATGGGCGGGGTCGCTACCGCCTGTCCCTTGTACTCGGGACGAGTGCGTGCACCATGACTGGTGGACTTTTGACTTTTTGGGGGAGGCCGGCCTTCTCCCTTTCATTTAACCCGGTTTTATTGTTGTTGTTGTTTTTGTTATAGTTTTTGTTATTTCTTTTTATTGTTGTTTCCTGTTGAATTATTTTGAAGTAGCCTAGAACTAGGCTGTTTGTTTACGGCAACTTATGCCTAAGTCGGCAGTCGCCAGATAGCCCCTTAATCAAAAAAAAAAAAATGGTGTTTGGTGCATTAATGCTCTGTTCCTGGCGGGTCTCCACCTGATGCTAGAGCATGCCTTCTTTTCCCTTTTGCCATTTTGTTTTGTTATTTTTGCAGGGGTGTTACCCATTGTTTTAGTTTGTTTTAACACTTGCCTAGTAATAAGCTGATTTTATTGCATCCCTTGTGGCTGTTGTCAAATGAGCCCAATAAAAAAAAACACCCACTGAATAATGCTATTCATACTTAGATCAGAATTATTATATTACTGACTTATACAGTTGTAACCATGGTGGTTGTATCCTTAATTTTCTATGTCTAATATTTTTAAGTAGATGATTATTCCTTTCTCACACAATATTTTATATTACCTATGATCAAAGTTCCATAGTTCATGAACACAGTATAAAGACAATAGATTATTTTATATATCAATATTTTACAAATTGAAGAATCAATGAGAATAATTAATTTGACCCTGCATGTGCTGTTTGAAAATACCCATACCAATCTTGTCCTGTGTCATAAAGCTAACTAACTTCGGATAGAGGTTCACTGTTTCAGGAACAACAAACACTGCATTCTGCCCAAAGGTATTTGTAGGTGGGCAGATGGTATAGTTAATCCAAGAGTTGATAGGAACCAAAGACTTGTGTGAGAGATAGTGATCATTGAGAAAAATTTGCTGCCTCTATGAATTTTCTGTGGATCTCTCTCCCATCATGATGGCAGCAGAGAAGCAAACTTGATTAAAGATCTCTAAGAAATGATGCTGGTTTCCCTTAATCTTTTCAGTGAATATTTCTGCTTTAGTTCCTTTCACTATAGGTATTGCCATCTTGTGCTGACCTTTATGTCTATTTCATGCAGGTGGAGATCCTCCTGGATAAAGGCAGGTTGGCGAACCACTACTATTACAACTACTCTTCCTTTTCACTTACTTGATATTTTAGGTTGATATGTACATTCGGAGACTTCGGGAAAGAGCCAGAAGGAAAAGAGTTGTGCGGGATTTTCACTTGGCTCAGCATTTCTTCAAGAAGGAAAAGGAGAAAACTTCCCAAAATTCGCTCAAGAAGAAACAGAAGGATGAGAAGTAAGAATTAGTGGTTAATATTTAGTTGTTCTTATTTTTTAGTTAGTCAAAACAAAAGGACCAGGGACTTGTGAGGAAGGCTCTCTATATCCTACAATACGGATCTGCATGTCTCAATGCCACTGAAAATATACCCACCTCCTTATGCCCTATTAAATACAAAGCCAACCATCATTGCCATATTGCCCACTCATAGTTATGGGGTCATCATCCTCATCCACGGTCCTTCTTGGGCTGGTTGTAAAGAGGCTCACACCATCTCGACTGTGAAGGGTGGGGGTTAGCTGAGGCTTGCCAGTGACTAAGAGGACTTATTTTGCCCTTCTCTACATCCCCCTTTTATCATCTCCTCTGCTTTTCTTTCCCCCTTCACACTGGTGATTATAGCAGTTTGCAGTAGCCTTATCCTCTCACCAGGGATGTCACTTATCAGGCTGCACCTTGTAGTGATGGCTGGTGCAAGTGGATTGACAAATTGGTAAATGTTAGGTTAGCCTTCTACCCAAACAGAGGCTGCCCCGATGGAGGTTGGTTCACTGGCTCCAAAGACGACATTGCTCACTCTACTGATTGAAGCATGTTGTCCTCACATTTGCTGTTAGCTATATTTCTTTAAGAGACGATGTTAAGCATGGGCACCCTTCTGGGGTATAAGGGCTTTGCGTTACCACCATCACCAAGAGATGGGGCTCGGGCAGCAGGATGCGCGATCTACACCCTGTATGATATCTCTGTTCTATTTACTATAAATGCCTCCTTTCAGACAGTGGCAGTGCAGCAACATCTGGATAAGAGGTATACTATTATTTCTGGGTACATTACCCGTTCAGCTGGCTTCGATGCGCGGGACTTCCGCCACATTGTGGCATGGTTGCCGAGACATTTTCTCCATGACCTACAAGGTAGTGACCACTTTCCCATTCAAAAATCATTTTCTGGGCTGCTGCCGCCTTAAAAAAAAACGCTCTGTGATGTGCTTGGAGCTGGTGTGGTGATCCGCATTTCATGAAAGGACTTTCGCTTCTAGTTCACGAGTTTAGGTCCAGGGATGAGGCCTTTGAATTCTCCAGCAACCTCATCGCCGAGGGCCTAACTACTATTCCTAGAACGTCTGGTCGTTTGGCACGCCGTCCTCTTCCATAGTGGTCAGTGGAGGGTGAAACTGCCTTCAGCTAGAAGCAATATGGCTATAAGCGCTGCCTGAACAATTTCACCGTTGGTGAATTTCATCGACCTTGGGCTAGGTTCCATATCTTTCGAAGCACGCCCGCCGCTCTTCCTAGCGGGCATGCGTATCTCACTTAATGGGAAGGCCCCTCTAGCATATCTTCATTTAACGGCAAGACCCCTCTAGCAGAAGTTTGGAAGCAAGTCAAAGGGGTTTGGAGAAAGTTCTCACAGGACCTCCCATTCTCCTTGAGAATGGGACCACAATCTCGGGTCCTGCCTCCGTGGCAGACTTTTTCTCGACCGCTTTCTTCACATTCTCTAGCTGCATTCAATGCATGTTGTGATGTCGCTGAAGGCTGCTACTCTCGCTTCATGCGCGGACACTGCCCCTGATCCGGACGATGTCTCGTAGGCCATGCTGCATGACCTAGGTGTGCGAGGCATGGCATTTTTGCTAGATTTGTTCAACAGGATTTTAACAAGGTATCCTCTCAGACTACTGGCCCAGGGCTAGGAAGAGATCCCTTTACCCCTTCCGTTTTCTGCCCAATTTCTCTTAACTCCTGTGTGTGCAATTTGATTGAGAAATTAGTAAATGTTAGGTTAGCCTTCAACCTAGAAAGAGGATGCCATTTTTCTTCTGCACAGTGCTGCTTCCATAAGTTCCACTCCACATCGGATGATCTGCTCCGATGAAAATTCTATCTGCGAGACCATCCTTTGTAGAGAGCACTACCCCATGGTCTTTTGCGATCTAGAGATGGTCTATGATATCACATGGTGATACTATATTATGGAGATGCTCTACACCATGTGGGGGAGGGGACGCCTCCCAATTTTCATATTTGTAAAATCATCCATTACACGTACCGATGGGGGAGCACTCTACTCGCCTCACGCCTTGAGGCAAGAAGGCGTCGTCTCACAGGGAAGTTTTCTTAGTGTCACGCTCTTTACCCTGAGCATCAATGGTATTATGACCTCGGTACTGCTGGAAGATATTTTCTCACCGCTTTACATGGGTGACCTTTCGATCTCATTTGTTATGGCTCTGATGCCAACTCTGGAGCGTCGACTCAAACAGGCATTGAACCGCATTTCTCGCTATGCTGAAGCACTCACATTTCAGTTTTCCTTTGCGAAGACTAAGGTAGTGCATTTCTGCTGCCATCCATGGCTCCACCCTTACCTGGGCTTGTTCTTAAATGGGGTTCGACTGTAAGTGGTGGATACAAACTGTTTTCGACCGATACCGAACCTGGTAGGTAAATATTCGCGGCTGTGCCCGTGAGCATGGACATTCTTCGTTCCGTAACGTCGGGCTACTGCTCTACTTCTCTAGCGATACTTTGTTCATTCAAAGCTTGACTACGGAAGGTAGTTTTACGTATCCGCATCTGAATGTGTATTGCGGAAGGTGGACTCATTGCACTACACAGATATCTGTCTGGTGACTGCCACCTTCTGCATATCCACCATTGAGCGCCAACTTGTCTATGCTGGAGAGATGCCACTTGCTCTGCACCCTACATAGTGTATTATGCGCCTGTACTTGCAAGTCCTGCGCCTTCCTGAATCGCCAACAGCTCTCACTGCATCCGCACCAATCTCGACTGTGCCTGGGCCGCTGAGAGACGCCAGTCATACTGAGTTTATTCGCTTCACTTTAGGCCCTCTGGTGGACCTACCCCCCAATGCTGTGACGCCTTCAGGTCGCTTTTTGTCGTCTTCGAATTGCCACATTCGCGGGACCTACCTCCATTTGATGCAGCGCTCGCCCGTACCTTAATACCACGACTGCATTGTCCCCTGGTCATTCCGGCACATTTTATGTTGAATGTCCCATTCTGCGGTGGGGGTCTTTGCGCACTTTACCTGTCCCCGTACTGTGATGAGCATGGTCACTACCACTTGTCCCTTGTACTCAGCACGAGTTTGTGCACACTGCCGTGTGGTTTCCTTGACTTTTTGGGTGAGACTGTCCTCCATTTATTTTACTCTTGGTATTGGGTGCGTGCTGGGATACCTGGTAAGGCGTGCCTTCACCAATGTCTGTGCATGCTTCGCGCTTTCTTCCTCTTTCGTCTCTTGTTTGTGTATTAGCTTTGTGTTTTTTTTATAATGTATCCTATGATTTGGCTAAAGTTTGAATCTCCAGTGACTGTCTGTGTCACACGCCAGATAGACGTGTAGCAGGAGCATTATATCCCTGCTACAGCAACCACCCTCTGGCAGAGGATGGGAGATGTAGGAAGAAATAAAAAGATAGTGGGAGATTTAAAAGAGGCATAAAAGGTGACCAGAGAGACCAGCATTTTCTCGTCCTGCTGGGTTCGTCAAAGCTTGTCGCTCATCCAGGTACCAGATGTAAGTCTACATACTGTACCCATTTGCTGTGCTGCTGGACCCGAGTCAGGGGCAACTTAAGCAAAGCAAGTTCCTAACACAGCTCTTCTAACTTACAGGGAAATATTGTATGAAAAGCTCCGCCCCATCAGTCAGTTCCAGACTGCCTTTGAACATCAAAACCTCATCACTTCGTTGTCCAGAGAGAAAGAACTCAAAACTAGGATCAAAGAACTTCTTAGGTAAGAAGTGTTTTGTAATAAAAGATTTTGCTTAGCATGAGCTATGCTTATGCACATTTTGATCTCATCCTTTGTTGTGTTGTCTATGGCATTACTGGAGTGGAGATGGGTTACTAGTGTTGTAGCGGGCCGAAAATCTAAACTCTAACCCCTATCAATCCAACCCGCTTCCTACACTAATTCGTATGTGAGAAATCGAGGGAGAAATGAAACTTATTGTATGTACAGTCCTTTACTTACAAAAAATATGGGGTAAATATGCACACAAAAATATAGATAGCTAATTTTCCTATATACACAATTAATATTATTTGATGAATACAAATCAAAATTTATACAAAACCAACAACATTCAATTAGACTATATATACTAAAGGAAGATACGCTAAGTCAAACACATATATCTGCCAGGGCAATATCAACCAACCGATAACACAGTAGAGAAGAAGTCAATAACAGGAGCCCTAAAGCAACCAAGAGGACCAAAAAAAAAGAAGAAAGGGCTCACGTGTTACCCAGGTGGGTATTGGCGTCTCAAGCGTTTTACAAAAAAAGATTGGCGCCTCGAAACTCTTACAATATTGTAATCTGGTCACGTCTTGAAGCTATCAAAGAAAAAGCCCTCCCTTCAAATGGGACAACACCAGCCACTCTACAAAAGGAATATTTTGGAATTTAATGGAGTGGCCTTTTGAAAAAATAATAATTAACAATTTGCTGAGGAAGAGAAAAAAAACATTTTATACAAAAATTAAACCCGAATTTTATATTACTGTATATATATATATATATAACAAAATAAAAAGAAACCATTCCCATTCACGCACACATTCTTACAGAAAGAGAGAGAGGGTATTGTGAAAAGGGGTGGGAGAATGGCCCTTCACATACACACATTCGCTCCACCACAGTATTACCTCGAAGATAAGAGATTCAAGTTCATTATGATACCCGAGTATATATTGCAGGTACTTTAGAGCTAGGTCATTCTTATAGCCATAATTTCTATTGTATATTATTACCTTTATTAGTATTGCTCTTATATATGCTAATTATTGCAGTATTATTGACTTATGTCATCCGCTCCTTATCATTCGTTGGCCACATCCCTTGACTGCATTATTAAATTTGCATAAAAATAAGAATGGCAATCCCGAGTCGCCCCGCAGCCAATTCTCTTGTGGGGGAGGGTGCAAGTTTTGTTTCTTGACATCAACCAGCAAGGAAAGAACCATTTGTACACCACAGGCCTGTTCTCCCGTTCCACGTGAGGGCGTTTAAATAGAGATGGCCTTCGGCAATTCCACGAAGAACACATGTATGTGTTTTGTGTGTGAAGATAGAGGAAGAGACAGTTGTGTTGCGATTGGGTATGTGCGTGAAGAGTTATATGGAGCTCCTTTACCTAACGGGAAAGCCATGTGGCCTGTTCCCTCTATGTGCTGAAGTTTTGTGGCCTCTCTTGCTTGAATTGAATCGAGGTGTTGGTAGTCCAACATTTAATCTACTAGGTTAACTTTAAAGGTTTTATGGCCGAATGGTTTTGGTCTGTCAATGGTAATGAAACTATTTTGCTTCAAGGTTATTAATTATTTGTCCAAAATGAATACGTTTCACTCTTCCCCTTTTCCCTTAGGTACAGACGCAATGGTATCCAGCATGTGGAGGAATGCAGTGAATTTGAGGTGGCGCGGGCACGCAGGGACAAGAAGAAGGAGAATAAAAAGAGGGTACGGCTTGTTGTTTGGGTTGAATGGACCACTCAATCTGGATTGGATGTTTCTTAATTAAAGCGATATGTTACTGGTGTAAAATTGGAAGTGATCCGAGTGTTGGCTCTTAAATAACTTTTATTTAATTGGGTTGTGAAGTTCTTAGTCTTTGGATATAGAGAAGTGATGTGGTATAGTTTGTATTTTTTCCTTCTCATCATTTTGTCTGACTTGTAATCCATATCATGCTTCCTTTGTGTCTTTAGAGCTTCCTCACTCATCACCATTAGAGATTTGGGGTTATTGTGTGGGGGAAAGACGATAATTCTGGATGCACTTGAATGGGTGATCAAATAGTAATAACAAACTAGGTTATTTGCATTGTCCTCCTCCTGCTCAAGCTTGGCTTGTACTTATTTTTATGTCGGGTTATATTAGGTTATTCCAGAAGTATTGCAGCTTTATTTTCATGTTTAATCATTATTTTATGGATAAAAATAAAACAACTAAAGTTATTAATATTTAAACAAGTATTTATTTATTAATTTAGTAATATAATTTCCAATATCTACTAGTCTCCATCTAACTTTTCGATACCATATTTGTTAAAAAATTTTATTTAGATTTAAAAGTTTGAGGCAAATTTATTAATCATGGGAAAAAACAACAATACCCACTGGAGATTCTCTGGGTGGTGGTATGGTATATAAATGGCATTCATTTTAAACTTCTTAACCCAAATCAGACTACCACCAGCATTTACTTGCCGCCCTTTAAAAAATGTGGCTACATTAATCAATTGAAGTGCCTTTTCATCAAGATCGTGTGCCCATATCCTAACTTATGATACCATACAGAAACTTAAAATTTTGATGGGAACTAATGAGTCCTCTTCCATTCTCACCCACCTTAGCCCCATCAGAATACTAACTTTTTAGTAATTTATCAAATCATTTGAGAATGTGAAAATAACAACAACACAACAGGTCGAAAACGCTTTAAAAATTTTTAAATCCACATCAAACTATTTTTACAAACCTGTTATTGAAAAGATAGATGATGGAGACTAGTGGTAGAAACGGATAAATTATATTAATTAATAAATAATTATCTAAATATAGCTCGCTTTTTAATTGATATATATATATATTTTTTTTTAATTAAACATGATAAATGGATTACTTATGAGATGACCTAATATCTAAAGGTGCCTCATTGACAGGTAGATAAATATTGTGTTTAAAAAAACATTAGCCAAGTGCAGTTAAGATGTTTTAAGGCTCCTTGTTTTTGTATTATGTGGGATCATAATTAAGAATATAGCATCTTGTGGGATGATACTTGGCTTATTTCAATGTCGCTTCTTGTCCTGTTTATAGTGTACAAGTTACGAAAGTTGTTCACTTTCCTGTCAGGTTATTTAGGAGTGCACTTGTGCTGTTTCTTGATTGGGAGGAAAGAGAGATGTTGGTGAATAACAGAGGGATATTTTGTAATTCCTTATGA
Organism: Ceratothoa steindachneri; assembly: GCA_963969495.1. NCBI lineage: Eukaryota > Metazoa > Arthropoda > Malacostraca > Isopoda > Cymothoidae > Ceratothoa > Ceratothoa steindachneri. The sequence continues at coordinate 23,001,624 of OZ018339.1, forward strand.
TAGACGAAGTAAGGTGGTTCGGTAGAGAAATCAGAATGAAAGAAATTGGTGGTGTAAAAGAGAAGTGAGGGTGGCGACAAATTTCATCCATTTTTTTGGCTGGGTCTAAAAGACCACATTTCACGGGTGCCAGGAAGATATGTACACAATATTGCAACAGAATTTTATATTCTAAATTTATACCCCCTCCTCCCTCTCTCTAAATATGTTTGCCTATCTTCTGTCCATTCCACTTTCTCCATTGAGTTTTTTTTTATTAGGTTCCATTCATTTTTTACCCAACAATGAACCAGGTGTGAAATAGTAAATATTATGAGAAGTAACGTCACTTCTGGGAGCAACTTTCAATTTTTTCTTTCTTAGAACTAATTCCCAAATGCTGGCCAATGAAATACGGCATTCCATGGGATAGGGGAAAGCGCAGATTGCTGCTTTAAGGCTGATGATTTCCTTATATAAGATTACTGTAACAGAGAGTGGGTTCCTAACCCAGCATATTGGTTCATTTCATGCATGGGTAGGAATATATTTAGTCACATTCTTTGCAAACTGGCACTTGTGGGTTTATTATTCCATACCTACCACAGGGAGTAAGTACCATATGTTTTGTATTTTTCACCTTTTCTTACCCCTTTTATCTTTGTATGTAGTATCCAGCGACTTTGCGACCCTTCATCCCATAAGCATTTATTGCTAATGGTGGCCCTTTTTGATTTGCCTCCACAGCCCAACACTCAAAACTTTACCTTTCATGCAGACGATTTCGCATCAGACTCGAACGACAGTGGGGGACAGCCACGGAAGACCAAGAGAGTAAGTCCAATGTTATTTATGTGCATTTTGATATTCAGGAGTTTGTCCATTACTGTTTTGTGGACATCTTTTGCTGCGAGTGAGCCTTCGAAGGTTCGATTGTAAGGAGCTTTGTGATATATCTACCTCAGCTGCTGCTGCAGCACATAGCACCACATTGCTATTAAGGAGCAATTTGGTGTTGAAAAAAAATGGGCTGGTTTCGTGTTTGGTAGACATTAAGTGGCATTGATTTGTGCAGACTCCACCTTGTGGGGCAAATGGTTGATGATGAGTTGAGACATCTGAGGAATTATATATGGCTTTTCTCACTGTGTGATTTAAATGGGAAAATAATATATAATATTTTTCTCGGATTACTTCCTTTTTATTATGTCATTGTCATTTTGATATGCCAAAAGTTTGAGATTTGTAATTGTTACCTGCCTCTGCCTCCGCCTTTCATTGGACTGGGTTCTTTTATTCCTTCCACCCTATTATTTTTATTGGCTTTGTCGAGTGGAAACACCACTTCAGACTTGAACCATATCGTGCGTCGTTAGTCTCGACTTTGCTAGCTTTTAAGGGGTCTGACACTCGCTAGGGATACCTATGGTTCAGATTCCATGTTAATCAGTAGGTCCCCTAAAGAGAAGTAAAAGGGAGTCTTAATATTTTGCATGTGGCTACACTTTGTTTGGCATCGAGTTAAATGCCAAATAGGTATATAATAAATACTGAATTAAAAAGCACAGAGAGCACCCCATCTCTGTCAACGCCTTTGTTATAAAACATTTTGATGAAGGCTTGGTAAGAATCCGGATTTCTCCACCAGGTCTGCCATTGTCCAAATTAACTAACTCCATTATGAATTCCTTCCCATTGCATTAGGAATCGTATCTCTCGCCAGTAGTTTGCGAATTACCACCAAAAAGCTGATTTTCCATAAATGCAGATCCGGATTTCCTATTCATCCATAATGACAGATCTGGTTCTCATATTCATCCACAATGACAGATCTTGATCTCACATTCGTCCTTAAATGCAGATCTGGATTTCCTCTTTATCCATAAGGACATATCTGGTTCTTGTATTCATCCACAATGGCAAATCCAGATTTCATATTCGTCCATAAATGCAAATCCTGATTTCATATTTATCCATAATAGCAGATTCAGTTCTCATATTTGTCCACAATTGCAGATCCGGATCTCATATTCGCCCAGATATAACTTTTTACTTTTAAAAGCGAGACAAAATCTGTTTAAAGCATATTGAGTCCTCATTATCTCAGCTACACAATGATGGCAATCTTATGTTTATACCACTCTCAATTACTGTCTTGTGACTCGGTAAACTGCATCTCCAAATATATTTTAATTTCACAGCAGCTCCCTCACTCCTCTGATGCCAGAGCGTGCTTCCATCTTCTTGTTTTTATTTATTTTTATTTGATTTTAATGTAACTGTATTGGGCTGAAATTAATTGTGATAACTTGCACCCTTCGAGGCAGCACCAGATGCCTCCCACCTATTTAGTAATAATAACCCAGGTCAAATTCGTATAAACGCACAAGTTGTCCATCCCTGGGGGGTTTTCCATTTGACTAGCCCATTATTTTTTAGCATAATGGCACATAAGCGTCATAAAATGCACTTTCTCACAATGTTAAAGGGATTAAGTAATCTGGATCTGCCCCTCAATCTAATCACCTATTCTTTGCCTACCTGCCTTTCCACAAGATTTCTTTGAAATCTGTTTAATAACATTCTGAGATCTTGTTTCCCATCAGACAGAAACACACATGGGTGATCACACAACCTCTGCCCGAACCCAGAGGGCAGAGGTAACAAAGGAAGGTATAGATTGTATCAACGAGGGGGGGGAGGCTTTTTGGTAAACAATTTGAATCTTATCATTTTGTTTTTCAATCCTTAAATTTATACAACTATCCTACCATGAGATCAGCACCCATCACTCCCACTAGAAAACTAGCCACCCCATCCCACCTTTTATTCCTTATAAATTACATTTAATCTTCACAAGTGAAGAATGTGCAATAGTTGTATTTAAAGGAGTTCAATGCAATTTTGCTAATTCTTTCTCAGATATTTTAAAGGATTTCATTTAATTTTGCTAATCCTTTGAGGCATTTAAAAGGATTTCATGCAATTTTGCTAATCCTTTGAGGTATTTTAAAGGATTTCATGTAATTTTGCCAATCCTTTGAGGTATTTTAAGGATTTCATGTAATTTTGCCAATCCTTTGAGGTATTTTAAGGGATTTCATGTAATTTTGCTAATTCTTTGAGGTATTTTAAAGGATTTCATGTAATTTTGCTAATCATTTGAGGTATTTTAAAAGATATGTAATTTTGCTAATTCTTTGAGGTATGTGTGCATTGATGCCTCAACTTCCCCCCCCCCCCCTCTTCCTGTTTTGGTGATCATGATCCTCATACTGTGGTGGAGTATAGCCCCGAGAACCTGAGGCGAAATCTAGGCTGTACCAGCTTTTCCCACATAGCCCTTAGGGAGTGTATATTGTGTTTTTGGTATGTGATTGTTTTCAGTAAAGTCTTGCATTGTGTGTGTATTTTTGTGATGGTATTTGCTTCTGGAGTGGCATCCAGCCTTTTCTGGTAGTTCAGGAGGGCTGGGTGATGTCTATACCACACCCAGCCTGCACTGGTGGACTCGTCCACATGAGAAAAGGTCGATGTTTTGGGGCTGTGCATGCAGCAGTGATGTGTGCGATTGGAGGAATAGAACATTGAGCGAAGCGGGTGATGGTATGTTTCTGGAAGCTGGTTTGGGGTGATACAATTGACATTTGTTTCTAGTATAGTATAGATTATGTATTATTTTAATTTTTCTTTGTGACAGGGGGTGTTCTGCCATGTAGTGTAGTGGGTACTCTGGGTTTATGGATGCTGCGGTTAGTAGCTATGCATTCTCTGATTGTTTTTATGGCCATGGTTTTGAAAGTGTTCAGAGAGCTAAGTCCCCAAGCAGGGCTTGGAGAGTCTATTACTGAGCGTATCAATTGTTTATAAACTGTGGTTTCGGCTTCTTTGTGTGTGGATTTGTTTTCATGGCATTCTCTTTGTTATATTTATTTTTAATGTTTCTGATAAGATCTATGTATGTTATTGATGTATTCTATGTTTCCCCCAAGTATTTTGTGTGTTGTATATTTTGTTAGTGTGTATAGTGTTACAATGACTATTTTGTCTGATTGTGCATGGTCTATGCCATCATAGATTCCTTTTGAGGTCTGCGGGACGCACAACCATTTAACGGAGCGGTCTGCTGCACCTTATTGCCGCAACTGCATTGTTCCTGAGAATGTTGTTGAGCGCATTCTTGTTGAATGTCCATGTCTGGGGAATTTTGCTCTCAATACCTGCAAGTTTGTGCACCCCTAATTGTTGCATTCTTGAATTTTGAGAGGCTAGCCTCGCCCACTGTATATAGTGGTTGGGGTGTTATCTGCATGTTTGGGGGTGCCAAAGTATGCCTTTTTTGTTTTGGTTGATTTGTCTTGTTTCTAGTTTGTTTTTTATATATAGCTAAGTATTTGGCTAAAAGTTTTTTCGGTGGCCATGTTCTTAGTGGTGGTTGCCAGTAGATTGCTTTGAATTAAACAAAAATTGTGAAGTCTGTAAGAAGACTGGTTGTTGAGCGTTGTGGACTGAAACTATGTGTAGAATGATCTGGTTTAGCATCAGGCGTTCTATGACTTTAAAGAGGGTGTGCATAGGAAAGTGATGGTGAGGGTGTGTGGAATGTAATGTAGGGTCTTAGTTAGGTTTATGGATTGTAATGGTCTTACGGTGTTTCCAGATTTTGGGTATATCGTTGGGTGAATTGGTTTGAAATGCTGTAAGTCCCCTTTTTTGTGAAGTAATTTACTGGTGTTGTCTGGGCCAGAGGCTGCTGAGTACTCTAGGGGGCGGCGGAAGAGTTTCTGTAGATGATGACTCGGTCGTCATGGTGTTTTGTTAACGTGAAGAAGTGTTTGAGGGTTTGGTGTCTCATAATTTGCTTGGGATTTTGTAGTAGTGTAACCTAATACTATTTATTGCTCTGTAGAGTTTTGCGGTGTTTATTTTGTGGGCAAGTGTTTATTGCCCTTTTAAATACAAAGGTATCCGGCCATTTTTCCTTTGCTGCCCTTAGCTATTTGATGGAGCGCTCGCCTGCGCCCTATTGCGACGACTGCGTCGTCCCTCAGACTGTTCGGCACATTCTTGTCGAATGTCCCAGTCTGGGTGATCTTCGCGCACGATACCTGTCCCGGTACCGGGATAGGCGGGGTCGCTACCGCCTGTCCCTTGTACTCGGGACGGATTCGTGCACATTGACTTTTTGGGGGAGGCCGGGCTTCTCCCCTTTATTTAAGGTTCTTTTTTGTTTTTTGTTTGTAGGTTGCACTCTCCTGCACCGGGGTGAGGGGGACCTCCCCCGCTGCCGGAGATTGCTTCCTGATTGTTAAGTTTTTCCCATTTTTATCATTGTTATGTTTTCATATTTTTATTTTAAAGTAGCCTAGTTCTAGGCTGTCGTGTTTCCGGCGACTTATGCCCAAGTGGGCAGTTGCCAGATGGGCTCTAAAAAATTAAAAAAAAAAAAGATTGCTGCCCTTGGCCCTTCATGGCGATGGAACACTGTGCGGGAGCATCTCCATCATCATCACCCGATTTCTCACGAGTGGGGTTGTCTAGCAGAAATACTGCTAAAACACTACCCTTCCCATAACACCTAAGCCCTATCATGCACAAAGCTACTCCAAGTCATGCCTTAATAGTGACGGGGTGCTACCTGCTCTAGTATTTCCTCGAGTCTGGGCTCATCTCTGTGTAGAAGGTCCCAAGAACACCCCCAACACCCTCCATGCACACCTATCACACTCACTATCACCGACTTTGTTCCTTCATCACCCCTTTTTCTCTCAAACTCATTCACATAATTAACTCCACTTTTTACCCTGTCTTCCAGTCTCTGCACACCCTCCCACTCACTCTTGTATGTTTTATTTCCATCCATTCTTCCTAACATGCCCACAACACCTCGATCGCTCTCTTACACTCTTCACACTATACCTCTCACTCTTTTTAACCGTTGCACACCAAACTCCTCTCTGAGATTGTTACTTCGTCCTACCCCTTCTCGAGATCTTTCCTTCCATACCTTGGTCTCTCACCCTTAACTAATTCTTGAATTTAACACATCCATCCCCAACTATTGCTTCATGTCACACCTCACTCGAAAGTGCCACTACATCCCTCCCTTTGTTGCCCTACTACCATGATTCACTCCATAATATACAAATCTTTCAGTTCACACAGGCCGCAGATTAACTATGGCAACGTGGTCCGCTGCACTCCCGCCCATTATCTCACTTGTATATTGCGCTTGCATGAACAAAACTTTACGAATACGCCGCTTCACAGGCCAGCGGCTCCTATCCGGGCTTATTTCCCTTTTATAACACTCGCCGGAAGACAGTATGGCTATTCCTGCCTCATTAATAGGCAGTTTCCATTATTACTCTTAGAGTATAAGTATTTAGGACGGATTGGCTATGGCCTAGATGAGTGAAAAGATCACTTCTGAGTGCAAAGAAGTTAAATCACATTTGGTATTGTTAGTTGCCGGGTCGGCCCTGATTCGGTTCGCCTTCTCAACTGCTACCACACGCTACACTTTAGGTCACCACTTAGTAATAAAAAGCCTAAATATCGAGGAGATAAGTAGTAAAAACCCCTCCTAATTTTTTTTCTTGTTATTTGGAAGCATGGTAAAAAAATTTGAACATTTGCTTCCAGCTCAAATATTGTCATAGAAGTTAGAGTAGCGATTGGAGTTTTTAATTATTTGGCCGCTGGTCTGTTTGTAATGTGATTTGTAAGACCCACCATTATTTCTTTTTTCCTGAACTGAACAGTTCTTAATACATCCCTAACCTATCCTAGTATAGGCAGTATTATTTCTGGCCTTGTTTGCTTAACATCCCCATGCAACTACAAAATAGACATACCCATCTATTAGTTCACTGATAACTTTATTTGCTTAGCATTTTTCACACTGACTCATTCTAACTATTATTCTCACTCCTAACAAAATTAGAATTTGTCTATTTAAGCCAAATTCACTCTTTCATACTAGTCTCACTACCATGCATTAAAATTGAGATTGCTATACTCGTGTAAAATTCTATTCAACATGACGCTCAAACTTCTACCACGTGTTTTCTGGTAGCATTTGCATTCCTACCTTTTCTTTAGATTTACTTGTAGCTTCCTTGATACCAGAATTCAATCGCTCTCACCTGCAACCTCTAAATCTACTTTTTAGCCCCTCTCCCCCCACACACACTTATCACAACACAATCCATGCTCAAAACTTCATATTTCAGAAACATGAACACAACCATTAGGAATATGCAAACATCCTCACCAGTTTATAATGGTGACTAAATAAGTTACTCATTTCATCCACATCAGTCAATTCCCATTTTTTACCTTTTTATTACTCATTTATTTGCTAATGGGTTTGCCCCCATGGCAGTTCCTCCTTAACACGCCAGCAAAATCAGTAATGTTCACATGTTATCTTCAAAGTAAACTTTCTCTTTCTCCCTTTTATACCTATCTCCAGCGACGAAAGAAGTCCGAGAAATTTAGCAGAAAGAAGGTGCACTGTTCCCGATATTGGCGGTGGAAAATGGCTCAGCGGGAGCTTGAGCGACAGCAGCACTTCCTCCTCCAGCAGCACCAGCAGCAGCTCGCAGCACCACCCTCAACAGCAGACGCTGGCAGGCGGGATTGAGGATGGAGTCGATATTACCTCGCTGCCCGGATACCATTTGTTGTCGGTTCGCGAGAGGAAGGTGAGGAGAGACATTCGTTGCCGTGAACATTAAATTCTCAAATGACGTTTCGCACTGTTGTAATCACTAATTACGCCTCGTATTAGTGCATATTTCCGTGAGAAGCTACAGTGTAACTGTGCCCTCAATCATGGGTCGCTATACGTAAAGGCAGCCAAGGCAAAGTTAGGCTCTCATCTAATGACAAACCATTTCCCAATGTGGCTTAACTTGGCTAATGGTTCAAACTTATTTCCACTGTGCCTTGTTGCCTCTCCTCTTATAGGACATAAACTTGTTTAGGAGATGGAGCCAATTCTCCACAGAAGCAATTATAGATTGACAAACGTTTAATTTATATCTTGTGCTTTGATAGTTGTAGATTAATAAATATTGACATACTTCCTGAGCATTACATCACACACTTGTCATCTTAGTGCCATGGGAATGGCAAATTGAGAGAGAATTTGGAAACTGCTCTTACATTGCCTTATACTCTGCTACAGATACTGGCTCAGTAATGATATCCACTCAAAAGCTTCATTGGCCATCATTTTACCATGTCTGGATCATTTTCCCAGAGCCATAAGACCTCACACGTATCATGATTCTGCCTCCTTGCTCAAATGCACCTCTTTCTCACACACATGCATTTAGTCGATCATTTTTTTCGGCCAGCGTACTCATTTGTCATTACATACACACATGCACTTATTGGATCACCTATAGAAAGGACATCCATTCCTTGTCAATGGATTGTGAATATGCAAACTGCCAGATTCGTCGGGGGGGTAATTTAAAGCGCAAGAGCAACTAGGTCATATCAGTTAGTAAGGAGAAATCTGTAAAGAAAGTGAAGGTAGACGAGATTATAGGACATAATCGCAGGTCTTCCTGCAGGCACTGGGGCCAGGAGGTTGCGCCGTTCCTCCAGGTTTCACTTAAAGCAGGAGTATTACTCCTGCTACACTATCGTTCCTCTAAGGGGTGATAAATGTAGGAAGTATGAAAATAAAAGTGGGAGATTTAAAACATGCAAAGGAAGAATCAAGAGAGAGGATCAGTTTCTCTTGGCGGCACTAGGGTTGGGATGGCTTCCCGTTCTCCCAGGTGCCAGGGGCAACTGTCCATACCCGGTAGCCCCTTTTGGAGGTGGCTGGAAAAGGGTATAATTCAAGTATCAGATGTTTATAAGCTTGGCTTATGCAGCATGTGTACCAGCAGCTCTATTGTATGGTGCTGAAAATTGGCCCTTAACAGAAAGACTGATGATTGTGTTGAGAAGATGTAATCGACGTATGCTGAGATATATGGCTGGTGTGAAGTGGTAGGATCGCATCGGGAGCTCTGAGGTGACGGACGGATGTGGACTAGTAGAGCCTAAGTCTGAGCTGCCACTGAGGAAACTCAGATGGTTTGGTCACGTGGAGAGATCGGATGGAGGCTATGCATATGCAAGTGGAAGGCCTAGTGCCACCAGGGAGATCCAGGAAAACGGAGGGACTATGTTGTGTAAGATATGGGTGGACTGGAACTTAGCGAGGAAGATGCTCGGGACAGAAGTCGGTGGAGAAGAGTCATATGACCATCCAACCCTGCAGAAGCGGGACCAAGAAGATGATATGTTGAAGTAAAATCAATTCTATTCTAATCATTTTGACCTGGGTGCTTTCATCGAGTTTTGATGTTATTCCATTTCTGATGAGAAGATTTCTGTTATGGTTGTGGTAAATGTCTTTTTAACATGTTTAGAATTTTATCACATTGATTATATGAGCTCCTATATTTAATTTCACTATTTAGACAGCACTTCTCTCTAGATTTAATTGAAAGCACCGTTTATAACTCACAAATTTAATGTTATTGGCAAAATGTGGATATGAGTGCCGCATAGTAGACGCTACTACTCTATTGGCACGGTTCCTCAACAGACAGGAGTGGGTATGTTCTTTCAAGGTGGAAAGGGAAATGAGAGTAGTGTTGTGATTGGCTTGGCTATGTGCAACATGATGCGTGTGGAGTATCAGCCTATCCGCCCAAGGGGCGTCCAGCCTATGATGCCGCTAAATATGTGTCAGCACTCTCTGCTTCCTCGATGTTAGAAATTTAACGTTGTATCCACCATAAGTGAGAGTTTCTTTTAGTCTCCCAAGTTGGGCGGCTTTAAACAACATCTAAATATGTGTATTTGCCTTTTAAGGCACACAGATTGCATGACAGTGGTGGCCTTATTCGCACCATCACAGGGAGAATAGATTGATTTTTTCAAATGTGCATTCCAAATTATTTCTACATCACATCATTGCCCTGTATTCATAATTTTCCAGTGAATGTTGTTGGCCTTGTCTAAAAAATTGTGTTATTTTCAGTTGTGCGCCTCCTTGAACTTGAAGCCTTCACAGTACATCTCTTACAAGACATTCCTACTTAAAGTACGTAAGATTCCTTGGGAGGGGAGTATTTATTTTAGGGACATAGTTTTTTAATAGTTCCGTTTTACTGCATACTTAAAATTTTAAGGAGAGAAAAATAGAAGAAATAAACCCTAGTACCATTGTAAGGGACACAAGACCTCAAAGAAAACAGTAATTTTTTAAGTAAAAAGTTCCTTTATATAATCTTACATATTTGAAGGAAGATAGTTAATAGGTGAGGAGCGGCACACCCTTCTGGCATCCAGGCCTCGTCCTAGACCCCTTTGCCTCTCGGCTCATGTTGGGTGTAATAGATTGGGATACTCCCCCCACCTCCCTTTCCACTTTTACTGCCCCCAGCTCTTCTTTCTTTATCTCCAAGGCCCGTTTGGTCGCCAGGCGGGGAAGGTGTGCCGAAAAAGCTTGTCGATGGTGAGGGGTGGGGGCCGTTTAGTGTTTGTGTCCCTAATAGTGAAGGGCCTTTCTTTCACCTCTCCTGGTGGACAAACTTGTCACCACAGCCTCTGCACGAGCCACCTACAAGCAGTTCTCTTCTAGCGGGAAGGTGCCCTCCCCTACTATGTCTACGGGGCCTCTACTGAGAGCTCTTGACGGCGAAAGGCGTCTTCCTCTACTAGGAGTAAAGGAGTTCTATCGTCTATTACTGGTACAGGGATTTCCCCTTCGAATACCACTCTTTTACCATCTTCCCTTCTGCGAGCTGCACCACTAAACCTTCTCAGGGACCCTCTATAAGAGCAGGAGGAGATGCGCGCACTCCTGAAGAGAATTGGGCGCATTGACACACCCCTTAACCACCACCTCTTTGGGAGTCGCTCCCCAGTGCTGTGGCGGCCGGTCTCGTGGAAAGACCCCATGCAGATTGGTACCTGGAGGAGTAATAGACCCCCTGTGTCCCCACCCACCCGTAGTCTCGAGTCTGGTTTAATTGAGAGGGACCTGGACTTTATTCTTTGTAAGGATTTCCATTATTTTTCCGCCACTTTACGAGCCTCTTTTCCCCAATTTTCTTGGCTGGTGGCTATTCACCAGCCAGGTTTCGTCCAATCACCCCTGATTGAGGCCTTCTGGTTCAGCCTTCCCTTTTGGAGTATGTGAATTTAATATGTCTGCATTTTCTACCCTTTTCTTCTTATATTTTTTCATCTTTCCCTTCTTTATCTTATCATTTTACACGATTGCAAGGGGGATGTCAAGTGACATCTGAATGCTTGTGTGCCATTCAGTCCCAAATAGCCGCAGTTTGGTTCTCAATTTTTGGGGGCTTATGGATTTTTTTCTCTTTTGCTATAGTTTTTTTTTAAGCAGCTAAATTATAATTATGGCGGCTATGCCCTTGCAGGCAGTTGCCAGATTAGCTCTATAAAAGAAGGAAATAGGCCCCCAAGGGAGTGCTGCCGCCTGCCGAAGAGCTCAGGGTAGAACGAGAAGGCTCGCCTCCCAAGCCGAAGTTTGCCCCTAACATCTTTTAACACTGCTCTAAAAAAATGTAAAAAGTAAGGGAGTAATACGTTTGATCCTTTTGGAGCACACTTGATATCACACTGGATCCCTGCCAGTGTATACAGATGGCTCGTAGTCCGAAGAAGGAGTCGGCTTTCACGCCGTATCCTCTCTGTTTGAAGTCGGGGGCGCTCTACCCGGCGTTGTGCCCGTTTATAATGGACCACAAATTTTCGATTGGGTTGAGATCCGGAGAGGCTGGTGGCCACACCACCATCAACGTGTCGCCTTGTATGCTGCAAGAGCCAAGGACCGCATAGGTGGCCCTGAAAGACTGGGATGGAGCGTCGTCATGCACGAAAACTAGTCCTTAGAAGTGACATCAGTATGCTAGGAATACGAGACCTTCTTCAAGAGATTGCAATAGGCGGCTGCGTCCAATTTAACCTGTCCACAACATGACTTTTCCCTGCTGTTAACCGTGCAAACGTTTGTGAAGGTCATCTCCGAAATACCAGTTTTGCAAAAGTTCTCTTACACTCGTTTTTTTTTTTATCTTTCGAAAGGTTTACGGTTTAGGTGTGTGATAGAAAAAGTTCCGTCAAACAAACTTAAAGTTCTACTTTTCTAACACGTGTCATTAAAACGTCTTTTCCATTGTCTGCAGATGTGTCGAGATGGAGGTGAAAAGAATATAGATCTCTGCTCTCCTACGCTTGGGCCACAACGATTCCAACATCCGGTAATCAGCAAGCTGTGAACGACCGCTAGGTAAGCTTCGGCCACGACTTCTCCGATGCCCGACATTCTCATGCGTCGTGGCTTCGAATGTCGAGACCATACCGCCGCCGGTGTGGTTCCCAGCCTATTTCAGTGAAGTCCTGTCCTGGGTGAGAAAGATTACAACGAGGGGGAACTGTTTTTCAGCAGAATAGTGCCACAGCTCACACCACCAAGACTGCAATAGTAGTTTGGGGTCGATGGAATTTTGGCCACAACTAGGGTGTGTGGACGCATGTCGAGGGCAATGCCTACAAGGTCCTCCGCAGCAACGTAGTGAGCTAAAGTCCTCCGTCAACCGCGTATGGGCCAGCTTGACGAAGGACTTCGCCCTCAACGTTTGCGTGGCTTTCAGGTCTCGCCTGGAGCGCTTGCTTGCTGCCGAGGGTGGCCAAATTAATTAATATTACAATTTAAGCACATATTTATTTGTTAAAACAATAAAAACGTGTCTATCTACATCTAAACTATCATTGTCCTTTGTGAGCGTGTCGTAACGAGTGTAGCATGGACTTTTGTGTCCAATGTCATATACTTCTGGGTCCATTGAAGCCAGTCTTGTGAAGAGGCTTTAAAGGAGGCTGTTTCAGGGAAGCTCGCGCGGAAGCCATGTCCCAAGGATACGGTTACTGGTAGTCTTTTGTATATAGGGACGATCAGCGGTGGTGAAAATGACTGCTTGTTTGTTCGGGTTTCTCACTTAGCTGTCACAAGCTTGGAGGTCCCACAATCGGATCGCTTCTTCCTTAGCGAAAGGTCCTTCAGAAATCGTCTAACCGTGTCTGCATGGCAAATTAACTTCTGCTACCTCCCATTGTTCTTAAAGGGGATAAATGCTATTAGTTTGCTCACCCCAAAAAACGCTAATCTAATAAAAGTTGAAGGAAGTAACAGCAAAATGAAAACATATGATCAGTGTTGCCATATTGCGCAGAAAAGCTGGGAAAAGTTTCACGAAAAATTGAATTGCAGAGAACTGCATGGTTCAGGGTTTAGTTTTGCTTTGCTCTCATGTTTTTGTTTATAGTAGTGTGTGTAATTTCTTTTTTAAGTTTATTAATTAGCTAAATTTGATTACCCATGATATCAGTCGCCAGATGGGCACCAATTAAAAAAAAATGAATAAATCCATGGTTATTGACCTTCGTAGGTGGTTCCGATCGGCATGCAGCCATCACTGTGAAGACTTGCCTCCCCAAAGGTGGCCCTACAGTTCCTTCAGGATAGATTCAGAGGGCAATATCCTCTAGTGTATTGAATTGCTGTGAACTCCGGGCTAAAATGGTAGGACTGCTGATGCTTGTCAGTTGTATCCTCCCTGCCCACCGTCCCGGAGTACAACGGTTCCACGCCCCTCCTCTGATCTGGGCCAGACAGACGTGTGCGCAATTTATAACCTGTGTAATGTCTTCATTCTTCCTCTGGTTTTCCAAAGCTCCCTTCAGACGGTGGCAGCCCAGCAGGTCTTCTCTCTCTATTTCACTGTCAGCCGCCTTTGATAAAACGGAGTTTAGTCGTATCGTAGCGCGGTTGCCAAGACTCATTCTCATCCTCGGAGACCTGAACGGTAGACAATCCTTTTGGAATGGACTAGGCAATCAATCATAGGCCGGGCCCTAGCGTAACTAGTCAAAAGATTGATATTGCTGTCGTAAATTTGGATGAATTTTAATATATACTGTCCAAGAGCAGTTTCGTTTTCCTGCCTTGACCGTTTTGTATTACTCTCCTTACTTGTTGCTGGTCGGCTGAGTGTGAGAAGGCCCACCGAGAGAAACGATGTCCCTATTTCAGCCGTCCGAGAGAAGTCGACCTCGCCGTCATTTCTTTGCCATGAGCATCCACGGTATCTCCTATGTGCTGTCGTTCTCCCCACCCCAAGCTAGATTACTTTATGGGCTACTTAAATGTCTACCCTGGAGACTGAATCACTTCCCTCGTTATTCCGTGAAGGCATTCACCCGGTTGGTCCCCTCCCTTAAATTTTATATATATATATAAATCGTTATTCCAAAACGCGTGTTTCGATTTCCATAGCCAATATCAAGGTCAGCCATTTTTGCCGCAGTCACAAGCATCACCCGACCCTTGGGTTTCTTCTACGCCACCAGGGGAATTCCTTGCTCTCTCTTCCCTTCGTCACGTAGATTGTTGATAGAGTGCGTGGACCTCATCGCTTTTTTTACCCTTCCTTTATTCCTTCAAAATTTGAGTACAGGTGCGAGATTTACTCGAACATCCGTAAGTTAATTGCAGATGGTGGAGTCGAGCCACCACGCTGGCGACTAGTGTCTTCCACACGTCCCCACCAGAGAACCTTCTTGTAGACGCACTCGCAAAGGGATGTCAACTGATATCTGGAGGATTATGTTTTATCTTGGCCTCAATGCCCGCATGAGGAAGAGGATCTACGGCTATTTACCTTCCGCATATTTTCAATATAGCTTCGCCATTTCGTGCGTCATGCGGTCTCGTTGCTATTGCGCTTAAAATTCGAGGACATTAAAATCCTTGCGGACGCATGGGAGAAGCCACTTTGCGCTTGTTTAGCGGCTTCCAGACTCGCCTTGTGCTCCGATGCAGACTTATCCTCGTTGGTTGACTTCAGTTTCTTCTTGATTGCGCCCTTCCATTGGGGAATGTTTAGGAGATGTGTGCTCCCACCATCCCAACCCTTGCATTCTCTCTTGGCTATTCGAGTATGCCCCCCCATCCCCCCACACGTTTTTTTCGATCATCTTTTCAGCACCCCCTTGGGAAATTCCCCTCCCCACCCTCCTCCTACTTGGGCCTCTATTTTCAATAAAATACCATTGCACGTTTCTCCATTAAGCCCCTCAATGAGTGAAGGAGGAAGTTCGTGGTGAAAAGATGATATGCGCAAGAGTTGCTCAGGAATTGTTTAAATTTCCCATTACGGGATTGACGTTGAGTAGGACCTTCTTTAGCTATCCTTGCAGCATCTGGGAAACGTAATGTTCTTCATTTTGCCCGCCAAACATCCATTTTTCTTCATTTTGCCCGCCAAACATCCATTTTTCTTCATTTTGCCCGCCAAACATCCATTTTTCTTCATTTTGCCCGCCAAACATCCATTTTTCTTCATTTTGCCCGCCAAACATCCATTGTTCTTCATTTTGTCCGTCAAGCTCGAGATGTTCTTTAAGAGGCCAGAATCACACCACACGAACAACGTTACAAACAGAATCAAAACTTTAATTGAGAACTAATGTTTCCAATCGATCAACGCCTTTAGTTTTAGTTGGGGAGGGTGTGAAGTGTGGAACTTGTGTTATATATATATATATATATATATATATATATATATATATATATATATATATATATATTAGTAATTTAAAAGTACATTTGTTGAGATCGGATCAGATGGCTGAAGTGGGCGTGATTTTGTTTTACTGCGAGCTGAATAGAATGGTGGAAAAACATTCATGCATCCTAGAGCAGCCTGTTCGCAGCAATTGGAAATTTCAAGTGTTTATTTTTAAAAAGTTATGGGCTTCGCAGCCATGCAGTGTGTTTTTTTAATCTCATTTTGGCGGCCTTTTTTAAACCGAGATTCCACGTCTGACCTCTGTAATGTAATTATTATTATTAGCGGTTTCTTGAACCTGTATGATTTATTTCATTTAGGAGGAGGGTGAACGTCAACTGAACGGAGGTGCGCCAAGTTCGAAGCCATCCCCGACGCCGGTCGGGCTGGACACGAGATCCCAATTGCACGTCTCCAGCTTCATCGCCCATGCGGGATGGATCTCGCTCTGCTCTTGATTCACGGCTGAAGTTTCCCCTCGTGGTACATCTACGATGCCCCGCTTTCGCTCGCATGGTTACTCGCTATTATTCGAATCATTTTGTAATCTCGTCCTTTTATAGCTTTTGTGCTAAATGCATCTTCCGCCATTTTTAAACGTACGACATTGCCGCGGGCTATTAAAGCGACGAACTATATAAAGAACAACCATCCCGAGGATTGTTTTTAAAGTGGGTGCATTATATTAATGCTTTTAAAGATTTTTTTACGTTCGAATTTATATTTTACATTGTATATACGCCGTATATATATATGTAATATTTGTAAATGTATATAATAATTAATATATTTTAATAATGTGCCAGTTTTCAACTAGTTCGTAAGCTTAATCGTGAATATGACCACGCGTTTATATGTGTGAAACTTGTCGGAATCTTTCTCTAAATTGCATTTATACCCATTTTGTTGTATTAGACGAAGTTACCAATATTCTTTGACTGTTGCGTATGAGATTTGTTAACAAATGGTAAAAGGTGTGCACAGGTTGGGAGAAACTTGCCAGTGGTCTTTATTTCAGTTTGACCCCCAAAATTCCGTGACAATTCGATGTTATTGTACTCGTTGTGTTAAAGTACAAATTAATGTAAGTCGCGCTCGAAGGGAGAGCAGTTAGGGCATTAAGCCCACCTTCCCCCACGAAAATAGGTACGTGGGAGGGTCCTATGTTCTCTTTGTTCATCCGCTCCGAATGTATGTGGTAAAAGATCATTGCTATCAAAAGTAGTTACTCGGTAAAGGGTTTTCTTTTTTTTTCACTTCTATATTTCAAAGATACACTTCATTTTTTTTTTGTTCTAAACGTCTCGTTTAAAAGGATCTGCCAAATTGTGCACTTTTTACCCATACTCGTTATGTTAGTCAATGTTCATAGATGGCAGGAAGAGAGGATCATTTTCCTCGTACCTGTAAATACTAAGTGTACAAAGGAAAGGTATTAAAAGACTTCTTTTTTTGATTCATTTTAAATCCTTCAAATTTTGGTATGGAAAGAAACTGTAAAATGTGCTTTCGATTAACCGAAATTTAACGTTGTTCGATGTCCAAGAAATTTAATTAACTTTATAATGTCAGTGAGTGGAAATTAAGCTTAACCGCTATTTCAAAAATCACTTCTAAATACGCAAACCTGAATAAATTAATTTTATTTCTAGTTACTTCTTTTGAGTATCCTCCTAAATGTCTATATCGGTGGTAAGTATAATAAAGTTGCTTTCAAATATCAAAGTTTAAAGAGATATTTAATTCAAACCAAATTAACATCAAAATTAATGCAAATCTCAAAAATATAAATATAGGAACATAAATAAAAAGTACTCTAATATTTGGTATTCAGTTTGGTGTAGGAATTAGAATTAATATTTCGTGGTGCCTACACTTTGGCTTCTGGCCATAGTACAGTAAATTGTACGATTATTGTTTAATTAAAGTTATATACTTCAGGTATAATGTAACAAAATACACAATATCAAAAATTTCAGAATATTAGCATCACAGAAACGAGAAATAAAGATTTAAAAAAATCGAACACACCCACACGCGCACAATTTCCTAGAAATTATATTACACAAGGACACAGTGAAAAGGCACACAGATTTTTAAAAAGGCAAATTGTGAATGCTTTAAGGGAAATAATAAAAAAAAAATATGCCTGAATACAGACATTCATGCTTTGGTAAACATTTATGTACACTTCAAGAGTTTCAAACTCTAAAATAAAGATATAAACTACGTTTGATACGAGCCCTTCAACAATGCATAAAGATATATACATTAAATAATTTATGACTAAATTTTCTCAGTTGTAAACTGCCTATAAAATTAATCAGTTTCAATCTCTCCTCAATTATTGCATTTAGTTTCGTAAACAAGGACATTTTCACGCTAAAATGTTGGAATGAAAAATCTTCAACGAACGAAAACTCCTCTCAAACTTGAGAATACACCGTGTTCTTGGAAGAAGAAAGTTCTACCGAACTCCTAAGAGTTTTGCTGCGTCGGCTGTTGTTGACTTAGAACTCAAAAGATGATCTATGACAGCCGGTTTTGTTCCCAACATATTGGAAATGAAGTCCGAGGATTCTCTATGATCAGTGGTCACCGTTTTATCACTGGATTCTTGTTGGCCACCATCTTCAGCACCGTCTCGTTCCCCGAATTCTTGTTGATCGTCCGTGAAGGGACAGTATTCTGGACTAAATGGGGGCTCACTCGCAGGGTACATGTGGCGGGACGAAATGTGCTCCTTGAGGTCCTCTACGCTTGCCATTTTTTGATAACACAACATACAGATCACCTGTGGGAATTTGAATTCAGTACTTATATAGGAGCGAAATTCGGCGATATAGTTACTCTCGCCATTTAAGATTAAGTTATTAGAATGTCATAGCCAACGATCGGCTCAAGGAGCGCTTTGTTCCTAGGATTTTCATGCACCTTCCCATTCCTATGAGTTGGGTCTGACGATTTTGATTCGGCAGACCTAATTCAGCCCTAATATTTGAAATTTACTCTGTCCGTTCATTTTCTTTTCTACCTTTGTTTGTCCCCAATAATAATATACACGTAGGAATGAAAGGCATTGAGCCACGTCAGAAGAACGGCTCTTAAAGAAAAATAAAGTTACCAAGTTTGTCCACGCCGTTGCACCAAAGATTCAACGTAACCTAGTTTCCCACAAAGGCCTTGGCGCGCTTACCACCACTAAAACCTAGCCACCTAGCATTGTTTTCCACCCTGTAGCATCTGTTCCTGTCAGGACCGAAAGACCTTACTACGCCCTTTCATTTATACACCCACTCTATTCACACACGCACACTAACATGCTTGATAGGTCGAGGTCCACGAGAGCCACATCCGTTACCGTCATTGCGGGGCCCCTATCCATGTTTAGCCTCCTTTTACGACATTCCCTGGAGGACTATGGGTAATCTTCTTGCTCCACATACAGACCTAAACCAGAGATTAAGGATAAGCCAATAACTTACCATATCCGATCCGATAGATGTGCTTTCTGGCCCAGAATCTGACGTGCTCTCGTTATTATTCTCTTTGGTAGCGGGAGAAGGAGGCAAAATTGCTGAGACATTGGAAGAGGTGGGGCCATCTTGAAGACGGAGGGAGTGGAAGTTTTCCGGGTGAGAATCCGAAATATGTTGGAGCATCTCTTTCGAGGAGCAGTACCGGGCGTCACACAAATAGCACCAAAAGGCTTTGGTTCCGTAAACCTTAAAGTCTTCTCTGATCAGCGAAGGGTCGTAGCTACGCTCATGTTTAAACATGTCGTGTTTCCTCCGCGATTCTACGCTTGTGAACGCGGCACCGGGACATTTGTTGCATCTGAACGGCCGATCCCCTGACGCAGCATGCGGTGAGTCGGGGTGCTTCCTTTGCAGGTGTCTGTCACAGTTTGATTTCGTCGTGAAGGGAAAATGGCACACGGGGCAGAGGTATGGCTTTTGGCCGGTGTGTGTCCGTATGTGCCGTACGAGAGAACTCGACCATGGAAATTTTCGACAACAAAATGGACACTTTTGTTTCTGCGGGGCTGAGGAATAGGCGCTCTTTTTACCTTCTTCTGAAGAAGTATCTTGAGAGACCGGGGAAAGAGACGGTGAAGAGTGTTCTTCATGCCTGTCTCCCTCCTCAGTCTCTTTGTGAAAAAAAGAAAAATTTTGAGATGAAGCGCTCGAAAGAAGCTTTTGAACGCTGGCCAAATCCACTCCACTCTCTACTCTCTTCCTATTTTTAAGTTCTTCCCGACTCAGATCTACTGCTTCATCTTCATCATCATCTTCGTCGTCAATGATTAATTCACTTTCATCTTCTTCTTTGCCTCCATCCGTATTTTCTGAAGTAACCTCCTCAAGATCACTTTTTAATCCCGACTTGCTTGTGTCGACCGTTGTTTGGGTGAAAAGTTCATGAGAGAGACCCGGGTCGGGTCCAATTCGTTGACTGGGTGGTGCTCCTCTCGGCCTCTGTTGCCACAAATCGGGGTGTTGTTGCTTCATGTGTCTTTCCATATTTGACCTGAGCGTAAAACCTTTATCGCACAAGTCACATCTCCATGGACGTTCGGTTCTGTACCGACGTTGCTTCGGCTTTTTGACCAAGACAGAATTCTTCATGGTGAAATGAGACATCTCGTCATTCTCTCTTCCAGTCGGTGACAAGTCTGTGGCCATAGTCTGTTCGTGTCTTTCACGCATATTACTTTCATCTCCAGTTGTTTGTTCATTTTGGGAAGCAGCGAGCGCCATAGCGGACAGCTGGAAGGAGGAAGTCCCCGTTTTCATGTATCTATTATTGGATACATTTAACAAGCTGTTATGCACCGAAGGGATAAAGTCACTGGTATTTTCAGGATTTAAAAGGGTGCCTCCTGAAGTCAACTGCAAGCCCCGCTTTATCTCTTGGTACTGTTCTAACAATGGCAATGCGCCAAAGGGGTTCATCAGGAAGGGGTACTGCCCCTGGAATGGCAAAAACTGGACTGGCAACTGGCCAGGATACATAAGAGGGAACGGTGGTGGCTTGGTGTCTGGAATGGAGGTAGGTCGATCTGGCTTAGGACTGCTTACAGATGCATTTATCTCGATGACATCATCTTCATCCACTTTGGCCACTTTTGAATCTTCATTCTTGTGTCTGTCATTCTCACCAATGACTGTTATTTCTTCCTCTTCGATGCCATCATGGAGTTTTTGTTGTTTGTCACCATTTTTTCCGCCTTCATCTTTATCCTTCTTGTTCATGCTGAGATCGAGAGGCACATCTTCACAGGAAGCAGATGGAGAAGAAGTATAGTCAGCAATAGACAGTGGCGGTGACACGATCGAATTTTGAGTTTGAAAAGTGACCGATACCTTATTGAGCGTGAGTCCCACGTTGGGTACGGTGGAATGTAGGTCAGTAGTAGAAGGGTATCTAGTGACAGCTTTGTTAGTACTCGATGGGATGGGGAGTGGGAGATTAGAAATGGTAAGAAGAGACTCGACCGACGAAAGATCCTGAGTGCACTCATCTCGCTGTGACCTCTGTTCTACTAGTGTCTCTAAACTCTCCCTCGAAACTGCCTCTTGATGTGCCTGAATGATATGTCTGAAAGCATCACTACTCGATTGGAATGCCACATGACAGATTTTGCACGCGAATGGTTTGTCTATTCCTTCCGGATGCAAGGATCGCATGTGATCCCTGAGGACTGATCGGGATTTACAGTCGAAATTACACAGGCGACACACTGTATCACGCGAAGGTTCTTGAGAAGGGGGGCCATCCTCCAGTGGTGTGTAAGCCATGCATCGTTTCACCTCTTCTCGGGTCTGTCGGCCATGAATGTTCTTGATGTGCCTCTCGCAATTGGCTTTAGTCGTGAAGGACAAACTGCAAATATTGCATTCATAGGGAGTGTCGCCCTTGTGGTTCTTCATATGCTCCTTTAAAGTATTCTTATCATTACTTACAAAAGTGCACAAGTTACAATGGTAAGGGGGTGCAACCATGTGTACTAGGTTGTGTGATTTGAGCTTGCGAAGGTTAGCAAATACTTCTTTGCAAAGCCGGCAAGGGTACTGACCATTCAGCTTCATGTCTCGGTAGTCTCGGGCAAATTGTTCGTCGTGTGACAGACCAGACGAAGGTGGGGGCGCATGCGGGTGAGGAAGGGTAAGTGCAGAGGGAGAATGAAGCAAAATAGGGGGTGGCCTCATAAGGGGCAATTGGGGAGAGCCTGAGATGACCCGACGTTTTGCTGGGTCGTGGCTGGCGAAAGCGATCTGCTGATGTGGTGTGACCGGGAAAGGAAGTCCATGAGGAAAGATGGGTGATTCGGACGAAGGGGAATGGCCTTGCTTGAAGAAAGATACGCATTGCTTAGATGCCTCCTGAGAGTGGCGTTGCTGATGGGAAGTATACTCAGAAATGGAATCAAAGGTGGAATCACAGAGGTTGCATTTGAGGGCTGGATGATCTCGCAGGTGGAGGAGCCACGACTCCACAGAAGAAAATGGCAGGCCGCAAGTGGGACAGTGTTGAATATCACCACCCATGAAGCCCTCCGTAGATCTTTCTCTCTTCTCAAGGGTGATGAAAGGTGATCTTTTGAATGGCGATAACGACTCGGTGTTTGGCGAAGAAGGTCTCCGCGGCGAACTGGGTCTGAGAGTCAAATTATGGTCAGGATGTTCTTCTCTTAGATGAACCTCCAGTGCGGGGACCCCATCCAGCTCAGTTCCACACACGGGGCAACCCACCTCATCACCAGTGAGCGAAACTTCATCATCGGCGGAGTAGCTCTCGTTGTGGAGCCGTGCCACCTTTTCTGCGGGACCCTCATCATCGAAGTCGAGACAGTTTCTCTTCCTTGGTGAGGTCGCGCCACTTCCTTCTGAACCTCCGTCGCTCTCCCCAGTATCTGATCCTCCCCCGGCTCCTCCATTCCTGAAATGTCCGCGAATATGGCGGTGCATATTTCCATTGGTGGTGAAATGCGTGCCGCATATATGGCAGCGAAAGGGCCTCTCTCCAGAATGGACCAGCATGTGCCGGTCCAGAGAGCTGTTGCTGCTCAACTGCTTTTTGCACCAGCCGCACTCGAATAGCTTGGCGCCGTTGGCGTCGTCCTCGATGACGCGGTTGTGCGTCCTGATGTGGCGAGTGAAGTCGTGTTGCGACCCCATTACGGCCTGGCACACGCTGCACGTCAATCTCGAGGACGGGTGCGAGTTCACTTCTTGGGGTCTCGATGGGGCGCATTCCACCTGAAAGGGTGAAAGAGAGAATGAGATGAGAGCGACACTCGCTAAGAACCTTCTCGTCGCTTTCAACTTAACCAATTCGTGTTAATGGCCTAATTATTTTTCAAATTGTTTAAAAATTTGAAATAAGGATAAGGCTACAATACGTAATATTACGTAGAAGTAGCTTTTCGATATCTCCAGTAGTTACTGAATTAAGACCTGTCAGTTATAACTGACGCTCGGTACAATTATTGAATCAGTTATAATAGATTTGCTCAGGGTCAGTTTGAAGGGACCGTCGATACGAATAGCTTGATCTCAAATCCTACTGGAATCAGCCGAAAGAGCACCAGGCGGGAGATAACTCGATACATGGAGATAAAAACAAGTTGGGCATCTCCCTCGGAGGTATTTTGAGGGGGTCGTTCGTAAGTGGTGAAGTTAGGGAAATAAAGAAGAGACTATCTGGAACCCTAGAGAAGAGGGGGTCACGGAAATTGTGTAATCCAACGAGAACACAGTTTAAAAGGAGAGGGGAGAGGAGGAACGAGGATATAGGATCAAAGAATGATTAGGAGGAGAGACGAATAAAGACAAAGATAAAGGACACACACACACACATACCTCCAGGGGAGGGGGCACCACTTTCAGATACTATTTCCCTTCCTTGAATTCAAAGAGAAACCAACGGGGAAATCTCTCGCTGCAGATCTACTTCCAGACATTGTGGCTGGGAGGGCACATAATCCTACAGATGTCAGCCGCAGCATAGTTAGCCATGCTACACTTAGCAACCCCTTGTGAGAACTAGGAGAAAAGTGTGGGAAGAATGCAAGCATGTCAACCCCCTAAACCAGAGCTATTTTGAGGGGTGACACCCCCAGAACCCCCCTCGGCCATACCAGGGATGAACGGACGAAAGTTGGTCGGCGACCAGGAAAAGAGAAGAAACTTGTACGGAGTGTCGAAAAAAATGGGCATTGGGGCCGGGAGGGCGAGCCGCTCCTCCAGTTATCGAATGTAACAGTCTACACGGTGCACCTCCTTGCGGGGAAAGGTTTAAATCGAAATGTCAAGAAAGCTTAGGTAGTCTCAATCTAGTTTTATACTGCTGGAGGCATTGGGGCCGGGAGGGCGTGCCGTTCCTCAAGGTACAGAGTGCAACCGTGTACCAATGGTACCCCCTCTTGCATGCTCGTTCGTCCCGAAAACATCCTTTCGCCTCAAGGGATAAGAAAAAAGCGGAGAGTCGTAGAACGAATGAGGCATTCAGGTCGAGCCGAGAGATCGTTCCTTTATACAAGCGTACCCTTTATACAAGCGTTCCTTTATAATTAAAGCGTACCTTTATCCAAGCGTTCCTTTATAGTACAAGTGTTCCTTTAATTATAAGTCAAGCGTTCCTTTGATACAAGCGTTCCCTTTATACAAGTATTTCATTTATATAAAAGTTCCTTTTATACCAGCGTTCCCTTTAAACAGGCTACCCTTTATACAAGAGTTCCTTAATACAGGAGTCTCCTTTATACAATCAAAAGCGTTCCCTTTAGACAAGTGTCCCCTAAATAGAAACGTCGCCTTTATGCAAGCTTTCCCTTTATACAAACGTTCCTTTTAGACAAGCGTTCCCTTTAGACAAGCATTTCTTTCATACAAGCGTTCCTTTTATACAAGCTTCCCCTTTATACAAGCATTCTCATCAGACAAGCGTTTTCTTTATACAAGCGTTTTCTTTATACAAGCATTTCCTTTATACAAACTTTCCCTTTATACAAGCCTTATCTTTATACAAGCGTTTCCTTTATACAAGCTTTCCATTTATACAACTTTCTATCTATACAAGCGTTCCCTTTATGCAAGTTTCTCAGTTAGACAAACGTTCCCTTTATACAAGCTTCCGCTATAGACAAGCATTCCCTTTAAACCAGCTTCCCTTTATATTAGCGTTCCCCTTATACAAGCGTTCCCTTTATACAAGCGTTCCTTTTAGGGTAAGCATTCCCTGTAGACAAGCGTTCCCTTTAGACAAGCGTTACCTTTAGACAAGCGTTACCTTTATACAAGCCTTCTCTTTACACGAGCGTTGCATTTAGACAAGCGTTCCCTTTATACAAGCGTTCCCTTTAGACAAATGTTCCCTTTATACAAGTTTTCCTTTATAGAAGCAGTTCCTTCTTACAAAAGTCCCTTTATACAAGCATTTCCTTTATACAAGCGTTCCTTTTATACAAGCTTCCCCTTTATACAAGCATTCCCATTAGACAAGCATTCCCATTAGACAAGCATTCCCATTAGACAAGCATTCCCATTAGACAAGCGTTCCCATTAGACAAGCGTTCCCTTTATACACGCTTTCCTTTATACAAGCATTTCCTTTATACAAGCTTTCATTTTTTTACAAACTTTTCCTTTAGGTAAACGTTCCCTTTATACAAGCGTTCCATTTATACAAGCGTTTCCTTTATACAAGCTTCCCGTTTAAACAAGCATTCCCTTTAGACAAGCGTTCCCTTTATATAAGTGTTCCCTTTAGACAAGCGTTCCCTTTAGACAAGTTTCCTCTTTAGACAAGCGTTCCCTTTAGACAAGTTTCCCCTTTAGACAAGCGTTCCCTTTAGACAAGTTTCCCTTTTAGACAAGCGTTCCCTTTAGACAGGTTTCCTCTTTAGACAAGCGTTACCTTTATACAAGTTTCCCTTTTAGACAAGCGTTCCCTTTATACAAGTTTCCCCTTTACTCAAGCGTTCCTCAACGTCCGAGTTTCTACTTCTATCAGCTGTGGTAAATTATTTATTTTTAGGAGCTCATCTGGCGACTGCTTACTAGGGCATAAGTTGCCCTAATCAGGCTACAGCCTAATACTAGGCTAGATTAAAAAACAAAACAAATAAACACAAAAACAAAGAAACAAGAAAAAACAACAAAATAAGCAAAAAAGCAAGTAGAAGAAGAAGAGGAAACCCGCTCCGGCGTCGGGTGAGGCTCGCCTCCTCTAGGTACAAGAGCATGCGACCTACAACAAAGAGAGTCAAATAAAAAAAAAGCAGACAGTCCGCAAGTCTAAGTAAACGAACTCCTCCCCAGTACAAGGGGCAAACGTTAGCGACTCCGGGTAACTTGCGCGAAGTTCACCGTCCGTGAGGGATGAATGGTAACTAGTAGAAAAAAGAGAAGTATTTTACTTCACGCGAACTGAAAACCTGAAACCCTTTTAATGTGAAGGATAATATTTTGTTTTGTCGGGAGAATTTAAAAGATACCGGATAAAACAAAGGCCGCCTCTTGATCCATCAAGTTGCAAGTTTTCACACAAATACGTTACAGAGAATAGTATTAAAAGTATCTCGTCCAAATTCTCTTATCCTCTCACCTAAGGCCGCTCCCTACGTCTATGGGGTAACGTGGACAGTTTCCGGATCCAATCAGAAACTTGATTTTTGTTTTACTCTAAGAAAAACAAGACGTTTTGGAACAACGGTTTAACGACTGTTTTAATATACAAACCTTATAATGGATAGAAAAACGAAACTAATGTAAATTTAACGATTGCACGCTCATTGGAGGTATGTTTGTGGGACGGGGGGTAAATATGGAGACAGAAGAAAAAAGCGAATAAAGAGAGCATAAAAAAATCGATAGAAATCAAGGAAGAAAATGTCGATCTTCATTCGAAGCCTGAAAATCTAGTCTTCTTTTTAGGGGGTGAGGGGATGAGGGTGGGAAATATACTCCATACCAGAGCCTGATTACAGCGAGGCGCCGCTGGGTCTTCATTTTTACCCATCTGATTTTCAATCCTCTTTACTTGATTATTCTTCTCTCTCCTAAGTATTCTTATTCTTTCGTTCTTCATTCGCTGAAAATTACATTTCATTTGCTAGCTAAGTCCATCCTCCTCCGGGCTGTCTTTAATTATGATAATAATATCTATAAAAATAATAACTATGATAATAATTTTATTTTTATCAGTTTTTTATTATAATTATAAGTATAATAATTGCTATAATTATAATGATTATAATTATTATCATTATTATTATTATCGACAGAGATTCTGAGAATAGGTTAATAAAGTGATGAAATTGCGAGGAAAATGTGCACAAAGTATATAATGAGAATAGCTAAAAGAAGAGACTATTCGGGGCAGTAGGACTAGATGGGCGCGCATCTCTCCTGAACATGCCACGTTCTGCAACGATGTAAAGCGTTTCTTTTACATGTCCTACGTTTGAAGTTTAATAAAATCAAAAATAATTTGGTGATCACGATGTAACTTTCAGAGGTTATTGGCAGTAGTCGTGAGCTCTTTGTCCTAAAATGGCTAATTTATTCATTTATTATTTTAGAAGTTATGCCAGTTTTAGTTAATCGGCCATTTTTTACTAGAAACTGAAAGCGTAAAAAGTTTTGTTAAAAAAAGTGATTTGGGGAATGCTCGATTCTTAGGATTGAAAAGATCAGAGCAAATGGGATTGTCAAAATGTACAACATACAACAGAATATGGTTGGATCACAACCCAGAAGCTATACACCCGAAAGAGCTGCATCCTGCAAAAAACACTGTGTGGTGTGGGATAACACCGCAGAAGATCATTGGGCCGTATTTTTTTATGAGGATGAAAGTGGAAATTCAGTCTCTTGTGAATGGCGAAAGATACCAACACATGCTTGAAGAAGACTTTTTACCGAACTTTCGAAAGCTTTGGAATAGACGACAACTGTATTCCCAGCAAGATGGTGCAACATCACATACATTGAATGAAACAATGCAGTTGTTAAGACGAAACTTCAGAGAAAAAATCATTTCTTGAAACAGTGAATATATGTGGCCTTAAAATTCGCCGATCTAACACCTTTGGATTTGTTTTAGGTGGATATTTAAAAGATCGTGTTTACTGTAATAATCCGAGAAGTATCCAACAACTAAAAAATAATATCCATGAAGAAATTAATAACATCGATGAAGAACTTTTGAAAAAAGTGATGAGAGCAACTTCGTCACGAGTAAATGAATGTTTTGAGAAGAATAGTCAGCATTTGAAAAGAAGAATCTTCAAATAAATTAAGTTATTATGTTAAGTATGCAAAATGATTATTACTCTGTTTTTTTTTAAATTTTAAGCAAATAAAATTAATTAAAATAAAATTGGTTTTAATAGTCGATAAATATTTGAAAGTTCAGCGAAAATTCGTTAAAAATCAATGCTTCACTAAAACTGGCATAACTTCTACCAAATTAAATGAATCAATTAGTTATTTTAGGAGCACAAGCTTACAACTATTAGCAACAACTTCTAAAATTTTCATTATGATCACAAAATTATTCTTGATTTTATTGAACTTCAAATGTAGGACATGCGAAAATAAAACCCTGTATATATCGTGGAAAAGAGCGGACGGTCGCTCTTTTCACTCGGCCATACTCTCTTCGAACAGTCCTTTAAAAGCCCCCCCACATATGTTTGCTCCCTCGACCGCTACAAATTTCCGCTTGTGTGGTCATTTATCGAAAGAAAAAGGTGTGATTAAAGGGGGTTTTGCTTATTCCGTCATTCAGAGGGAGACGAGAGTGGAATCCGCAAAATATAATTAAAATACGATCGGGCCAAAATCAGTCGGGGAATAAAACTCGGCTCTTTCATCCGGTTTTAAGCACTGTCTTATTGGTGAAGTCGACCGATGAGGAAACAGACATACAGGAGAATAAATTTAAGGGTTCGGGCAATAAACGGGAGTTAGCGGAGAACAAAACTTGATTTAAAAAAAAAAATCTTAAGCCTTCACTAGGCGGGGCAACCAACAAGTGCATCATACCAGCAATATGAGATGCTTAATCTTTACCCAAATGACCGAATTTGCATCGTAACTTTTAGTCGTGTGCGATTCTATAAGTTACTATGGCGGTCGGTCGGTCGGTTGGTTGGTAACCATTTTACTTTTTAATGAGTTTTTGAAAGTTTTGAAGGTCGTAAGGTCATATGGTCCCTATATTCATAAGGTCATAAGTCAGGATATTTGAGAGTACGTGACTTAGGTCTGTTGACCTTGTTAAAATTAAATTTAAATCGAAAACTAACGAGTGCATCTCCCGTAGAAAGTGAAAATGATCAAAGTAATAATATGAGCTAAATATATACCCCTTGAATCACCTGTGTGCGTTAGGGCTGGAAGGGAAGGCATCTTAAAAGACAACCGACAGATGAAGGGTTGATACATATAAAGAATAAAGAAGGAAGGATAACGAAGACTGCGGTATCAACACCTATCCCTAAGTAGTAGGACTGGGAGAGCGCAGTATAAGCCTACGAGGAACACGCTCGTATAAAAGATGTGTTCAAAACTACGAACAGAACGTCTGGAAAAGGACAAATTAAGAGGAGAGACAAGGCAAAATATTACAAAGACTTGTAAAGTGTCGAGAAGTTCAGGCGAGTGGCGTAAAAGCTTCGCTTGAATGAATATGTTGTGAGACTCAGGATCGCGCAGTGGATTCGCGGCTCGCCAACAGTGGTCAGGCGACGCAGGACGCTGTTTTCAACTCCTCTACGCTACTTTCCGTCTTTATTTTTCTTCGTCCCTTTTCCTACACCTCTCTATCTAACAATGGTGCCCAGGCCAGGGAAGGGAAGCGTTACCCCTTGGATAACGTTTCTAAACGGCTTTCGTAGTATTCATTTCTTCAAAATACGTTCTGTTTCTAGGAGCAGGCTGTGTAGCCTAGCGAGAAGTGCAAGCGAGCTGTTAAAAGCTTCGTATGAAGAAGTCTTTTTTTTAGGGAGATTCAGGATAGCGCATTCGACTCGCCGCTCGCCAACAGTGTTCCGGCGACGCAGGAAGCTAATCTCAACCCCCCTACGCTACTTTCCTTAGTTTTTCGCCGCCCATTTTCCTACGCCCCTCTATCTACAGACTCAACCACAAATGGCCCCGACCTCGGATGCGAGAATGTGATAATTTATTTAAAATTAAGTTCAAACTAATGAAAGTATTTTCGCTAGACTTTTTTTGACGTTTGTGAAGAAAGTGGCAAAGTTAGGGAAAGTGAGTGTGGAAGTTATAGAACCCGAGTGAGCTAAAGAGGAGACCATATAGGACCCGTCCCAAACTAGAAACGAAAATACAAAAATCGCAATTTACTTGAAAATACTAGTTTAATTTCCAGGAAAATTGCACAGAATATTATTTTGGGGTGGGGGATTTGCCCCTGAAAGTGTCCGAGATTCATTTCAGAGAACAGCGGATAAAAAAGTTACAAGGAAAGTAATATGTATTTGAAGAAAGGACGCGTCCCAACTAGAGAACAATGAGTATAAATGGAGACAAAACCAGAAAGAAACATAATTATCTCCTAGACAATAAATAAAAAAGTATAGAAGCGTGTTGGCTCTTGTTATGAATGATTTTAACACATCTTCGGCCGTAGGACTTGGCTAATTTGTGGTTTTATTCCATTCTTCTTCCAATTTTTGCCAAAGATTTTCAACATTCGTCGGTTTCCGAAGCATAACCTCATCGCCGAGTATCTTCCATAGGTTTTCTATCGGGTTTAAATCAGCGCTCGGCGCAGACCAGTTCATTTTCTCGATATTTACAGCATCCAAGACTGCTTCCCTGTCTTTTCTGAATGGCACGTAAGATTGACCTGCATGAAAACAGGCTCATGTACAATCCATCTTCGGAGAGAGGGGATAACATGTTCCTGAAAGAGATACTTTTATACCAAAGCATTTACTTTGGCGTGTAAACCAACGAGCGGACAGACCAGTGTTAAAAAACATGTCCCTTACCACAACGCTGCCAACTCTTTCCTGCATATGTGATTAGAAATTTCACCTGTAAGACGCATTGCATGTTGCTTAACATACGATCTTAACAAATTAAACATGCATTCGTCGCTAAAAATGCTCCGATTATTTCAGCACTCCACGGGAGATGCTCAGTAACGAAAGCCAATCTAGCCGCTCTATCTATTTTTACTTATGAGTGGTTTCCTAGCAAGGGTGCGTGCTGTTAGTCCCACCCTCTCACCTGACGCGAGACAGTCAGGAGAAACACATTCAGGTTTATGTTCTCGGTGTGTTGATATGAAATACAGACTACTATCTCAAATCGGACCTTCATCGACATCCTTTGCATCATGCTATCTTCCCTGGGTGTTTTTTTTCGAATAAAGTGGCTAGATTGGCCTTCGCTACTGTGAACTGCTGAAAAGGGGGAGTGTTTTTCAGCGACGAATGCAAGCTTATTATGTCAGGATCGAATGAGAAGCAGCATGTAAGGCGTCTTACAGGTGAAACTTTAATCCAATATGCAGGAAAGAGGCGGCAGTGTTATGGCGAGGGACATGTTTTTAACAGGTGGAGTATGTCCGCACGTCCGTTTGCGCGCCAAAGTAAAGGGCTGCTTTATTAAAGAGTCTGGTTTTCTTCGTTGATTTGCAGCACCCTGTATCCTCATGGAGACTTATTATGGGTGAAATCACACTTTTTAACCGATTGCAAGCTTTGAACTATCAGACAGTATCATTCCTCCACTCTTTTACAGGGCAGTTTCTGAAGGATTTGTCCTCAACTCGTCCTGCTATCCTGATTAATGAATAATTCACTCAGTAGCAGCACACAACACACGGAGAACAGTATTGCCATACATACGCTACCAATTTTATGTTTAAACTGAGTTATAAGTTATCAATCTCTAGTTTTGGACGCATCCTCGCTTCAAAGACACATTAATTTCCACATAACTTCTTTTTATCCTTTGTTCTATGGAATGAATCTTTGAAAATATCAAAAGGTAAATTAAAAAAAATATTCTGTGGAATTTTCATGAAAATAAAATAAGTATTTTTAAGAAAATGTAGATTTGGCATTTTGTTCTCTATTTTTGGACGGTAGTATACTTGGGTCGCTTGAGACGGAGAGCTCAGGTACCCATTACAACTGGTCCAACTTCCATAATTACGACATATTCCTTTTCATGTGTTGGGGCTTGGAAGACATGCAATCCTACAAAATAAAAAGTGAGGGGAAGGAGGATAGAATAAGGAAAAGAGAGAATAAAAGAGAAGTGGTGTGAAGGAGAAAGATAGAATAAGGAAAAGAGAGAATAAAAGATAAGAAGTGAGAAGAAAGAGGACAAAGGAAGAAAACAGAAAAAAGTAGTGAGAGGAACGACATAATGAAGAAAACGGAGAATAAAAGAGAAGTGGTGAGGAGAAGGTGGGCAGAATATATAAAACAGAATAAAGAGGAAGAGAGAAGAAGGAGGATAGAATGAAGAAAACAGAGAACGAAAGGTGAAGAAGCAGAGAGAGTAAGGCTAAATCAAAGCTGCCGTCATAACCTTCGATGGAGCCAGAACGAGAAAGAGAGGGGAAACTCTAAATTTTCCTCGCTCCAGTTTTCAAGATGGACGTTTGTTAACCGAGTTTTTGCTATATTTAACTCCTTCTCCCACTATTCCTTTATATTTATCCATCTTTCCTTCATCTTTCTCCGAGAAGAAAATAAATGGGTCAGTTTGTTATTTTGTTTTCGAAAATAAAAAATTCCAAAAACAAGTTTGGTAAAAACTTTAGAATCTCGAAAACAACGACTAGAATGTCTTTGATGGATGTGACAGGTCCCCAGGCTTTGGGAGCCGAGAGATGGCGGGGGGGGGGGGGGCCTCCGGATTTCAGTTGTACCTGGGGCATAATGTCCCAGGTACGCCACCCACCTCTTTGCCGACTCCGCGTCTGGGTGAGAGAAGTCAAGACAGCTCCTCTTCCTCGGCGAGTGGGCGCCCCTCCCTACCACTACCCCCTTCAATTTATAAAAAAGCGAACCCAAACGTGGCCATCTTCTCATAAAGTTAATTGGAAAGAGCTTCGTGTATAAATGGTGAAAGTAGGCTAGGGTAAAAATGAGTTGAGGGTGAATAGCCTGAGTAGTATAAAGAGGATACTACTTGTAACGGTGTAGGAACCGGGATCGACTGGTGTGTGAAGATGTAAGAAACTGGTGAGATCAAACGAGAAGACAAACAATGAGAAATGGAGCGGGTGCGAGGAAAGTGGACCGTTCTTCCCATGCAATGGGATCGATATAGTCCAGAAATCCCCACAGCACTTTTCTCCTACAAAGAAAAAATGTGGACTCGTAATCTTAATTCTTAATTGAGGAAAGAATGAAATTTTGCAAAGCGAAAACCAACGAGGGAAGGGCGACTATTTGTTTGGAAGGGAGGATCGTAAAGGGGTAAAATTAGAGGTGGGCACGAAAGGGGACTACTTCAGGTCCCCTTAAGGTTAAAGGTCAAAGGCGAGTCTTCTTAGGAAGGGTCTGAGAAAAGAAAAAGATGTAACCAACGATGAGATTTTCGCTTGTTATTTAAAAAAAAGGTGGCGATGTAAATAAATAAAGGGCTAAGGGGTCGAAGATAGATGAAGGAAGAGGTGAGTGAGGGAAGATTGATCGATGGAAAAGTGGATAGAAAATAGATCGATGTAGATGTGTGTGGAAGAAAATATATCGATGTAGATGAGGGAAGAGATATATATATATATATATATATATATATATATATATATATATATATATATATATATATATATATATATATATATATATATATATATATATATATATATATATATATATTAAAGTGGATGGGGAAAGAGAGATCGATGTAGGTGTGTGGGGAAAGATATATCAAAGTAGAGTTGCGTGAGGGAAGATAGATCTATGTGTTAGGTGGAGGAGTTCAGATATATACCATAAGAGGTAGAAAGAGTGTAGATATATTAATGTAGACGTGTTTGGGGTGCATATAAATCGATGTAGAAGTGATGGGGGGTCATTTCTAGGAAGAGGTAGAATAAAAGTTGTTTTTTTTAACCCCCCTGAGAGGGAATCTCAGATTTTTTGTTCGCTAAAATGGTGAGGTTGGCAGAAGTGAAAATATGCGGAAACTGCCTAGGCATCAGATGAGACCATTTAAACCACAAAGGAGCTAGTGCCCACGTAACTCTACCCCCGAGTCCCCAGGTTTGCCCGTGTTCATGAGACGACATCAATCTCAAAAAAAAGGGAGCCTGAGGTGGCTTCCCCCATCTTTGGTCACCCATTCGTACAGGAGAAAAAGTACTTAAAGCACCAGTCTCATCTACCGAAGGACCATTGAACGCAAAGCTATACGCGATTACTTTTAATTAAAGCGAAAATAACGAGGGCATTTGATGTAGACAAGTGATCAAGATAGAGGGGGTGAAAATGCGTGGATAATATATATGTAGCTTCAGCCACACCTAGGAACGTTGGGGCCGGAAAGGCACTTAATCCTACAGATGTCCTCTATTACATGGCAAAACTTCAACAATACAAGTCGAAGTTTCCAAAGCACATTTAGAGACAGAGGGGAGAGGTGATAAGGGAGGATCTCCATGTATTTTACACATACACACATACACAGGGACACCTAAGTGGGAGACAAACCGAATTCGAATAAACTGCACTCTTCAACCACAGTTTTCTTACACACATGACAAGTTTACACCAAATTTGGGGACTAAATTCTTCCATTTCATCCACTCAATTTTAATTTGAACCCAACTTAACTGATGCTTTGTGAGCTGACGACCCCCCGTCATCATTAAATGACATCTTTAAACGCCATCCTTAAAAGTCATCCTTAAATGTTCACCCCCATAACCATGGCTCTTGGCCGAACTAAGAATCGCTTCTGCGCAATGGAGGTCGCGCATAATGAGCTAATTCCATTTTTCCCAATTTCAGGAGCATCAAATTCGAAGGTCGACCCTGGCCAAAGGAGTTCGAACAGCCACGCCCAAAAGAAGCCAAAATAGAAAAAATCAGAATAAAAAAATCAACTTCACAAATAACTTTGGTCATTCTTAGAACTCGATGGTGGCGGATGGTTCCCTTACCGAGGTCACTGGGAAAGGGGCGAGTCTAGGAATAAAAGACGGGAAGATATCAATTCCAAGAGGTAGTCTCAGTACCATTCTCGAGGTTTGGTTGTTATCAGTCCAATACCATTGTCATTGTATTCACTACAATCACAACGCCTGCACAGCACTGCTAAATCACCTCGTTCCGACACACAAATGCCCTTCAGAATAGCTTATTGCGTCCAACCTATCCATGTCGCACATTGGGAAGGGCACAACCCCCGTATACACGACACAATTGCCCACTAACCAGGGCAACGGCGAAAATTCGAAGAAATGGATAGAATAGAGACAGCAACGAAGCGGAACAAATGTCCGGACAACCACCCGTAACGAATACCCACACTGCACTGCGTGTAAATGGGGGTTGAGCACTTACCTCCACCTTATGCACCTTGGTCGCCTTCCTCCTCTGGGCCCCGATTAAAGGCTTCTGATTGGTTGAGTCGCTGCCGAAAGATTCGCTCTGATTGGCTGGCACCGGCTCTCCTGTCATGTGGGCGGAGTCCGGTGTCATGGGAGTGACAGGTGAGGGTGGGGCGGAGTTAGGGGTAAAGCTGGGTATGTGGGCACAGTCCACACCCAAAGGGGAGGAGCCAGGCGGGGTCAGCGTCCCACCTTTCGGCTCAGGAGAGGAACTGGCCATCGTTTTGCCACCTGCAGAAGACAGAAAAACGACTCAATTTTAAGGAAAAAAAAGGAACGAGGGTAAGTGGGGGAGACGCGCGGAAGAACTAAATAGAAACCTAGGGGGGGGGGGGGTCAAAGAAACGAGAGGGATAAAGGACGACAATTTTGGAATCTCAATTACATCGCTTGGCGATGCCTCTCTCAGGACTTTGGGGCTCCAATTAGGAATAAGGGCTTACTTAAGGGAGCTTTGGGGAACGCGGACCATCAACCCCCGTGCCCCTACCCCCTCCCCATATCAACTTTCTAGGTGAGCCATCCCTTCCGCGTCTCCCTCACCCTTCAACTTTGAGTGGGACTAGATCGTGTCTCTATAAGACTAAATACCCTCCCAGATGTTAAAGACCAAATACCTTCCCAACCTTAAAGACCAAATACCCTTCCCGATCTTAAAGACCAAATACCCTGCCCGCCCTTAAAGACTCAATACCCTCCCAGACCTTAAAGACCAAGTACCCTCCCCAACCTTAAAGACCAAATGTCCTCTCCAACCTTAATGACCAAATGCCTTCTCTGACCTTAAAGACTAAATACCCACCCTGACCTTAAAGACCAAATACCTGCCCGGACCTTAGAGACTAAATACCCTCCCCGACCGATGGGCGAGGATGACCTGTCGGAACGGATCTCCTCCCCATATTTTACACTTTTTTGCTTATGCCAATCACTTCCTTCCCTCTTCTCCTTAGAAGAACGCCCGCTCCCCGCCCGCCCAAAGACCCCGAAATATTTTTTGGTAATGTGGCTCTTCCATACCGATAGTTCCCCAAAGCCATTTTAGATAGATTTTCTTCTTTGGTTCATTCTTCGCCCATCGTTACTGCACCCCCCCCCATCCATTTCTTATCCATGCTTGTCACCGTGAGATGGATCCTGTTAACGTTTGCTTCTGTGAACAATTTTGTTTCCAATGAAATTTCTTTGCTGCCAAATATTTTCTAAATCGAGACAACAAAAACTTACTTTCCCACCGTCATTAATTCACTGCGTCGTCTCTACCAACTGTTTTTTTTTGCGAGATGGTTTCAATACTATGCAAATATCTTTTTCGATCCTTCCATTCCCACTAAAACACCTCTTTATATCTATGAAGGTCAGTTACAAGGGATCCCCAGCACCATATTGTGACATTGCATTTTTCTCACATTTTTTACTTCACCACCCTTCATTGCAAACTTCTTTTTCAACCCTCCATTTAAATCAAAAGTACCTGTGTGTCTTTCCTTATAGTGTTCTCTATCTTTATATCCTTGAGTCGTCTTGCCTCCGTTGAATTACACAAATTTCGTTTTGGTCGAAGGTATCCTACTATTGACACCGCCGAGGGAAGCCCCCCCCCCACCCCCACGGTCCCGATTCTTTGTTAAAAAATACTAGT
Source organism: Ceratothoa steindachneri (assembly GCA_963969495.1). Lineage (NCBI taxonomy): Eukaryota > Metazoa > Arthropoda > Malacostraca > Isopoda > Cymothoidae > Ceratothoa > Ceratothoa steindachneri. Next base: position 23,038,539 of record OZ018339.1, read on the forward strand.
TTCATGGGAACACTACACATTTCTATTTTTTTATAGGAATATAGAATAAAGAGCAGCAACTATCCTTAAGTTCCCCCTTATGGCAAATCGTACAGAAAGTGAGGAAGGTAAAATTTGACAGCCCAATTTCCTTCGCCATTTCCGCACAACTCGAAACACAAACATTTGTTAAAAAACCGCAAAGTTTTATTTTTGACCCTGATATTAAATGGTTTTAACAATGCCACCATGTAAACCATAAGGAGTACTTAGATAAAGAAGAGTACAACGATCATATGCGTTTTCTAACACCCGAGTATCCAGGAAAATTTACTTCTCTTTCGTGGCAATAAATAAAAAAAAAGTCACTTCGAACAATTTTGCTATTGAGTGGTAAAAAGGAAAGTTCCCAGAACTATGGTTAGTTTTCTAACTCATGACGGTCCTCTGTCCTACCATCTCTATTCATCTGTTGAAATATGAAAGGTTATGGCGTCAGCCTTACCCAGAACTGACTCTATTGGTTTCCTCCTTTATCCGAATAGCACAAGAAACTAAAAGGCGTAATAATAGTAATTATAATAACTACTGCTTTCTATAGGGACTAACTCCCCTTCCCTAATACCTGCAAACTATTACTATCTTAATATGAACATTTGTCTCGTTAGCTACTGAAACTAATTTCTTACGTGAAAAGGGATAATCTTTTAAATTTCAGATGAATTACTTACATAAAGCTGCTTCTTCTATGAATCCATATAACTTGTGATTATAGTTTTCGCATAAGACAACCATAGTGTAGTCATTAAATGGTGTCAAAAGTCTTTAAAATATATAAACACCCCTTTTTCCCCACTTATTTCGACTAAAATTTATTTAAGGTTTCGTAAACTAGCTAATGAATCTCTTGTAATATTCATTGAATTTATAAAAAATATCTTGTTTAGTTAATTTGTTTACGAGGCGTTTAAAACCACGACTAACTTTAACATCCTCTCCATCTCCACAACCACACAAGATGAGATAAACTTAGAAATTACGGCGAGCAGACGAGCATATGTAGAATTATATATGCCGCCAGGAATTATTGCAACACGTCGCAAGAAAGGACAGTTCAAAATATAAATTCTACTTAAGGAAGAGTTATTTCTTAAACTGTAACCAAATCGAAGAACTTTGTATATAACATTCTATCTCTCTTATCATTATCAATAGATTATATTAGAGTAATGAAAAGTTATTGAAGTTAAAGTAAATTCAAGAATGTATGCCTAGTGGGAGACTATATTGCGTCACAAATTGAGCATCCGGTGATGGGCGGAGCTAAATCCTTACGACGATCTCGGCTAAAGTGTTCTGGGTTATGTCCTAATGATTCATTTCTCGTTTCGACCCTATTTCCTTCCGTTCATTTTACTTAATACATAATTGAAGGTTTTACGACTGACTTTTACACCCCACAACAATTAAATGATGTAGATTTACAACGATATTCGCTCGTCCTGTCCTATATAGAAATGTGGAAATACACTGCTAATAGGGAAGGAAGATTGATGTGTGGGGAAGTTTTTAAGTAATATCCTTTTTCTCCTGCACAACATCCCTTCTGACGTATTTCAAAACCACTCATACACTGTTTTCACTGTATGTGCTCCTTTGTATGTGGTGGTTGTGAATGCAAAGATGAAAATGAAATGAAATTTTGATCTCATAGGCCCAAACAATCGCATTCCAATATTTTGAAAGTTTAGTTCCATTTTCTTTTATAATTTGCAATTTGTATTTGGATAAAATTACCGTTAAAAATGACATAAACTTCAGCACTTTAAAATTCGTTCTCTGGGAGGTATCAATTAGGTAAGAGAAATTCAAGGATAAAGACATCAATAAAAACAAACTACATAGGGTGGAAACCCGGTTCCAATTTGAGCGAACTTAGCTACATCGACGGTTATTCGCCAACTGGAGTCCCAATTCGGGTTGCCTTCCCGGTTCGGACCCACACTGAAAAATAAAGGCATCCTAACTGGTAAACCCCCTACCATTAAACCCCCACCCCCCAAAACATATCGTCTTCGACTATTATGAAAAGAATAATAAAGTAATAAGAGATAAATAATAAAAGATATGTATTAATTTTTCTTGAGACTCTTTAACCCAAGTAAAACCGGTTAGCGTTTCTCAACAAGTTTACGCTCGGAGCAGAGCGGAATATCCTTTCGTTCGAAACATGACGCCAAAACATGTTTTGCATACACGAACTGAAAGGACAAAAGAAATGGGGGATTTTTATCATATTTCCATTAAAGAAGAGACATAATCCTCACTGTGTTCGTGCTGAGTCTCTCAACATGCGTATCTTGCATGAAATGTTGAGAAGGAATATAAAGGGCATATTTAGCAGAGCAGAGAGGAGAGAATATGGGAGAAGACTTGAAATAAACTGAAGAATTACAAAGATCGCAAAAAACAGGCTCATATACCACGGGGACTCGAAGCCGCGAAATTGGAGATTCTAGTCGTCTAGTCTCGCACCACAGATCATTTCGAAGAAGGTAAAGATGTTCACTCACGAGTGTTTGAGGCACCAGAAATGTTTTTTTTCCGAACGGAATGAAGAGTAATCCCCTCGATCTACACCTACCCCAAACATTTTCTCTTACCCTAACTTTACCATTCTTCCTCTGAACCTTTTTATTTTACAACATTCTGGCGGAGACCCCCAGCCCCTCCCCCAAAGAATAAAAAGATACGACCAATTTCCAGAAGCTGAAATGGTATTTTCCAAATTTATTTTTCCAAAAGTGAAGGAAAGAACGCAAAAAAAGCTCTGCCATCCATTTGGCACCGTGGGTCATGACCGCCCCGGGGGAACAAGAAGAAGTGTAAGGGTGGAGGAAAAAATCGAAACGAGATCGAGGATGAGAAGAGCAGATGCAATCTCCCCCACCCCCCCTCCACCTATCGTAAATTAAAGGTTAGAGAACGCATCTCCAAATACCCGTGCGAAAGTTCGCAAAAGAGAGCAAAGGCATTCAAAAGAATGAACTTAGAATCTCACTAGTGTGACATCACTTCTTTCACACCTTCGAGTCTTCCCAATCTTCCTTGTCATTATCCCTTTTTACTCTTATATTTTTCTTTCGTTGTTTCCTTCCTGCTCTTTATCCAGTTTTCAACCCTCCCCCCGCGCGGGGAAGTGGTAATGATAGTATGCTGCGGCTGACATTTTGGAGGATTGCTCGCTCTTACGCGCACAATACCTGCGGCTGTTTACCTTCCCGGCAATAACGCCAGCAAGAGGATAATTATAAATATATATATATATATATATATATATATATATATATATATATATATATGCATAACCCTATATTTTAAGAACGAGATTTTTTTAAGGTGTTTGAATAAGATTTTTTCTTTTAGTTTGGTTGTCACCTAAGAAAAAAAGAAGAAAAAATAAGAAAAAGAAGAAGAAAAAGAAGAAAAAGAAGAAGAAAAAGAAGAAAAAGAAGAAGAAGAAAAAGAAGAAAAAGAAGAAAAAGAAGAAGAAGAAGAAAAGGGTGTTCAGGGTGTTAAAATAAAGAGTCTATAAAGGGGATTAAAAAAGGCGGTTAAGTTAAGCAAATAAGGCCGTAGATCACACCCCGCAGGGGTGCATGTGTAACCAAGCTCTTCCTGTTAAGAAAGAGAACAGCGGCTTGTATATATATATATATATATATATATATATATATATATATATATATATATATATATATATATATATATATATGCCCTCGTTGGTAGATACCACTTATTTCTCGGCTAGTGAGCATTAATTTCTCCATCTGTGGCTGGACTCGACCCATTTGATGCGAACCGAACTCGACCGTTCGAACCGGTTGCACCTGCGTGATCTCATTGCTTCCTCCGCACACAAACACATCCCCACCACACACACACACACACAGCAATTAAACGCAATAGTTCTCTTTCTGTTCTCATTTCCTTCGAGGAAAGGACTTTAACCCGTTATTATATAAGGACGAGATTCTTCGTAAATATGAGTGACGTCATCATTCAATTAGGAAATTCGCTTCCCTTCCTCGGACTGACCTCGTCCTCGCCCTTCTCTCTCTCTCTCTCACTCTCTCTCTCTCTCTCTCTCTCTCTCTCTCTCTCTCTCTCTCTCTCTCTCTCCCTCCCTCTTTCGTTATCTCTTTCCTCATTTTCTCTCTTTTTTCCCTCTCTCTCCCTCTCTCTCTCTCTCTCTCTCTCTAGTAAATCGAGGAAACTTGGTTTGAGAAGAGCGGACTTTGCAGGTCTACGAGCTGGACTGACTGACGTGAGGCTAGAAGTGTGCGAGGCTGTTGAAGACTCGTGGAACACTTTCAAAACCACATTCATGAGTCTTCAATCGCGTTTTATCCCTCTGAAATGCCCCCGTCGGTCCTCTCTTCAACCAAAGTGGTTTAATCGAGAAATCGGCCAACTGCTTAGGGAGAAGAGAAATGTGTACCGGCAATCGAAGATCTCGGGTGACTTTGACGAATACCGGAGGCTAGCCCGGAGAGTGAAGTCCAGCATAAGGGCGGCTAAGTGGTCTGAGGAACTCCGAATGGCGAGACTTTGAAAAGAGAATCCCAAGGAATTCTTTGGATATGTAAACAGCCGTAAACCAATCCGTAGGAAGATTGGCCCTTTGAGGAATGAGGAAGGGACATTGAAGCACTCAGCTGCAGAAAATGCTACCCTCCTGAACGACTACTTCTCTTTAGTGTTTACTGAAGAGTGTGGTCCCATCCCCCAGCCAACGGATTCCTAATCGTTTAGTTGGCAGATATGGACTTCACTGAAGGAAAAATAGAAAACATCACTGACCTAATGACGAATAAGTCACCTAGCCCGGATGGGTTTCTACCTAAAGTGTTGAAAAAAGTGCGCGATCAAGTGTCACGACACCTGAGCGCAATCTTCAACATGTCAATCTGGACCGAATGCGTTCCTAGAGACTAGTGTGAAATGAAGGTGACTCATATCTTTAAGAAAGGAGAACATAAGCAACCGTCTAACTACCGACCTATCAGTCTGACTTTGATAGTCGGTAAACTCATGGAAAGCATGGTGGACAAAATGATGTCGCACTTAGTCAAACCTGCTACTGAGGAGTTTCCAGCACGGCTTCCGAAGGCAACGGTCATGCCTGACGAACCTTATGGAATTCTTCCATTTCGTCTTCAGTGAGCACGATCGGGACAAGGCGGTGGATATGGTCTACTTAGACTTTCAGAAAGCCTTTGATAAAGTACCATACCACCGCCTTTTCCAGAAAGTGCGAGCGCTGGGCATAGACGGAGAAGTAGCCGGCTGGATAGAGAACTGGCTAAGTGGCAGACGGCAACGGGTGGTGCTGAATGGACAGGCTTCTGAGTGGGTGCTCGTTACTAGCGGGGTGCCTCAAGGTTCTGTCTTGGGACCACTACTATTTATCATCTACGTCATCGACATGGGCGGCGACATGGTTGCCAAGATTTCTAAATTTGCCGACGATACCAAGCTTAGTATAAACTTTGCAAAGGATGGAAATACTGCCCGCCTGCAAGATGATCTTCGGAAGATTGGGGAGTGGTCAGATACGTGGCAAATGCCTTTCAACGTGAACAAATGTAAAGTGATGCATATCGGCCACCGAAATCCCCAATCACCCCATATCCTTAAGGGCACTGCTTTTAAATCCACCGACACTGAGAAGGAATTGGGTGTAACTATCACGAGTGACCTCAAGTTCTCGAAACAGTGTATTGAGGTGGAGAAGAAAGCCCCTAAAATGTTAGGGTATATAAAACGACAGTTTGTATATCGGAACAAGGAGATAGTACTGTGTTTGTACAACTTACTCGTCCGACCGCACAGAGTATGCCGTACAATTTTTGAGTCTTTCATTTAGAAAGGACATCGCGAGATTGGAACGCGTGCAAGCCAGGGCAACCAAACTGATTCCCTCTATCAGGCATATGAGTTATAATGATAGACTAAGAGAATTGATATGTTCTCGCTGTAGACCCGTAGACTACATGGTAAGCTCATCGAAGTTTTCAAAATACTTCGAGGGTTCGACAATGTTGACTACAGGGATATTTTCAGCCTTATTGAGAGCAGAACAAAAAATCACGGCTTTAAACTTGAACTGAAGAAGCGTTACAACCGCGATCTGTGTGGGAAATTTTTCACGTACAGTATCTGCGGTAGTTGGAGCGCACTTCCAGTGGAAGTAGTCAACAGTGAATCTGTTGACCAGTTCAAGTCAAGACTAGAAAGGGTCTTGAAAAGTGGCCGTTTAGGGATGACGTAAGGCAATTGAGCGGGGATGTGCCCGCTGACAGCTAGTCCAAAGGTACCCTCATTGAATGGACCGTAAGGTCTTCTAGGCTACTTATTTTCCTTGCTACTCCTTGTTACTCTTTCTTTCTCTCATTATTACCTGCAAGCGGAGCATATGGCATTCGCGCGTGGCACTGGCACTTGTTTCTACTAGGCATCTCTCGAGGGGTCCGCCAACCCAGTTCTCTTTCACTACTTACCCGCTGTCAAATGTAGTATGGGCAACCGTGCTGCAGCTAACATCTGGGAGATAGCGTGCCCTCCTTGCCCAAATACCGTAAGAGGATCACCAGGTATTTATCTCTTCTACACATCTTAATTTCCACTACTTTTACCACTTTCTTACAAAGGGGGAAGGCCTCGTTGGTTTTCACCTTAAATTTAATGCACACAAAAATACCCCCCTTCATTGAATTATCCCGTTTGGACTATTTGAGGAGGGCGGGAGGGATGTGTAAGCCAACGGAGGTCCGTCGAGTAAAGGAAGCAGGAAAGAAGACATAAAGAAAAAAACGAATAAAAAAAGGAAGTGGAATATGACTTAAGAACAGGGTTAAAAGGAGTTTAGAGGAACGAACTTGAGTCCTTTTATGGAGTTTATGGGATTCGACTCCCGTAAGAGACCCCGGGGGTTCGAACTCCAAAAGGAAGTGGCAATTTCTCACTCACCTTCCGGTCAAGGATGACTGGGAATCGAATTTTGGTAAATTCATTCCCACCGACCTCTTTGCCAATCGACCACGCCCTTGTACTCCTTCCACCTTCCTTTGTACTCCGTCTCCATTTTAAACGAGTTCCGGGATTCCTCTTATGCTCGATCCCTCTCAGGCTTGTACTCTTCCGTGTCTGGGGTCTAAAAGACACCCGAGAGGGGGAGTGGAGACTACCCGACCTAAAAAATACTTCCCCACAGGCCCCAACATTTAGTTTTGCCACAAAATCCTTCATTTTGTGTATTACTACTAGAACGATACTAGTATTTTACCACTTCCTCTCCTTCGTGTTAATTCCCCCTCCCCCATGATCTCTCCCTCTCCTCCAACTAAATCCGCATTGGATTACTCATTCCCCAATTAATGGGCGATGAAGAGACAAAAGAGAGGAGCGAAAACAAGAGAAACAATCTGGACACCACGACCCGAAGGAAAAGAGAAGAAGGAAACCTGTCTCTGAATCTGGATTGAGGATGTCTAGTACCGCTCAAGCAAGTCCAATTCCTCCTAAATATTGGGGCATGGAGGGCAGGTATTTCCAAACCGTAGGCCGTGGGATTCTTATAGAGGATCAGGTGGATTCAGAGGTGCACACTCAACCCTTTAATAGGGAAGGGGGGGGGTGACACTTGGAATGGCTCGTACTTTCGAGTCCGCCAGTCCTCCATCATACGAACCCTTTGAGGGAGGGTGTGAAAAGGAGTCCTTTTTATTCTCTTTTTCTTTTCTCTTCTTCATATTCTCGTATTCTCCTTTATTTCCTTTTCTCATCCATTTTTCTTCTTCTCTTTCTTCTTATTCCCCTTATTTTCTTCATTCTTCTCCTTCCCCTTCTTCTCTTTCTTCTTATTCTCCTTTCTTCTCCTTTTCTATCTTCTCCTTCTTCCAATTTTCATTCTTCCCCTTCTCCTTCTGTTCTCATTCTTCTCTCCTCCTTTTCCTTTTTACCTTTTTTCCTTCTTTCCCTCCTTCTCCTTCCTTTTCTCTTTCTTTTCATTCTTCTCTTTCTTCTTATTCTCCTTATTTTCTTCTTCCTTTTCCACTTTCTTCTCTTTTTTCTTCTCCTCCCTGTCCTCCTCCTTCTTGGCTTTTTTCATCATTTTCTTCCTTCTCCTTCCTTTTATTCTTCTTTTCATTCTTCTCTTTCTTTTATTCTCCATATTTTCTTCCCCCATTTTCTCTTTATTCTTCTTCTCAATATTCTCCTTCTTTTCTTCTTTCTCATTCTACTCCTTTTTCTTCTTCTTCATCTTCACCCTAAGTCCACCTGGCACCGCCGGAGACCGGCCTCGTTCCGGAAACGAGGCAGCGGCACAAAATTTACATCCCCCGACGGTTCGCTATTAATCTAATTAGCCGTCTAGTATAGATGTGAACGCACTACATAATTTCACTTTCCCTAACGTCACCACTTCTTTTTGGTTTTCTCGTGAGTCTTCCTGCGAGATGTTCTTGTTGGTGTTCGCGTCAGTTTTTTTCCTGAATAAAGATGGCCCCGTCAACACCGCAAGACCCTCCTACCTGTCTTCGGCATTGAGCCTATCCCAACCTCTGAAAACCCCTCGTTCTGGATCTTCGCCCCCCCTTTCATTCTTTCCCTCTTAGTCATCTGTGCTGAACTCTTTACATTTGCTCCGAGAATGTGGAATAACTTGCTTCCTTTTAACCGCCCCCATCCCTAAGTGAATTTATAAGCGTTCCTTAGAGACGCCCTTTTCTCAAGCCTTTCCTTAACTTAGTCGGTGGAGAGTCACTCTGTGAAGCCCCGTGACCTTGAAGGCCGCTATACAAAACCCTTCTTATTATTAGTATTATTTATTATTGTCTTCAAGCCATAGCCACCTGTAGCAACCGTCATGTTATAATTTGCGTCATTTCATGTCAATGGACACTGAACCTACAGTAATCACTGAGCCTACAGGGTGCTTTTAAAGACTTTCTTTGTTATGGCGAGGTGAACATAATTAGTCTGAGTTTGATTCGTGTTTCACAGGTTTATTAAATTATTATTATTATTATTATTATTATTATTATTATTATTATATTATTTGTACGTTGGAGTTCGTGGAAGTTTAAAACATTTTTTCATCACCAGTAGAATTAGGACGGCTTGAAGCCCTCGAATAAGCAGGATATCGTTTTTAAACTGATGTGTATTTCGTGGATATTCCACTTATTTTACAACTTGTGCATCTCATCTTCAGTTCTTGTAAGCTCAACTAGACCCTGGACAACAGTAGACTATGTCTGGAATAGATAAGGTAACAATGAAGAAGGAGGGGGTGACCTTTTGAAAGATTAGCAAATGAAGAAAAGAGAAAACAACAATGCATGAAAGAAATAGCAAACACATCAAAAACTGTCGATTCTACTAAAATAAGTGTCTATTTAATCAAATACAGAGAGTTCTTCCTCTTTACATGACTTTGATTACTTGCCAACTCTTTAGAAGTACAATAGTGGAACTTCAATTTCAAGAAAACAAAAGTCCATCATGACCCCAGAGTTCTGCGCCTATCTAGATAAAACTTTCATGAGTGATTGGGAGGCTGTTCATCGCAACCTCACTAATAAGGAGTCAAGTAATTCAGCGTCCTGAGATTTCCGTCAGCCATTCAACGGTATACAGACAGAAAGAAGCAAAGTCTAGAAGCTGCAATATAGCATGAAAACAAACTTAAAAAATCTTCAATAATAAGGTGCTTGTTTTTGACTTGGCTGGTAAAGAAAAGATAAATAAATTACCAATTATTGTATCTGGTGATGGTATTGAAAAAATACTTGGCATTCCAAAATTTTCATCTGAGACTGGTGTTGCTAAGTGTGATGGTAAATGGTCCTAAAGTCTTATCACCCACTGTAAATATTGTTTTAATTTTATATTTCAGATGACTGAGAGTCTTGTCACCCTTTCTTAATATTGTTTTTTAAGTTTTTATTTCAGAAGGCTGACACGAGCTCCTACAGTTTGGAAAGGAGGCTGATTGCAAGGGTATGGGCACATGATTTGTTTGCATTATGGCAAGAGCATGGAGGATATGCGACATGAGTTCACTGCAATATTCGGCAGACTAAAACTAGTACATATGCCCGATGCTATAATAACGTTCCTCTATTGTTCTTATTACTTCTCGGTGAGGGTACCAAGACTTTCGGAACACTCTGTACATTACGAAATTTCAATCTTCAAGACTCGGTGAGAGCCATGAGCCTTGATACCACACTGTCAGATACCAGTGAACGTGGTGGTGCATGCCTTCTTATCATAAATAAACTTGGAAGGGAGATTTTGAATTTTGCCATATCAACAGGAATAGAAATTCTGTTTCAAAGATTTAACACTAGAATGATGGAGCTGGAAATCCCTTGATATCTCATCTTTTACAACCCTTCAATGAAATATGGAAGATGTTAATGTGACTCAGTTGATTCCTTTTGCTACAGCAATACTTAAAGGTGAGCAACCAAGAAAAGAATATCAGCTACTGATGGAGGTACTCGTATAGATTATAGTTCTAGGTGAAACTCCGCCAAAAGGTATTAAATCCAAAAGTCCTAGAGCCATACACATAATAAGATGGATGTCAAAGCTCGTTTATGTCATCAAATGCTATCCTCTCCTCGTCTAGTTTTAGCGTGCGTGGCAAAGCGGAAGCCACTCTCAATATTTTCAAAAGACACTTGTAGAACTTAAAGGAAAAAAGTTGGTTGCTTTCAGCTTCTTTGAAGATGAGGTGCAAATCCGCGTAAAGAAGGAAATGGTAAATGTAATGGAAAATTGTGACAAAGGTAGCCGTCTTAAGGAATCTCGTGGTGGAATATGGAAACCCTTACATCATTGGGTTAGAAAAGCAACAAAGAAGTTCCTCAGCAAACTAAACCTTAAATGAACCATTCTGATTAAACGATCCAGCTTTATGGGAAGAAGATGAAAATCTGAAGATGAAAAAATATTGTTGGTTCTTTACAAGTCGTGATCGATAGAGCAAAAAAAGCTGTAGGTAGCTCTCGGTGAACTTTCCTCGGATAAATTGATACAGCAGAGAGCTTTAGCTCTCAGTGAGCCCTCCTCGGAGAAATTGATACGGCAAAGAGAGTTGTAGCTTTCGATGAGCTCTCATCGGGGAAATTGATACAGCAGAGATAGCTGTAGCTCTCGGTGAGCTCTCCTCGCGGAAATTGTTTCCAAACATTAGGAAGTTAACTGTACTGCGATAGAAAATTACCTTTGAGAAATAACGCTATCTGAATTATCTTAATAAAACCAAAACAGTAATTTTAATACTAATGAAAAATACTCTCTTGGAAAAATCTTTGGCTTTCTTGAGTCAAGCTTTATTTTTTGTTGTATTGTGATGAAAGTTGAGGATGAATTTTAAAAATTTCATTTTTTGAAACACCTTAATATACTCGTATAATATATATTAGAGTGTTTCAAAAAATGAATGCAATGTCCCGCAGGAAAAATGAAAAGGTGTTTCCGAGTACTTTCGAACTTAATTTTGTTTTTGCTCAAACAAAATAAACTGAAAATGAACTGAATAAAGTTCGAAAATAATCGGAAACACCTTTTCATTTTTTCTGCGGGACATTACATTCATTGAGAACCTCACGTGCTACTATGTGAGCCATTCAATTTCATATATACAGTGACTGGACCTAAGTATTTACACAACTCTATTTGTGATGTATTTTGAAAAGTTCGAGACCTGGTTTGGGGTAAAGAGGACACGTAGTTCAGAGAACATATATTTAACAGAATATTTAAGCAGAACAAACAAAAATATATTGACAACCAGAAAATCAACTAAACAAAAAAATGTATAGGACAGAAGTATTTGGCTAAAACCAAAAAAAAGTCTTTAGTATTTAGTGGCGTGACCTTTATTTGCAATAACAGCATGGAGACGATTATTGTAACTAGAAACTATCTTTTGACACTCCGTTTGTGGTATCTTGTTCCATTCTTGCATGCAGATGATCCTCAAATCAGCAAGGTTATCTGGACTCCTTTTGTGCACAGCACTTTTGAATAATCGCCACAAATTTTCAATGGGATTGACGTCAGGCTGTTGGTTAACCCACGTAAGGACACCTATTTTCTTATCTACGAACCATTCTTTCGTTAATTTCGTTGTATGTTTGGGGTCATTGTCCTGCTGAAAGATCCACTTGCGCCGACCGTAGAATTGTTTTGCGCTCGGAAGCAGCTTCTGCTCCAGTATCTGCCTGTACATGGAACTATCCATTTTTCCATCAATGATGCGGAGTTCCCCTACACCATGGACAGTAAAACAGCCACACACCATGATGTTGCCTCCTCCATGCTTGACGATATGGATGGTGTTCTTGGGATCATAGGCAGTCCCTGCTTTCCTCCAAACATGACGAGCTTAGTTTCGGCCGATAAGTTCAATTTTGCTTTCGTCGGACCATACAACCGGTTCCCAAAACTTAATTCCTTTGTCAAGATGGTCTTTGGCAAACGGTAAACGATTCTTCACATGTTTTGCTGTCAGAAGGGAAGTTCTGCGTGGAGTGAAGGCATGTAGACCACTTCGATGCAATTCTCTAGCTTTTCGACTGACGTGAACTCCTTGTAACTCCAGTTAATTTTGTAGGTCTGTACAGGTAGTCATGGGCACATTCGTCACCTAAAACAGCATATAACGTCGAGAGTGGCCCGTGATATATATATATATATATATATATATATATATATATATATATATATATATATATATATATATATATATATATATATATATATATATATATATATATATATATATATATATATACATATATATATATATATATATATATATATATATATATGTATATATATATATATATATATATATATATATATATATATATATATATATATTAGTATAAGTGGGTAGCAGTCTTTCTTGAAAGCAGATTTTGTTAAAAACCACTGTATATTTAGCCTTGATTAATTTCCTTTGGAAACTTTCTATTTTCTTATTGTCTTCTTTTGTCCATCTTGTAGATGGTAGATTCCTTCTTCTACGTTCATCTCTCTTTTTTAATAGCTGAGCTTTCAATCTATGCCATCATCTTCAGTGTCTTTAGCTGTTTTTTTCCCCTCTACCGATGAAGTATGGTAGAATCGGAATGATATGAATTACAAATGTGTGTAAGTATGCATGTGGGGGACAAAAGGGTGTGTAGATAAATATACAGAAAAGCAGCCTGTGGGGCTGATTTTCACGCTTCAGTGGAGGACTCATACTCTTGGATTTACTGTTCGCCACGCGTGTACGAGTGCATGGGCCCTCGACACTGTCCGAAGAGGTGGTTCCTTCCTCATCTTCTTGTTCATTTTCATCTTCTGCCTCCTCCTCCCCGGATTCCGCCAATGAGGGACCTTCGACCATAGCCTCTAGTCCAGATTTCACGTTGGAGTTGTTTCTTATGACGGACTCCTCGAATGCCTTGGAGCATTCTGGGTCCGTGGGCATAATGACTGAAGGCAGGTTGTTTACCTCTAGTAACGCATTTAGAACCTGGTTGTAGCAGTCAGGCTTCACTGCCTTAGCCACATTTGAGTGCGTAATGCATATTAGGATCTTCACGCTTAGGTCTCTCTTAGCGCGAAGCTGCACCACAGCTTCTCTTTTACTGGGCAGGTCGTTGTCGTGTAGTTGTCTAATTTATAGCATACAGAGCACATTTGTATGCAATTAAATTTTTCCTGTTATATATTCTCGCCTGGTATTCTCATGTTACCTAACCAGGAGTCCGTCTGTTGTTGCTTTTCTGGCTATTTCCGTAGTGAAAAATATTATTTCCAACACGTGAGTGTGTTTGCAAACTTTCGCCCACGGGTTGCTCCTCTTGATCTCCTCCTTGAGTTCGTTGGGTGAGTTCTCACCGACCCAATTTCCTTCTTTTCGGCAGATCACACTTCGGTTTGCTGCCATTTGGGAGGGGGTGGCGTCTTAGCCTCTAGTCCGATGTTCTTGAGTGAGGTTGCTCCTTCTTCAGATTGGAGCTGGTCCACGTCTTTGGTTTCCGCGCAGTTGGCGATGAATCCCGATGAAATCTCGATCAGTTTCACCGGGCCACCTTTAGTTCAGGGACCTTTCCTCCTTGAATGGTCTTAGTGAGGGTCTCCACGGTCTTCTTTTATATTTCTACTATGTCCTCTTGATTTTTCTTCTTTTTCTGAAAACAAAGTCTAATTATGTTGTATTAGGTGAATGAATAGATGTGGAAAGGGGTGGTAAAGGAGGTAGCGGTTTAGGTGGATGTGGACGAAAGATTTGGAGTGAACGCTCCCGTCCATTTTCCAGTTGATTCCCCACTCAGATGCTGTCAGGATGATGGGTGATGATGGATGGATGGGATGGGTCCTACTTCTATCTAAATAGAAACGGGTGTTACTTCCCTCTATGATTCTGGCCGGGTCCCTTGGATGTGAGGATTTCTCCTCCACCCGAGACTTGCAGTTACGTCCTAATTTCGAGAAAATTTCTGGCTTACTCTTCCGCTGTCGGATAATCCTCAAACCAGTTTTCAGGTAAGCCCGTAATTATTTCAGTCCAAGTGGCCGGTATAGTTAAGACAAAATTAATGAATGGCAGGCATCCGAGGCAGGTTCCAACGCAGGTCGATGACGGGAGCAGCGAGGGTTTTAAGCCCTCATTTAATTCTAACTTTTCCCGCGAAAATTATGATTTAGAATTCTTTTTTAAAGGTGAAATGGAATTCAACAGAATACTTCCAGATAGGCTATTTTTCAAGTCAGTTCGGCTCTTGGTCGTTTACTAAGAAAATTAAAGTTCGTATCCGTATAGATCAGCTAATGCGTATCAGTAGAATGCTCGGCCTTGGGAATGAAATGAGTAGAGATTTATGTGGGTTCCGAACCACGGTGTGTACTATATCCTTTTTATATTTATTATTTTATTGTGGCCCTGTCCCACGTATAAGTTGTTTAGCTCAATGGTATGAATGATAGAAGAAAAGTGTAGAGATAAGTGGAAAGAAGTAAAAGCTTTGTAATTGAATATTAGGTTGCATGGAGGTCATGCTAATCTCTTTCGGTTTATTAGTGTATTATAGCTTGAAATAAGTCAGTTTTAGAGAGTTAATTCCTGAGTCTCAGGCCATCCTTCTTTGTTGTTTACTATTAGTATTGTGTTTGTATTTGTTAGTGTTTTGTGGCGTTCAAACCATTGTTTTTATTCCATTCTTTTGACTACTGGTAAAGTTGACTCTTAACTCTTTTTTCTTTGTTTATTTGTTTCCAACTCTATTTTTGTGCTATAAAAAATAAATATCGTATACTTACTTCCCTTTTCTTACATTTTAAGTATAGAGCTCCACTTCTTAATCAATTTTTAAGTTGTATGAGGGGAAGCATCAGTGCGTATCCCTCTCCGCTCTTTGGATTATTAAAGCTATAATGTCCTCTCCTATTTTCTCTTGAGTTTTTGTATTAGTTTATTCGCTCTTTTTTCTATAATCTTGTTGAGTAGTTCCATCTGTGCTTCTTCGTGTAAAGTCTCGTTGTCTTCTTCTTTCATTTGCTCTTGTATTCGTGACTAAAGGTAATGCCTTATTTTGGGATTCTTTGCAGTTTACTAACCTTTGTTTTTTTGCGATTGAGTACATAGTAATTAATGGATATACCACTGCTGACTGAATAATAGCTTGATATATTTTCTTTTTGTTCTCTCAGTTGAGTGATCTGAGTCGGGATATAAGACCCAGTCTTCTTTTTCCTTTGTTTATTTTCTCTTTTACTTGTTCGCTGTATCCGGTCTTGGTTATCGTTCATCCTAATACTTTAGCTTCGTTGGTATATGGATATCTGTCTTCTTCCACGTATATGTCCGAGAGATTTCTTCTGTATATGGTATGATTTTAAACTTGTTTCTGTTTGTGCTTACTATCCATTTTCTTTCATATTCATTGATCCTTCTTATTCCCGTTGCTGTAAATCTTGCTTGCATTTCGCCGTTCTTGTATTGGCAAACGACGATTTGCGTGACGTCATCTGAAAACCAGATGTTGAGGCACCCTTCCGTGATGAGAAGTGGAATGTCTGAGATCTACACCGAGTATAAGGCCGGACTTAGACACTTTCCCTGCGGAAGTGCAGCTTCCAACTTGAAGTTTTCGCCTTGATGGTTTCCAATTTCGATGTATGCATACCACCCCATCACGTACTCGCAGAGTAGTCTTTCTAGTTTGTTGTTCATTCCTAGTTGGATGATTTTCTACTGTAGTCCTCTTATCCAAACTTCGTCGAATGCCTTTGACATATCTCTACAGACGATATCGATGCTACCCTTCTCCTTTTAAGCCTTGGCTATTTTTTTTGTGATGACCGTGTGGGCCATCTCTGTACTCCTCTTTTTACTAAAGCCAAATTGGTAATTGTTTAAGAATCTATTTGCTTCCAGGTGCTCATCTAGCTGTTGATTGATAATTCTCGGCTTGACTTGGTGGTTTTCTCGGCTTGGGTATAAAAATCATCCTTTCAACCTTCAGTTCATCCGGGAAATATCCAGTGTTAAGGCTTGAATCTAGTATTGATGTTATTCGCTTTATAATCTTATCGGGTATTTCCTGGTAATGTTTCGTGTCGCGTCGACACCGTTGTAAGTGTCTCTTCTTGTATCCACAAAGTGGTACGAGCGTATTCTTTCTATAGCCTAGTTGAGTAAATCTATGATTTCATGTTCAAAATTTATGTCGAATTCTTCGTTTTCTTCTGCACTTTTCCAATATTCTCTGAATAACTGCTCAACCTTATCCTCTTCTGCTATGTTGTTTCCATGATCGTCTTTAATTTTCATTTTTCTTGTACCAGCTGTGCCTTTCATTTGGTTTATTTTTCTCCAGAATCCCTCTGTAGATAGGTCATTGTCAATCCGGTGTACTGTCTAGTTCCATTGTTAATTTTGTTTTTCTATTATATCCATGTTCAGATCTCCTTTTATTTTTCTGATTTCGGTGTTTAGCTCCCACGTGGTTCCGTTTCTTCTTACTTCACCAGAGATTTCTTTTAGTCTTCTGTTTTTTTAGATTATTTCTGGCGTCCACGTAAATGTTGTAATTTTCTTATAGCATTTCTTTGGAATTTCTATTTCGTCAGCTGCTTGTATCAAGATCCTTATTTTTTCTAGTTCTGCATCAATTTCGTTTATCGTTGCTCCTAGTTTTTCCGGTTCATATGTATTCAATTCTGTTCTGTATATATCCCATTCCGCTCTGTGGTATGCTTTAATTACCCTAGATGGGATCTGTATAGGTTGATGCGAAGAAAGGTCGTTGTGTGATCGGTACAGGGTGTATCTACCAGCTACATATAATAGTTGTATAGGAAAAAGTTATTGCCTAGGAAGATGTCCGGTTTAGTGGCTGAGGTCCCTATTACGTAAGCTGGATAACCAGGGCCCAATTAATGGCAGATACCTCTTGCGAACAACGTTTCCAAGTGTCTTCCTGCTGTGTTTGTATTTCTGTAGCCGCTTGCTTGACAGTGGGCGTTTATGTCGTCCATGAAAACCACCTGGTTTCTGCTGTTGAAGATGTTAATGAAGTTGTTAATCGGCAATTCTCGTTTCCTCGGCGGTTGATATCCTGTTGCTATTATTATGTTTTTTAGTTCCATTTTTACTTCTTAAGCAATGTAGCACTAGTCCAGTTATTATTGAGTCCTAAAAAGGACGCCTTTCTTGATAGCTATAGCAGCTCCGTCGTGTAATTCCCCTGGGAGATTTACGGCTATGACGTAGTAATTCCAAATTTTTACTTGGTCAAGGGTTACGCTAATCCCGTAATATGAAATTAAAATAATGTCCGGGTCTATCCCGCTGAATATATTACCTTATGTCAGTATCTTCACTCTCCAGCCGTTCGTATTTATCTGTTGAATGTTAAGTTTAGAGTTATCTATTGCGAGTGGGTAGTCCTTTAGGTGTTTCTGGTTCGTTTGTTTCTTTGTTCGTTTGTTCGTTTTATCTGTCTGATGGTAGTAGTAAGTTTTAACTTCGCTCTTTGAAGTGATTTTTTCTTTTCCTGCCATGTCCGGTGTTGGCCTTAATTTGGGGAGCGGGAAGTGGAGATTGTCCCCTTGGGATTGAGGTTGGGGTTTGGTCCGCTTTAGTCTTTTTCTTTTGTTTTTATTTCTGGTTATCTGTTTCGGTTCATCTTCCGAGGAATCTGAACTTTCCTCCACAAATTCGCTTGCCTCTCTTTCGGTTTCTTGGTTTTGTTTTTCTTCGTTGTCCTTTCCCTCCATCAGTTGGTTCATCATTGCGGAGGAATCTACTTGTTGTGGTATATTTATCGGCTCAAAACCATTAGCCTTTAATACTGCGTTGGGTGATTTCTCATAGGTGCCTGGCTGTATTGCATTTTGTACGTGTCCACCATGTATTACACAGTTGTAAATTTTGGCATACATACCTGCAGGAATATTTGGGAGTGTAAGAAGTGTCACTTGTCTTTGCGTTTGAGTTTCAGCTGCCATAGTGTAGGTTGGGTTTCTTTTCTGTTGTTGTTCTTTTTCTCTTTGCTTGATCAGTTCTTTTATTTAGGGGAATTGTATATCCATAGTTTGGTGGAGCTGGCGCAATTTCTCTATAAAAGACCTTTAGTGAAGTATAAAGAGCATATCATCATTTGCTGAGGTGTATTCTTCCAGTGCGTAACAGTTGAAACACATTTGAAGTACCTACTTATTAGTTTAGTTAGGAGATTAAAAGGCTCACAATCACTCATGAAAGTTATATCTAGAGAGGGGAATCAGGCACGCCTATAAGAAGCTGCACCGGGCACGTTGTCCAGGGGACGCTGCACAGGGCACATCTAGAGTACGCTGCACCGAGCAAATCTAGGGGACGCTGAATCGGACACGTCATGGGGACGCTGTACAGGGGACATCTAGGGGACGCTGCACCAGACACGTCTAGAAGACGCTGCACCGGGCACAACTAGAGGGCGCGGATTCGGACATGTCCAGGGCACTCTACACAGGGCACATATAGAGGACGTTGCACCGGGCACATCTAGGAGACGCTAAATAGGACACGTCATGGAGACGCTGCACAGGGGACGTCTAGAGGAGACTGCAATAGGCACGTCTAGAGGACGCTGCACCGAACATGTCACGGGGCATGTCTAGAGGACGCTGCACCGGGTACATCTAGGTGAGGCTGCATAGGACATGTCTAGGGGAGGCGGCACAGGGCATGTCTATAGGAGGGTGCACCGGGAACATCTAGGGAACGCTGATTCGGACATGTCCATGGGACCCTGAAAATGGCATATCTAGGGGATGCTGCACATTGCACGTCTAGAGGACACTGGACCAGGCACCTCTAGGGGACGCTAATTCTAACATGTCCAGGGGACACTGCATAGGGCACGACTAGAAGACGCTGCACCGGGCACATCTAGCGGACGCTGCATCGGATATGTCTAGGGGAGGCTGCACAGGACACGTCTGAAGGACGCTGCACCGGGCACATCTAGGGGACGCTGATTTAGACATGTCCAGGGGACGCTGCCCAGGGCAGGTCTAGAGGACGCTGCACCGTGCACAACTAGGGGAAAATGAATCGGACACGTCTTGAAGACGATGCACTCGGCACGTCTAGAGGACGCTGCACCGGGCACAACTAGGGGACGCTGATTCGGGCATGACCAGGGGACGCTGCAGAGGGCACATCTAGAGGACGCTGCACCGAGCACATCTAGCGGACGCTGCATCGGACATGTCTAGGGGAGACTGCACTGGGTACGTCTAGAGGACGCTGCACCGGGTACATCTAGGGGACACTGATTCAGACATGTCCAGGGGACGCTGCACTGGGCACGTCTAGAGGACGCTGAATCAGACATGTCTAGGGGACGCTGGACATGGCATATCTAGAGGACGCTGCATCGGACATATATAGGAGACGCTGCATCGGACATGTATAGGGGGCGCTGTACATGTCACATCTAGAGGACGTTGGGCCGGGCACGTCTAGAGGACGCTACACCGGCACATGTAGAGGACGCTGATTTGGACATATCCAGGGGACGCTGCAGAGGGCACGTCTAGAGGACGCTGACCAGGTTCATCTATAAGACGCTGCATCGGACATGTCTAAGGGAGACTGCATTGGGTACGACTAAAGGACGCTGCACCGGGTATATCTAAGGGACACTAATTCGGACATGTCCGGGGGATGCTGCACTGGACACGTCTAAAGGATGCTGCTACTGACATGTCTAGGGGACGCTGGACAGGGCACATCTAGGGGACGGTGTACATTGGGCCGGGCATGTCTAGAGAACTCTGCACTGGACACATATAAGGGACGCTGCATCGAACACTGCACAGGGGACGTCTAGAGGACGTTGCATCAGGCACGTCTAGAGGACGCTGCTACGGACATATCTAGGGGACGCTGCACCGGGCACAGATAGGGGACTCTGATTCTGACATGTCCAAGGGACGCTGCACCGGGCATATCTATGGGACGCTGCATTGGGCACGTCATCGGGACAATGCACAAGGATGTCTATAGAACGCTGCACCGGGCACATCTAGAGGACGATGCACCGGACATGTCTAGTGGAGGCTGCACCAAGCACAGCTAGAGGACGCTGCACCGGGCACATCTAGGGGAATCTGATTCGGACATGTCCAAGGGACGCTGCACAGAGCACGTCTATAGGACGCTGCACCGGGCATATTTAGGGGACCCTGCTTCGGACACGTCATGGGGACGCTGCACAGGGCACGTCTATGGGACGCTGCCCCCAGCACGTCTAGAGGACGCTGCACCAGACATGTCTAGGGGAGGCTGACCTGGGCACCTCAAGAGAAAGCTGCACCGGGAACATCCCGGTGACGCTGATTCTGGCATGTCCAGGGGACGCTGCACTGGGCACGTCTAGATGACGCTGAATCGCACATGTCAAGGGGATGCTGGACAGGGAACATCTAGAGGACGCTGCATCGGACAGGTATAGGGGACGCTGTGCATGTTACGTCTAGACGATGTTGGACCGGGGATGTCTAGAGGACGTTGTAATGGGTACATCTAGGGGACACTGCATCGGACACGCCATAGGGACGCTGCACAGGGGACGTCTAGATCACGCTGTACCAGGCACGTCTAGACGACCCTGTACCAGACATTTCTAGGGGATGCTGCACCGGGCACGTCTAGAGGACGCTGATTCGGACATGTCCAGTGGACGCTGCATAGGGGACGTCTAGATGACGCTGCATCTGGCACGTCTAGAGTACGCTGCACCGGACGTTTTCATGGAAGACTGCATTGGGCACGTCTAGATGACGCTGCACCGGTCACTTCTAGGGGACAATGGTTCGGAAATGTCCATGGGATGCTGCCCTGGGCACGTCTACAGAATGCCGAATCGGACATGTCTAGAGGATGCTGGACAGGGCACATCTAGGGGACGCTGCATCGGACATGTATAGGGAACTCTGTACATTTCTCGTTTAGAGGACGTTTGACCTGGTCTGTTTAGAGGACGCTACACCGGGCACATCTAAGTGATGCTGATTCGGGCATGTCCAGGAAACGCTGCATAGGGCACGTCTAGAGGACACTGCACCGGGCACATCTAGGGGACACTAATTCGGACATGTCCAGAGGACGCTGGGCACCTCTAGGGGACGCTGAATCGGACATGTCTAGGGGACGCTGGACAGGGCACAGCTAGGGGCTCTGCATTGGGCATGTATAGGCGACGCTGTAAATGTCACGTCTAGAGGACGTTGTCCGGGCACGTCTATAGAACGTTGGACCGGGCACATCTAGAGAACGCTACACCGGGCACATCTAGGGGACGCTGATTCGGACACGTCTATAGGACGCTGCACCATGCACATTTAGAGCACGCTGCACCGGACATGTCTAGGGGAGGCTGCACCGGACACATCTAGAGGACGTTGCACCAGGCACATCTAGGGGACGCTCATTCGGACATATCCAGGGGATGCTGCACAGGGTACGTCTAGAGGACGCCTCACTGGGCACATCTAGGGGACGCTGCATCGGATATGTCTAGGGAGAGGCTGCACAGGTCCCCTCTAGGGGACGCTTCACCGGGTACATATATGGGGTGCTGCATCGGACATGTCTTTGGGAGGCTGCACACCTCACGTCTAGAGAACGCTGCACAGAGCACGTCTAGAGGACGCTGCACCGGGCACATCTAGGGGACGCTACATCGGACACGTCATGCGGACGCTGCACAGGGGACGTATATAGGACGCTGCACCTGGCACGTCTAGAGGACGCTGCACTGGACATGTCTATGGGAGGCTGCACTGGGCACGTCTAGAGCACGCTGCACCGGACAAAGGACGCCCCTTAACCTACAGCCACTTGCTTGATGTGGATAAGGCGCGTCATCATGGTGCTTGATGCAATGTTGAGGAGGCAAACTATTGCTAATGTCACCGCATTATTGTCATTTCCAGTGTAGAAAATTGTAAAAACATTTTATAAAATAAACACAGATTTGTTAACTGCGGTATTTTTATGCTTCTGTTCGAAAGCGAGTGTATCCTGTAGCTCAAAATATTGATGTGCTACAGATAAACAGGCGTAAAACATGTTGGCCTTACTGTTATGATGTGTAATCAATTTATAATGATGGATGGTTACAGTTAGTTTTATCAGCTCGAAAAAAATATAATTTCCATTTCAAAAAGAGGGCCATCGACTAAATAGTCCCTTGAAAAATAAGTTTATTCGTGGAAGGTGGGGGCGGAAGGGGACTTTGTCACACTGAAAAAAGGACAAAATAATGGGAAGACCAAAGCGGCATCAACAGATTTCCTCGGGCCAGTCGGTGCCTTGATATAAGCCCAATAGAACATGTAAAAAAAAAAAGGAACACGCTGAGAATTGTTAAATGTCATACGCCAAACTTGGGCGAAAATACCACAAGCTGTAATTTATATTTAATGTGGATAAATAATGATACAAGACTCAGTTAGTTGGTGTACGTGTTTTATAACGTGTAAACCATTTTGCAAGCGATTTTAGGATGATAAAGAGATACAGACAGGAAAAGTACTTTCGATATATTTAACCTACTGATTTAACTGTAGGGCATTCGGAATGAGAGAGGGAGGGACGGAGAGAGGGAGAGAGATAAGGAGCAAAATGGTATTTTTCTTATCTCTCCCGATCGCTTCGTCCTCACACCTCGTCCATTGTTTTGCTTCACCAATCAGGTTCAGCAATGGAAGCTCATATGACGAGAACAGGGCGCATACATCCCTCGAAGACACATCCACCCCCTATACTCAATCACAGACTTCACTCACACACTACATACTAACGAATATATCTGTACAGACGTACGCTCAATCCTCATCTCAAGGTTCGGAGTGTTTATTACCTTAATTGGTGAAGTGTAAAGGTGGTAACCACTTGTATCGGTCTAGCTAGGTAAACACTTGATGTAGAGAAAAATTGTCACTGATAATGAAGATAAGAGCGCCGTCTCTCTCACCCTTCGCTTTGTGAGGTCGCATCCACTGAACGCGTAGTCGGTTGGAGATAGATTAAAATAGAAAAGAGTGATTCATCCTCTCCCTCACTATGAAGCGGCCGGCCGACGCCTCTCGACCCTCCTCTATTAAACTCGCCGAAACGCTCCTGTCGTCGAGCATCGGCGTCGAGAAGGGGCGTTCTCCTTCATGTAGGGCCCCGTAAAAGGGACAAGTAGAACATAGGCCAACATGCTACATGATATCTTAAGGATTACGTGTTTCCTCGGCCTCAATTCCCGGCAGGGGGATCTTCAACACGTGTTTACTTCCTTCATCTTCCGCATTTACTTTAAAGGTTTCTTCTTGCAAATTTTCTGCCGGAGCTGGATGATCACATTGGCTCTTTGTTTTAAATCAACAAATCTGTATTTTGGCTTTTGTTCTTTGCTGAATTGATTCTTTTGTTTGTTTTATTTTGTATATAATACCGACTCGTAACTTCTGAAGCCTATCTCAGAAGAGAAAGGCAACATTAAACTCAATTTTAATCCGAACTTAAAACGAGGAATAAATAGGAAACGGAAGAAACTGATTCCCAAAATGGGAAATGATGCACAGCGACCATAAAATAACGAAAGAGGGATATATATATATATATATTGCGTCGATCTGGCGATTGCATATAAGGGAATAAGTCGCCGTAATTATTTTATAGTCTAATGATAGGCTAAATTAAATAAAAACAAACAAAAGTAAGCAAAGCAAACAAAACAAAACAAAACAAAACAAGAAGCAAAAATGCAAGAAGAAGGAAGCACGCTCCAGGGTCGGGGGAGAGACCTCGCCTCCCCCCCCCCTCCTCCTGAAAGATAATGAGAAAAAAGTTGATAGAAAAAGATCAACGGGTTTTGAAGGTAACTGATAGAAATACCGTCCAAAAAGATCAGAACGCCAAGATTTCTATCACCTTTCCCTAAACTTTGACATAGAAAACCCAAGGTTTTTAAGATTTATGTACCATAACCTCGAACCAGGTATAACCTACAACTAGGTAAATATTAGAGGCGAAATTGGATAAATAAAACGGAAGTGATCTCAGCAGAGAAGCAATTTAATAGAAGAAATGAAGTGTGCAAAATGACCCGAACGCGCTTAGGTTTCTCGGTGAGAGAACCGGCAATGTTGCCTAGCAACTAACTCCCTCGTCTCGTTAGCCGCACGTCGTAAAGTGGGTTTATAATGTATTTTCTATACCATCAATTCACTTCATCTTATAGCTAGAGATTAGTGTGGAATACAAACTCCGGTTTGCTTCAACCAATATAACCTGACATGAAAATGATCTAAATAAGGATTCCCATCCATCAACTAACCCGTTCTCAGTGCGGCTTAACTTTCCTCTACTTTGCAACTAGCATTTCCACCTGACTATTGTGAAATTCTCACGTCGTCGAACTCCATGTGACGGCACGGATGTGCAAAGTGGGTAGACACGATGGACTGGGTGCCCATTCTCCCGTTGAATAATCCCATGAAGGCTTTCAATGACTGGTATGAGACTTTCCGCGTCTGACGAAACTTAACTCGCTTATTTTGCCTATTTTTTTTCTAAAGATTATTTATCTTTTTGTTTTTTGCTTTTTATTTTATGACATTAACATGTGTTCGAGCCCTCTTTGGGCATGCTGATTATAATGTTACTTACACCCAGAAATCTTTTGAGGCGCAAAAATTCATTCGACGTAAAAAACATAAATCGAATTATTTCGTTCTATATTCAGAATTAACCAATCAACCAATCACTTACTCGAAACTAAGAAATAAAAACCAACGAGGGCAATGGATACTACCGCTTGAAAGCAGTTGAGCGACGCCGTCTATGATTGAGCTCGGCTCCGATCTGAGATCCGTGGGATGTGCCCTTGACGTCTGTTGGCAACGGGCCCTTCCAGCCCTTGTCCCCGGCATTCTCAAACAAAATTGAGACTAACTGGGCTTTATTTTCTCAGGATAGTCCCATTTTTACCCAATTATTGGCTTTCTTTACAAGCTTCTTCTCACCTATTTCTTGGCAGGTGGCTATTTTCGCAGGGTAGTCGCCGACCAGCTTTCGTCCATTCATTCCTGGTCTAGATCAGTAGGTGGGAACGGGGGCACATCTCTCCATTTCAGCCCCGCTCGGGGTGGAAGTAATTAACATACCTGCATTTTCCCCGCCATTTTTCCTTATACTGCCGCCCATATTTTCGTCCCTTATCTATCAAATGACACCTGCAAGAGGATGTCAGGTGATATCTAGGGACTTGTGTACCTTTCTAGTCCCAACACCTATAGTTTGCCCTCCAGGCCTCAATGCTTGTAAGAGGATTTGTGCTATATACCGGGTATTGCAAAAGTCCTGTTACACTCATTACGACGCTCTCATCAAAAGATAAATTGATAGTTTTGATGTAGGTAGACAGATTTTTGTTGCTTTAACAGATTGATATGTGTTTATTAATTGTAATATTAATTAAAGTGGCCCCCCTCGGGGGCGAGCACGCCTTCCAGGCGAGACCTAATGGCAGTGCACAATTTGCGGACGAAGTCCTTTTTAATCCTGGCCCGCACGCGGTTGACGGAGGACTTCAGCTCGCCGACATTGGTGCTGTGTACCTTGAAGTCCTCGCCCTGAACATGCGTCCACACTTCGTAGTCGAGGGGATTGAGGTCTAGGGGATTGAGGTCGAGCGACTGCGGAGGTCGAAATTCCTTCGACCAGAAGTTCGTGCTCGACCTCAGCCAACGTTGCACTGTCAAGGCCGTGTGGGCCTGCTAAAAAACGTAGTATGTCTTCTTCGTGATCTTTCTCACCCAGGACAGTTACGTGGCCAAGATGTCCCAGTAATCGGCCACGGGGATCCTGTTCCCCCCCCGCAAACCACACCAGAGGCATCTTCCCGCCATTCGAAGCCACGACCTCGGAGACGTCCTGGCCGAAGCTTACAACGCGGTTGTTCCGCTCCTTGATGACCTTTGAAGGATTTTTCATACGAAGGCGACGACAGCGTTCCCGACGTTGTTTTCGCATATTGCCGGTGAGCAGAGGCCTTTCCACGCTCCTCAAGCTCTTCCTCCCTCCTACATGACGGCGGTGAACACTGTAGCCACCGAGATGTTCTTCTTTGAGCTTCAGATCCATTTCGAAGGCCTTTTTCACAGCCAGACGGTTGTGAACTTGAGTTCTGCGTGAACGAGGTCGATAATTGAGGTCTTCCCCGTTCCTGAGCCTCTCTGCAATTCTTTTCACTTCTATCTCGACACACAATGGAAAGTACGTTTCAATGACACATGGTGTAGGAAAGCAAGACTTTAAGTTTGTTTTACGGATTTATTTCTATCATACACTTGTACATAAACCTTTCGAAAGATAAAAAAAACGAGTGTAATAGAACTTTTGAAAATCCTGGTACCTTCTATGCATTTTCACTTTCTGTACCTTCACGATTTTCGTTACAGATCTTTCCTTATACCTTTCTTCGGAAGATTCATTCGTTGGTATTGCCCTTAAATTTGAAATGGGGAGGGAAGGGGGGGTAAACCATGGTGGGATTGTCTGGTTTTCCACTTAGGGGGAGTATGGCCTCGTCCCAGCAGAGTGACGGGGTGTTCGCTGGGTCTTTTGTAGTTTCTTTGCATGTGGAAAAACTTGTTTTATAGGAGCCTGAATTATCTTATTTGTGAGGGGGGGGGTCATTTAAATACTACCCTTCCCCTCACTGAGAGACTGATACTTTGACTCGGTTGGAATGTTTAGGAGCCTTTGTTTGTACATGGGTACTCGAGTTACGTGTTCTTAGTTTTGCCTCATAAATATTCAAGGTTACATAAATGTTCATTTCCAATCTTCAATGAATCACATACGACATGGGATACCATATAAAAGTACTAGACTCCCCCAACCAGGAAATGTCAGGAAGAAACTTTCTTCTAAGGTTTATCATAAAGGAAAAAAATACCTCCAATGTCATTGCATTTATTCAATTTTGCAGAACATAAATTGCCACTAAAGGGAATTTAAAGCAAGATATTACTATTTCCAACTACGGCAAGGGATTTAGTACTCATCTGTGTCTGTATATTTGTTTGTCACTATGATTATTTAACAAAATTATTGACTGATTTCTATGAAATTTCGTAAGTAGCTTAATCATATTCCAAGGCCAATTGATTAGATTTTAATGATGATTCTATCATCCTCCCCCATCGTTCCAAAGGGTGCTATGTGGTTTGTGAATTTAGCTTATCATGGATAAGAGCGACCAGTGGTTTTGTTCAAGGTTATTTCCTTAAAATGTAACGTTCAGATATGGCCATCCAGACGTTTCCTAAGAGTTGCTTCCAACTCTTTCGTTGTGGACATTCCAAAAAAAGATGACAAGTTTAGATCAGGGAAATAATGTTTCGCGATGTTATAAATCTGTGGCTCATTTTTCAGTCATTGTTTTTGTTCTTTTGATATTGACCATTGGAAATAGTTTTTTCATAGTCTCAACTTGATAATAATTGATACTGAAGAGACAGATGAGCACGAAGTACCAAAATCAAGCTCACTCTGTGAAAAAAAAACTCAACACAAAAATAGAACAAGAAAAGATGGAAAAACAAAGTTTTAATGGACTCGTCTCTTCAGGTGAAGGCAGACTTGTCTCTTAAAGAGAGGTGGGTTATAACATTCAAGACAAAAAAAAACAGTAGATTTTTATTGACTTCAATTACTTCCCTCCTCTTGTTTTCAACGAAGATAAATTAATTTTTCTTCCGTCCATCTTAGTAAGATTCCTCTCTCAGGATGGTATTAATTTGGTGGCGCTACGTTAAATAAATTACATAATAATAAGAGATTTTGTATTGCTTTTCCAAGGCCACGGCTCTTTGCAGACCACCTGTCTTCCAAATAAGGAAATGCTTTTGTAAGAGGTGGGTCTACAAGGCACCAAAAGAAGGGGAGGAGTTGATAACAGCAGGAAGACCATTCCACATTCTAGAAGCAAATGTCAAGAAAACCAGATCCTACATACAACACACACAACTACAAAGAACTACCAGTAAGGGGACAGAGCCGAAACATTGGGTCATTTGTGTCTGGGATAGGCTTAGGGATGAGGACATCTAGGAGGGTGATGCGGTGTTTAAAATCTTATAAGTAAAAAGGACGACGTTAAAGGTGCCACTGTTAATCATGGAATATAGGTGTGTGTGGAGGAGAGAAACGTACTCAGCAAAAAACAGGGGTTGCAAAGTTGGGGTCGAAGAGTGGAAGCGTGTGAACCGCGTGAAAGGAGTTATAGTAATCGAGGCAGGATGTAACGAAAGCGTGGATGACGATATCCAAGCTATTGTGGTCAAAGCAGAGCAAATGCGGCTGCGGCTGAGATTACGGACAAAACAGAAGGGGAGTTTGCAGACGTCAGTAGCCTGGTCTTTGAGATACAATGGCATCATTGCACTGGTTAACAAAAACAATCTGAACCAAGCGTCTGAACAGGTGTTTTTGACTAATTTTGATACGCTTAATTCAAATTTCTAAGCAGTTATGCTCTATCACCTCTCGTTTTTGTTTTTTTTTTTTGCTTTCGCATATCCCGTTTTTTTATTAAATGTATATATTTATATTATAATTTGCTTATTTCATATATTAAAACGGTGTATTACAGAACCAAACAAAATATAGACACAGAACACTGCGTCTATGGTCTATTGGATACATCCAATTGCTCGGTCTGGATGAAGAGCGTCTCCCAGTGCGCCAGATACAGAATGAATGAGGTGATAGATTGCTATCATAATCGCATATCCTAACTGCACCATTGCAGCTTATTTTAAACACAGAACACAGAGAATTAAATATTACTATTGCTTAGATATAAGCTCATATACCCATCATCTAACTACAGACTGTCAGAAGTTGGGTTTTTTTAGGATATAGTGTAGTTTACCTAAGAGCTGTTTCTAAGGCGTATCCGGCAGAAGTCACCCATGCTGTGGTTCTACTTGCCTTGCTAGTTGGTCTCTATCTTAGTAATATCTTGCTGGAACCTTTTCCCATGTTCGTCACTTAAGGCTCTGAGGTTTACGATAAAACTCCAATAGGACGGATTGTGAAGGAATCCACGAGAGGGGGACAGGCCAGGGATATCTATCCAATAGCACAATCTGTTTTCCATACCGAAGAAGGAGGCAAGCTCCTTGTTTGGTGTCCTGAAACGACAAATCCGTGCATTTTCATTGACCAGGTTCCATGGCTTCAGCCGGGATGCCAGGAGCTCTAACTGTTGCTTAAATAGGTACAAATTAGGGGCAACGTCATTCGGGTCTTCCCGTGTGGCCCACTTCCACCTCCCCTTGAATAAACAAAGACATTTCTTTCAGAAGAGAAGAACTTGGCACAACTCTCTTCTAAGGCCATTTCCTCATCTGATGAAGGAAGAAGATCCTAATCTGCTGAGGGTCTAGGGAAACAGGTATCATAACTGAGAGAAGATTGGGATCATTTATGTGCTAAATTGCGCGCATATGATTCTTTTACTAGTAATATAAAATAAAACCCTCAGCTAATATATATAAAACTATCATCTTACCCGATAATTGTAGACCAGCACTAACCACCCCCCCTGACCTCCAGTGAGCTACTGGTGTTCCCAGCTGCACAATGCACATGTTTGACCTACGGATATTTTGGGAGGAGGATGTAAATAGCGTCCCTGGCCTACCAAAGTATTAATTTGGGTAAATATGTAGATTAACGACTCGGCCGAAAAAGTGTTTTTTTGGTAAATATTTTCGTTCACCGGAATATTCATGCGCGTTTGAGTCGTCTGGCGTCAGACCCCACCCCCACCCCCACCCCTATTATAATTCGCAAAACGATTAAAGAAGCTGACATGATTTGGTTAAATCATTCACCTCTGTAAACGTTAGCACATTAGTCTAAAAAACAATTAGGATTATATACTCGGGGACTGTGCCCCCAAGAACCCCCCCAATTTAATGAAACTCAGAATCATCGTAGTGTGGTCACCCCATTGTGTTTACCCCCACCCGAGCCGTCCCCTTAAATGTACTCCAAAAACGTGAATCATTTTGGAACACGGACGAAATAGTACGTCCCATCATTCGAGTCGCTAATCTACATATTTACCTTAATTTGAATTTAGTATCCCTAAATTAATAAAAAACCCACCTATTTAAGCAGTATATTACTGAAATATAAAATATTTTTCGTCTAAGCCTATATGTATACACCTACGTATATGCATACATGTATATCTCAAACAGTAGTGGTGATGAATGAACAGAGATTTCGTATATCTGAAATCATCACCTCAGAATTAGGTTAGAACACCTATTTTCATACTTTCTTAATCATGTCGTGTCATCATTAGTGACAACTGGATTGTTTATATTAGGTTGGCCACAAAGTCCGGACTCACTTTGGAAGCGGAAAGAAAACAACCAAATTTGATGAAGCAAAACCAACATTTATTCTTCAAAATAAAGTCCACATTGTTTACGATCTTCTTTCAGCGATCAGCCAGCATCCGAATCTATCCCAGATACCAGGTCGACCTGAACGTGGTTGATCGCAGTTAAAATGTCTGTGCCACCTCGAGACCTCCGCCTGACTGACTGTGCCGCGCTCCTTCAGTATCGCAAACTTCCTTCACAGCAACTCTTGTAGAAAGTGTTCGCTTGTAACAGTAGAAAATCAAAACTCTAATTCCACTTTCTTCCGAACTCATTTTTGTCAGTTGGGGCTTAAACAAAGATAAATAAACTGCGCAGGAGCAACAAACAACAACAGAGTACGGAGGCTGGTAGTCGAATGAGTAAAAGCTAACCTAACCTAATGGAGTCGAATGAGTAAAGGCTAACATAACCTAATGGAGTTACTTCATAAAATTTTGTTGTTTTCTTTCCGCTTCCTAAGTCAGTCAGGACTTTCTGCCCAACCATAGAGTATCAGAAAAGGGAACCAGGATGTCACAGGAGTTAAGAATTTCATTATCTAACCAGAATGAAACGGAAAGTAGATGCAATTAACTTATTTAACTACTCATTTCCCAGAGCTACACTGCGTGCTCTAGCTTAGGACGAACAGTTGATTTTTTTTTTGCACAAATACAAGCATATTGATTTGATTTGTAGGTAAAATTTATCTAAATCAATTTGAGAACCTGTGGTATAGCAGTTTACTATAATATATTTTTTTTTCTCTCCTGGCATTTTTTGTCCTCACTGATAAGTATAGTAAATTAATCTGAAATTTCTGGATCTAATATGAAGACGTTACATTTTTCTACCATATATTTCATTTTGCATTTAACTCGAACCGAACAAACTAGCTTATATCTATTTTGGGGTTTTATTTTATCTTCCCATTCAATTATTTTTCCACGAAATATTGCATCATCAGCAAATTTTTCTGTTTTATAAAATCAATATCACGCAAATATGAATAAAAATTGTCCTAAAGCACCGTGTAGCTCACATATCGATGTTCTGAGGCAACATCATTTATTATTGGTTTCCTTCTGTAAACCAAGCCTCAATTTGCCTCAGTAAATTTCTCTTTATGCCTTGGGATGTAACAGTCCACGGAATTTTTGATGAGGCACTTTATCAAATGCTTCTTGGATTCTAAGTACATTTATTTATCCTTCAAATTCCTATTTTTTCTTTAAATATGTTTTGCGATTGGTATTTAGAGGATTTCTTTAGTAGTGTAGTGTCATTCTAACGACTGCATGCACAATCGGAGCAAGAAACTTTTTTAGACCTGGATAGCTTATTGGAGCAAGATACCCTATTTAGAGAAAAATAGGTTATTGAAACAAGAAAACCTATCGGTGTATGAGATTCTATTGGAGTAAGATACTCTTTTAGAGCCAGGGACCCTTTTGAGGACATTATTCGAGCTGAAAACCTTATTGAAGCAAGATTCCTTATTGGAGAAAGAAACCCGATTGGAGCAAGAAACCCGATTGGAGCGAGAGACACTATCGGATTAAGAGACCCGCGTGGAGCTAGATACTCTTATGGAGTAAGAGACCCTCTTGAAGCAAGTGACAATTTTGGAACAAGATACCCTATTGGAGAAACAAACGCTATTGGTGCAAAAGAGACCCTATTGGAACAAGAGACCATATTGGAACGAACTAACCTACTAGAGCAAGATACCATATTGGAGCAAGATACCTGATTTGTGCAAGAGAAAATCCATTAGAGCAAGATATCCTACTGAGAAAAAGATACCTTATTGGAACAAGAGTCTCTATTAGTAATAGAGACGCCCTATTGGAGCAAAAGATCCTATTGGAACAAGAAACCATTGGTAAAAGAGAGACCCTACTAAAGCAAAAGAATCTACTAGAGCTACAGACCTTATTGGCGGAAGAGAAATCCATCGAAGAAAGAGACTCTAATGGATTAAAGGACCCCATTGGAGTACGTGACTCTATTTTGTGCAAGAAAGATCCTATTGGAGCAAGAGACCCTTTTGGTGCAAGAGATACCCTATTGGAGTAAATTGCCTGTTGCTAAAATTGAAAATGAACAATTATCGACTTCTTGACGGAGTTTTAAAAGATGAAGGGAAATGAAGGGAATACAAATTCCATCATAATTTTAATGCCCTGTGAGGATGGCACCTTCAGGCCATTTTTAAACCATCCAGGTACAAATTTGAACTAACCTGGCGTGGTTCAGCTCTGTGCCCATCCCTTTTTAAACATCTGTAGACTCAAGAATCCTACATGTCAACACCACATAGTTTATGATGAAACATAAAGATGCCTATGAGTAATGAGATACAATCGCCCATTGAATCATCTCAATCATCTCAACGCAACAAAAAAGTGGTATAAAATATGCAAACCACAAGGCCATTTTACAAGCCGGAATATAATTAATATTAAAAAGAGAGCCAGCGTATGAAGGGGGCAAGATAAGATAATGGCATCAAACCAAGCATTGCAACCCATTTACATGCGAATGGAGTACCAACAGCGCAATGTAAGGCATTCGATCCACTGTAAAATTAAAGGAAGCAAAAGATGAATGGGGGATTGTGAGGGAGGCGGAGAATTTAAAGCTATTTCATTCATTTGCAGTCGAAATTATCATTATCCTCACATTTGGGGAACAAAAGCAATATCTGCCCAGTTTGTTATCTTTATCAGCAAAACGAAGTCTGGTTGAGTTCTCATTGCTGGGGAACTTTAGCATATTGGCTAGACAGCTTGGCTCCGAGGGTGTTTTCGACATTTTCTTCAAGAAAAAGACCCAAAGAAATGACAATAGACACAACCGATTAAACTCAAGCTCCACTATAAGCTGCGCGAAATACAGGCGTACACATATGTATATGAAGTCGCTAATAGGATCGCACGTCTGTCTTATACGCATAAATACTCTAACATCAAATTGGCGTCGATTTAGAGACGCGAATTTCATTTATTGATGCCAACAAATGAGCTTCCTTTGGGTCTATTTCCATGCGCCGTGGAAGACCAAGATACGCCCTTTAGACGAGTCTAAAGAGCTGAGAAAATGGCGAAGATCCGCCTTATTCCAAGAATTAACCAGGAATGCAGCTGCTCTTGTATAAGAAAAAGAAGGTTAGAGAGAGATGTGATGACGGCTAACTACGATAAAAATCCACCATCTTAAATGTTTTAACTCCAATCCCTTCGTAGAGCATTCGTACAAGAGACATGGTCATTAGGTTAACCCAATGACCACGTCTCTACCTTGGCTTGACTAAACACCGGGATAATTTGTTGCTACGCGACCACCCAAATGACCGGTATCTGGAATCGATTCACAGACAGCTTATGAGGTTGAGGCTATAAATACGAGAACACGCATTTTCTCAACCTCATTTACCATCAAAAATAAAACTGAAAAATGTTTGGAGTAATTTCCATTGCTATTTACAACAGAGAAGCCGTTAGGATGATATTAGGACATTGCCCCCTCTAATTGGTCATACTAGAATTAGCTGTGATAGGTGAACGGGTTTCGTGAATCGCATTCTAATACAAAGTTATAATTCCCAATATTTTTGCTATGCACTAACTTCAACTTTTGCTGTCGACTTCATTTTCTTACGTTCTATTTCGACCCGTCTTTCGAGGAACCGTTAAATTTGATCCCACCTCTCTTCACACACATCACTTTTCCATCCAGAAATCTACCGAAGAAGTTTCTATATCCACATTTTTCCTGAATATTGTGGCTTTCTTTAGGGTAGGAAGGGTTCCCTGCTCACTGGTTGGTGGCAAAAGACACTCCTCTTCCTGCATCTTCTCCCACAACGGGAACCGATCCCCTGGTGGCCTCGTGTTTGCGAGCGAGTGTTTTCTGATCTTTATGTGAACTGCATTGGGGGGTCTCGGGTTCTCGTTACCAATTAAAATGGACGGGTCGGGAATTCAAATAACTTACTAATCCACCTCTCGAACGAATTTATATTTTTATAGCTTGACTCTCGAATCATAATTTTTCTACGTACTTTAGCTACATACTTTAGCTGCATACTATTGCTACGTACTTTAGCTACAGACATTTGCTATATACTTTAGCTACAGACTTTTGCTACCTTCTCTCCTTTCGAATGTTCCAGTGCAATTCCCTCGCCTCTCTTCAATAGGAAGAAGTCATTTTATTTCTATCTAATAAAAAAACAATGTCGCTGCTTATCTTCTTATCTAAAAAACAGATTCCATTCCTCTAATTTTCTTACATTGTTGGCATTTACTTTATTCTCTGGCAATTAATTCGAATTATTTAATTATCTTCGAATAAGCGATTCATTTTCGAATAATGAATTATTTTCTAATAATTGAATTATCTTCGAATTATCTTCTAATAGTTAACTCGCGTTGATTCCCCTGGAGATGAAATCGTGCCTGTAATCCCGCGAAGGATTCGCTGTTTCGTCCAACGAAAGATTAAAACTAAAATCCAACTGCTTAATTCTGCTAACATCTTGTGTTTAGAAATTATAGTAGAATGTTAAATTCAGTCTGCTATATTCTTACTAAATATGCTTAATTTTGTTAAATTCTGTTAAATTATGCTGAATTCTGGCTAAATCTGCTTATTTCTGCTAAATTGTGGACAAATCTGCTTAATCCTGCTAAATTCTTACTAAGTAGGTTTAATTCTGCCTAAATTCTGGCTAAATATGCTTAATTCTGCTAAATTCTGATTAAATCTACCTAATTATGCGAAATTTGATTAAATTATGCTAAGTTCTGGCTAAATCTGATTAATTCTGTTAACATTTCGGGTTTAGAATTTATAGTAGAATGTCTTAGAAGGATAATATTGCGGGTCTGGTGGCTAAATTTGTCTGCAAAAAGGTTGTTATACTGTTCCAATGTCACAAGTACTTCTCTGACCAGCTTCTCCGGATACATGTGGGACTTATTCGTCCTTTTATGGAGTATTGTTCCCATATATGGGGTGGTTCATCTTTCAATTCTCCCCTTAATGGAGTTGAGTTAATGTCTCACCAACAGCCCTCGTCACACTACAAACTGGAATTAACTCAAACTCTGCCGTAAGGTTGCTGCAGTCTCTCTATTTTACACTATTTGGGGGCATTGCTCTACTGTATTATATGAGTGTATGCCAGCTCCACTCTTTCATCCATGCAATACCCACCAGTCATCCAATTCACAGGATTACTGTGCAGAAAAAGTGAATTCAAGGATAGATCAAGTTGATAATTCCTTTACAGCTAGAATGTGTAATTCTTTGATCCTCCCCCCCTCCCTCTAATGTTCTTCCTGAATCTTATGACCTACCTCTCTTTTAGGGGTAGGTCTGCCATTACCTGACGAAAGCACTCCATTAATCCTTCTCTCTGTTTTTCATTCATCTTGTGTTTTTTTTGTTGTTTCTTTTTTGTTTTGAGCGTCTGAGCTTGATTTGAGCATCTCTCGACCGTCTCAGACTTTCCAATCCCCATTCATTTGGGGGGGGGGAGGTGGATTCTTTTGTTGTTGATGGCGTGTGTGAATGTTATTTTGTAGGGAGAGTGGGGGAAAAGAAGGCCTTTCTGCAAGTTCAAGGACAGAAAGTGAAGAGTATGAGAGAGGATGGTTGGAAAGAAAGTGGTGTTGTAGTTAGACATGTGTGTGCATGGATAAGCCTGCGCTCTCGCGTCAGACACATCGCACCGCCAATCCGTGACTACCTCCCTACGAAC
Organism: Ceratothoa steindachneri; assembly: GCA_963969495.1. NCBI lineage: Eukaryota > Metazoa > Arthropoda > Malacostraca > Isopoda > Cymothoidae > Ceratothoa > Ceratothoa steindachneri. Next base: position 23,075,368 of record OZ018339.1, read on the forward strand.
ACCGAATCTTTGGATGGTTTCCGCACTCGCTGTGAATACACTGGGTATCTTGGCATGGAAATCTAACACCTTCTCTCCTGGAGTGGTGAGAGCGCCCTCTGCCTGTCAAGTGAGAACGTCCTCTGCTTGTCGGGTGAGATCGCTCTCTGCCTATTGGGAAAGAGCGCCGTCTGCCTGTTGGGCGAGAGCGCCCACTTTCTTTTGGGTGAGAGCCACCTCTGTCTGTGAGGCGAGAGCGCCCTCTACCTGTCGGGTGAGAGCGCCGTTGGTCTGTTGGCGGATAGCGCCCTCTGCCTGTCAGATGAGAGCGCCATCTGTCTGTCGGGTTAGAGCGCCCTATGTCTGTGGGGTGAGAGTGCAATCTGCCTGTCAGGTGTGAGCACCCTCTGTCTGTTGGGTGAGAGCGCCCTCTGCCTGTTAGGTGAGAGTGTTCTTTGTCTGTTGGGTGAAAGTGCCCTCTTTCTGTTGGGTGGGAGCGCCCTCTGCCTGTTGGGTGAGAATGACCTCTGCCGGCTAGGTAAGAATGGTCTCTGTTTCTTGGGTGAGAGCGCCCTCTGCCTCTTAGCTGAGGGCGTCGTCAGACTGTCAAGTGCGAACTTCCTCTGCCTGTCGGATGAGCGCGCCCTCTGTCTGTTGGGTGAGAGCGCCCTCTGCCTGTCAACTGAAAGTGCCCTCTGTCTGTCAGGTGAGAGCGCCATCTGTTTGTCGGGTGAGAGCGCCATCTGTTTGTCGGGTGAGAGCACACTCTGCCTGTCAGCTGAGAGCGCCCTCTGTCTGTTGGATGAGAGCGCCCTCTGTCTGTCGGGTGAGAGCGCCCTCTGCCTGTCAGATGAGAGCGCCCTGTGCCTGTTTGTTGAGAGCGTCCTTTGTCTGTTGGGTGAGAGCGCCTTTTGTCTGTTGAGTGAGAGCGCCCTCTTCCTGTCAGGTGAGAGCGTCTTCTGTATATTGGGTGAGAGCGTCCTCTGTTTGTTGGGTGAGAACGGCCTATGTCTGTCTACGGCGCTGGAAACAATGTGCCTGATGGTCAATAATGCAAAGAGGAAGCAGCTGCTGTTTAACTAGCAAATACTCGTAAGTGAATGATTTTGAAACTCCTTTGAATTGATTGTTTGACTTTGCTAAATAGAGTATTATGTCATTGATTTACGGCATTACAATGTTTTATACTCTCCATAGCGCCTTTATGCATCTTCTCTTTGACCTATAGTATCACGTTCTCTTATTGACTTTGTTTATGTTAATCTTTAATTTCAATGGAACCAATGTTAACAACATTTTCACCTACGTTGCAATTGATCTAACTGCAGCTGACGTGTCGATTAATTTCGAGACAATGACAGTCGAGGCAAAAGTGCCTATGAAAAAAAATTGAGACCAATAAAGAATAAAAAGACTAAATCTGTCAAAAACAAAGAGTTTCTTCGTTCGGAACGATTGCCAACACTTTGGATGAAACAACGATTAAAACAACAACCGAGACTAGATTGAAGAAAGGCAGGTTTGGGCGATTTTTTTAAGGTCGTTTATGTTTGTTTAGTATAAGAATCCAGGGTAATTATACCTAAATAACAACACACGTGAAAGTATAGAACTGTTAGAACAACGAAGTTATCTGGAAACCGATTGGGTTGACGTTGCACCATCCAATTATCGGATTCTCACAAGTGGATGACTAAGGCCACGTCGGCATGATGAAAGGCGCGGGGAGATCACGCACCAAACCGGGCGAGCTACGCTCCGGGAAAGCCACGCTCTACTTAGATATTTGGCACCAGGAGCTTCAGCGACACCGATAAGCTGTCACACCCAGTGCGACACCGCGTTACAATGTAAACCCCGGAGCAACGTTGATTTTCTGAGCCTGACACTGGGGAAACAACTTATGGATGGAGTTAAGATCTTCGTGTTTTTGTTTCATTTTTCTGTTTGATTTTCTGTCAGAGAAAACGAATTTTCATGGTCAAAAAAATTCCTTTTAGAGGTTGTTCAGGAAGAGAGTTGACTGAGTCGCGCAGCCATCGTTTTGGTATTATCTCTTCCTGAAATTTATGAGGTTGTCCTTGACGGGGATATTTAAAACTACGTTTCCGCTCACGAAATTTTGGGTCGACGTTTAAAGGTCTTATGAGCAATATGGAGATTTCTAGTTTACGTTTATGGGTCTTAGTAACAGAACTCAATGAAGATTTCTGGTCTACGTTTACCGGTCTGACGAATATAGCTCAATGGAGCTTTCGGGTCTACGTTGTGATTGTCTTAGAAGCAAAACTCAATGAAGATTTTTTTCTCGCACATCTGATGTTAATTCTTATTTTCACGCCACCCTTCCTATATCTCCTCTAATTTCACACGTGGCAAATATAATAATATTGGTCAAAGATGGTTAAGTAAATTAAGATATTTATGCCAAATATCCCAGTATTAATTCTGGGTAAAATGTCCATATCAGTTAATGAAATTCGCATAAAGATCAGAATTACATTAGCTGATAACCCCGAGGGATCCGGCTGGTCCTCGTCGAGTCGCGTAAGAAGAGCGGTGGTATTGTTTTGCCGTCAAATAAAGAGCAGAAACCTCTATGGCCTAAGGGAAGACCATCCCTTTGTGACTGAGGATTTTTTTAAATGAAAACCAACGTGTGAAAACTCCGGGTTGGGGCAAGGAAGGCACACAATTATTCAGATATCACTCGCAATAATGTTGCGGGTTGCGCCTAGGAAGTGTAAAATAAAACCCCCTTCGGCGAGTGATGTATCATGTGTGCGAAGATTGAGCGATGCTGTGATTGGCTGCTTGATGTTATGTGTGGAAGGAGCTACCTTTGCCAACGCATAAGATTCAGCGTGGCCCAATAGGAGACTAGCTCCTACGAACCCCCATTTTTTTGCGTGTCCGACTTCAATGGAATCGAACCCGATACCCAGATATGGGAAATCCAACGCCTTTGTCCATTAGGTGAGCGAAAGCTCTTCATAGATCGTATCAATCGAAGTTAAATTATTAACGTTACATTTTCTGGGTATACAGTCCAATATCCCGTCTCTGTTTCACATTTATCAGTAATTTAGTAAGTCGTATATTCTCCTCCACGCACGTACACACGCACACAGTTACACACACTTTTATTACCGGTTCTCTCATCTCTCCACCCTTTCTCCCAGCAGGGGTCTGGATGTCCTACTTCACGCGAGGCAGCTATCGACCGTCTAATCTATAATTTTCCTTGTTGAATGCAACAAAACATACCTTTATAACACACCCTTTCCATAAACCACCATCTCAGGGTACTATAACTGACCCCAAAACTGTGTAAGTTCCCCTGAACAAGCAGGAATAAAGGAATCGCACATTTGAAAACGTGGAGTGTCAATCGTAGTGGAAGTAAACTAGTTTTTCTGGCGTATTGGGATTTATTTGTGTGTGGACAGAGCGGAGTTTTTTTTTTTTCCAAAGTTGAACTTCATCCCAATCTTATCGTTATCGAGGGAACATTCGTTGGTTGCTCGAAGGTTGGGCGTAGAAGTACGCAGTGTAGTGAAGAAGGAAGTAGAATCGTTTGTATGAATAAAGCAACCCATCATCGTAATGTTTTTTTTTTCTTTGTTGCTTTGGTTAATAATAACCCCGGTTTATCTTCTTTATTATTCGACTATAGGAATGAATGCATTTTAGGATATTTCTTACGCTACAGCTCTACAGTCTTTCCTCCTTTCTTCTCTACATGTCAAAATGAGACATAGTGGGAGATGGGATGGGGGAAGGGGTCTCATTAGTTTCCTGTCCTTATCATTTTGCCGTCGAATTTCTCGAGAGTCTAAATCCATTTGTACACTTTCATTCCTCCCAATGGTGTATAGATTGTTAAGAGGTAGTAGTAGTAGTAGTTGTGGTTTACCAACCTATCCTTATCCAGGAGGATCTTCAACCGGATAATGAAATAGACATAAAGATCAGCATGACATTCGCTGGTGAGCTCAAGGCCACCAGGGACCGGTCGTATTTGGGGAGAGGTGCTAGGAATTATTATGTTTTGACACCAAACAGCGTTTAGGTGAAACCTTCGTCATTGTTAAGATGTAAAGAAGGAAGATGGAAGATTGCGCAGGTGAAAACAATGATGGGAATTTCGGTATAACCACGTGGAAGGTTAATTTATCTGGATAAAATCTCAAAATGCGACCATTCTTTAAAACCAACAATTGTGGCGAAGACAAATTAATCATGGTTAGTCATTATTGCGAAAATAATGGCAGGAAAGAACTCTGCCTCTCTGAGTGTGGTAAAAAACAAGCATCGTTAATATGAGCATATGTATGACTGAAATATGCACAATTAACTACATATATACACATGAAGACTAACACACAAATTAGCACATGTATAGACTTTCAAATATAAGAATATATAATTAGTATTTTTATGATCATTTAACCTTAGTTTCTAAATTAGTGTAGTATTTAAGTCATTGTCGAAGTGAGTCGTGAACGTTTGGAGTTGATATGCGGACTGGTGGTACCTCCATTCCTTTCGCATTTGTTTTTTTTTCAATTCTTCTATCTTGACTTAGGTTAATCGATCATGGCCCTGTTGACGGTCAGCCAATCATTTTAGGAACTTCTCAACACAACAGTCGAGGACTGCATTTGTTTTCGTTAGTTGAAAATCCAATCGAAGTCCGTCTCCTCTTTCTAACCTTGGAGTTAAGGGTGTGTGCTCTCATTAGAAACAAGCCCCTTCCCCTCCCTAAATAAATACCCTTACCTGGGTTTTAATTGTCGCCTTATTTATATTGTACATCTTTTTTCACTATTTTCTCTATAAGCCTTTCTTGAAGAACTCTGACTGCAGTGCCTACGTTGGTGTTTTGATTTGTTTTTTAATAAGTACACATAGACTACATGATATCTATTTACTCATGGGGTGTGAAAATTACTATTAAAACATTGATGACTAAGTTATTATTATTACTATTACAATCATATCCTAAAAATGACGACAGTTTTGAGTTTTCTTCCAAACACTATCGAAAAATATCACTAAAATATTTTTATAGCCATTATTTTAAATGTATATTATATAAAAGTTTAAAGTGTACAAATTTATGTTTAAATGTACATTAAATTTATGTTTAAAATAATAAATATTGAAAACATTTCCATGGAACAAGCAACAAAACTGCTGAAAGTTCTGATGCAAATTCTAGATATAAAGAACGAAATAACTGGTATTTGCTGTTAGTAATTCTGCAGAAAAAACACTGGATTTTATTATATAAGATAATTAATTATTAGTACTATCTTTCTTTAGTTTAAAAGTCTGCATTCTCCATGCAACCGGGTCCAAATCATGGACCTAAGGATGCTTGGATATTCCATGATTATTTCATGGACAAGGCCCTCCTGAGGAGATGTGCAGTGGAGAGGAGGGTGGTTTTCTGGAGTTCATAGATTTTGATGCTGCCAGGTATTTGGTCTAGGTAATGTTTTGAGCCCTTTGTGATAGTTCCAAGGGCTCCTACAATGACAGGAATCGTTGTGGGTTTGAGCCCCCACATCCGCTCAACTTCAATTTCTACGTCTTTATACTTTTTGAACTTTTCGGTAGTCTTGACTGAGGTGTTGATGTCAAAGGGTATGGACATGTCTACGAGAAGGCAGGTCTTGTCCTTCTTGTTTTCAGTACTATATCAGGTCTATTGGCTGCTATAGTCTTGTCTGTGAGGATGGGCATGTACCAGATGATGGTGACATTGTCGTTTTCAACAACTGCCTTGGTCTCATGCTCATACCACTTGACAGAGACCTGTAGGCCATGCTCTTTGCAGATGTTCCAGCGGATGTAAGCGGCTGCTTTGTTGTGGCGGTGTATATATTCGAGTTTAGCCAATTCAGGGTAGCCTGAGACGACGTGGCCTATGGTATCATCAAACCTTCCACACAGTCTGCATTTGGAGTCAACATCCTTCTTTTTCACAATGTTGTGTTGGTGCCATCGTGTAGGGAAACTTTGGTCCTGGGCTGCTATGATAAAGCACTCTGTTTCTGCCTTCAATCCTGTAGCTCGTAGCCAGTTGTATGTCTGTTTCTAGTCTACATCAGGCTGTTGAATTCGTTGGGGGTATTTGCCGTGGATGTTCTTGGTTTTTATTATTATTAATATTAGTTTTGTTTTTGTTATTAGCGTTGTTATTGTTACTAGTGTTGTTTTTGTTAGTGATGTCGTTAGTGTTTGTAGTGTTGGTTTAATATTGTTAGTGTTATTATTATTTTTATTATTAATATGGTGGATATTGAAGAGCTTAGTAAAGGTAATTATAACCTAAAATCTTCAGAAACAATATATATGCTGTTGTGTCAGGGGGGGTTAAGGGGGAGCGTATTTTGGAAGAACCATTAAGGATGAAATAAGGAAGAGACAGAACCCACACCTCAGAGTGGAAGATTAAATCTTCATTTTTCCTTCCGTCGGAAAAACAACTCAGCCGCGGCGATCCGTTCTGTTGTTTAGAGTTTCGTAAGAATGGCGAAATAGCAGAGGTATTTAGGACTTTCCTAGATCCCTCAGTGCCAGATATCCTGCTTCAGGAGAGACAGAGAGTGTCTTTCTTTGCCGAATCCGGGAAAGGGTGTTTCTTCCGTCGCGAATCACATGACGAATCTCTACCTCAAATCATTGTCGTCCTGATTCAGGTAATTTGAGTGAAAGTTTGGAAAAAGAAAAGTAGATATGGTGTCGACCATTGGGTAAGAACCACATGACACTAATGAGGTAAGTTTTGTCATCACAAGTGTCCTTTTCTCTGTCATTGTCATCTCTTTGTTTGTGCTCGAGGATCTTTAAAACCTGTATTTGACTGTATCTTGGCCCATGTTTTCCGGTTTGTTTATATTTGGTTCCTTGCTTATATGTTTTTCTAGTTCTTTACCTCTTTCCTTCTTCTTCTATGACACTGATGCCATCTACCTTATTCTTTTCCGGGTGGTTGATTCCCTCTCAGTCTGCCATTGGTTTTGATTTTGCCCACCATTGAGCTCATATCTTTCTCAGAGTGGTTTTTTTATGTGACAGTTCCTTTATTTGTCTCTATGACTATCTGTATCTGCTTCTTGTGCATCAATGTCTCTGATTTTCTTCATTTTCAATTCTGTTATTCGTTTTACCTGTTCTCGTTTGCGAGTGTTTTCACCTGTTTTCATTCGTTCCACTGTAGAGAAGTAGAGAACAGAGCGAGAACATAGAAATAAGACCACGGTAACAAAAACACCATAAACGACATTTAATCTACTTCAATAAAGACAAATAATCGAAGAAAAAAAGCTACTTCAGATAAAGCAGATAACTTCTTGGTGGTCCGAAACATCTCGTAACATCTCGAGTTTAAGCTCAGAGTAAACAGATGACGTAACTTTAAGCCTAATTGTACGACTTGTTGCGGTGTTGTGATATGTAAGTATGAGTATGTGTATATACGTTTATTTTAAATTCATTATTTTGTATATTTTATTTAGAATTAATTCACACTCTTTTGATGAGATTGAACCATTTTATGAGCGTTTTTATCGACATTAACAATTTTAATTCTAGATAATTTTGTTCACAACATACTCAAAGGTGCACAACTGGAGTACAAATTGGGTTGGAATTTCCATCTTAAAATCACAAAAGGTTGAAATGATAAGTTCACTTCCAGGAAATTTATTCTATAAATAATGTAATTATTTCTTGACAGAGTTATTCATTTCCGTCGCTCTTAGAATAAAGCATAAGCTTTTGAACTACATCCCATTATTTCCGAAGAATGTAAATAACTGACAATAAACTGAAGTATAAAAGGGGTTGAAAAAAGAAAATAAAAACAGGTTATTATTTCGACCCCTATGTTTTCGCCAATGTTTAGGCATAAGTAAGAATTCCAATGGTACATAAATCTTATGTAGATGCAATGCAGGAATTCTGTACTTGATGAAATAATCAACAGGTTGCTTTTGTTACAGATCTCTATAAGTATATGTCAAAATGTTTGACCTTCCGACTTCCAAAGAGGGCAAAGTGTTAGAGTGCGAATCACTGGGGCTTCGGTAACAAAAACTGCGATATTGTTTAACCTTTCGAGGCGAACTGTGTCTTAAAGTCATGCTAGGACATCACATCAATTACAAAACAACAGCTACTGAAGTGATTACAGGGCTAAACCAACATCTTGCCAACTCAATATCAACCAAAACAGCTCCCGGAGATCTCAAAGCAGCTGGGTAACCTTATCTTTGCCATATCAATGTTAAAATACGTCTAAAATGGTGCAAAGATCACAATAAGTGGAGAATGGACCAGTGGGAGAATGTCATCTTCTTTTTCCTTTTCAGTACAAATTTACGTCTGAAAAACGCACAAATAAAACTTTGATTCCGATTGCCTGACCCTAACCGTGAAGCATGGGGTCATTTCTGTACTAATTTGGGAGACTACAGCGTGAAATTCTCTCGATCCTATGATAGTACCGAATAGTAGGACTACTTCTAACGAGTAATTTTCAATCTTGAGTAACTAGATTCATCCAATAGTAGAAACACGGTTTTCTAATAGTGGGGCCATCCTCCAGGAAGATAATGAACCGATTCATACAGCTAAAAGTGTTAAAAACTGGCACGAATAGAACAGCCATGATGTAGAACACTCGATATGGTCGCTACAATTATCTGATCTTAACATAATCGAGAATCTCTGGTGTATTTTGGAGCAGAAAGTATTGAACTGTCCCCCAACCCCGTCATCTTTGAAAGATCTTAAGCTGGTTCTACTTCAAGAATGGATTAAAATTCGCTGGCATCATTTCTATTCCCTCCAATTTTTGTTTCTTCATTTCGAACTAACAGGAAGAAAAGTACCTCCAATGACCTGCGGTGTTTTGTGATAAGATGATAAATGGTTATTGCATCGATGGTTTCCCATAGTTCAAATCACTTACAAGTGCCTTTGAATGGCTAAATGAGGCTTCTGCCATGATATGGCGCGACCCAGCACCAAATCCGATGGCAGATTTTAAATCTCTAGGGTGAATAACCACGTGTCCCATGGTCATATGGGTCATTTCGTGGCTCTAAATAGGGACAATTGAACTTTACTCCCTTTGAAAAAAAAGCGACGCCTTGACCTGGCGCTTCGCTGCAGGTAAAAATGGAGTCATCTGTTAAATTCTTTGGCGATGTTTATACTCCTGAAACTCGCATACAAACTGCTTTCGAGTGTATTTACCGTTGTACTTTTGACCATTTTAGAAGGATGATTACTCCAAGATTGCGTGTTTTGTACGTCTTAAAGTATTAATGTCGAGTTTCGAACGAATACAAGTACGTGATTCAAAGCCTTTCGTTGTAAGTTTTATTTTTGAGCTCAGGAATCAACTTATTGCCCTATGATAGACTCTTTTAAAACTGTACTAATATCTTTTTGTAGCGGAGGGGGGGGGGAGGGGACCCCTATTTACACACCTACTCCTGATGACGTAAAAAGTACGTGTATAAAGGAAAACTATTTGGGTCTAAACATAACGACGATGTATCCAAGCTTCTTTAAGCTTTAATACACGATTCTACACATTCTGTCTTAGCTTTAACATTTTTAGAGATGGAAACGTTTAAATTCCTTTCAATTTCACCCGATTCCAATCCTTGAACGTGTATTGAAAACTTCATAATCAAGATTTGACATCCTCAGGCATAAAAGGACTTTGTGTTTAATCGCATTAAGTTTCAAGCGTCATTTTTGGCCTATACACCACCATTATCCAATTTATGTGGTAGGTTTACCATATCGCATTGATATATATATATATATATATATATATATATATATATATATATATATATATATAACATATATATATATATATAGTCTACTCTCTTTCCTCTTTCATAGTTGAAGAAAATAATAATAATCGATTTTTTTTATTTAGTTACTGATAGTCAATTGTGTTATTTTTAGTCGCGTGCATCCGACTAGAAGTTACTATGTCAGTCCGTAGGTCGGACGTCGGTCAGATGGTAACCATTTTACTTTTCATTGATTTCTTTTGGCAATAACATTGTAACTTTTCGGCCGATTGTAACAATATTTAAAAGCCTTATGTTGTTTTATATTCCCTTTCGAATGATATAATTGCTTAAGTCCTCTCAAAGTTATTCCGGGAATTATTGAAAGTTTTGAAGGTCTTAAGATCGTATGGTCATAAGGTCATAAGTCACAATAATTGATAATAATAATAATAATAATAATAATAATAAGTCTTTTGTAATGCACTCTTCAAGGCCTGAGGCCTTCCCAGAGCGCACGTTGTGCTGAGATGAGAATGGAAATTCAATGGGAATTCAAGAGGGGGGAGAAGGCAATTCTGAAAAGATGCGTTTTCAGGAGACGCTTAAATGTGGTAAGAGAGGGAGAAGACCTGATTTCAGCAGGAAGAGCATTCCACAACTTAAGGGCGCAGATTGAGAAGGAGCAGTCCCCCATTGAGCAGAGGGATGAACGAGGAATATTCAAAAGAGGTGCATGTGATGACCGAAGGGCCCGAGGGAGATGGCGTGGCGAGAGGGCAGAAGAGAGGTAAGACGGGGCCTTGTTGTTTAGGGCCTTAAATGTGAAGAGAAGTATCTTGAAGTGAGTACGGGATCTGACAGGGAGCCAGTGCAGTTCATGCAGCAAGGGTTTCGAGGGAGAGAAGCGAGGGCGACGGAGGAGAAGCCGGGCGGCATAGTTCTGTACAAGTTGAAGGGGGCGGAGAGAGGAGGATAACAGATTCACAAGCAGTGAGTTACAGTAGTCAAGGCGTGAGGTGATGAAGGCATGAACAGCAGTCTCAAGACTTTGGCGATCAAAGTGAGAGCGAATGCGAGAGAAGTTACGAAGGAAACATAGAAAGGATTTGCTGACATTGCGGATATGAGGCTTAAAGGAGAGATGCTCATCAAAAACAACACCCAGATTTCTAACGCAGTTAGAGAAAATGATAGTATTACCACCCAGAGTAAAGGAGAGAACGAGATATTTAGATTTTTTGACAAAAGTAGGGCTGCCGACGAGGAGGACCTAAGTTTGGGAGTGACTAAGCCTGAGGAAGTTGGTAGAGAGCCAGTCAGAAATGGAGGAGTAGGCAGCCAGGAGGTCAGTGATAGAATAGGCGAGAGACGTGGGGGATGAGGAAACGAAAATTTGAGTGTCATCAGCATATAGGTGGAAGGATAGACCGAGATTACGGAGAAGGGAACTAAGAGGGAGAAGGTAGATACGAAATAGTAGAGGACCAAGGACAGAGCCTTGTGGCACTCTAAAGCGAATGGGGGTAGAGTCGGATGAAACGTCTTCAATCACAACGGATTGGGTACGAGACAAGAGGTAAGAGCGGTGCCTGATATACCGAGGAAAGAGTGGCGACGATCAAGTAGGACGGCATGGTCAATAGTATCGAAGGCTGAGGAGAGGTCAAGTAGAGCTTAAGTCTATTAACCTTGTTTAAGTATGTGTAGGATATATGGGGGGATGCATGTCCTTGCATATGCTCACGTGCTTAATATCTAGAATGTATAGACCATTTAAAGGGTGACCTCATTTTATAAAAAATAAATTTTGTAAAACCCTATTTATTTGGATCGTATTTCCAGGCTCGGAAAGTCCAGAAATAGGTACAATTTCGAGGCTTTTTTTCTCATTCTAAGTTGCATTTATTTTGGGGGATAATTGCAGTAGTTTTTCAAACATGGATCATGAAAAGGATACATATTTCGTAGTGTGAAATGACCTACTATGTGCTTTTAATAATGGACACTAGTGGTTTGCTAACACCTGGTCAATAGTTAAACAGATCATGTAATTCTTTTTAAAAATTAAGACTTGCATTACTCACTCGATAAAATGGAAGAAAGAATGGGAAGTGTGAGGGAAAAAATAGAATTTTTCGATAGAAGTAAACAAAATTAAAATAATATATAATCATATTCAGAAGAATTATACAGACAAAGATAATAGAATGATCGAATACAAGAAAACGTATACAAATTATAAATTGTGAAGCCTGGAAGGAGGATGAAAAAGGAAATCAAAGGAAGAACAAAATTAGGGCCGAGAGCACCAGCTAGAAAGCTCCGTTACACCTACAGAAGCGACATGTTTTAAGGTATTTAATCACTGCAGCTTACTAGTCCCTAACATGTAGAAGTGAAAATTGGGCAAAAAAAGGCAAGCATAAACTAAGGAAAACTCAGAGAATCATGAAACGATGCGTGTTAGGAATAATCCTTTAGAGAGCGTAAAAGAAACACATGAATAAGAACACAAAGACGGGTGATAGATATGGTAAAACGAATAAAAGCTCGAATGTAAATGAGCAGGATACATTGCTTGGGGGAACGATACAAAAGGAGAGGTCCCAAACTGGGTCACTTTTGTTAATAAAGAGGCTCAGAAGACTAGTATGAGAATGGAAGAATGAAACTTAATGACAAAATTAAGATGCCAAACTCGAGCGTAGGAATGCGATGAGTTGAGACTCCTTAGGAAAGCTTTGGCTCAGCAGTAAAAGGAGGGTATTTATTAATTTGTTAACCAGTGAAATGGCGTGAGTCATTTGCCCAAAGAGTCACGCCCTGTTATTGGGAAAGACCAAGTGGTTAGCTCGGCATAAGGGGAATAAACGAATGATTAAATAATATATATATATATATATATATATATATATATAATACCTGCAACAACACACTGCACTTGCCAATGTTGAAGGCCGATAAGGGGCTTTTAGATTCCCAGCAAATTCAAACAAAGAGCGAACAAAGACTTTACGCATTTCTCCTTTTTTATGTCAGCCATCGTCCTCTTCCTTCGCCTTTAATGGCGGAGCAAGCCCGTGTTTGTCCCCACCAAGCGCTGACCCCGGACGGGCGGCGTAAATACAATCGATGACTTGGGCCGATCGGCTAAAGTTATTTCAAGTGTTGATAACTGTAGATAAATATCCTGTTTCTTTAAAAGAAAATCCGAAAGGGATGAGACACAATTGGCGGCGCGCATTTCACCATCGGTGAAAATAACAACTCGCCAAAATGCGACTCGAAATAATTCGGTGAATCACATTTTATTACTTAAACGATCAGAGATCCCTTGGATCCGATGAGTCGGCTTCGAGCATTGTTAAATCGCGATTTAGTTCAAAGTCGGTCTCTTTTTGGTTTCGGAGCCCCTTCAAGTTCTTTTAGCTACAAATCTCGACAATAATAATAATAATAATGCGTTATTCTCTCTCTCCACCTCCCCCCCCCCCGATGCTCTCCCTCATTCTGATTCAAAGAAAACAACTGTCTTGTCTATTTTTGCAATGATTCGCTTCATAGAGGCAGGGCAGCACCCGCCATTTGTCTGTATTCGAACCCGTTCACCCGATGTCTGTTTCCTGCAGTCTTGGGAACTCGATCAGGTTGCAAATTTCTCCTGCATTCTTTACATCTCCTCTCCCCTGTATAAATCAACATTCTTGTGCTTTTATTTTTGTTTATTCTGCAGTCGTAAGGTCTAGTAACCCCGTTCGTTCGTCGGGGGTCTTTTTCTAGAGACTTGCCCCCGACGCCTGTCCTCTCTTCTTGCCTTTTGAAGGCTCTCGACCTCGTAACTGATCCCCGTTTTCCATCCCTCGATTAGCTCAGCGGCCGAGATCGACAATAGTAGAGGGCGGGGCTTTCCCCAGATGCTGTTTTTTTTTTAAAGCGACAGACAACGCCCTTGGATCCAGGGGTATGGGGTGGGTGAGCGTGCCCTCCTGTCACCACGAGCAACCATCATCGATTGGCTCTCCGATTGGCGTCTGGCCCCACCAAGAAAGACGATCACAGTCGGTCGTGGGATCTATCATTAACTCATATATTAATCTATTTAACCACACATTCGTCAGTATATCTATCTTCCGATCTATCTATGATCGCGAGTAATCAAATCATGAAGTAGTAATTGCAGGAAAGATCTGTCAGTTGTGAGCCGGTCATTTTCTTCTGTTGCCACCGGGTGTGTGAGGACACCATCGCCCGGAGGATCTCGCACAATTTAATAGAGAAAATGGTAAATAAATGGAAGGGGAAATTTTGGACAGTACATAAACATGAAAACCAAAAGAGGAGATTACTCTTGGACGCTACCCTAAGGGTATGCAACTCTTCTTCACTTGACCCCATTTCGCTATCCTGCGACGCAACGGAGTTAAAGCTCCCCTCAAGATTCCTTATAACACTCAAAACTCCCGATTGGGTATTTTTTTAATTATTTAGTAATCGCATAAAATGGTTTATACTCCGAATAATTATTTAACGTCAATCAAAACGAAATCTCCCTTCGGAAAAAGATAGAAATCAAAGATAGTTAATATTCCTAAAGAAGAGTTTCCTCGCGTTATAAAGCTCCAATTTGATTCCCCGGTTCAGAACAGTAAAATTTAAGCATTTTTTCGTAAGAAAAGGAAAACTCATTCTAGCATTTTAGGCGCTTCGTCATTAGATTTAGGTAAAATGGCTTGAAAATATCAAAAGTACCTTTTCTTATTCTTTGCGAAGAGTTAGATTCATCTCACCGCCAAGGGATTCAGGAATTTCGTCTTTATAGTTTGTGTTTACAAACATTCGCATCAGTGATGCCAATCTATATTGGTTGAATATTCACAAATGTGAGTTAGAGTCTAATTCATTGGTGGCTTTGAAGCTTTAGAAAATCGCGTTCTAGTGATTTTAAAAACTATGAATCATTTGCAGTGCATCCCAAACATTTGCATATTTTTAGGTAAATAAAAGGTATTTAGGTAGTTTTCAGTATAGCTACCACCCTCTTTATCACCGATGATTCTCTTGCGAACTAAGCGAAAATGATCTGTTTGTGTATCCCGAAGTCGTGACGTGAAGGAGCCACTTCGTTCGTGGCAGCTTTGTCGCCCAAATGGAAATTAGGCAATAATTATAGAAATAAACAGATGGAAATAAATAAATTATGAATTGCTATTTGCACACATAATCCAGAGAGATAAATATTTTTAAATATAAAAATTAAATAGCTATAAAATGGATGAGGCTGAATAAATAGTTTGACAAAGAAATTTTATAACAAGGTTAACAGACCTAAGTCGCGTGCTCTCAATTATTCTGACTTATGAGGTTAAACTTTAAATAACTCATGGAATAACTTTGGGAGGATATTGACAATCATACCATTCGAAAGAAAATGTAAGACAACATAAGGCTTTCAAATTTTGCTAGAATCGGTCGAATAGTTACGGTGTTATTGCCAAAAAACTCATTGAAAAGTAAAATGACTACCATCCGACCGGCCGACGACCTACGAAGCGATATAGTAACTTAAAGATTCGCGTGTGAAGGAGACTAAAAATATGATTTAAGATAAATTCTCTGATTGATGCAAAGGTTAAGAGGGAACTAAAAGTAAGGAGAGGATAGCAAGAATGAGACTGACAGAGGCAAATGCTTGAGTGTATTTACCAGGTCTCAAGAGATACGATCCTTTAAGTTCAAATAGATATAAAATAGACACGAATTTAGAAGATTGGTAAGCAAATTAACCTATTCGTTATTGCCCTAAAAAGGTTTCACATAATAGATTGCAGACGAAATTACAATCACACATTTCAAGTTAAGAAATATATAGTGAGTACAAAAAAAAGATTGAGGATTTAGCGAATGAGCAAACACCATTTGGTCCTTGAATGGTGTGGCACAAGAAAGAAAAAAAATAATAGATGTTGAGTAAAAAACAAAACAGAGGAAATGAACAAAGACAAGCAAAAGAATCAGTAGGGCAAAAAATCTCGTTGAGAACAAATACTGAGAGTAATATTAAGGTTAAAACCACGTTCCCGAGGGGGGGGGGTGATAGATAAAGTCTAAGGCTTCCCATTGGTGTCTATTTTTTGCGGGGTCTCAAAAGCACTTATTTAGAAGCCAGTGATAGGATAAGACCTCCAAAAATACTAGTCAAATAGCCAAATCTAGCTCAAATTTAAGCCTTTTAAGGTCACTTTGACACGTTTAGTCAAAGTTAAAGTGAATAAAAACAATCCCTCGTCTTCGGAGCAAAAGTTTCTAGTAAAACCCAACAAACATTTTGTTTAAAAGTGGTTTTCATTTGGCCATTTGTATTTCTTAATCCAAAGAAATAAAGCGAGATCAACGATGACATCTGAGCCTGAAATCTTTCTACAGGGGGGTTCTTAAATGAAGTTAGAGGTAAGTTCAAATATATGGGAGTTAGTATGAATAGATATAATTGAGGTACTAGGTACTATTTGAACGGGTAACTCTCTTTAGTCATGTTCTATGGCGTGGATGGGAAGAAAATATTGAGTGTGTAAGAGTGCTTTCTGCGTGCGAACAAGGGAACAGCGGTAATAAGACGCGGTCGGTTGTGAAAGAGTAATAAAGAGTATAACATCATTTGCTTACACATACTGATAGATAGGTCAGAAGATAGATAGACTGATGAATGGATGGTTAAATAGATTCATAGATAGACAGGATATGGGTTTGATAGATAGGTCGGAAGATAGATAGAATGATGAATGGGTGGTTAAATAGATTGATAGATAGATAAGATATGCGTTTGATGTGATAAATTCTACCAGTGAATAAAGAGTTAACTTTATGAAATCTGTACCACTTATTTCCTCACCAGACCTTACAAGCAAGTTATGTAAAAGTGCAGATGTGAGAGTAATGAAGTCGAGATCTGAGGCACCGCTCTCACCCACAGCCGCAACCTGTTTTTGACACAGAAAGACGATCTCTAATAAGGGGTGTGGGTGTGGGTGTGGGTGTGGGGGAGTTATGGGGGTAAAGAATAAGAAGAGAAGCGTCTATATATTTTTTTAAAGGGTGAAATAAAGAAGCATATCTCTGTCAGAGAGTTGTTATTTTTAAGTTTGTAAGGAAGCGGTGAATTTAGGATAGGTGAAAGTGCGTGGAAGAGGCATGACACAGGTAACCCCCTAAAAAACTACCTGGTTCTAAGTCATAACAAGATATATTGAATCAGGTGTAAACAATCTCAGTGATGGTTAGTAAAGCACTGATAGAGGCCATACACATGCAATATTGAAGTGACTGAATGATGCAATCGATGAGTATGTATAGTATAGCATGTAGTGTTGAGTATATTATAGAAGTAATTTAAATAGTTTTAAGCTATTCTATTAAACATTCTTGATTGTGTCCTGTTTCACATCACAATGAGGTCTCTTTTTCCGCCTTCTGTGCCCGGGGTGGAAGAGGTGGGTGGGGAGAGCGAGTGGAAGAGGTGGGTGGGTAGAACGGATGGAAGAGGTGGGTGGGGAGAGCGGGTGGAAGAGGTGGGTGGGGAGAGCGGGTGAAAGAGGTGGGTGGGGAGAGCTTTCATCTGCATGTTAGGGCTTTTCCAAAATGGTACCTCCTCGGTATGGACAGCAATGTCTTTTGAGGTCCTACTCCTCCTTGCATCTGTATCTGGATCCACCCCCAAATTACCCACATAAAAGAGGCTTAGGTTTTATTTTTCTTTTAATTTATCCGTCAATCTTTTCTCTCTCAGTTTATAGATATCTTATCTTTGCTGAGTGATCTTAGAAGTCGCTTATCATTACTAGTTTAATTTAAAAATGGCTTATCTTTACTAGCTTAATTTATAGGTAGCTGAGCTTTACTAGCTAAATATAGAGGTGCCTTATCTTTACTAGCTTAATTTAGCGATGGCTTATCTTTACCAGCTTATTTTAAGGTGACTTATCTTTGTTTGCTTCAAGGAAATATGGAGTATCTTTACAAGCTTAATTTATAGATGACTTATCTTTACCGAATCAATTTAAATCTGGCTTATATTTACTAACCCAACCTACATATCAATCGTCCAAGTAATATTATTTGGTCACTGAGAAAAAACAAAGCGTCGTGCAACACAAACAACATAGTTTACTTAGTCATTCATAAAGATAAGCCACATCTAAGTTAGCTTATAAAAGAAGAGTCATCATCTTTTTGAATGGGCTTATCTTTACTTGGTCCGATATATTATCAAAAATATGATGGAAATAAAACGGAATTGTGTCAAACTGTGGAAGACAAGCCGTGGTGAGGCGATAGATGCGAGCTCGTAAGCAAAGCTCAAAACTGGGAAACAAATCGAAAGGGAGATAAGTCCAGATAATGGCTTTTTAGTCGCGTATAATCGACCCTATAAGTTAATATGTCGGTTCGTAGGTCGGTCGGTTCGGTGGTAACCATTTTACTTTTCTAACAAACTTAAAACCCTTATGTTGGTTTACATTCTCTTTCGAATGATATAAATATCAAGGTTATTCCATGAATTATCGAAAGTTTTGAAGGTCGTAAGCTTATAAGTCAGAATAATTGAGAGCACGCGACTTAGGTCTGTTGACCTTGTTACTTAATAAAAGGTTAAAAAAAGAAACTAAACCAATTAATTAAGAGTAATAATGGAATCTAAACAAATAATGTGGAAAATTAAATGCTAAGATACGTGTTGCAAAAACAATAATGAGAACAAGTTGGTGTATTCGAAAACTTGTTGAAAACTAGTCTATAACTCTCCCCCCGCCTTGAGCTTTGCAACAGTCTCATCTCTGAGAGTGAAAAGGCAAATGCAGGAACTACTTAAACACTTAAAATCGATCAACTACTTCACGAATCACCCCTACTTTCAGTTGAATTTATCTCGCGAAAAAAGACTAAAACCCCTGCGCAGAATAAGCAGTTAGTTGCTAGTGGTGACGAATTCAATCCACTTCACTTCAATCGAAAAATACTTTGATCTGGAAAAAAAACACTGGGTTTTTACCTATGTACAAAAGGATTAGTGGTGGGAAAATGGAATGGTCTTGTAGAACTTCCATACGAGGTTGACTATAAAATATCTCGAATGTCAACAGGTTTTTCCTCGCCCTTTCGTCTCCTACGGCTTGTAATAGGTTGACGTTTCTATAGCGTATTCTACCCATTGCGACACTCATGGTATTATAGGCAAATAAAGAAAGAGGGAGACTTTGTCATTATCATCTGATTCTCAGTCCAGACGGAATTAGCCGACCATTTCTACATTATGAAAGACCGGACATGACGTAGGATCGACCGAAGCGTTCAGCGGCACGTGCTTTTATTAAAGACGGTTAAAATTGAATCGGATGTGGGGATTGACGGCTATGAAGCCTCGACACTTGGTTTAACAAAGGAGCCGCATCCGGTGATGTGAAGTTCTGAGATCTGATTCAAGACTCGCTGCAGATTCCCGGCTCTCGGCCTTTGTAAGATGCCTCAGTGCAGATTCCAGTCTTTCGGTCTTTGCGAGATTCCTCACTGACTCAGTGAAGATTTTCCTCTGTTGGTCTTTGTAAGATACCTCAATACATAAATGAAAATTCCCGTCTCTTGATTATTGCGAGATGTCTCAGTGCAGATTCCAGTCTCTCGGTCTTTGTGAGATGCCTTATCTCATGGTGCCAAGCCCAAGGTCTAACTCCCAATGGCAATATGTGGGTCCGTTTTTTTCGGCTCTCTTTCTCTAGGCAACTCCTCGACTAGTTTACATCTTTGTAGTCGACCTACTTTGGTATCTTATCTAGCAAGATACAGGAAGGGAACAGAATAATGAAAATACCGAAAATTGTATAAATTTTATTATTAGAATCGCGTTAGAACTTCGGTCGGCCGCCAAACTGCTTCGATCCGATAATTAATCGAGTTGTAGAATTTTGGAACATTACATAGGATAAAGAGCGAACCATTTATGAACGCTTGGTTGTGTGTCGGGGTAGGGGAGGAACTCTATATGGTGCAGTCTATGTATTTGGCATTGAATTGATGCTTAGAAGAATGAGTTCAAAGGGATCAGAAGGAATGGGTGCCCTCTTTGAAAAACTTGAAGATGGAGGTAGCATCGTTGGCTTATGCTCTTTTCTTGATGTTCAGGAATTGCTTAAACATCAGGAATCACTCTGCGTCCTTCATCAAATACATTTAGTGTTGCAAATTTAATAAAGGGTGATTTTAACATACAACTTCACTATCTAACTAAGGGAATTGCCAGATATGGCAATCATATCACTTGTAGGTTGGTGATTGTGAATGTAGCAACTTAGAAGCTTTGTTTGAATTGTTTTTAGGCTGAGGGATTGCCGAGTGGATGAAGCCCTCCGCCTACTGATATCTGCAACACTGAGTTACTGGTTCGAATTACGCTACCACTCCCCCACGTCTTTCTTTTTAGACGTCTTTTACCTCTCTACACCCCTTCATTTTACTGTAGCACATTTACACACGCGAGAACAAAGACTAATCTCTAACTAATCTCAAAGTTAAATTTGTCTTTAGAATCCCATCGCATTTGAATAAAAAAAACAAACTACACATTACCACCCAAAAAAGGGATAGTTTTCACAATACGCTGCATGGACTCAGTGGTGTACCAAGAGGGGCGCGAGGGAGAAGGGGGGGAGTCCTACCCCGGGCGGCATTTTGGAGTGACCAAACCTCTTAATATTTAATTAATTTTGTTTATTTAGAAAAATAATCTTAGTGATTCAGTGGCAAATATAGTAATAATTTTAAGAATCAAACAAGGTTGACTGATTTGTCAATACTGTCCATAGAGATTGACTTTGCGGATAAAATTGATTTTGATGAAGTTATTCAAGATTTCGCGAAGAGGAAGTCACGTAAAATCAATTTGCAAATCGTTTGTTTTTCTAATTCACTAATCTTCTTTTCTTTAACATATTTTTCCTATTATTTTTGTGTATAAACATTATAAAAGTAAATTTGAGTGAAATAAATAGTTGCTACCGTTTGTCTTCTTATTTTGCATACCTAAATACCTGTATTATTCCGTTTTGGCAATTTTGCTAGGTACGGCACTGTATGGACTGTGAAAATTAGTACAAAAGTTAAATAGTAACACATTAAACAAAATTGTTATTCACCATAAATCATCAAGACATTCAATTTATCCAAAAGAACACAACCCACCAAATAAATTCCTCATAAACATGGCCACAATTGAAATCTCCCAATCACTAAATAGACTAATTAAAACCACCATTGATTAACAACATATAGTCATGATAAAAAGTTTGAGACTAATATTTATATTTTTTTCATTAGTTTTTAAAATCTACGTGATAGGAATATTTTTTCTAATAATTCTGGCTAAAGAATCCAATCAAGCCATGTGTGCCAAATTGAGAGATCTTCGGACACTCAATTGCATACCTGTGCTGGTGGACAAAACCTACCTTGTACATACTTTGTAAAATGGCCAGTCTATGTCAACAAACTGCCACACTTCTCCAATAGTGACATTACTAAAGAGATGCGCGACCAGTGGACGGTCAGCTTTGAGCGAGCGGTGAGGAAAGAGGGCGGATTCTTGAGACTCACCCAGACCATTTTCGTCACGTTTGACCTCATCAACCTCCCTAAGACGATACTTACTAAATGATATAGCTACACTATGAGGACATTCTTGGCGTAAATGTGAAAGTGTTGCCACTACCGCCGCTTCGATCATAATGTCAAGCCTGACATGTGAAGGAGGGGTCAATCCAAACTTTGCGTAAAATGTTCTGAGACAGTGCAGGTTGATTGTCTCCCGTGCACAGCCAAATGGGTGAATTATAGCGAATCACACTCTGCTCTATCTAATAAGCCTTGCGAGTTATATCTTTATGAAAAATGCTTCTGGCCGTCCAGGTTATGGGCCTTATTTGTATCGATAGGCTTGGAGATATTTCTGTTGCGGCTTGCGTGTCCAGGCACCACTAACGCGTTTCAGGTGAGAAAGACACCTAGCGTTCATGGCCCTTCCAGGCATAGGAGCGTGGTAGCTTTCACGGTCATTCAGAACCCTTTAGTGTTTCGCCACATATGGGTGCCATCCTGCTCCTGCTGATCGTAATGAGAGTTCTAGACTTGTACCGGCTCAAACCAGAGCTCCTACACACCCTGGAGATCATTTTTTAGAAAACGAAGTGGACACATTTCTTGAAAGAGGAAATGTCCAGGGAAGTGGCAGTGACCCCGCACTCCTTGTGATATTTAAAGTCTACTCCAATGAAGGATGGTGGTATTAATGGAGCATCCGTCTCCTCGCCTTACCTGAAGCTAGACGGAGTGCAAAAAATGGTCAGCCCACTCTAAATGGCGAAGAAGCTTCGCCTTTAGTTGTGCCCTACTTACCGAATCAGTTGAGGTAGAAAAAAGGGAAAGCTCGCGTGCCGAGCCTACCCTTCTCCAGTAAAGCCTCGAATGAGAAAGCAACAGCAAAAGTGCAGCGACCAATTGCACGCTTAGATCTACCTCCAAGCAGCTTAAGGTTATCCTAGTGAGGGTCTTATCCTAGAAAAAGGCTACAACACCTTCTTACAAGTAGATCTGGTTAAACATTTTCCTTGAATGGAATTGCCGTCTGCTACAGGCAAATTAGAAGTAGCTGAAAATCCCCGTATACTACAGTTGCCCTTTAACTGTTAGCCTTCAAGATACCATACTGGGTACATCCTCCGTGTCCACTTTCCACGGGATCGAAGCAGGCTCGAGAGTACGCCATATACACCCGATGTCTCAGTTCTTTCTTTACACGTTCAATACGTCCCTTCAGGCGGTAGCAGTCCAGTTTGACCTAGATATAAGCTGTTCTCTAGTTTCCGTGTACCTTTCATCACGACTGGCATCAAAGAATCGGATTTCAGCTGAGTCAAAGGCCGCTGCTGAAACCCTTTATCTTGTCAGTCCCAGACGGGCGCTCAGTCCGAGCTGAACTAGTAAAAGAGTTAGAGGTTGGTGTCCTTAACATAGGGAAATTCACGCATCCCTGTTCGAGAACCGATTCATTTCCCTCTCTTGATATGTCCTTATGCTCCTTTGATGCGCATGTGGACTTTAAGGGAGAGGAGGTCAATAATATCCTCTTTTGCTAGGTCGCGGCGACTCGAGAGGCCTCTTTGATGGTCCTTAGACCGAGTACGTAGTTTATGTCGGTGGATGAGGCCATTGAGTTCTTTGCGGAATACACATCACCGCAGGCCTTGCCTTCATTTCTCAAATGGCCCTCAGAGCGAAGTGTTATGCCGCCCATGCAATTTCAGCTCGTGTGAATTTCGCCAAGCGAGGGCACAGTTATATTTCCTTTCAAAGGACCTCGCTGCTCTTCCTGGGGCAAGCATATGCGTCTTTACTTAATGAAAGGGTTCGTTTTGCAGAATTTTGGATGCGTATTAAAAGTATTCATCGGGGGTTCGTCTATGGCTCCTCTCATTATGCATGAAGGAGGGAAAACCATCCCTCTCGGACCCTGTTTTCTTTGCAGTCCTTCGCGACCGCTTTCTCTATATTCGCCAAGCAGGATGCTGCTCCAACAGCATTCTAATCACGCCGTACGTTCACTTGAGGCCGTCGACTGGATTTCAGCTTCAGAGGCGTCACACCCCTCTAAAGATCTCTTTTCGTTCACCGAATGGTGTTCTGCTCTCGCTTCTTGCGCAAATTTCGCCATTTGTCCGAACACTACATACCTCGTATGCCTTAATATGTAGGTGGGCAAGGAAGGCATGGCGCTTTTGATAGATTTGTTCAACAGGATCCGGTGTGAGGGTATCCTCAGAGACTCCTGCTCAATGGCTACTGTGCTTTCGCAACCCGAAGAGAAATCACTCCAGTGCGAATAGTTTCCAATTAGTTTCTCCAACCTTTTGCGTGTACAAGTTGATGGAGAAAATGAGAAATGGTAGGTTGGCTTGTTTCCTGAAGTGCGCAGGTCACCACACTATCCTGTATTCGAAGCCTTTCTTTAGCATTTCGTGGCGGTATTTTATTTTTATTTTGAGGTCTATGGGATCACGTAGAGATACGGTGTTAAGGAGACCCTCTAGTCTATAGAGGTAAGGGAACACCTCCCCAAATCTATGAGTTCTTACGAGATCTTCGATTTCACGTACGGATGGTGTGCCGCAAGGGTCCTCTGCCTCACTTTCTTCATCGTGATTTTTTCCATCAAACTTATTTTAAAATGCGAAGAAGAGCAAATAACAAAAAAAGTTTGTGAAGAGAGATATGTAAAATGTGGTGAATCTAAAGAAAGTGAAAACGTGTGAAAGATATATAGCTACAAATACTCTTGCAGCCATTGGGGCCAGGAAGGAACGCTAGGTTTTAGGGCTAGGAGACCCATATATATATATATATATATATATATATATATATATATATATATATATATATATATATATATATATATACATGTATATATGAATGTCATCATCATCGGACTCTACATCCCACTGCAAGGTAAAAACCTCTCAAAAGCTTCCACGATCATAGTTCAGGGCAAGAGACTTCGACGTTACTCCTGCCATTGAACGCATTTCATCCTTTTCCCTCCTCTTAGGTCTCGGTCTCTTTATCTATAAATGTACTCAGTTTAGGATCTATTTTGTACATCTTCCGCTTTTCTCTCGCAGATTTCTGCCAACATCCGAACTTTTATTCTTTTTACTATATTAGTCACTCGTGTTTGTATTCTATGTCTGTATTTCCTTTTTGGTTCCTGTGTTATTTTTAACATGTACGTATCTATGTTTCTGTAAGATAACCTCTGCTTCTGCATGATTTATGTGTTTAGGTTTTATTTCAGTAAGTTAGAATTGGTAAGATGAATGTCGCTTTTTATTTCCTTTCCCATGCTCCGATCAAGACTCGTAAGGTGTCCTAACTATAAGTATCTCGTAGCTGCTCCGATATTTGATTATCAATTCCTTTAGCATTCAATATAGTTATTTAGATATGATGAAATAATAGAGTCGTCAGCCAAGAGAAGCGGGAATAAATAGATTCCATTAATTTTAGTTCTCTTTTGTTTTCACTGCCAAATCGTGAAAATCTTAAGTACTTTTTCAAACTTTTTGAAGTGATGGAATTTCCCGCAACATTCCTTTTTAGTCTACGAATGCCAAGTAGGGAGGTATTTCATATTTAGTAGTTCACTAATAATGGTTGAACGACCTTAAGCAGTATTATTATTCCTGAAACCTAAATCTGCCTTTAAATTGCAGCCACACGTTAGGTCTTTTGGTTATGGCTTCTATAAGTAATTTGTAAGTTTCCAATAAGACACTAATTAGGCTGTAGTTATTTATATCTTCCTTGTCTACCTCCTTTTTAAAAGTACAATTAAAGCGTTGGATTAAACCATTGAAATCTACTATTACTTTAAATATTTTTTCAACGGCCTAGAAAATAGGTCTGAAAGACCACTACCTGCTTTTATAAGGGTTTTCTACATTATGCCATCAGGCACTTTACCATTTTTCGTGCTATTAATGGCGTGAGACTTCTTCCTCATTTATAGAGAAGTTAATATGTAGTGGCTATAGCTATCATATAGCTCCTGATAGAATTCTTCCACTTTTTCAATAATGTTTTCTTTGTTTGTGATTTTATTCCTGTCCATCCTTTGTCCTCTGTTTTCATTTGCAGTGTGCCAATTTTTAGGTATTGTTTCATTTACTTCAGGGAATTTTTGTTTTCAATAGTATTTAGTATTGTTTCATTTGCTTGTTATATTTTGTCTCCAATAGTTTTCTCTTCACTAGATACTTATCGATGATTTCTATTCTTCCCGAGGACGTATTGAATAAGTTTATTGAGTTAAGTATATTTGATTCTTTCTTTAATTGTTCAATCCCGTCTCTATTTTCTCTTTTATTTAAAATGCTTTTTGTCAGCCTTTTTATTTTTGTGTTTGTCTTGTCCCATTATTGTTTGCCAAAGTTGTACCTAAATTGTAAACTATTTTGTGTTATATATTCTTTTTTGCTTTCTCCCTGGATTGTTTAGTCCATATCGGTATTGGAGATTGCTGCATATTGAATCTGTTGTTCCCTTTGGACAATGAGCGCAAACCACTCATCAGTCGAAATGGACCAACGCACTGATCTCTGTGTTAGGCTTCCTCACCCCAGCCTACTGAAAATATTTTAAAGTCTAGGGAATTCCATATATTGCGACCAATACTCGCCTCTCAGTATTTTATAAGATATTCATTAAATAATGATTTTTTTTCATTCACACATACATAAACACTTCAAGATCTAAACAGGAGTGGTAATTTCGCCCCAGTATCTATTTAACTTACCTTTAGGGCAAGGCCCATTACGATGAGTCTTCAGAACAGTTCCCATCTTCTTCTGCTTGAACTGCATCTTCCGAGAGGAAGGGCGACAGGCTAGTCGGGATTTAGAGGTCAGAACACCTACGATGCCTTCCTGGCCCCGCTTATCACGCCCTCTTTCAGTGCTGCCTTGACAACACACCCGCTTAATTGGGGCAGGGTTTCTTTTCTTGGTCCTGGAGGCACTGGTTAACCCTCCGCATTCACAGTGATGTCCGTTCTCCTCAACGCTTTGCCAAGTTCGGTCCTCACGAACGGGGGCATTTCTCCCTACGGAGCCGCCAGTGGACGAGCGGTTACCCTGTCGGAAGGGGGCAGCCCTTTCTAGTTTTCGTTGCTGGTGGGTTCGTCTACTTTTGCTGGGGCTTGTTTTAGCCGAACCTGGAGGAGGAGGCTTCTTGCGGGTTGGGTCCTTAGAAACGAGGGATCCCCGTAACACCCGTAGAGAAACGAGGTTCTTTTTCTTTTTCTGACCCCTCGTCAGATAAAAGTGACTCGAGCTCTTTGAAGACGTCTCGGCAGTAGAAGCCCACCTATTAGGGCCTTGAGATACCTGCAGGAAGAGAGAAAGAGAATGTTGGTAGGTGTAAACTGGAAACAAACTCGGGCGATAATTCCTACAAACACTTTTATCGCCTTTAAGTATCTGGACTAACGCCGAGGGAATCAATCTCAAATGCATTCTATCACGATCACACTACTTTGGATTGCCACAACTTGCCTCGCACCATCTCATGGTATTGACATGAGAGGCAATATACGTCATAACATGGTTAGTGCACATAGTAATATTTAACCAAGACGAAAAAGGTCTTGGAGTCTTCCTTTATTTACTACAGCCTAATTTATCTAATGATCTTTAGATATGACCACCACCAGCCATCCGGTGATTCAGCGCATTTATAGACTTGTAGTGATGTCACAATCGGGCAGCTCGGCGGAAGAGTTATGAGCACCAGACAAACGACGCGTCAAACATCCTTTTTATTCTCGCTAAAAGTAAACAAAAAATTGAGCATCCAAAAATTCCTGAAGATCGTCAAGTAAAGTACTTAAGTTGATTTCGCCTCGTCAGATTACGTTAATTGACGTTATTTGGATTTTAAATTGTTTGTGGAAATGGATTATTACCTTATTATCACTTTGTTTCATCTCCATTTTACTCATTAACATAAAGCTTTCCACCGTTAGTTAATTGCATCACCATTCCTTTTTCAATTGTGTAAACGGTAACCCGCACGAAAAAATAATCAACACAAGGATCAGAATGACAATCGCTGGCATGGGAAAGAGTACCAGGGAGCGTTCTTCGTCACGAAGAGAAATGTAGAAAGAGGGAGGATTCTGTGTTTCACCACCAACAAATGAGCGAAGAATTCTTTGTGGCCCAAGGAAAAGTTACTCCTTCCGCGTCCAGGGAGTATATAAAAGGAGCTCACTTCAGCAGGTTTCGAGAGGGGTGTATGTTTATGGAAGAGACACCGGTGCTGTGATTGGCTATGTGTGTGATAACGTGCGTGGAAGGAGCTTCGTGCGTTTACAAGACAGATATATGTTTATTTTTTGCGTCGGTCTGCTCGCGCCGGGAATCTAACGCGAAAGGTGGCAATCCAACGCCTGATCCACTGGGCTTCTTAGCTCGTGAGCGAAGTGAACTTCAGGTCCATATCGCTTCCGAGTTTGAAACAAAGATAGGGGGGAGAAAAGAGCACCTCCCGGCTCACGTGGATAGGTGGTGTGATTTCCCGGTCATTAGGAAGCTTTTACTATTGATGATTTTTTCTTCACAACAAAGTGGGACCTACCTACACTGCTTTATTCTTGACAGCAAGAGGGCCCTACCTACACTGTTTTCTTCTTCACACCAAGAGGGCCCTACCGATAGTGCTTTCTCCTTCACACCAAGAGGGTCATACCTACACTGCTTTTTTTTCACCAAGAGAGCCTTTCTACACTGCTTTCTTCTTCAACCAAAAGGGCCTTACCTACACAGCTGTATTCTTCACACCAAGAGGGCCCTACATACACTGCTTTCTTCTTCACGCAAAGAGGGCCCTACCCACACTGCTCTCCTCTTCAAACTAAGAGGGCGCTACCTACACATCTTTCCTCTAATACTTCTTTCTCCTTCATACGAAGAGGGCCCTACCTACACTGCGTTCTTTTTCACACCAAGAGGGCCCTTCCGCACTGCTTTCTTCTTCAACCAAGAGGGACCTACTTACACAGCTCTCTTCTTCACATCAAGAGGGTCCTACCTATACTGCTTTCTCATTCACACCAAGAGGGCCCTACCTACACTGCTTTCTTTTTCACAATAAGAGGGCCCTTCTTCCACTGCTTTATTCTTTAACAAAGAGGGCCCTACCTACACAGCTATCTTCCTCACATCGAGAGGGCCCTAACGATAGTGCTTTCTCCTTCACACCAGGAGGGTCATACCTACACTGTTCTTTTTCCCACCAAGAGGGCCTTTCCTACACTGCTTTCTTCTTCAACCAAAAGGGCCCTACCTACACAGCTGTGTTCTTCACACCAAAAGTGCCCTACATACATGGCTTTCTTATTTGTGCAGAGAGGGCCCTACCCACACTGCTCTCCTCTTCAAACCAAGAGGGCCCTACCTACACTGCGTTCTTTTTCACACCAAGAGGGCCTTTCCTCACTGCTTTCTTACTCAACCAAGAGGGCCCTACTTACACAGCTATCTTCTTGACATCAAGAGGGTCCTACCTATACTGCTTTCTCCTTCGCACTAAGAGGGCCCTACCTACACTGCTTTCTTTTTCACAAGAAGAGGGCCCTTCTTCCACTGCTTTCTTTCTTCAACAACAAAGGCCCTACCTACACAGCTATCTTCCTCACATCAAGACGGCCCTACCTACACAGCTGTCTTCTCAAAATCAAGAGGACCCTACCTTCACTGCTTTCTTTTTCGCACCAAGACGGCCTTAACTACTGCTTTCTTCTTCACACAAAGAAGGCTCTACCAACATTGCTTTCCCCTTCAAACCAAGAGGGCGCTACCTACACAGCTTTCCTCTTCACATCAAGAGGACGCTACCTACTTTTTTTTTATTCTTTACACCAAGAGGTCCCTACCTCCACTGCTTTTTCTTCACGCTAAGAGGGCCCTACATAAACTTTATTTTTTTCACATTAAGAGAGCCCTACATACACTGCTTTCTTCTTCACACTAAGAAAACCCTACCTACACATCTTTCCTCTTCGCACCAAGTAGGCCCTACCTATATTGCTTTCTTCTTCACACCAATAGGGTCCTACCTACACTGCTTTCTTCTTCCCTCCAAGACGGCCCTACCTACACTGCTTTCTTTTTCACACCAAGAGGGCCCTACATAAATTGTATTCTTCTTCACTTCAAGAGGGCCTTACTTACACTGCTTTCTTCTTCACACTAAGAGAGCTCTACCTACACTGCTTTCCTCTTCCCTCCAAGACGGCTCTACCTACACTGCTTTCCTTTTCTCAATAAAGGGGGACCTTCCTACACTGCAGGGTAAAGGGAGGCGATCTCGAAGCATCCTTTTTGGAAGACGTGAACTTTCAGGTTATTCGTTAGAGCATCGCTCGATGGCATAGGTTCTAACCCCACTTTCATATCAATCTATCTATCTTTATTTATATTGCACAAAAGGAGAAATTTGACGTTAATGTGCAATGAGGTAAGAAACAGTATGTTTTTTTAAGGTAATAAAAAGGGACAATGGAAGACCCCAAGGGTCAAAGAGTGTAAAGGGCGACACAATGAAAGCAATCCCTACTGAAAAGACAGAAATTACCGCCAGGGGAAAAAAGTCTGAAATTCCTTGCCGGGACTCGAACCCGGGTCTCTTGATTGCCGGTCAGAGCACTTGACCCCTGGCTTATTTATTTCTTCGTAGTATGGATTGCCTTCATTGTGCCTCCCTTTTCTCTCTTTGATCCTTGTGTTCTTCTAATATCCCTTTCTCTTGCCTTTAAAAAACAACCTGTTTCTTGCCTCATTGCTCATTAACGTCAAATTTCTCTTTCTCCTGTACTGTATTGTTATACAATAATCTGCCATACAAGGTTTCTCCATCTTTCATTCTGTCGGGTTTTGAAAGTCAGATATTAAATATGTCGAAATTCTTGTGGTGGTTGTTGCCACCCGCAGAACTTGTATTTGCTCTTTCTTATATATATATATATATATATATATATATATATATATATATATATATATATATATATATATATATATATATATATATATATATATATATATCTTTTTGCGAGAGAGACCATACTTACTCATGACATTTCTTATCTCTGCTTGAAGAGTACAAATCGCGACTGTAAATTCCAAGTGTCTCTTACCGGATGTTTGTGCGTTTGTGAGTTTGAGAATTGAGACCTACTCTAGCCTTTACTTGCATGCCTCTCATCCTTTCGTTTTTACGTTTCCTTTCTGTTTGTCCTTTCCCTCTTTGTTTAAGAAGTGTCATTGTTAAGAGCGAGTTTACTTTCATCTAACATAATCGACGTTAATTGGGTTAAAGTTCGCACTTTTGAATCTTGATTTTTTTTTGTGCGAATTGGAACCAGCAAAAGGAATTTGACTTCACTACTAAGGCTGGTCTTTCAAGCTCATTTTTCTCATATCTTAAGCTCCAAGTGGTCTCCTCTATATTTTGCTCGAGTTAGATAACTTACATACATTTTTACTCTGCTCAACACTACCACTTACTCGTATATCCTGATCCTAGTGGTTTCAGGTGACAGGTTTAGGTATTGGGTAGTTATTCATATTTTCTGTTCTATTTATCTAATCGCCCTTGTCATTCCTCTGGCCGTCTCCTCCCTTTTATCCATAAAAAATCTCACTTCATTCTGATTTCTTCGACTGGAGATCCCGCGCATTGGCACAGTGCCAAGGAGGCTCAATTATGGGTCATGGGTTCGATCCCTACTCCCACCCCCCGTCAGGGGGATTTTTGAATTGTCTATAGGGAAACGAGTTTTTGACTTTTCAAGTTGGATGCGTTGTGGTTCGGTTTTCATCACCCATTTGCACTGTCTGACGCGTATCTCAATGGGGATCAAACCATGGGTCAGTCCACATGCGCGCTGTTGCGGACTAGACCCCTGAACTGAGACCCCATCCGGCGAATCACCATTCCTAATGTGGCTTAACCTTTGCCTTTTAGGAGCAATTTTCTTAATCTCTTCGGACGAATAAACAAGAAATTCCACCTACTGCATCAGCACGAGTTAGGTTAATGTAAGCACTAGTGTAAAATATCTATTTTAATTAGACTCGCGCTGCAATACTCATTTCCACAACTAACAGCTGAACTAATTAATAAATTGTGCCACCTGGATGAAGTAATTCACACATAGATCAGTATGACAATCGGTCTCAAACCCCGTGAACCCTCGAAGCCAGTCGCGTTGTAGATGAAGGTGCAGAGAGAGCGGTGGCACTGTGTCATGTCTGCCTGAACAGAACTCACCACAGACCCCATCCCCCCTAACATGTTCGGAACCGGGTTCTGGGTCGTCCAGACGAGGTTGAACACATCCTGACTATGGACCTTCCACACATATTTACTTCCACTAACTTCACCACGTTCATTACGAGCCTCTTTTTATCCAAATTTTTCAATTAAGAGGCCTCCAAAGAGATTAACTATGCTCTTTGTACGATCATATTTATTTCCCCAGGAAGGGATCTTCCCTCGTTGGTTACTTCAGGTGAGGTGAAAGAAGAAGAGTAAGTGAGAGGGAGAAGACCGCGAGAGGGGAATCTGACGGTGACAAGGAATCAATGGCCAAATTACAAACTCTGCAAGGAAGGGAACAGGCGTGTGGTGATGGATCCGAGATGGGAGTTCTCGGTTCGAAGTGGACTGGAGCGACGTTCATGGATATTACTGACGCCTCCCAAAACATACACGACCCAAACACAATATACACACAGCATTATACAATACAACATGTACAATGGGAGGTTAAGCTACCCTGGTTATGTTTAGTGGTTGGATGGATCTTCAATGTTGGCATGACCAGTCGTTCTGGTTAGTGTGGCAGCCCGAACTGAACATTACGGGGGTAGAAATAGGCGGTAACAAGTTAAAAATACTAAATATTGATTCTATGGTTAAGTTAATGGCACTCGGCATCTTTTCATTTGATAGGTGCTTAAAGGGGTGATATGGTCCAACTTTAAATATTTTTTTTAATAAGTGAAAGAAGAGGTTGCTGCTAATTACTATTATTATTATTATTATTATTATTATTATTATATTCCAATTGCTCTCCTACTCTAGTAAAATAATTGAAAGATAATCGTTATTGCATTATTCCTCCTCTCCCAGGTAACGAATATTTCCTATTTATAATGAATAAACAAACGCATCCCACCTGTCTTGCCCACTCCTCTACCTTCCTGTTTCTTCTCTTGCCAACTAAAATAGTTTAAATGAATAGTTAACATTAACTAGAAATAGAAAAGGTTTTCTAGGTGGAGACTGAAGATAGGAGGAGGAGTAACTGTTTGAAAATGAAAGAAATCTGGATGTAGGCTCGAAGTGAGGAAATATTATTTCAGTGATAGAGTTATGGATTCTTGGAATCCACTGACAGTAGATGTGGTAAACACATCTAGTTTGACATCATTCTAGGAAAGCTAGACAAGAATATAAGGGAAGAACATATGTGATAAGCCTGATTTTGCAGGATTATATCTATATATGTTTTTATTAGTACTTGGATGCTTCGAATCTTGTATTATAAACTTATTATAATGAGACTACTGGCTGATGGATGATAGCACAATCCAATGGATGCAGTTTATAACAGAGGGGCCGCTTTATGGGATTTGGGATGCTCTGATTAAGTTGACTTTGATAGGCTCTAGTGGCTTTATTCAATCTTTATTTTTATGTTATAAAAAAAATATATTCCAAACTTCATTCCAGCACAATACTCACTACTGAAACAACCTGCAAAGGGTCGCATACAACCTCACATAACTAGCCGATAAATGCACACAGATTCAACCGACTGCAAATGTGAAAACAGGAGCTGCGAATGGCATTATTTGAGCTCCTAATTATCCCCTTTCTGTTAAGAATTCTCAGCCATCCCCGACCAGTACGGACCCCCCCCCCATTGGGGGCATGGTCTCCCTCCTCCTTCCTCTGGAGGTGGGGCAACCCTAAAATGACTGTCACGCAGAACCACGAGAGAGGGAGAATGTGTGTGAGGTCAGCAGCCCCCCTCCCTCTCTCTCAAAGCCACTTCCTGCTACCGAAACCCCAGTCAATTATGGCCCGGGGGCTGCTTCCTTTACCCCAGTCCACCTTGGGGCTGTTCCCATCTCGCGGGTTGATTGTGAGAGCCCGAACCGTCGTCCCAGATTGAAGTAAAGGGGGGCAAACCCCCTTTGGGGTTGGAATATGGGAAAGGAAAGGGAATAGAAGCTTGAAGACCTTTTTTCATCCTTCCTTTCTCTTCTCTTCCAGTTCCTTTTCCTACTCTAAAAAAAAGGTTCCTGAAGAGTTCCTTCTTCCGCTCTCGCCAAGTGGGATTCGCGTCCATGGGGGTCACCCTTCTTCCTTTCATAAGCCTAAATACTTCGTTGGCAGAAGACGAGATTAGCTACTAACTACTCCTATGGCGACTGGTTCTACTATTAATACTATTGCTCGATCATGACAGAAAACAAATTCTCGAAATGAAAACATTCGGAAAAAAATAAAAATAAATCGCTTCGGTCAATGGAACAAGAAATAGTAATTCACAGAGAAACCATCCAGCCACCGGTTGAAATCACGACGGTGTTCGATTCTTGATAGTCGACTTGGACTTCATAAAACACGCTTCGCCGGCAGATATGATTACCCTTTCGAACAATAGTATATCGATAATAGAAAAAAAAATATGTTTGCGACTATAACTCTGCATTTATGAATTAAGTAATGATGAATAGTTTTATTAATATCTGCTCACTATACTTAAGTCTTCCGTGAATGGAATCGAACCCGGTGCAGTGATTCCTCTTGACTATAATGCCTCCATGGCCTATGACCTCCGAGAACCACAAGAAAACGGACGAGTTGGAAGGAAAACATTAATTTACTCCTAACTCTCCAGCTTCGAAGTGTTCCATAATGTCTCGTTCGTTTTCAATTCCCATCAAACGATCGGATTTCGTGCGAAATGTTATTTAACCTTTAATTTTTTCCACTTTCAAGATATATTAACAGTAGACTTTCATTACACTTTATTTAATGTTTTTTCGTGAAAATGTCATTGTTGGGAACCGAGAGAGTAAATTACCTCTCTCAGCTCAAATTTCGCCTGCAGCTGAACGATATTTTTTCCATCTCGTAAAAATGTAATTTGCAAAATTTGGGGATTTGCGGGAAACTTGTTTCGCCTTGGGGAATCTCAGCCAGAGGAAACTCGGCGACCATCATCATCATATGGCCCCATAATGGAAAACACAGAGCTCTCTCTTTCTCCCGTCCACCCCGGGGACAATGCACGGGGCTTCCAATCTCTTTCACACACCATGCCGTAGGCGGCTTTCCCATGGCGCCGCTGTCCAGCGTCCACCAGTTCGAATCCACCGTTCCCTCTCTCACCTTTTTCTTCCCTACGAGTGACAGTCTTGCGAAACACATCCATGCATCCAATCACCCACGGGGAAAGGAAATATCGACAATAAAGGTGGAATATGAAAGGAGGTGCTTTAGGTTTTCGATCTCGATTTCAACACTTTCCACAGGCATGGGTGTGTCCTGTGGGCGTGGCCCCACCCCTAAATTTCTCAACGAGCCACGTATGTCGAAATGCCCTCCCCCCATCGACGGAGGATATGTTTAGGAGAGTTGCACACCCTAGTCCCTTAGACCCACGGTCATTCAGTCAAGATCTCTCACTTAACATTGAACGACAAAACTTTCTTTACTAACACTTTTCAAAAAACGTCTGTCGCAAATTCCCTCGATTGTTTTTTCGAATTCCTCTTTTGCCTATTTTCCTTTTTAGAGATGCCTGATCCGTTAGAAGGTCAGCGAATTTACTAATACTTTCTTTACTTTTAGTATGAAAATGTAACTTTTGTAATATTTTAGAATTATGGCAACGAAAGGTAACGTTACCCTTACCGGGGCCAAGTCAGGCTGAGAGAGGGGGCGGGTAATCTGAAGGTGCAGACGCCTCAGCCCTTAAACAAACACAATCAGACGACAATCAACTACCAACATAATGCAAGAGATCAAACCAGTCCTCCTCGCAATTATATAACGCTTTGACTAATATTATATTTTTCTTATCACCCCAACTCTAATTTAATTCCCATCTTACTTCACCCCCTTAACATTGTAAAGAAGAGTTGATCCGACGATGGTCGCATAAAACCTCTCTGTTTTACGCGACCATCTTCGGAGCTGAAATATAGAATGAATATTGGAATATTAATTTCCATCTGTCGCAATATAAAAGAAGGTAATAAGAAATAAAAGAAAACGAAGAAAGCAATAAAATAATGAATTAAGGCTCATTTTTATATGGTATTCAATATAAATCTGCATATATATATATATATATATATATATATATATATATATAGATGCGTAAATAAATATAGGCAAGACCTATATGATTCATATTTTAAGAATATTTTCTGGTTTAGACTTCACTTGCATAATGTATAGATATTACATAAGCTTCCTACTCCATTGAGATTACATATCAATACAAAATGTTAAAATAAAAGCGTGTATAAAAAGTACAAAGACATTTATTAAAAGAGAGGAAATAACAAATGATGGCAACATAAAGTAATATGCTAGTAAATGTGGTCCCCTTTAGCCTCACTAACAGCCGTAAGCCGTTTCTATAAGATTCGTGCACGATTCTGAAGGAATTATATTCCACTCTTCAGCAAACTTTTATAATTCAATAATGGTGCGACGGTCTTTCTGGTGCATACGATTCTTCAGCTCCTACGAGTACCACAAATGCTCGATCAGGTTCAAATCTTTGCTTTGAGGTCATTTGATTACATTAATATGATGTTGTGCTTGGTATTTATGAATAGACTTGCTGCTATGTTGGGGATCGTGGTTGAAAGGTGAAATACCTTCTAAGTCCGAGTTTCCTTGCCGATTGATTCACGTTTTTATCAACTATGCACTAATAGCTTTAAGAATTCATGGTCCCATCAATCACTTTGAATGGGCTAATGCCAGCAGCAGCAGCGGAACACCGCATCAGCATAATCAAGCCGCCTTTGTGGTTACTAGTAGGAAAGGTGTTCTCTTCTATGAGTGCTTTGCCAGATCTCCACCAAACATACCGCTCAAGGTTTCTAACAAATCGCTCGATTTTTTGTCTCATCTGACATAGTAGTTTATCTAATTTAGCTTGGCTCTCTCTCAGATACTCTTTCGCGAACACTAAACATGCCTGTTTATGAGATTTCTTCAACAGAGGCTTGCTTCTAGAGACACGTCCATGAAATCCTTCCCTGCATAAATAACATTGTACTGTTGAAGCGTGGACATCTACGCCAGGTGCTGCAAGATTTGTTTGTATCTCATTTGAGGAAGTCCTATGGTTGTTTCTGTCTTCATCATTGACAGACCATCTTTAGATGTTGTTTCCTGGGTCGAACTTGATGCCATTAGATTTATATTTCACAATAATGTTCTTTACAGAATAAATTGAAATGTTCACAATGGAGAAATTTTTTTTATATCCATAATCGGCCTTATGCAGCTTAACACTATGGTTTCTTTCTGATTCTGAATACTCAGAATCAGAAATATTGGCTCAGAGAAACCAGCATTTATTTACTATAATCTCCTCTTCTAAATTATTTACATATACCGCGCATAAAAGTGAATCTTCCTGCTACAATATAGATACGAAAAACGAATTAAAACTTATCGAACATACAAATGTGGCCCTACATTAGAGTTCGTGTCTGATATTGCCTATACTTATAAATCCGAGGAAGCCTGCTTGTTCAAGCAGCGAATTTACATCTGAGCTTCATATCTCGAACGGATGTGACTGGCCGATTCGAGGAATTTCAGAATATCATCAGCGGTTGAGTAAAATCTTATCGATTAAAGAGATGATGTGCACTAACTGGAGAATGGGTCAGGAACTTAGTTTCTTCAAACTGCCACGTAGCTAAGTCTTTATTCCTTTCATTTTAATGTTCTATTATGCCATAGGTTGACTACTCTGATGTCTTGACATGATTTTAACGGGGATGCGAAGTTTCCGATGCTTGTCAAGATGAAGGAGAGTAATTTAACGAGAGCTCCGAAACAATAGTTGCTTCGTCAGCAGCTGCGTGCGAAGTCGACCCATCCGGTTACTGGGCATACTCGATATGGGTTAACTTTGGTCATGTGAGAAGTGGTGTTTTTTATCTTTGTCATGGTCAATTTCTTGTCCTTGATACGATTTGAGGGGCCTCAAGTGTTGCAGAATTGACTACCTCGGTCGATCTGGACCGAAGTGAGCATTTGAGTTCTTTTTACTGTCGATTATCCCCTCCCCCCCATCGCTCCTTCCTCACTTTCTCCTCTATCCCGCCAGGGGGCGTGGGGGCTCGTACGTCTAAGTGTTTGCAGTCCTTGTAAAAATGTATAAAAATTAATACAATACCCCCCGTCCCTTGACACTGTTTCTGATTAGGGAGATTCACTATTAATGTATCCCACATTCTCCTCTTCGTTATTCTTATTTTATATTTGCCCACCTATTTTTTTCTAGTGTCCGACTCTCCTTTATTCTTGCTCCTTGCCTGGTAATGTCCATCTTAGTCACGTCAATTTTCTTTCTTTTCCTAATAATTATTCTGAATAGGATTAAGAAAGAAAAGGGAGAGAGAGAGAGAGAAATAGAGCAAACGGAATAAAAATATATAAAATATTTTATCTTTAAAGAAAAATAGGTAGGGTTCGAACCTAGTGTTTAGCGGAGTGACCTGGAAAGAGAAGAACGCTCGATAGCATAGGTTCAAACTTCCTACTATTTCACTTTCTTTAACGTATAAAATATTGTTATTGTATTATTCCGTTATATATATATATATATATATATATATATATATATATATATATATATATATATATATATATATATATATATATATATGTATATATATATATATATATATATATATATATATATATATATATATATATATATATATATATATATATATATATATATATATATATATATATATATATATGTATATATATGTATATATAATATCAGTTCGTTTCATCCTACTGCTGAACGAAGCCCTCCCCTAAAATTTTCCGCTCCAGTTTGTCATCTGACGCCTGCGATTAAGCAAAGTTCATCCTCCCATTGTCTTCCTATGTCATCTCTTCATATGTATTTAGGTCTCCAGTTTTGAATTTCTTTCGCCATCTTTTACCAGTGTTTCGAGCAAATTGCCATTCTCATTTTTATTTCAGAGCTTTTATTCTTTTTGACATATTTATCATTCGAGTCTGTATTCTTACCCATATGTTTTTTTTCCGCTCCCTGAAGGATTATTCCTAACCTGCCGCGTCCTTCCATAAATCTCTGAGTTGCTCAGTTCAAATCCTGTAAGTGTAATCTGGGAAGATGCATTCATTAAATTAGTTGGAAGTTTTAAGCGACCAAGTTGCCAGTCACAATGATTTACCTACTTAGTCTTTGTTTTAACCGCCTCTCCCACGGCACGGAAGCATGGCTTTACGGAGAACCTACAGTAACCGCCCAATGCGCAGTTCCAGAAATTCTATCGTCTTTATAGGATAGCTTCTTTAAGCGAAAGCTGTTGAATCTACTATGGGAAGTGATAGACATGGTGAGTTGCATGCATAGTGTGAGTTATAAGCATAGTGAGGCTGATGTCTGGTGTCCAGTGTGCATTGTAATTAGAAAATCCTGGTCGGTCTCCTAAACTATTTCAATAAATGTGTCTGGTGCGCATTGTCATTCGATAATTCCCGCTAAATCTTTAATATTATTTCAATAAATGTATCTGGAGCGCATTGTAATTCGATAATTCTTGGTTAATCTTTAATACTATTTTAATAAATGTATTTGGGGTGCATTGTAATTAGATAATTCCTGGTAAATATCTTATACAATTTCAATAAAAGTATCTGGTGCGCATTGTATTTAGATATTTCCTGTTAAATCTCTTATACTATTTAAATAAATGTGCCTGGTGTGCATTGTAATTAGATGACTCCTGGTTAATTTCCAATAATATTTCAATAAAGGTGTCTGGTGCGCATTGTAATTAGATATTTACTGTTAAATCTCTTTTACTATTTCAATAAATGTGTCCGGTGTGCATTGTATTTAGATGATTCGCGGTTAATTTCCCATAATATTTCAATAAATGTGTCTCTTATACTATTTCAATAAATGTGTTTGGGGCCCATTGTAATTAGATGATTTCTGGTAATTCTCTTATAATATTTTGAAAATTTTATTGTTTACGATTTTATCTCTCTGTTTATAGTTTTTCTGCTGTCTGAAAATTGTTAGGTGTTGTTTCATCTATTTTAGTGTGTTTTCCAAATGGCATTTTTAAATGATTTTTTTCATATATTTTATTATGTTCCCGGAATCTTTGATTATTAACTGTTGACTTCAGTATATTCGTTTTTTTCCCAAATTTCTTTATCCCGTTTCCTAATTCATATATAACATCCTCTTAGTGCCTTTATCTTACTCTGTACAAGAATTTCTATTTTATTTTTGCAGTAGTTTTCTAATGAAGGTTTTTCCAATTAATCATAAGTTTATTGTTTTGGGGGGTAATTTTTACGTGTTTATTTCCTTTTGTTTGACAAGTTTAGGTATTTTTTTTAATGCTACGATATTGGCTTGCTTATATCTAGTTTTAATTTTGCTTATGAATAATCTATAATTGTCATCGACATTAAAAGAACTCATAACTTTTATGTTCTTAATGAAATGTTCATGTTTAAATGTATTCTTTTTTTTGCTTCCTTTGTTCCTACCTATGTCCATCTTCGAGTTTATCTGTAATCTAATGTAATGTAATTCATAATGTATAACTTTGCTCCTTCTTCAAGTTCTATTATATGTGCCTCCACACTCATTTCCTTATTAATTTTCCTTCCGAGCTGGTTTATGCTTATCATCAGTGTAACTAAGATAATTAAGAAATGTCAGGATGAAGAATCCTAAAAATAAATCCTTAAAAAAGTTTCCTAAACATGTTGACTTAAACAATTCAAGGCCTTATCCAAAACGTATGGGCAAAATTATTTATGCTAACATACAATCAATGGATACTATAAATGGATAAATAAACTAGTCAATCTTAGCGAGGTCCAAAGCTTTGAGGAACAAAATTTGAAGTCGATGAAATGGAAAATAAAGAGAAGAAGGAGAAATAGGATTGTAGGGCAAATCAAACCTTTGAAATTAGAACTTACGTAGGTGAGGAGTATTGCTAAGTATTGAGAAATCTGATATTAAAAGAGAATTGCCAAGTTTTTGAGTGATTCTGAAAATCATTTTCGTTACTCACTCATATGAGCGACACATTTGCGCTTGTAAATCTTCCCTTTTAATTATAATGACTTTTCCCCTCACGTAACAAGTTAGACAGCTTGTGCACATATATTTGTATACATATTAAAGTAGGAGATTTGGATTTGTGGGAAAAATGAAATGAGTGAAGTGTTCACTGGCATGAAAGGAAAATTACAATGTGGAAAAAAGGTAGAAGGCAGAAGCGCCCCCCCCCCTCCTTTAAGAGATGGTCTAAAGAAGGCTGTGTATGACTAAAATTATATAATAATCCGCCAGACCATAACGGCTGCTCAGACCAGCATCATAAATCTACGGAATATTCCCACATACTTTGAAAGAATAAGACGGCGGGTACATGAGTCTTTAGGATCCCGACCTAAGAGGATATTTGTGACTTCAAACTATGAAAGTCCATATCCCCGTACAGTCTTAGCTGTAAATATAAATCAACATCTGTTAGAAGCACAAATTATATTTTACTTAGGTGTTATAATTATGCGGCTGCAGATTTTATAGTAATATTACATATAGGGTAAATATTTTCCTTTTTCTACCAAATTATCCCCAAATTATGCCAGGGGATTGATAAAAGGCTAATACAATAAACACCCTTGATATTTATTTATCGTTACTTGATAAATTTGAATAATGGAAAAAATAGCGCATCCATCAACAGACTTAGGTTTTGATCCTTTGAATTTGGTTGACTAAATTGAAACAGACTTTCGGTTAAATGACAAAGTTAATAAACAAAAGCTCAGGTTAGTGGTGGATTGGAGAACTGGGGCAAGTCATTTAGGGTATAGTTTGTGGGAGGGAAGAAAGAAGGGTGAGGACATTTTAGAACTCTAGGAACTAGTTCATAGGCAAGAACAGAGATGCGCAAAAGTCCTAACATAAACCATTTGTGAAAGTAAAGTTTCATAAGAGCCAAAAGGGAGACAAAATTATAAAAAAGAAAGGTTAGGAATCATGACAATTGATCCAAAATGACGAAATATTTTTTTTCAAAATTTCTTCAGCGAAATAAAAATTTCTGTTCCATGGAATTTTGGCCAAATTAAACATGGAGATCCCCATTGTCTCTGAATTACGCCCCCTGAATCAAAACATTTAGAATTAACGAAAATTTGGTCTGTCCTTAGGATTGCAGTAGGATTTGGATTCCTAGTGTGAATTCGAGGACAGTCGCGGTGTTCAGAGCTTCCATTCTTCTCCTTATATTATTCTTTTATATCTCTTTTCTTCTTCCTCCTCTTCTTCTTCTTCTCTTTCTCCTCCTCTTCTCATTAAAAAAACAACTGTTTGGAATAATTCGTTTTCAATCCGGATTCTTTCGATATGTCTCGTTTTTCGTATTTTTTCGATTTATGCACTTTTTTATATTTTGGTACGCAGTAGGGATGGAGGAGGTGAAATGTCTTTCTCCGAAGAAACACGTTAGTTGTTATTTTTAAGGTAATATTGGCTTGTGACTGTATATATTTTTTTGAATGTAAAATGATATGTGTTGGTAGCGCCATAAGACTATAGAAAGCCGTACGCGTAAAGTTAAGAAAAATATAAAACTTAATAATATAAAAAAATATAAGGACTGTGGATGGTAAATAAAGGAGTAGATATTAATACATAGTGGGTAAAGAAGAGAAATTATTACATTTAAAAAAGTTGAGAGGTGAAAGAGAATGAACATTGCATAAATAAGCGAATACAAATTACTCTTCAGTGTAGGAGTCGTAAAGATGAATGAGAGGGATTGTTGCTTGGGTGGGTGAGATCAGAGGTGGAAAGGTGAGTAAAAGACCTGAAACAACAAATTGAGTCATTGTGGCCCCATATTTATTGCCTGATGAAGAAATATCCCGGAATTTCTTAGCTGTGGGAAGATAGAAGTTGAAATTACGAGATAAAAAGGCCAAAGTAGCAGGAAGGTTTGAGTTATCTGTATGTTGTCTAACA
Source organism: Ceratothoa steindachneri (assembly GCA_963969495.1). Taxonomy (NCBI): domain Eukaryota; kingdom Metazoa; phylum Arthropoda; class Malacostraca; order Isopoda; family Cymothoidae; genus Ceratothoa; species Ceratothoa steindachneri. The sequence goes on from OZ018339.1 coordinate 23,118,160, forward strand.
GATAAAAATTAGGGGTTGGTGAGAGAAAAGTTTAGTGTATGAAGGTCTCAAGTGCTCGATGTCCTCTAGGTTGGCAAAAGGGGCGAATAGGGGTGTCATACAATGATTATATATAAGATATAAATGATCGAAAATACAAGGGAAGAGAAGATGTAAGACAACGAAGATTTATTGCAAAGAATTATCCCATCGAAGGAAGTACTTAAGGATATAAAGACAATCTTAATTAATGTTAGTAGTAAGGACTTTAAATTATGGTGGCTTGTTGTTTTATCTTTAAAAGAAAACTTTATTGGTCGAGTTCCATGGGAAAACAGCTTTGAGATGAGTTTTGAAGGTAGATTATCGAAAATGTAATCAAAATAAAATTAAAATTAGAAAAAAAGTTTTGGGGGAGTAGATTTGCAATTTTAAATGGGTATAATTCTAATTACAGATGATAATATCTGTAGATTTAGTTTCTAAATTGGCTTGTTTAAAATGTCTGGACTTAGCTAAATAAATAGGGGTATAGTTGGTTGCTGGTGGTGGGTTAACTCAATTGAAGTTTCGAAAGAAAAATTGCCCTTTTAAGAATAGATTAAGATGACTGAAACTTTATTGGTGTAAGCTCTAAATAAAAATTTTCTTGTTTTTAACTTCCTTCGAGAGAGAGAGAGAGAGAGAGAGAGAGAGAGAGAGTAACAAGGAGTAACAAGGAAAGGAAGTACCCTAGGACACCTTACGGTCCATTCGAAGAGGGTACCTTTGGACTAGCAATTTAGCAGGCACACGGCCACTTTTCAATACTTTGTCTAGTCTTGACTTGAACTGGTCAACAGATTCACTGTTGACAACTTCCACTGAAAGTGCGTTTCACTTACCGCAAATACTGTAAGTGAAAAAATTTCCACACATATTGCGGTTGTAACGCTTCAGTTCAAGTTTGAAGCCGTGATTGCGCGTTCTGTTCTCACTCAGTGTGAAAATATCTCGGTAGTCAACATTGTCGAACCCTCGAAGTATTTTGAAAACTTCGATGAGCTGACCACGCAGTCTACGGGTTTCCAGCGAAAACAGATTTAATTCCCTTAGTCTATCTTCATAACTTTTATGTCGGATAGAGGGAATCAGTTTAGTTGCCCTGGCTTGTACGCGTTCCAGCCTTGCGATATCCTTTCGAAACGAAGGACTCCAAAATTGTACGACATACTCCGGGTGCGGCCGAACAAGGGAGTTGGACAGACAAAGTACTTTCTCCTTGTTACGGTATCCAAACGGGCGCTTTATGTAGCCTAACATCCTTTGGGCTTTCTTCTCTGCCTCAATGCACTGTTTCGAGAACTTGAGGTCGCTAGTAATAGTTACACCCAAGTCCTTCTCAGTGTCACTCGATTCAAGAGCAGTGCCCTTAAGGATATACTGAGATTGGGGGTTTCTGTGGCCGATATGCATTACTTTGCATTTGTTCACGTTAAAAGGCATTTGCCACGTGTCCGACCACTCCCCAATCTTCCCAAGATCTTCCTGCAGGCGGGCAGTATTTCCATCCTTTGCAACGTTCATACCAAGCTTGGTATCGTCGGCAAATTTGGAAATCTTGGCACATGTCACCATCCATGTCGTTGACGTAGATGATGAATAGTAGTGGTCCCAGGACAGAACCTTGAGGCACCCCGCTAGTAACGGGCACCCACTCAGAAGCCTGTCCATTCACCACCACCCGTTGCCGTCAGCCACTTAGCCAGTTCTCGATCCAGCCGGATACTTTTTCGTCTATGCCCAGCGCTCGCACTTTTCGGTGAAGGCGGCGGTGTGGTACCTTATCAAAGGCTTTCTGAAAGTCTAAGTCCACCACATCCACCGCCTTGTTCGGATCGTGCTCACTGAACACGAAGTGGAAGAATTTGACAAGGTTCGTCAGGCATGACCGTTGCCTTCGGAAGCCGTGCTGGGAACTCCTCAGTAGCAGGTTTGACTCTAAATACGACGTCACTTTGTCCACCATGATGCTTTCCATGAGTTTACCGACTATCGAAGTCAGACTGATAGGTCGGTAGTTTGAAGGTTGGCTACGGTCTCGTTTCTTGAAGATACAAGTCACCTCCGCTTCACGCCAGTCTCTAGGAATGCATTCGGTCCAGATTGACATGTTAAAGATTGCGCTCAGGTGTCGTGTCACTTGATCACGCACTTCTTTCAACACTTTAGGTAGAAACCCATCCGGGCCAGGTGACTTGTTCGTCATTAGTTCACTGATCTTCTTGTTTATTTCCCCTTCGGTGAAGTTCATATCCTCCAGCTTTCCCCCCGAGTAGGAATCCATTGGCTGGGGGATGGGACCACACTCTTCAGTAAACACTGAAGAGAAGTGGTCGTTGAGGAAGTTAGCATTTCCTGCATCTAAGTGCTTTAATGCCCCCTCCTCATTTCTCAAAGGGCCAATCGTTCGACGGATTGGTTTATGGCTGTTCACATATCCAAAAAACTCCTTGGGATTCTCTTAACAGAGTCTCGCCACCCGGAGTTCCTCAGACCGCTTAGCCGCCCTTATGCTGGACTTCACTCTCCTGGCTAGCCTCGGGTATTCGTCAAGGTCGCCCGAGGTCTTTGATTGCCGGTACACAGTTCTCTTCTCCGTAAGCAGTTGGCCGATTTCTCGATTAAACCACTTTGGTTGAACAGAAGACCGACGGGGAGATTTCAGAGGAATGAAACGTGATTGAAGACTCATGAAATTATTTTTGAAACTGTTCCACGAGTCTTCAACAACATCGCAAACTTCTAGCCTCGCGTCAGTCAGTCCAGCACGAAGACCTGCAAAGTCTGTTGAGGAAGTTAACCCTACAGGGACAAATGGCCATCTTTGGTTCCCTTCATTTCTATTTTTGTAATGTTAATTTTAAGTTACAGAAAGTGTACTTAATTGACTAACCAACCAAATATGATTTCTTTCAATAAATATTATATAAAATAATTTTTATAGAAAATTAATATTGAACGTGTGTAAAATGACCAATCGAACACTAAATTATATTTTTTTACTTATTCAATTAATTTCCGTCCATAAAAGGTTAAGGAAGGCAGCGCACTCTGGGATGTGTATAAGTCAGTGTTCAAGTGTTATTTTTTTCTTTGTTTTGTTACGGCCTTGAAAATATTCCATCTAGTGAAAGCTGAACGTGTTTTACTTGCAATCATTTAGCGTTGATGGGATACTTTTAAGGTTCTTTAATTTCCTCCTGTCTATCTCTAACCCCCAAACCTATTCTACCTTTGAATTAATTGTATGGTTCTCAATTTTAATTGAAGACGAAAGTTTTTCACTTCTTCCCGCGCTCCGTTTTCTTTGCGAACAAACATTTCTTTTTCGGGGGGGTATCTCGTCCTTAAATACTTAATCCATCAATCGACACTATATACAGGGTGGCCCCCAAAGAATTGGGCAATGTTTGAGAAGCAATGTCGAAATAACCATTGCAGCTAACGACATAAAATAAGAAATGAAAGATGAAGCCTTTTTTATATATTGAAAAAACGTCAATTAGCCTTAAAAATGATATGAAAAACAAGGTTATATTTTCTAAATTTCAACCTTTTAAAAAATTAAAAATTTTAAACTAAATTTAAATTGTAATGAATGGTTCAATGTGCCGTCCTTGATGGTCAACTAAAGCCATAAGCTAACCTAATGTTGCCATTGCTATCCAAATTTTGTTCTTTCTTTCCGCTTCCTTGCAGATTAAAAACTAAAAAAAACAACGTTTTTTACATTATTTTGTAAAGGCTAATTGACTCATTAAAGGACTTTAAGACGATTTTTACAAGGAATAAGTATATATAGATAAAGGATTCAGCTTTCATTTGTTTCTATTTCATGTCCGTAGCTGCAATTCTTACTTAGATATTGCTTCTCAAAAACGGTCCAATTCTTTTTGGGCCACCACCATATATATATATATATATATATATATATATATATATATATATATATATATATATATATATATATATATATATATATATATATATAAAGGAGAAAAAAATTAATTTCCTCTTAGGAACCTGATCTCCAAGATGCAATTTCCGTTGGGCCAATTGGGTTTCAGCTTTCAACAGACTCCTTTCAAACAAACCAATCACGGACAAGAAACTGAAAAAGAGGTGGAGTTCGCTTCCTCTCCGTACGAGGGGAAATTGAATATATATATATATATATATATATATATATATATATATATATATATATATATATATATATATATATATATATATATATATATATATATATATATATATATATATATATGCTGGGTGTCCCAAGGAAAAATTTTAAAGTTTTTGTTTATTAAAATACATTTCCTTTTCAAAATTTACAATTAATTACAATTACAAATACATTTTAGGGACACCCGGTATATATATATATATATATATATATATATATATATATATATATATATATATATATATATATATATATATATATATATATATATATATATATATATATATATATATATATATATATATATATATATATATATATATATATATATATATATATATATATATATATATATATATATATATATATAACTTTTGAAGACTTTCCTACCTGCGTTGACTTTATGTCGAGAGGGGAAAATTTGAACTACAACACCACTGATAGAGTCAACCACTCACTGCCCCTTCAGTCCCTTGAAACTGGTTTCGCGACGAGCCAATTTGGGACTTCTTCGAATTCTCGAGCTATAAAATTGTCCCCCAAACAAAGAACTGTGTATTTTGTTCGTCACTAAGGCCAAATCACGTGGCACTTTTGGGTATTGAGGCATATCATAGTGCCAAAATTGAATCGTAGAGGGGAAAAGATAGATTTCCGCGAGCAGCTCGTGGAATGAGAATTTTTCCTCGGCTGCTGACGAGTTCCCCTGGACGGAGTGAGGGGAGATCTCTCAGACCGAACTTTCCCCTTGAAGTGGCCAAGCGACACTGACTTTGCCATACGGATGTCACAATGGACTTACCTCGCGAGTCAGGTCGGATAACCTGATCCGTGACTCATGGGCGGGGCGGTGACTGGACAGGAGGAGTGCAATGTGAGGGAACTGAGGGGAGAAAGCGAATGTGACGGCTTAAAGGGTTAGGGGGAAATGTTTGTGAATTTGTTAACGAACTTACCAACCAAGGTAGTTCAAACAAGAGGTAGACTTGATCTTTGCCCACATGAGCTTGACTCTGGGAAAGTCAGGTATCGAGCTGAGGCCCATGAATAATGAGTCTACGTCGCTACACCAGGCAACCGGAGGCGTGGAAGATTCATTCTCAATCAATGACAGATTGAGTGAATTGGGTGGGTGGAGGGGAAGTCAGACGCCAGATAAGGGGACTTAGCACTCAATATCTGCGGGATTTGTTGTGGGGGAGGGCGCAGTACCCTGGTGTTGTTAAGAACACTGAGTCCAATATATTATCGTAAATTGATTAAAGTTTCGAGACAAAGGTTTCTTTCTCCCATCACATTGTCGCTTTCTCTTTCTACACCCATGTACGCCGGTAGATGTGTATGCATTTGTCAAAATGCCTCCTCCAATAAACGAGTAGATATGAAAACAACTGCTTTAAGAGAGAATCACTACTGTCCCTAGTGAGCTGCCCTACGCCCTCAAAGTCCCTAAGGAGCCACCCTACACCCTTAAGTTCCCTAAGGATCCATCCTCTTCCCTGGAGGTCACTAAGGAGCCGCCCTACGCCCTTGAGTCCCCTAAGGATCCGTCTTCTGTCCTGGAGGTCACTAAGGAGCCGCTCTACGCCCTTGAGTTCCCTAGGGATCCGTCCTCTGCCCTGGAGGTCATTAAGGAGCCGCCCTATGCCAAGTAAGTCCTTAAGGAGCCGCACTACGTCCTGGAGGCCACTAAGGAACCGCCTTTCACCTTTGGGGTCCCTAAGGGGACGCCCTACGTTCATGATGTACCTAAGAAACCGCCCTACGCCCTAGAGATCCCTAAGGAGCTACCCTACGATTTTGAGGTTCCTACGGAGCCGGCTTACGCCATTGAACTCACCAAGGAACTCCCATACCCCTTTGAAATCCCTAAGGAGAAGCCCTACGCCCATGAGAGCCCTAAGGAGAAGGACTACATCAATGAAGACCCTAAGGATCTGTATTACATCCTTAAGATCCCAATGGGGCCACTCTACACCCTTGAGGTCCCTAAGGATCTACCCTTCTCCTTCAAGCCAGGAACAAGTCTATGGCTTGGCCGATTGGGAACATCGCTGTTAAGGCGCGTCGAGTGTGGTTAGTCGCTGGGTGGGCTCCCGATTTCGTCTGAGTTGGTGGCGACTGTGTTATGCTTTTTCAACCCAAAGGAAAAAGAAAAGCCCTGAAAGAGAATACCCATAAGGGGGTAAAACTCATTCCACGAACAGAAACTAAGTAAAAAATGTTGTCTTGTTTCGTTTTTTAAATTTTTAATGTTTCAAAATTTTATACCAAAGGGGAGAACGCCCCCTTCCCCTGAAAAGGGTAGGAAATAACTACAAGTTCGAGAATGAAAAATTCTGATACAATAATGGGTTAAATATACTTTAAATGCAATTGAGGCAAGTAGGGCGCACAGCGGAGCAAAGAGTAGGTTCCCAGTGTTTGGTAACGTGTGATCCTCACAGAAGAGGGAGACGCAACTTCCTACTGAAATAAGGGGGAAAGGGTAACTCCATATTCAGGATTGGGTGATTCCTAGACCGAATCTCAAACAGGTTACCCTCATTGACCTTTTTTATGTCCCGTCTTTCCTTGTTGCTCTTTTCTTATTATCATTTCTTTTCGCAATGTTTTATTAACCGCCTTTGTCCTTTTTCATCTATTTTATCTCACTTTATTCTTTTTTTTCTTTTATAGCCATTTTCCCCTCTTTTTATTTTCCCTATTATTTCTTTTGATCCTTTTTCGCTTGTAACCACTTTTCCCTTTCATACTCTTCCGTCCCATTCATCCTATTTTGTTCGTTTAATTCCATTTTGTTGATTTATTATCCTTTATTCTTTGTGTCTCGTTATCCTTTATCCCCTCATGTCCGTTCCCATTTTTTTCGTTCGTCCACTTATTTCCATTTTTATTATTTTTGTTAATTTACTTTCCTTTTATCCTTTTTAATCTTTCCCTTTTATCCATTATGTTCTTGTCCCCTCTTTTATTATCTTTTTTTCATTTCCATTTTGATTCTTTTTGCGCTTTCTTTATATCTTCTTTGCCCCTTTCTTTTCCATTTTATCCCTTCCTACCTTTATTATCTTTTCATCGTTTACTCTTTTTTCCAGTAATTTCCTTTCTATTCTCTTTTATTCCTTCCTATTAAATTCTTTCAACCTTTTCTTCCTCTATTGTCCGTTATCTTCTCTTGTTATCAATTCTTTCTATTGTATCCTTTTCTCCTTTTCTTTTAGTTCCTTTTTTATCCTCTTTTATTTTCCTTCTGTGTAATCCCACGGAGGCACTGAAGTGGATAGGATCCAGAAGAGGAAGAGGGAGGTAGAGACGCGGATGAGAGCGTCGTTGCCAGACACGATCAACATTTCACCCCAGGAGGATCACTAAGGAATCGTGGTGAGAGAGATGCCCACGTTGATTTTCTTTTCAACGGAGATGCCCACGTTGGTTTTCTTTGCGATGGAAATGCTCACGTTGGCTTTCTTTGAGACAGAGATACCTCACGTTGGATTTCTTTGCGACGGAGTTGCCCAAGCTGGTTTTCTTTGCGACGGAGATACCCACGTTGGTTTTCGCCTGGAATTGGATTAAAATTCTTCCGCTATCCAATTCATCTTATGTGAACATGTAACGTCAAGTCTAGAGGATTGCAGGACCGGCGCTCGGAGGACTCCGGAGTACAACCTGCCATTTGGCTGCCAAGGTACAACCAGGATACATTTGGAGGTTATACGCACAGAGTATAATATGAGTACAATCCCTCACTCTCCTCGGGAGAGCAGGAAGAGGGAAAGCATCAGAGGTCAATTTCATCTCCTTAATTGACCCACGGTGACACGCGAGTCTCTAGCGCGTAGCCCCTCGTTCCCCCTCGGAAGGGAGGTGTTCCAGGTAAAACATCTCCGCTCTCGGATCCAAAGCCGTACACCAGTTCTTACTGATGTGTAGGTACAAATACCTCAACAATACTTACGAACCATACATCCGAACATCCATACACCGAGCCATACATCATAACATTCTAAGTACGAGCCTTATATCCCAACATTCTTACATACGAGCGATACATCTGAAAATTCATACATCCAAGCCATATACCCTATCATTCATACATCCGAACATCCATAGATCCAAGCCATAGATCCGATAATTCATACATCCGAGCCATACATACGAACATTCATACTCCCAAGCCATACATCATAACATTCCTACATCCGAGCCATATATCCAACATTCATACATCCGAACATTCATACATCCGAGCTATATATCCAAACATCCATACATCATAACGTTCATACATCCGAGCCATATATCCCAACATTCATACATCCGAGCCATAGATCGGATCATGCCTACATCCGAACATTCATACATTCAGCCATATATTCCAACATTCATACATCATAACGTTCATACATCCGAGCCATATATCTGAACAACCATCGAAATTTGTTCTTAAAACATTTTGTCATCCTCGAGTTTTTTTTCTATTTTTAATTCTCCTGTCTGTCTTCGGCTTCTCTTCATTCACCCGTCTATGGGTGATGATTTCTCTTCGAATCCCCCATCTTATAACTAGATGGATTACTTGTATACGTTAGAAAAACGAGAACCAACGAGGGTATCTTGGCGTTTCTCTCTTAGTTCCTTTCCCCTGGCTGTGGTGCTTTGTTCCCCTTTCGCATCTCCTCTATGGGTTCCCTCCCCTTATTGAGTCCGTTCGCATGTTCCCGTCTGACGACGAGCTCACACACGGTACGCAGGGCCAAGTCCGAGATAAAGTGGACGATAAAAGTGCGTATCTTGTATCTTATCGTCCTGGGTGTTATATTTATCTGTCGAAGGTGTCTCTATAGCAAGCCTCCATCACCCCAGCCCTCACTCTCTCGTTCTAGTTCCCTAGTGCTTTTAGAATCTAAGCATCCCTTTATGTCTTTTTTCTTTTGAATTGCAAACTATTCTAAATTGTATCATCACCTTTGTTATCTTCACCTTTTTGCCAGTCATTGTGTTCTTTTATTTCCGTTGGGTGAGTTAATTTTTTTAGCTCATCAACCTTTTGTTTGTATATATATTTTTCGCGGTTTAGATTCGGCTTTGTTTGTCGCACGGTATATTTTTTGTTGGTTTGCCTCTGTCCAATTTTGTGATTTATCTGTTTGTCTGGCTTTGTATCTCCATGTTTACTCGAGTGTCTGAGTGTGTCTATCATTCATTGGATTTGTTTGTTAGTCTTTCTTTTGCGTTCAAGTTCACTTCGCTAGGCGACATGTGCGTAAAGGCATGTGGACACATATTGATTTCTGTGTGTGCCACGCCAGCGTTAAATATATGTACGCAAAACAAGAAACCTTTTAAAGATAGAATTACTGTCCTTTCTTTGAGATCTATGACCGGAGATTAAAATATATTTTTACCTTTCTCTTTTCCCCCTTTTCTATACTTATTCTCTATTTAATAATGTCTATTTCCCCATTTTATCTTCCTTCTTACCCTCGTATACAAGAGTAGGCACCGAATCACTTTAAGAGAGAGAGAGAGAGAGAGAGAGAGCAATTCCCTACGGGTCGCCAGCTGATAAGATATTGACATCAATTTAAGATTAATGTACTTATGCATAGAGAGAAGAGGCCTCTTATTTATTTCCCATTCAAATCCTAGACACTTGTTAGGGCTCGATGTGTTTTATTTACATTTGGAACTTTGAGAAATAGTTAAGATAACCACAAAATGATAATTCTCCTAGTTTGGGGATTTGGTAATGGCAGACAAGTGCATGGGACAGAGTGAAAGAAGAAAAGAGGAGCAGGGCAGACAAAAGAAAAGAAGGCCTAAAAGAATAATAGAAAAACGGTGATACAGAAAACAATTGAATAGCCAGGATCTGAGCGAGTATCACCAACCTATTTCTCGCATAACAAATCCCTACAAATGTTCGTCCCTAAAATAGGTATTCAAAATTGCAACTAAGAAAATAAAACCACAATTTCTTCGAAGCTCTTATTAACGGAAAGTGGTTTCAAGATGAAAACTTCATCTGTTCTTAAATGGTTTCCCATATACACAATTTTCAACGAATTAATATCCCGAATACAATTGCAGTTTTATTTTATTTTTAATTTAGTGAAAAAGAAAATAAAATTTTGGAAAGTGAATGACGTAACCATATAATAATAAGAATAATAAAAACGGTTGCGAATTTTGAATGTCAAATTAACACTAAAGACTATTTTAGATTACTTCTATTTATTGAAGATATTTCATTCCTCAAAGGGATTTGATATTTAACATATTATTATTATTACCGTACTTTTATTCTATTAGAAATAAAAACAGGTTCCTACTAGCAAGGCATGAGTAGTAGGTCGAAGTGGATGAGAAATAGAATGATGGCGACGGTGCTCTCTATTTAATTCAGGAAAAAGAAAACCAACAAGAGCAATCACGTCAGACAGAGAGAGAGAGAGAGAGAGAAAGAGAGAGAGAGAGAGAGAGAGAGAGAGAGAGAGAGAGAGAGAGAGAGAGAGAGAGAGAGAGAGAGAGATTCAGAAGCAGAGATAGAAAGGGAGACACAAGCGCAGAGAGAGAGAGAGAGAGATAGAGATACAAAGAGAATCACATGGGCGACATGTAGATATTGGGAATGCGCATCAATTCTCCTCAACCTGACCCCGTCTGTAAAGAAAAGTAGGTCCTCTATGGGCGAAGGGATTGGTTAACATACCTGAAACTACGAGGGAAATTGTTCCTCGAGCAGGTCATGAATATTAAAGAAAATCGATGCATCGGTGCCAAATTTAAAGCTGTTCTTGCCGTCTTTCTGAGGAATTTGCCGCCATTGTTGAGCTCGACCCTCAGCCCCCTTCCTTCCTAGGTCAAGATTACTTTTTCAGGCATAGGTCAACAAACTAGAGAGCGGGACGCAAACTCTCCTCCGCAATATCTTTGTTAACTCCTTCTCTCAGTCTTGGATGGAGGGGACAAATGACCATTGCACCCAATGGCCTCTTCCCAATGAGAAGCACCTCGCGTGCAGATTCTTAGGGCGCAGAGACGCTAAGTCTTTTGTTCTCGCTAAGTATTTTTCTCTGAATCCGTGGCCTAACAAGGCATTGGGCCTATTACCATGAGATGCGCGTTGCAAGGCCCCTAAGATCCATCTGCCAACTTGCCAAAGGTTGTTATTTCGTCGGAATGATTGAAAATGGCCGAGGCGTTTCGTTATGTCATCGCAACATAGAACCCTTAGAATTAGATTTCAGCCACAGAACAATTACACCGTAGTAAAGTTTCCTTTAAGAATTCACTCTTTTAAACATCGTAACAACATCTCACTTCCCGCAACGCCTCTTTCCCAAAGCAAGAGCTATGTTTGTACGTTTGTGTTCCTTGCTACGAGTATTGGCAATGTTTACTTACTCATCTTTAATCACATTCACCATTATAGTGTTCCTTCTATTTATATTTTCGCATCATGCCTCTTCTTTGTTCACACGCTTCTCAGTGAAATTCTTTCGTTGGTCACAGCAATTTTCTCCCTTCCTTCTTTCCAAATATGATAGGGTAGTTATTCTACCTTGTATTTTCTACCAATTATGCCTTCCCTATGTTCCTTACCTTGGTATTTCTTGAAGGACGTAATATTGCCACTCGAAGATTTTATCATCAAATTCGAGGATAAAAGTTGAAAAACTTGACCCTTCGGCGATGGTATCAGTATCTTCTTCAAGAATCTGAGGTTATTAGTAATGCTCTGAAAGGTGCATAACCATTTTACGATATAAAAGGAGTAAGGGAACTAAAATGACCACACTCATCTAGGGCAGAAGTATTGTTTATTGATGACGGATAAAAAGATTGTATAATCCAATGAGCAAATAATTACTAAACAATGGAGTAAGGAAAGTACAAAAATAAGTTTAAAAAATCAATTCTAATAACTATTACAGCAGCAAACCCTTCCAATTCTAAGGACTTGGACCGTGGGAATGCACTTAATGATAAAACAAAGTAGTACACAAAGTGCAGGACACAGAAGTACTAATTTGGACCCAATTGTGTGGTTGGTAAAGCTTCTAACTAAGTGCCGAAAAAACAGGAAGGCCGGTCCGATGACCGCTTCAACCAAGAAAGAACAGGGTGGTCAGTTTGAATACCGCTTCGACCGAGCAAGAATAGGAAGGCCAGTACGAAGAACGCTTCGATCGAGTAAAAACAAGAATGCCGGTTCGAAGACCGCTTCGACCGAAAAAGGACAGGAAGGTCGGTCTGAAGAATGCTTTGCCTGGGTAAGAATAGGAAGGCCAGTTTGAAGATCGTTTCGACCGAGAAATAACAAGAAGGCTGATGTGAAGATTGCTCCAACCAAGGAGGAAGAGAAAGGCCAGTCCGAAGACGGGTTCGACCAAGCAAGAACAGGAAGGTGGGTCCGAAGATTAAAATATATTTTTACCTTTCTCTTTTCCCCCTTTTCTATACTTATTCTCTATTTAATAATGTCTATTTCCCCATTTTATCTTCCTTCTTACCCTCGTATACAAGAGTAGGCACCGAATCACTTTAAGAGAGAGAGAGAGAGAGAGAGAGAGCAATTCCCTACGGGTCGCCAGCTGATAAGATATTGACATCAATTTAAGATTAATGTACTTATGCATAGAGAGAAGAGGCCTCTTATTTATTTCCCATTCAAATCCTAGACACTTGTTAGGGCTCGATGTGTTTTATTTACATTTGGAACTTTGAGAAATAGTTAAGATAACCACAAAATGATAATTCTCCTAGTTTGGGGATTTGGTAATGGCAGACAAGTGCATGGGACAGAGTGAAAGAAGAAAAGAGGAGCAGGGCAGACAAAAGAAAAGAAGGCCTAAAAGAATAATAGAAAAACGGTGATACAGAAAACAATTGAATAGCCAGGATCTGAGCGAGTATCACCAACCTATTTCTCGCATAACAAATCCCTACAAATGTTCGTCCCTAAAATAGGTATTCAAAATTGCAACTAAGAAAATAAAACCACAATTTCTTCGAAGCTCTTATTAACGGAAAGTGGTTTCAAGATGAAAACTTCATCTGTTCTTAAATGGTTTCCCATATACACAATTTTCAACGAATTAATATCCCGAATACAATTGCAGTTTTATTTTATTTTTAATTTAGTGAAAAAGAAAATAAAATTTTGGAAAGTGAATGACGTAACCATATAATAATAAGAATAATAAAAACGGTTGCGAATTTTGAATGTCAAATTAACACTAAAGACTATTTTAGATTACTTCTATTTATTGAAGATATTTCATTCCTCAAAGGGATTTGATATTTAACATATTATTATTATTACCGTACTTTTATTCTATTAGAAATAAAAACAGGTTCCTACTAGCAAGGCATGAGTAGTAGGTCGAAGTGGATGAGAAATAGAATGATGGCGACGGTGCTCTCTATTTAATTCAGGAAAAAGAAAACCAACAAGAGCAATCACGTCAGACAGAGAGAGAGAGAGAGAGAGAAGAGAGAGAGAGAGAGAGAGAGAGAGAGAGAGAGAGAGAGAGAGAGAGAGAGAGAGAGAGAGAGATTCAGAAGCAGAGATAGAAAGGGAGACACAAGCGCAGAGAGAGAGAGAGAGATAGAGATACAAAGAGAATCACATGGGCGACATGTAGATATTGGGAATGCGCATCAATTCTCCTCAACCTGACCCCGTCTGTAAAGAAAAGTAGGTCCTCTATGGGCGAAGGGATTGGTTAACATACCTGAAACTACGAGGGAAATTGTTCCTCGAGCAGGTCATGAATATTAAAGAAAATCGATGCATCGGTGCCAAATTTAAAGCTGTTCTTGCCGTCTTTCTGAGGAATTTGCCGCCATTGTTGAGCTCGACCCTCAGCCCCCTTCCTTCCTAGGTCAAGATTACTTTTTCAGGCATAGGTCAACAAACTAGAGAGCGGGACGCAAACTCTCCTCCGCAATATCTTTGTTAACTCCTTCTCTCAGTCTTGGATGTAGGGGACAAATGACCATTGCACCCAATGGCCTCTTCCCAATGAGAAGCACCTCGCGTGCAGATTCTTAGGGCGCAGAGACGCTAAGTCTTTTGTTCTCGCTAAGTATTTTTCTCTGAATCCGTGGCCTAACAAGGCATTGGGCCTATTACCATGAGATGCGCGTTGCAAGGCCCCTAAGATCCATCTGCCAACTTGCCAAAGGTTGTTATTTCGTCGGAATGATTGAAAATGGCCGAGGCGTTTCGTTATGTCATCGCAACATAGAACCCTTAGAATTAGATTTCAGCCACAGAACAATTACACCGTAGTAAAGTTTCCTTTAAGAATTCACTCTTTTAAACATCGTAACAACATCTCACTTCCCGCAACGCCTCTTTCCCAAAGCAAGAGCTATGTTTGTACGTTTGTGTTCCTTGCTACGAGTATTGGCAATGTTTACTTACTCATCTTTAATCACATTCACCATTATAGTGTTCCTTCTATTTATATTTTCGCATCATGCCTCTTCTTTGTTCACACGCTTCTCAGTGAAATTCTTTCGTTGGTCACAGCAATTTTCTCCCTTCCTTCTTTCCAAATATGATAGGGTAGTTATTCTACCTTGTATTTTCTACCAATTATGCCTTCCCTATGTTCCTTACCTTGGTATTTCTTGAAGGACGTAATATTGCCACTCGAAGATTTTATCATCAAATTCGAGGATAAAAGTTGAAAAACTTGACCCTTCGGCGATGGTATCAGTATCTTCTTCAAGAATCTGAGGTTATTAGTAATGCTCTGAAAGGTGCATAACCATTTTACGATATAAAAGGAGTAAGGGAACTAAAATGACCACACTCATCTAGGGCAGAAGTATTGTTTATTGATGACGGATAAAAAGATTGTATAATCCAATGAGCAAATAATTACTAAACAATGGAGTAAGGAAAGTACAAAAATAAGTTTAAAAAATCAATTCTAATAACTATTACAGCAGCAAACCCTTCCAATTCTAAGGACTTGGACCGTGGGAATGCACTTAATGATAAAACAAAGTAGTACACAAAGTGCAGGACACAGAAGTACTAATTTGGACCCAATTGTGTGGTTGGTAAAGCTTCTAACTAAGTGCCGAAAAAACAGGAAGGCCGGTCCGATGACCGCTTCAACCAAGAAAGAACAGGGTGGTCAGTTTGAATACCGCTTCGACCGAGCAAGAATAGGAAGGCCAGTACGAAGAACGCTTCGATCGAGTAAAAACAAGAATGCCGGTTCGAAGACCGCTTCGACCGAAAAAGGACAGGAAGGTCGGTCTGAAGAATGCTTTGCCTGGGTAAGAATAGGAAGGCCAGTTTGAAGATCGTTTCGACCGAGAAATAACAAGAAGGCTGATGTGAAGATTGCTCCAACCAAGGAGGAAGAGAAAGGCCAGTCCGAAGACGGGTTCGACCAAGCAAGAACAGGAAGGTGGGTCCGAAGACGGGTTCGACCAAGCAAGAACAGGAAGGTGGGTCCGAAGACGGGTTCGACCGAGGAAGAACAGTAAGGTCGGTACAAAGACTGTTTCGACCTATCGCGAAGTGATACTTTGAAAGATGGTTCTTCCTCGGAGCAAACTCAACTAATAGTTCTCTTCCATCCTCCTCACACAGTCTCTCTCCCTCTCTTTCTGTTTATCTCTCTTTATATCTTTCGCAGCAAACAACATTATATAAGCTCAAGTTTCAGGCACATTTGAAACTAAACTAAACATTCCATTCGCTTAGTCAACCAATACTAATTCACATTTAATTTCTTTCTACCCTTCTTCTAAATATATCAGGTTGGAACGAAATTAATGTATGATTTTAGAGGATATATTAAAAATTTAAAAACTTATGACTATGGAAATACTTAATCATAAACATAACTTCCAATTGTTCCCAAGAACCTCCTTCCATCTGTCGACAAGCTTATAACATCAACGCTTGTAAAATTCTTTAGATTTTAATGCAAAATATTAATCCAATTCGTTATTGAGCTCTTAATGTCAACTTAAGACCATCCAAATGGTTCTGTAGTCTCCTAGACAAGTGATAAATAAGTGATAATTAGAAGGAACAAGGCCAGGAAAATATGGAAGATGAAGCAATATTTCCTAACTGATCTCCTCCAATAGATCTTTGGTTCTTCGAGCTGTGTGAGGACGGGCATTATCGTGGTGAAAAATGGTGCTCATTCTTTTGACTAAAGAGGATCGCGTTTGACTCAAAGCGGCTTTCAAACGAGTTAATTTATTGCAGTAGAGATTAGCATTGATTTTTTTATTGTTGTATAACAGTTCGTAAAGGACATTTCCTTCAATATCTCACCATACACATAATCCTTTTTGAATGAATTCCTTTCGGTTGTTAAGAAATTCAGCTTCCTCGACTGATCCATGAAAGGCGTCGTTTAAAGGATCCAATTCTAATCACGAATAACAAAATCCTGCTCAAAAACGGGGCCTGGAGGTGTCGCGAAAGCAATGGCACAGCCAACAACACGCCGCTGCAGATTCGCCGTGAAGAGTTCGTGCGCGACTCATTTACCAATTACTGGAACCTTTCCAATCCTTTTCAATTGACATAAGACAGTCGTATGGTTTACATTAAATTGTTCTGCGAGTTCCCTAGAACATGTAACAGGATTTGTTGTGACAGGAATTTCGAACTCTTCGGAATCAAGTTCCTTTGGACGACACTCTTTTGATGTCTTGTAGACTGAAACCCACCCTTCGGAAACGGAAAATGTACCTCTTGCAACTTCTTTCATTTACTGCATCATTCCCATAAGTGTTCTAAATTGATCTTGCCGCAGTACTTGCATTGATGGAAGAATGTAGGAGTGAATACCTAAGAAGATTAGGAACAATATTTTTATAATCTGAAATAAAAAGGTATAAATTACTCATTGTGGCATTCCTAAACGATAATAAGAGACACTCCTCTAATAAATACTATCTAAAACTTCATTCTAGAAAATCAGACACTACTTTCCTTCCAACCTGATGGGTGTGTACGGATATGTATGTATGAGAGAGAGAGAGAAGAGAGAGTGCTACTTCAGATCATTTGTTACCAACGCAAAATAGACAACCTAGCGTGAGTGGTGTCAAAATTGTTAATGATTCCTAAACACGTTAAAAACATAATTAATTAATAAATTTTGATACCATAATTAAATAAATGGACAGCGTACAAACGTAGATACTCGTTCTGACCGAGATATTTTGTCCGATATACAGGCATATATATATTATTAATATTCGCATTCAACACATATTAATTTTTTCTCCCTGTACACATACGAATTGACTTCCTCGTATTCATACATAAACTAAACACTCTGGACAGCCTCTCTCTCCACACATATTCCTTATTTGCATCATACAAGAAATTTGGTTCAAATTTGAACCCGATGAAATTTTCATACTGATTTCTATGAAGATGTCAACGGTGGACATCCAAAATTGGTGCGATGAATTAAGGGAGGGTTTGTGTCCTTTGTTTACACTTTTACACTTAAATTGAAGTCTAATTTGTTTAAAATGTGTTATTATTATTATAAAATATAAAAGTCACAGGGTCAGATCTCGGCTAGAAGACGTGAAGAGAGGATCGTAAGCAAAGTAATGAAGGAAATTAAAAATGTGTTGGAAGTACGTCGCGCGAGACACAAAATGCGCGCAACTCTCCTGACGTGCTCAAGCTCCACGATAAAGGCCACTCCTTTAAGAGTTATTGAGGCAAGGAAGGCACGCAATTCTGTAGGTGTTAACTGCAGCTTCGTGGCCCTCGTTTATATGTGACATTCCTTCCGAGGGAGGAAGTGGAATGAAAAAGTGGAGAGGAGGCAACGAGAGCAAAAATAAGAGAAATAATATAAAATAGAAATTGACCGAAATAGAGTTTGGGGTCGCTCGGGTCGAGAAATAGAGCAGTTAATCTTCCGGGTACAAACTCCTCTAGAATACCACATCGAGAGATACATTCAAAGGCAAATGAGCAGACACAAGAAGGGCAGATGAAAAACGTGCCAAACTAAAGGGTCTTTCAATAAGGTCGCTTGATTTTTAAATGTACAAAAACAAGTTGTGTGTGAAAGATGCACTAAATTTATTTTAAATTTGAAAGTATATTGTATGGCATTAAGTGTTGAATAGGACGTCGTTCAAATGTCCGCCGCGGCATTGCTTGGTGGAACGTATTCGGGAGGCCCAATTTTCGATGACTTTGTCGCATAAATCTAGCTGAATTTGCTGGATGGTGTTCGTTATGTTGACCTTGAGGACATCAACTGTTTGCGGATTATTTGCATAGACCTGCGATTTAAGATAGCCCCAAAGAAAGTAGTCTAATGGCGTTAAATCGCATGATCTCGGTGGCCAGTTGACGTCGTCGCCGCGCGAAAAGACCCTACCCTGAAATCGCTGGTGCAAAATGTCTATCGTGGCGTGCGCAGTGTGGCATGTAGCACCGTCCTGTTGGAACCAAATGTCGTCAGTATCCATATACTCCAGTTAAGGCCACAAGAAGTTGCTTATCATCGATCTGTAGGTCTCGCCGTTGATGGTTATGGCAATCCCATCTTCGTTCTCAAAAAACTACGGACCGATGATTCCGTTAGACGAAAATCCGCACCAAACAGTGACTTTGTTGGGATGCAATTGGTGCTGGTGTATTTCATGTGGATTTTTTGCTCCTAAATCCGACAATTTTGCTTGTTCACAAATCCATTTATCCAAAAAATGTCCATCGTCGCTGTGGCGAGGATAGAAACCACGTAATGCGCGGAACGTTTGTCGAACGGAGCACTGATTTTGATAATAATATTTGATGAGTTCCACACACTGTTCAACGCTATAACCTTCCATCATGACTTGCCAAGTACTACTGAACAGTTCACAGGGAGGTTGCCAGATGTCGCTTTAACAACATGGCCCCTATCGCCTGACAAGGCTTGAGCGTCCTTGTGGAAAGACCTTTTATATACTAATCATAGTATGGATCTTGTAAAGATGAGGCGGCATCTCAAGGAGGTTTATTCGACCCTAATATAACCTAACCTAACCAAAGAAAACCTTACCTAACCTAATCTAACCTTACCTAACCAAAACCTAAACTTAACCTAACCTAACCAAACCATACCTAACCGAACCTAACCTAACCTAACCTAACCTTACCTAACTTAACCTATCCTAACCTTACCTAACCTATTCTAAACCTAACATAACCTATTCTAGATTAGGTACGTTTGTTAGGTTAGTTAAGGTTATGTTATGTTAGGTTAGGTTATATTAGGGTAAAAAATACCTTGGGATTCCTCATCTTTACAAGATCCCAGAGTACTCTTCAGAACATAGGTTTTGGTACCATAATCTTTCGTACACTGATACCTTGAGATTCATGATTACAAACTCGCTCCTAGACTTTTTAAATGCGCCTCCCCATGCAACAAAGTTAATGGGATGGAATCATTTATACACCCATATCTTTCACTACTAGTGACCTTTGTATTTCTTTATTTCTTCTGCATTCTTCTTCGTCTCCTTTATCTGCCATCACGCCTGTTCGCGCCCTCCCTCCCTTTCATCCCAAATAAGTCAGTAGTTTTTGAATCACTGGTATTTGCTTATCGCAAACAAAGATAAAAGATAATGGAGGCAGCATAAAAGATAATGGACACAGCATGAATGAAAGAGTGAAAAGGAGAATGATATGGCCTCTTCAACACAAATCATACAAAGAGATAAAGAAAAATAAACGGGGAAATAAATTATTCTTGCTCTTGCTTTTCTTTTCTCTTGGCGTTCGTGTGTGTGTTGCGTTTCCCTCTTACCGGACCACACCCATCGCTATTAGAGGCAGCTCTAGATACTCCAGTGGTGTGATGATGCCATTTTCCTCATCCTTCTCTCTCACACACATTTAATGTTTAACTCAAAAATTTGTCAATTCAAAAAGTGAATTATGTTTTGATTACTAAACATAATTGCATAGTTATTCAACCCTGCCACACAGGGGATTACATACTATATTTCATATGAGTCACCAAGGCAAATATGTAGTTGCTACCAACAGCTACCCTGAGTACCTTCTACTCTATTTTACCAAATAATTTACTTCGCTTCTCTCTCTACGAATCTCATTTCAAAATCTTTTTGTTGAAGATATTCGGTCCAATTTCACATTTGTTTTTAAATAATATAAATAAAAGAATTTCCAATTTCAGCGCTGATCCTTTTAGATAATTGGCTCTTCTGGAGCTGATTAATTTAATTGGTCGGGAAATTGATTGATTCGTGGATGCAAGAGCAAAAGTCACTAGAAATATTTCAACTCGAAACAAAAGCACTCTTTCCCCTCATCCCAACTTCACGGAGGAGATTGTTCCTAAAGAGAGATGAATACAGGCTCAGTTTTACGCCCCTTTACACTCAGACACCCAGAACATTACAATTTACCACTCCACGGAGAGGAATAATTCTGCTGGATCGCCAAATGTTTCTGGATGAGTCTCGTGGTCCTTCGAGGTCTCTATTTCGCGAACGGGAAGCGAGAGACCCTCGACCTCGTTAACCTCCCACAGAGGAGCAGTGACGAAAAGAAGCATTCTCCTTTGCCTCTCAGACCCGAGTTTCACCTTGAGGGGCCTCCCATACCTGCCTCCCCCTCTAGTCGGCGCTGCCTTCTATCGCCAAAGCCAGTTAGAGTCGATCGTTTCCCCTCGTCTCATCTGCATGAAGCATTAATCTTCTCCCACTCACCCTTCTCTCCCCCACGTTTCCCCGTTTGTTTCTTTCCCCTCTCTTTTGCTTTAGAACCGAGACAAAACTACACATCTATTTGTCTAAACTCTCCAGCTCTATCTTTCTCATTATCTCTCAAATCGTCGTTTTTCTCTAACTTTTACTCCGGCCTCCCCACCCTCTCTCATATCTCTCTACCGCGACCTGCTCTCCTTTAATGCGTCTCGCGTCTTCTCCCCTCTTACTCTCGCATGGCGCGAGATCAATACGCTGTGTCCGCATCTTGACCGCAGAAAACAGAGTGAAAAACAGGACGAGGCTTCAAATAAATTTCCGCATTTTTCCCTTGCAGATTTTCGTTCCAATTCCTCAAACTGATGCCACACACACACACACACACACACTAACGCATACACACCTGGACGCAGTAATCTGGAAAGTGAAGGGCTGTTTAGTTGTTCGTGAGATAAGAAGAGTGGTCTACGTTTGATTGCATGGTAGATAAGGCACCGCATCGATTCCCTCATTACACACAGCCACTCTGTTGAAGCTGTATATAGGATTAATTTAAACTCTTCTAAGAATGTGGATGCGACTCTAAGTGTACGTTTCAGTGTGTATGTATACTTTTGCGTGAATGGTTGTTTATGTAGACCTAAAGCTGTATAAAAAGTGATTTATGGTGCTTACGTTTATTAGTTCCAGTCATTGATTTATTGTAAAGATATTTTGAAACCGATTTATACCTAGAATAAACAATACCGCGCATTGATCTGCTAAAATAACCCAATTACCGACTTTTTCACGAAAAGGAAGAGAGAGGGAGAGTAATAGGGGAGAGATAGTTTCTATAAAAAAGGAAGAGGTTACAATCATTAAGGATCGAGGTAGATAAATTAAAAGAATATGGAGCACTATGAAAAGTTGTACTCATCCAACAGCGCCATCCAGAATTCCAACCAGCCAAATACAGCCAATAATGTTCAGGTCATTCTCAAATCAAAAAATAAAATTGCAATCAAGCAAATGAAGAACCACAAAGCAGCAGGTCCAGAAAGTATCATTTTAGATTTACTGAAAGATTCTCGTTGTCGACAAATCAACTTTGCCTCTTCACGGAATCTCATAAACATGGAAGATTCCGGAGGACTGTCGCAATGCCACCATAATCATTCTACATAAAAAAATGCGACCAAATGGACCAATTAGCCTTCACAAGAGTCATTACCAACAGACTGCCAAACCAGTTAGATGACCAGTACTCGGGAGAACAAGCTGGCTTCAGAAAGTTTCTCAACGATTGAGCACTCTACTTACACTCAATCATTGAGAAAACTTCAGAGTACAATTTCCGTCTTTTATTTGGTATTTGCAGAATGCAATAAATAATTTGATTGAATAGAAACATCAGTGATCATAAGAGCATTCAAGAATCAAGATATAGATCCCGTCTTCATAAATATCATAAATGCGCATACCAAAATTGCAGATCCTACATTAGATTGCAGAAAGATTCAGACATCGTTCAATTAAAAAAAGAAGGTGTGAGAGAAGGAAAAACTATTAGATATTGTTCACATCCTATCTAGAAGAAATATTCAGTGGTTAAACTGGCAAAGCAAAGGCATAAAGATCGACAGGGATTACCTCAGTCACCTTAGATTCGCAGATGATATTGCACAGGAGCAGCCAAGGGTTTTCGGACACCTCAGATATTTTAGGAAATTAGATATATGCAGGGCAGTAAAGTTTGTATTTACATATCAATATGTACATAATAGTGAAATAAGGAGCAATAATTAGTGATAAGTTATAAATGCACCCTAAAATTAACAAGAATGAACAAAATTTGCCAAAACATGTAACATCACCAAAATATAACAAATAAGCAGATGAAGCTCTGTAAAAATTACAGCAACGCAACCTGATACAGAAAGCTCAGTAGCGTGTCGAGAGTCCCTTGGCAGTGATGAGAGCATTTATCCATCGAGGCATGCCATCCACGGGTGATATATATATATATATATATATATATATATATATATATATATATATATATATATATATATATATATATATATATATATATATATATATATATATATATATATATAATACGCAAAAAACAACGAAAGAGTTTAGTGGGAAAGAGGGATTTAGACTTAGTTCTTTATCATTGCTCTTTGATTTGGTTCACGCGGCTGGAAAAAATTTCGAAACCAAGCTTAGAAAAAGAAATTGCCTTTTCTTCCGCTCGACCTGCTCATAGCGGCGCTCCTTTTGTATCCATACCCATTTCCGCCGTCGGGAAGAACAAAGTGGAGGAAAACCTGCAAAAGCGGCTGCAGAGAGACGGGGCCGTTTGAGCTGCCGTTCGCCCTTTCCGTTCCGTCCGCTCCCGCGATCATTCTTGTCGTGTCGCTCTCGGCCGGCGACTGTTCAGCGATCAAAAGGAGAACACCAGGTACGAGGGATGATGATGCTAGGAAATAGAGGGTTCCTGACATATAGATAAGAAAGGTAGGTTTGGAGAATACCCCTGCCTTCTTTGGCAATGCTTTTTTAAGGCGTGTGCCCTAATTTATTTTACTGAGGGGGAAATTCTGAATAGCGGTAGTGACAAAGGTTGCAAAGGACTCCTACCAGTCACCTGGTTAATCCACGTAAATGAAATTCTTCGGCTAATAGTGAATCATCGATATGGGGGGAGGGGAATGGTGTAAAAATCATAGAGGTTTGTGTCTACAATTAAATTAAAAGTGGAGTGGGAATGGGGGGGTATTTTTAGTGCCAGTCATGTCTGTTAATGCCAATTTCCGGGCAAAAAACGTTGAAATTTATGTTGCTGAAGTTTTTATATATGGAGTAAAAATACGAAGTTATGGTATAGTAAAAGAAAGGTTCCAATATGAAGCAAGCCGCTTATTAATATACGGACGAGGAAATATCATAAAACAAGTCACAACTCTTGTGAAATACACCAATGAAAACTACCAATCTCTCAAACAATTGAAACAAAACCTTATTCATAAACAGTAAATATCAACACTAAAAGAGATACAGTGAATATAATAACAAATATCCAAAACAAGTAGAGAATCATTCCAAAGATACAAGTAGAAACATTATGACCACAACCGGCATTATAGAATAAAAATATGGATTTTGTATGGCTTCCTTCAAAAGCATGCACCTTCACAGAGTGCCCCCCCCCCTATCGACTAACGAATATCTAAAAGTAACTAGGGATGAGCATATCGCAGAAGGCAGATTATTCCACATTCTCGGAACAAATACAGAGAGAGCAAGCTCACCCAAGAAGAACATACGACTACGAGGAACGAACAATTAGAGAGCAGAGCACGAGCGCAGGATTCAGAAAGGAGGGGCGCTGGGATAGGGTTAGTGAAGAGAACAGGTTGGGGAAAGCTGCGGCGTTTAGGGTTTTATATTTAAGCAGGACATTAAAAGAGGTTTTGTATCAAATGGGAGTGTGCAATGCATTTTGCAAAACGGAAGTTACACGAGAGAAACGTGTTTAATACGAAGACATGAATGGCAATTTTAAAGCTCTTGTGGTCAAAGTTTGAGCGGATACGGCGGGAATTACGGAGAAAGCAGAAAGAATATTTAGAAACGTAGCAACATGGGCTTTAAGAAATAGCTCACCATCAATGATGAGGCATAAATTTTGAACTGTTTCAGAAAAAAGCAGGCATGGGCGACACCAAGTTTAAGTTAAGGAGCAATAGTTTTGTAGTTAGCCACATCCGCTAAAGGGCCTACCAGTAGTACCTCAGTTTTGTCATGGTTCAGTTCAACAAATTTTCCGAGTCATTCCTTGATGCTGTTATAAGTAGATAAAATATTTACAAGAGTCTCAGCAAATGAAGCTGGGAAAAATGAAATGTCAGACCAAGACGACGCATAAAAAAAGCAAGGAGAACAAGATAGATTCGAAAAAGAAGTGGACCAACAACCAACCTAGTGGAACACAAATACCATCAATATCAATATGGCTAAATTATATACAAGGTAAAGGCATGGGTGCAAACAGTTCCAGAGACAGTGGAAGTGACAAAGAAACGATGAATATGAACAAGGTGTCCAATAGTGTCAAATACCACAAAGAGATCAAGAAGTACCCAAATGTATTAGAACTAATTTCCTCCTGTGTCCTGCTTTGAAACTAGACGGAGAAATCTCAGTGGCGTTACCTGAGGACAACTGATCCAGAATCCAGACACAAACGAGTCTTTCAAGGACTTTTAAGAAGAAGGAGGGTTTTGAGATTGGCGGGAGCTTGCATGGTCATTTGAGTTTAGGTTTAGTTTCTTTAGTAAAGAACAAAGAGCAGCGGGTTTGAAGTCATGTATTCTTATTCCAGAGAGAGCGGGGTGTTGGAAATAGTATTGACGTAAGGGAAAAGAACAAGAAGGAATTGGGGGGAAAATACTTGGATGAAATGAGGTTAGGGGAGAAGATATCTTTTTCGATGAGAGAAGACGGCAAGTCAATTTCCCATGGGACACTGTGGAAAGAGAAGGAAGTTGGGGGTGGGAAGAAGGAAAGGAGTCACTTACTCGGTGCTAAGAGGTAATGCAGATGGTGTGCCGTATCGCATAGGGACTATCTTGTCAGAGAAGAAGGCTGAGAATCCAGTAGGGGAGTTTTAGAAATAAGTTTGCAAACAAAGCGTTCAAAGGGTTTGAAGATTCGATTTGAATAAAAGAGGAGGGGAGTTGTGTGGCAGTGATTAAATCTTCCTCCATGTCCCGTGCGTCTATCAAAGTGGGTAAAAGAATATCCCCGTGGTGTCCGGATTAGGAATAACTGTATTTGCCATATTTAACCATATTTTTGCTACAAAAAAGTTTCTTAATTGAGATTAGATCACATATAAAGTTAGTTCCTCACAACGTAAAGCCCTGACAATTTAAAAAAGCCCCAGAGAGAGGGTATGACATTGAGGGAAGGGTCGGGGTAGGTAAGAATGGGAGAAGTAATGTTTTGGCGGATGAGTTGTGGTGTGTTAGTAACTTTGTTTGAAATCCCTTAATCTCGAAAGAGATGACCCAAGGAATCAGCAACTAAGAACACAGTATGAATCCTGACGGCTGGCTTCAAAATGCGTCGATGTTAAGTTGACTGGATGCTTCTATTTGTTGCTGTATCCTTTTCAAAAACTAAGGATGATTTACTACAGATAAAGACACGAAAATATTTAAAAATTAAAAGCACGAACCATTTCAATTTGCTTGGAGAATGTGGTGTAGAAATCAATTTTACAAAGGCATGTTCCAATTTTTCCGTTGTAATTCTTTATAAAAAGGGATGCAAAAAAGAATTAAAGAACTAAAGGTTGCTTAGTCTCTTAGCATCAATATGAAAAAGTATTGACAAATGATATAACCAAAAGATAATAATCGCACAATTGCATCATTTTCCAGAAGAGGAAGGGTTAAAAAATAATTATAGGATACATGACCTCCTGCAAATATTTCACTGATCATTATATCAAATTAAAAAATATTAAATGCCACTTTATTTGGCATTCGTATACTAACTCACCTCTAATTAATAGTACACGCGTTAAAGAAATGAGGAGTTATGACGGCTTAAATTGACATGCTTCACTTCATATGCACTCACGCAAAGTGTTCACTCAGAATGGTCTCGTTAAAAAGTACAAAGAAAGAACCAGTAAGGGCAAGAAGACCTTGTATTCATATAACTGCTAAACACCTCATTAAAATAGAGCGGATGGTTCTACAGACACGATCACAATTTATACTATTTATTAACAAGGACAGGTTGGAATTATTCTTGGTTGCCTCAAGTCAGCGGGCTTGATGCTCGCATGGATGGAGAGCTTCTTGGAGTTTTGGTGAAAGCTACCACTTGCGGGGATTGAGGGTGGCAGCGAGGATTGTGTGCATGATTAATTAGGGCTCAAACTGCGTTGGGTTGCCAAGGTACCGCCATCATAAGGTTGCAAGGGGTAGCTGGCTCTGCCACTAATATGAAAAATGGGAAACCACATGGAGAGGATGGGGTTACAATGGCGTAATAAAGGAGGGAAGGTGTCGATGATTTACTAGAAAACGCTGTTTTTGTACTCTAGAATGGCATTGAAACGTGTTCTCCTTCCTCTGAGCAGTCGATTCAAGAACTTATTGTTATTAGTTTTTAAAACTCCCTCCTGCACTTGTATGGTTCATTATTACTGTGTTTTCTCTCGTTCCAGACCTTTCAGGTATATTTTAGTTTTTTGGTGAGAAGAGGCATTTTGATTGATTTCGTAACTTAAAGTGAAAACCATTAAGGGAATCTCTGCAGAATGTATTTTAGAAGATATCTGCAAAGAAAAGGGTGAAGGTAGATGAATTGGAAGATATATAACCGCAAATCCTTCTTCAGGCATTAAGGTAGGAGGGGGGCAATCC
This sequence comes from Ceratothoa steindachneri, assembly GCA_963969495.1. NCBI lineage: Eukaryota > Metazoa > Arthropoda > Malacostraca > Isopoda > Cymothoidae > Ceratothoa > Ceratothoa steindachneri. The sequence goes on from OZ018339.1 coordinate 23,145,559, forward strand.
TTCAGATGTGAGCTGCAGCATACTGGATAATACTACACCGTTGGCTATCGAGTCTTGATGATTATTCAACGTCTAATTTCGTATTCATCTTCTATTATATGTTTTGTGTTTTTGTATTTTCCAATTTAAAATTAATTTTCTATTCATTTTAATTTTTATGTTTTTCTATTTTCTGGCCATTTTTTTATTTGCCAATCTAAAATTATGTTTACATTCTTTTTTAATTTTTTTTTTTGCATAATCATATATTCTATTCATTTTCCATTTTGTGGGATTTTTCATTTAAAAAATTGCCCCTGGTTTATTATAATGAATCTCTCTTCTTCTTTTCCCTTACATAATTCTTTGTCTCAGCACCCATCAGTCATTGCTTATACTGTCTGGTGCATATCTCAGTCTGATCTTACAGTTAGGTGACTGAAGTGCCGATGGTAACAAAATTAAAAGAGGAATAATAATATAAATTCAGTATTAAACAACATAGGACTACATATTCATATGATAGACTGATTTTCAGGGGGTTGGCGGAACACATGTGTGTAAAGGCACAGAATACCCATATACACATATATGAGCGTATATTTTCAAATTGAGTTATATTGCTAATTGACTTATATCCCTGGCATTAAGGAGCCTCTTCCGTAGTGAACTACATGAAAGCGGATGTGTTCTATGAGGTAACACTTATGGATCATAATCAAAGCAAAAGATAAGTCCCTAAGACAGATGAATCAACACAGCTAATTTTGGCAAGAACTCAAACTATCTCTCCTAATTTATGAAACTAAACAAGGTCAACAGACCTAAGTCGCGTGCTCTCAATTATTCTGAATTTTGACCTTATGACCATTTGACCTTACGACCTTCAAAACTTTCAATAATTTCCAAACTAACCTTGGAAGGACCTTGGTAGTTATATCAGTCGAAACGAAAGAGAATGTAAAACAACATAGGGGTTTCAAATTTCGATAGAATCGGCCGAATAGTTACGATGTAATTGCCCCCAAAACTCATTGAAAAGTAAAATTGTTACCATCCAACCGTCCGAACTACGGACCAAGATAATAACTTATCGAGTCGCGTTCACGCGACTAAAAAGTGTCATTTCCCCCCTCCTAAAGATGAGATCCGCTGTAAAAAGGACTATAAACAAACAGCAAAGGTAAATGGGGATGATTCTAGTTAAGGAGGACAATTTTGGTATCTCTCTACACGTGCGATTATGCTAATGTGTTTTCTCAGCATTAACTATCATCTGCGATCCCTTAATGTTTTTTCTCCCTTATCTCTCTCCTTCCATTGTATACGCGTCTATTCGGTTGTGTATCTGTTTCCTCGCCTCGTTCGTTGCCGGGAAGGTTGTAAATGTATGCTAGGATTGTAAATGGATATCTAATATTTTGTAACTTGTTCTAAAATAACATAACGCTAGAACCTGAAGTTAATAAGGTGTTATATAAGCGTTGTAAAAAATTCTGTTATGCAACGTCACAGTTTCAGCACTTTGGACTCATGAGCTGATAAGGTTTGGATAAGAAATTTAAATATAGCTGACAGTATTATAGAATCCTAAGAAAAGTGATATGCAAGCCAACTGGTGCGTGGATCTGTTTACCCCTAATATATATATATATATATATATATATATATATATATATATATATCACGAAAAGATTGTGGCTCAGGAAACATGTTGAAGGAAACGATATGCACGACTGAGCTTTGAGGGTTTATTTTTGAGCTTCCACACCCAAACTAGGAATGGTTCAGGATAGATGAGAGAAGAAGGATGATAGATGGATAGAATGAGAGGGGTTATTTTGTAAATAATAATAATAACTGGGAAGGGGGTTAGAGAGTATTTGTGTGTGAGAGTGTAAATTGACAGGATACTGGCAAATCTCTTCTCTTTCTTGAATTTTTTTGTTTGTTTATTCTTTCTGAGTTTGATTTGTTGTTACTTCTAAATCTCCTTCAGCTCAATCTCGGCCTCAGGGTAGAAAGACTCCTGGCTGATTACACTGGCCTGAGTTTCAAAACTTTTTTCAAAGGTCAAGGTTTTTCCAAGTGATTTAGGATCCTTTTTGCTGAATTCAAAAAATATCATTCATTTTCTTTGGTCAGGTCCGGTTTCTAAGATACACTCGATTTTTATTACAGCATCATTTTCCCAAAGGGCGCTATCATCCAAGCGTATATGGGCTTTGTTTTTGCCACAGCTAGTCATGGGTTATCTTGAATAACTAGTTATTCTTTCTCTTTTAAGGTCCAGTTGTGCAGTACGATGGATCGGAAGTGTAAGAACCATCCTAACAAATTTTGTTTCATCTGCGGACACGTGGTTCTTCCAGACCGTCAAGAGAAAATCACTGATTTTGTGAAGAAGGCTTATTACGCTTATTTTGGAGTCAAACTAGGGGACCAGGATAAGGCATTTGCTCCCCATATCTGCTGCAAAACATGTGTGGAGAATTTATAGGATTGGAGGAATAGGAAAAGAAAGAGTATGCCATTTGGTATCCCAATGGTGTGGAGGGAAGAGAAAGATCACGTTACCGACTGCTTCTTCTGCGTTGTGGTGGAGCGAATGTGAGTGTGTGTAAAAAGGCCATTCTCCCACCCCTTTTTTCAGTACCCTATCCCTCCCTCTGTAAAAATGTGTGTGTGTCTGAATGGGAATGGGTTTGTTTTGTTTTTGTTTATTTTATGTATAAAATGATTACCATGTTTTTCTTTCTTTCCAGGCGCCATATTCTGGAAAGATAGTAGCTAGTTTTAATATATCACTATAATTAAAACAAAATAGTACTTTGTTTAAAATAATCTTTTATCAAAAGATTATATTTTGAGGATTGTTTGGATATACATTTAGAGGTAAGCTAGTCGATAAATTTACTCGGGTAATGCCCACTTATTAGATTTCCTTCCATGTATAAGTAAATGGGTCATAAACGGAGGATATATCTCTTCTACAGAGAGTGGAACCTTGGACAGACGGCAACAAGGGTTCTCTATATGAGTGCTCCGCCCAGCCCTGAGACGGAGGGCTTTCATACCTCGCTAGACACCTGGACCACCATACCCGCATTGGCTGACAATCCTGCCTCCTTTTATGCTAGCCTACTACCACCCACCTCCAGCACACAAGTGATAGCGCGTGCCCCTTTTCGTTTGGTTGTTGCTGTGTTTTTTTTATGTTTTGTGTAGATATATAAGTAAATTTGTTGTATTCGCCTGTTAGAAAATTCTCTTTTGGTATCCTATTTGGATTGGGGAATTTGGCCTCATTTTGAAGTTTGCACACTTCCCTTGTAAATATAAATTGCTGTAAATATAACTGTATTCTTTTGTAAGTAAAGGGACTGTATATACAATCCGTTTCATTCTCCCTCGATTTCTCACGTCCGGACAGTGTAGGAAGCAGGTTGGATCGATTGGGATTAGAGAAATATTTTCGGCCAGCTACATTTGGCGCCCAAATAGGGACGTGAGACTTCGAAACCGGGAAGGTGAAGAATTGGATTGCAGTCCATACCCAATTAGTGTGTCAAGTAGTTTGATTGATTTTTTCCTCCTCCTATCTTTTTTACTAACTTGGGAACAATGGCTGTAGCGGAAACTTTGAGTGAAGAAGTAGTGCAATTGAGACTTGAGTTGAGGAAGAAAGAAGAGGAGTGTGAAATGTTGCGACGAATGATGGAGGGAATGGAGAATAAAATAAAAGGGATGAATGAAAAGACTGATAGGATGAAGAAGGAAATGGGAGACCGACAGGATCAGACGGACCGACGGATGCAGGACCTGTATAACATGATGACAGTGGCTGGATCAGCCCCAGGACCTACTTCTGACCCCTGATCCTACTAAAGCGACTCCGCTAAATCGAATGGATGGCAGTATGATTGAGTCTAAAGAAGATACTGTGAGTGGTAGGAAAGGGGTGAATGGAAGAGAGTGGAAAGTAAGAGAGGAAGTAAGCATGGTTCTAAGGTTAAGGATAGGAAGGCGAGAGGGAAGAGTGTGGATTCGCTATACTCAGATGAGGGAGAGAGTGACGATATGATTGAAATGAGTGAGACCGAGAGTAGCTCTTCGGAGAGTGAAATGAATATGGGGAAAGGAATTTTAAATAGGGAAGTGCCAAGGATTGATAAGTTTAGATTGCATGGGGAAAAGAGTATGGATGAGTTCTTCGGGGATTTTGAGCGGTAGTGCAAGTTCAAGTACCCGCAGAACAAGGGTCACTGGGTGAGTGTTCTGGGAGATTGTTTGGATGGGAAAGTGTTGGAGTTCTTGCGAGTGATAACGAGTGTGAGAGAGCCAAAGTACGACGTAGTGAAGAAGAGATTGATTGGGCAGGTGAAACGAATGAAAGAGAGTGTGAAGTATAAAAGGGTGAATAAATTTGAGAAGGCTCGAATGGGGAAGAGTGAAAGTGTGAATATGTGTGCACATAGGCTTGAGAGTATGGCAAGAACGAGGTATGGTGATGATGATGTAAATGAATGTAAACTACTCATGAGGAAGTTTTTGGACACGATCCCACAAAAGGTGAGTGAATGGCTGAGTGAAAAGAGAAAGGAGAGAGTGAGACTGACAGGTGAACGGTTGATGTGGGAGGATGTGTTGGAACTGTTAGAAGATGGACGATTTGATGATGAAAGCGATCTAGAAGAGGATGGATGGTACAGTGTGAATGTTGGAGGTAAGAAGCCCAGGAGCTTTCATCCACCACAACAGTTTGTCAGTTACAGGGATGCCCTGAAGGCTGCACCAGCTGGAGTGATGTCAAACTTCCTGGGCCGGCAGAATGGATGGGCAAATGGAGGGTGGTCGAATGGAAGGGGGCAGATGAATTTCAGCCCGGGAACGGATATATGAGAGAGAAACCGAGGTATGTCCCAGCAAACGAGAGACCGAATGGTGGGAGAAAGATTGTGGAATGTCGTCGGTGTGGAAGGAAAGGTCATATGTTGGCAGAATGTAGGTGGACATCTGGTGCATGTTTCGGGTGTGGTAAGAAAGGGCATATGATAAAAAATTGCCAGGAAAGTGTGGAAGAGTGCTTCGAGTGTAAAGAAATAGGCCATTTGAAGAAAGATTGTCCGAGGTTGAATGGTGGAGCAACTGGTGGGGAAAGTATGAAATCTGCATGTGGTAATTGTGGAAAGGCTGGTCATTATGCAAGGATGTGTCGTGACCAGAGGAATGTATGTAGCTATTGTGCAATGTGAGGACATTCAAGTGAAAAGTGTTGGATTAGACTGAGAGCGCAAGGTGTGAATGGAAAATCTGAAGCGGGAAACTGAATGGTAAGAGGGTACCTGCTGAAGTATCCTCTGGGTGCATGAGTGTGAGTAATGTGTTGGTAAGTCTGTCTAGTGTGAAAGTGCTGTCTGGTAGAAGGTATGAGTGTCTGAGTGTTAAGGTGGAATTGAATGGAATTGAGTGTTTGGCTTTAATAGATTCTGGATGCAAGGCGAGCTTGGTGTATAAAGATGTGTATGACAAGGTTAGCGAGAAAGCCCTCCTGTCTGAGTGCAAGGGTAGTTTGGTAGGTATTGGTAATAGGAGAGTGCCTGTGATTGGAATGATAAACTCAACTGTTCGAATGCATGGTATGATGATGAATGAATGTGAATTTTCTGTGATTGATAAGGTGAGTAGTGAGTATGGTGTGATTTTGGGGTATGATTTTATGAAAATGAATCGTATGGTTGTGCATCCTGCGAGTGATCAGATTGAGAAAAAGATTGGTAAAAATGGGGTGTATAAGTTGTATGTAGGGAAAGATGGTAGCGTTTTGAGGAGTGTGTTTACTGGTATTGAGGTGACTGCTATGGAGAATGTAAGGCTTGTGAAGGGTGAAAGGGTGTCTGTTAGAGTGAGTTGGAGTAAGGATGTTAATTTGAATGTGAGTGAGAACACTGATATTGGATGGAAAGGATGCGTGTTATAAGGTAAGGCGTGTTGCTTGTGTGTTTGATGGCTTGATGAGAATGAATGATCCTTTTGTATGTGTGCAGGCGGACCCCAGTGTGAAAGGGCAGGTGGAGGGAATCCAATTCAGAGAAGTACTGGGCCACCTCTCCACTGTAAATGAGGTAGGTATGGATGATAGTACGGATGTCAGGGTGAATGTTGCAGGGGAAGAGACGTGTGAATGGACGTATAATGATGTTAAGAGCATGGTGCAATTGGATGGATGTTTAACTGAGTATGAAAGGGAGGATGTGTATCGAATGATATTTGAACGAAAGGGAGCCCTCAGTAAGGGTGATATGGATTTCGGGGTTGCAAAGCTCCCGGAATTCAAGATTGTCCTGAAGGAGGACTCCCCAATCTATCAGCGGCCAAGGCATTTCCCACGTCCGGTTGCTGATGAGATGGAGGAGCAGTGCTTGGAATTGGAGCAATTGGGGGTGATTGAAGAGAGCGAGAGTGCATGGAATAGTCTAATTGTACCTGTACGTAAGCCGGATGGAAGATTGCGTCTGTGTGTGGATTATCGAAAGGTGAATAAAAGAACTGTGAAAGAAAGGTTTCCGATGTGTGTGGTATTTGAGTGTGTGTATAATATGCATGGGATGGAGTGGTTTACGAAGCTGGATCTGGTACGGGGGTATTACCAGATGCCCATTGCTGAGGAGAGCCGGCCAGTAACTGCCTTCTCTTCCTCAAAGAGGCATTACCAGTTCCGGAACCTTAGCTTTGGATTGGCTAATGCTCCCGGAGCCTTCCAGCGGGCAATGAATGTTGTGTTGAGTAAGTTTGCGAGTAAGAATGTGATTGCGTTTATAGATGATATTTTGATTATGACTGAGACTTTTGAGGAGCATATGAGATTGGTGAATGATGTGTTGAGAACGTTGGAGAGTGTTGGTGTGAAGGTGAAAGTGGCGAAGTGTGAATGGTTTGCGAAAGAAGTGGAATTCCTTGGGCATATGTTGAGTGAGAATGGGTTGCGAAAATCACCGAAGTATGTTGAGAAGGTGCGAATGTTTCCTAAACAAGTGACTGTAAAGCAACTAAAGTCGTTTTTGGGTTTGATTGAGTTCCAGCGAAAGTTTATATGTGATTGTTCTGGTGCGAGTAAGCCTCTGACTGAGTGGATGGGCAAGAAAGGTAGTACGGTTGTCAAGTGGAATGATAAGATGAATGAGGCGTATGAGAGACTGAAAGAGGCAGCGGCTGAAGATGTTGAATTGGCTTACCCAGATTATAGTGTAAATGCTAAAATGCTTGAATTGTATACAGATGGGAGTGGGTATTGTATGGGAGGTTTTCTGATGCAAGAGCAGCGTTTGAATGAAGAGAATGTGAGGCGAATAATTGGGTATGTATCCAAGGCTATGAATGTTGCAGAACGAAAGTATTCGACTGTGGAACGAGAGATGGCTGCGATAAGATATTGTTTGAAAGTGTTGCGTCCATTTTTGTATGGTGTGAGGTTTGTGATAAAAACCGATCATCAACCTCTTGTGTATCTGCAGCGTATGAAGTGGGCTGATAGTAGGATTGCAAGGACTTTGGAAGATTTGAGTGACTTTGACTATGTGATTGAGTATGTGCCTGGTGAACGGAATGGAGTGGCTGATTTGATGTCAAGGTATCCTGGTACGAATGATGAAAATGTGTGTGGAGTGAGTGATCCTGAGTATTTGCCGAAACGGATTATGAATGGAAAAGAGAGTAAGGGTGGTGGTGATTCCTTGTTTGAGAGTGTATGGAATGGTTTGCAAGATTTGAAGAGTGATGGAGTAGACGTGAAAGTGCTCGATAGTGTAGATGATTTAAGGAAGGAGGTAATGAATGAAGTGTGTAGGAAGCCTGAAAGCATTGGTATGGCAAAGGTGCGGAACTTCATGAAAGAATTGAGAGCGATGTGTATGCAAGGGGTCCCGCCATTTCAGGAAGTGTTGATTGTAGTGAGTCGTTTGTATGGAGTGATTGTTTATGTGCACTTTGGTGGTGAGAGGCCGATTGTGTACAAGGATGAGAAGATGAAGGGTTTGAATCCTAATGTGGTACATCTGCAATATTTGATCGGTGTGCACTACAATTGGGTGATTGAAAAGTGTTCATATATAAGAGAGAAGAATGATGGTCTGGATGAAGATGAGCGTGTGATGAGTGATGATATGAGAGTTAATGACATTGTGGATATCAGTGCTGATGTTGGTGTGCTTGTTCCTTCGGTGTATTGCGAACATGGTGGACCTGATATGATGGAAGCGAGAGTCAAAGTTGGTGAAAGGTTGTTCTGTGGTTTGATTGATACTGGAGCGCAGGTGTCTTTAGTGAATGAGAAGATTCTGAGTAAGTATGATGAGTTTAAATGTTGCGAGCATAAACCTGTGAAGTTACGGATAAGTGGATTAGGGAATGGCATGATAGTGGCATGGGAACAGGTTGGTCTGAAAGTAAGTTTGGGTAATGGTGTGAATGTGAAGCATGACTTTGTGATTCTGAAGGATGAGCAAATGCCGTGTTGTTTCTTGCTTGGTGTAGACTTTATGAGATTGAATGATTTGTCTTTAGATGCTGATAAGGATTGTCTTATGAAAGGTGAATGTGAGGTGATGAAGTTGAATTAGTGTGCAAAGAATGTTGTCAAGTTTTGCGGTATGATTGAGTTGGTCATGAATGATGAGAATGAGATTTTAAGTGATGATGATATTCTAGAGATGCAAGAGATATGTCCTTTTGTTAGTGAGTTGAAGAGGTGTGTAATGACGCGTGTTGATTTGAATAAATGGCCAGAGTGTTTAAGTGATTTTAAAAGGTATGCTAAGGATTTTGTTGTTTGTATGGATGTTGTATATTTTGTGAGGCATGTGAAGGGTGGTGATGATATGTATGTACCTGTGATGTCCTTAGTTGGTATAATTGGTCTGGTAAAGGTTGTGCATGATAATTATGGGCATATGGGTAAGTTTAATCTGTGGGAGTGTATGAAGGAGCGTGTGTTCCATCCGTTTCTGAGAACTGTTGTGAATGATGTTGCAACTACGTGTGAAAGGTGTCAGGAGCGAAAGGTGCAAGTGAAACCACCGATGTTAAAAGTTGATGCGAAAGAACCGTTTGAATTGTAAGTGATTGATTGTGTGTCTTTGCCACGTACGAGTGCTGGGAATGTTGGTATGGTTGTGATGGTTAATCATAAAAGTAAGTTTGTGTATGCAGTGCCTGTGAGAGATAAAAGGAGTGTGACTGTTGCGCGTGTGGTTGAGCAGTTGTTTTTTCCTATGTGTCTATGGAAGCCTAGAAGATGTCTGAGTGATAATGGGCCTGAATTTGTAGGGAAAGTGTTTGAGCAAATGTTGAGAGAGAATGGTGTGGAGCATGTGAGAACAACTCCGTATGTACCGTCTTCAAATGGATTGGCTGAACGGACTATAAGAACCTTGTGTGAGATGTTGAGAATGATGAGTACGACAGTGAATGACTGGGATGTGTGTCTGGGGAGAGTGTTGTGGGCGTATAATTCAACTGTGCATAGTGCAACTGGAATGTCCCCATGTCAGTTTGTGATGAATTTTGAAAGGCGAGTGAAAGATAGGTTTCGTTTGAGTGAAAGTGAGCAGAGTGTATGGCGTGAGGCGCATGAAAGGTTCCGTTCATTTGAATTAGATGCAAAAGTATTGAAGGTGAAAGAAGTGAAGGGTAGGTTGAATGTGTCAAAGATGAGTGAGAAGTTTGATGGACCTTATAGAGTTGTGAAGGTTTGGGAAAATGGGGTGACGTATGTTTTGGAGAGTTTGAATGACGGTATGACTGAGAGAGTGCGGGCTCATCAGTCAGTTAAGGAGATGGAGAGAACCTCCTGACTACCTGGTGAGCCATCCGGTGTATGAACTGTGTAGAGAGAGAGGTAAAGTGCATGATGATGAGATTGAATGTGATAGTATGGATCTGTCTGGGAAAGAGCTTGTCTTGGTCTCGAGGAGTAGAAAGCGTACAAAGAAGAATGCAAGTACGAATGAAAGTAAGTCTGAGCAGAGTGTTTCTGGTATGGGGGATCTTGAAAGGGAGATTGAGTTTTTGCGTAAACAGGTGAGTGATTTGGCTGGTATAAGTAGACGAGTGAGTGAGCTGCCTGTGCCTGATTTTTCTGGTTTGGGGAACAGTATGAATGATAGTGTGTTTGGGCAGAATGAACCTAGTGTGGCTGATTTTTCGGGTTTTATGAATGGTAATAGTAGGGGTGAGTTTGATGTAGTGAATGATGAAGTGGCTAATTTTTCAGGTTTCTGGTGGGAACCAGTCAAAGGGGTTTCTGGTATGCCTGTTGATAATACAGGGGATGTGAGTGACCTGTCTGTTTCGCAAGAATGTACCTTGAGTTGGATGAGAGCTGTGAGTGAGGAGCTGATGAATGGGGGTATGAAGAGTGAGGGTTCTGAACGGAAGAGTATGAAAGAATTCTGTCGTGAGATGGGAGAACTGGTAATGAGGGCTAAGAGTATGGTTGATGAGATGATCAATAGTGACGATGAGACTGACAGGACGACTGACGAACAACCCCGACTAATTGCTACGCATAGCCAGGGACCAGTAGAAAAGTGTGAATGGGTGCATAAGGGTGCGATTGAGCACAAGTGGTACCGTGAAGAGTGATTAAAGGGGTTTTGTGAGTGACTGGTCAAATGGCTTAAGGAAGGAGGGGTGTGGTGGAGCGAATGTGAGTGTGTGTAAAAAGGCCATTCTCCCACCCCTTTTTTCAGTACCCTATCTCTCCCTCTGTAAAAATGTGTGTGTGTCTGAATGGGAATGGGTTTGTTTTGTTTTTGTTTATTTTATGTATAAAATGATTACCATGTTTTTCTTTCTTTCCAGGCGCCATATTCTGGAAAGATAGTAGCTAGTTTTGATATATCACTATAATTAAAACAAAATAGTACTTTGTTTAAAATAATCTTTTATCAAAAGATTATATTTTGAGGATTGTTTGGATATACATTTAGAGGTAAGCTAGTCGATAAATTTACTCGAGTAATGCCCACTTATTAGATTTCCTTCCATGTATAAGTAAATGGGTCATAAACGGAGGATATATCTCTTCTACAGAGAGTGGAACCTTGGACAGACGGCAACAAGGGTTCTCTAGACGATTGCTCTGCCCAGCCCTGAGACGGAGGGCTTTCGTGCCTCTCTAACTACCTGAACCGCCATACCCGCCTTCGTTGACAATCCTGCCTCCTTCAAAGTTAGCCTACTACCACCCACCTCCAGCACACAAGTGATAGCGCGTGCCCACTTTTCGTTCGGTTGTTGTTGTGTTTTTTTATGTTTTGTGTAGATATATAAGTAAATTGTTGTATTCGCCGGTTATAAAATTCTCTTTTGGTATCCTATTTGGATTGGGGAATTTGGCTTCATTTTGAAATGTGCACACTTCCCTTGTAAATATAAATTGCTGTAAATATAACTGTATTCTTTTGTAAGTAAAGGGACTGTATATACAATCCGTTTCATTCTCCCTCGATTTCTCACGTCCGGACAGTGTAGGAAGCGGGTTGGATCGATTGGGATTAGAGATATATTTTCGGCCCGCTACAGCGTGACAAATTTAAAAGGCACCAATCACAAGAACAAGCACCATGTTCAATACCCTAATGTTCCTTCGACCATAAAGCCAATCCCCCATGGACAAGATGTTCCTGTTCCTGAGCCGGATGTCATCATGGAATCTAGTTCTGATTCTGAATCTACTGACATAACTGATACAGTTGAGTGTGGTGCATACGAGCCAGAAGAGGATGACCGATCGGTGGCATTGACCCAAGCCGAACTCAACGACTTGACACGAGATCTGAACCTATCTAAGGAGTCTGCCCAGCTTCTGGGTTCTCGTCTTCGAGAGAAACATCTACTTGCCCCAGGAACAACGTTCTATTGGTATCGGGAACGGGAGAGCGAATTCAGAAAATTCTATAATTACGATGAAGCGTCTTCACTGATCTACTGTAACAATATTGCTGAAATGATGAAATTAATAGGTATGAAGTACGTTGCCATGGAATGGAGACTTTTTATTGACTTGTCTAAAAGAAGTCTCAAGGCAGTTCTTCTGAATAACGGCAATAAGGTTTCATCAATCCCTGTTGGAAACTAGGCTGAAATGAAAGAATTCCACAACAGCATCGAACGTCTGTTGTCTGCTCTCAATTACCAGGAACATAAATGATTGATTTGTGGAGATCTTAAAGTTGTTGGACTCATCCTAGAACTTCAAGGTTGGTACACAAAGTATCCATGCTTTTTGTGCTTGTGGGATAGTCGGGCTGACGACCAGCATTATGTCAGACAAGAGTGGCCATCAGGACAAGGATTAGAACCGAGTCACACAATGTTCTGTCCCACCCTCTGGTTTAACCGAGCAAGGTGTTACTTCCACCCCTACACATCAAACTCGGCCTAATGAAGAACTTTGTAAAAGCCCTGGACATGTAAGGTGGAAGATTTGCCTTCTTCCACCACAAGTTCAAACGAATCAGCATGAAGAATCTTAAGGCAGGTATATTTGATGGTCTTCAGGTAAGAGAACTCATAAAAGACTCTAGTTTTGATGATTTATTAAATCCTACTGAACTCTCTGCCTGGCTGTCCCTTAAGTTAGTCATTGCAAACTTCCTTGGTAACCACAGAAGTCCTCAGTACCAGAAGATAGTTGATGACTTAATGGAGAATTTCCGCAAACTTGGTGCGCGTATGTCAGTGAAAATGCACTTTCTTCGGTCTCATCTGGACTATTTTCCAGAAAATTGCGGAGACTTCAGTGAAGAACAGGGTGAGCGCTTTCACCTAGACATCCGTGTCATGGAGGAACGCTACCAAGGCCAATGGGATGTGAACTTTCTGACTGACTACTGTTGGTGCCTTAAGAGTGATGTGGTGTTTGCTCGGCACAATCGGAGGTCACTGAAGAGACCATTCATCCATGAGTACCTTATTTTGGGCATTGTACTATTCATGCTATCTATTAAAAGTATTCTGTAAACCTTCTGTGAGTAAATCTGTCCAATATTTGCTATTATGTGTTTCATTCACAACAAATATTTAGAAATATAGGAGTTTTTGGTATGTGCTCATATTTCAAAAACCTGACCTGATTGGTAAAATGAGCACGATTTTCAGATTCAGTGTCAAAAAATGAACTAAATCAGGTATTATATATTTGACCTTGAAAACAATGCAGACCAGTGGTTTTTAACCAACAGGAAGGCATATAAGTATCCATCAACAGACCTTCCGCCTCCGATTTCACCAGGCTGTATGAATATTCAGTACACAGAAGATATCAGCCAGGTGATCTCATCACGCCCCACGGACGCCAGATGGCACGAAAGAACTACCGAGCGAAAAATAAAAAATATAAACGACTTTGAAAAAGATGGGAAGATTAAGACCAATGTCACAAAGTTAAAGATTATTCAAATACTAAGAAGGAAAAAAGATAAAATTAACGTCGACGGAATCGAGTACCAATACTCAACGGAAGGTAATGTGTTAGGCCTACACATAGGCATAAGAGGATATCACAACCATATAAAAACCAGGACAGACAAGGCAAAAGCAGACCTAAGACTGATTTGAAACTTTAGGAATTTAAGTCGAAAAAGAAAAAGGACGCTATACAAAGCGTTTGTTGAATCCGTCCTGGTATATCCGCCGATACCATTGCACGAGACCTTTACATCTTGCAAAAAGAAGCTACAACGAATTCAAACTAAGGCGGCTTATTTGACCACGGATACAAGAAGAAGAGATAGAAAAATAATTGGAGAAGTAATAGAAATAGCCAATATCGACCCAATAAATAAATCCTGGAAAAGCGGGCAAAGAATAGATGGACAAAAATCGAGGAAAAGCTCGAAGATACGAACAAAGAATTAAAACGATACCCCAAAGAAACTGACTCCGAAAAAAAAAATTCCCGAGTAGGCGCCACTGCCTACTACAGGAGGAACACCCGATCCTGACGTGAACAATAAAAAACAAAGAATAAACCAAGCATACCTAAAAGAAAAAGGCAGGAATGCCTTAAATAAATATATATATATAAAAACTCAATAATAATAATTAACTAGAAGAAACGGTACCCGAAAGGGTACTCTACTGAAAACCACCAACTGAATTAGAATGTTCAAGAAAGGTTCAGAGATTGGGATTGAGATGATATGAAGTGGTGAATATGTAAGAGTAAAACACAGAATAGGTAGAAATTATAGTGTATAGAAGAATGAATGACATTAATGATATGGATGAGGGTGATTATGATATGTACCAGGTTTCCTGACAATCGCTATATTTTGATTATTTTTCTTTGATTCTTTTACCTATTGGTTTATTTTGTAATTAAGCATAGGACCCTTTGTTTCATATATATATATATATATATATATATATATATATATATATATATATATATATATATATATATATATATATATATATATATATATATATATATATATATATATATATATATATATATATATATATATATATATATATATATATATATATATATATATATATATATATATATATATATATATATATATATATATATATATATATATACGGAGTTAACCTCTCTGCACCAGCAGGCTCCTCTCTTACTACCTCTCGCACTACGCTCAGGCGTTCCATAAGGAAGCGTATTGGCACCCACACTTTACATCATGTCCACAAAGGACACCTCACGCCCACCCAAAAACTGCCGTCACACCTTCACAGTGTCTTACGCCGATAGCGAGACCATTCTCTTCAGCAGCCGCGGACCAGACGAGATCGCGCACAACGCACAAATAATACTAGACGAAAAGACAGAATACGAGTTTGCCCCACACCTTCACAGCTCTTCTGTGTAAGGACACTTTAGTAGTTGGAAGTTCTATCTCATTGTGAAGATCTCTTATTCTTTTACATTCTCTCCTCTTCGTGTTAGTGTTTATATACTGTTGAATTTTGCACTTTCTGAAGCTTCATTGCTGTTGTTTTCGAGAGACGGTTCATTGGGATAGCTGGGTAGAGCAATGTGGCTTTGCAGATGGCGCTGTATATTTTCATTAGGTTTTTTTCTTTAGGTTTCTGAATTGGAACAGTTTTGCTAGATGTGTTTTTGCCTGATTGATTCTATCCGCAATGTGTTTACAATAGCCATTTCGGTGATCTTTAGCCCGAGTACATTTCCTTCGTTTACATAACGGTATCTCTTCTCTTCAATCTCTACTCTTGAGGTCAAGCGCCTCCCTACTGGAATAATGGAGAACTTTTCTGAATTTTTTATTTTCGCTCAAATTCGTTAATATTGGCAATTTCGGCCGCTGTGATTCTGGCCATGGTTGGGTAATGTCTGTATTTGCTGTTCGCCACTATCGTTATGTCGTCGAGGATTGGATGTATTTTGTTGTATCGTGGACCTTCCTTGGTAAATCAATCGTATATATGCTATAAAGTGTTGAGCTTATACAGCACCCTTGGGAGACACCTTGGAGGATTCCGAAGTCCGGGTAATAGAAGCCTGCTATTGAGATGAACGCCAACCTGTCTGTTATATAGTCGCAGAGGCATTTGGTTAGGGCGGAGGGTATCCCTAGTCTCTTGATTTTATATTTCAAGCCTATTCTCCAAACTTTATCAAACGCATTTTGGACGTCTCTGAGTACGATGTATGAGTATTTTTATCGTATTTGGCCTTTGCAATTGATTCGACCAGAATAGCCAGGGTCATCTCGGTATTTCTGTTCTTTCTGAATCCGTGCTAAAGGTTTGGAATGTGTTCTCTCTTCCAGGTGCTTAACTAATCTATCGTTTATGGCTCTCTCCATTAATTTTGCCACTGTCTCCAGTAGCGTGATTGGCCTGAAGTTGTCTGGTTTATTTGGTGGCTTACCAGGTGTTGGTATAAAGATAATCTTTTC
This sequence comes from Ceratothoa steindachneri, assembly GCA_963969495.1. Lineage (NCBI taxonomy): Eukaryota > Metazoa > Arthropoda > Malacostraca > Isopoda > Cymothoidae > Ceratothoa > Ceratothoa steindachneri. The sequence goes on from OZ018339.1 coordinate 23,161,491, forward strand.
CCTTTTTAGTGCATCTAGGAAGTATCCTGCGTTTAGGGAGGCGTTAAATACTGCTGCTATTTGTGACAAAAACGTGACTGATGCGCGTATTAGGTTTTCTCTTGTCAACCCTGATGCCCCAGGTGCCTTCTGTTTAGTAGTCTTGAGCGTTCTTTGAATTTCTTGTAGGGTTATCGGCTCGATCCCTTGCTCTATTAGTATTGTTAGTGAAGCAGCTATGTTGGGAACTATTTCTTGGCGGTTTTGTTCCAAGTCTTCTATTACTCTTGCTTCGTGGTCGCCGTCGAAATCCTCGTTTTCGATGGGTCAGATATCGAAAACCCTCCTCCAGTGCTCTTGGAACGCTTCTTCAATTTCTTGGGGCTTCTTTTCCTTTTGGTAGGATTTAATTCATCGTCTATGGCTTCCACGAAGAGGTCCCACCTTCTGTTTCTTTCTATTTTTATTTCCTCTATTAGTTGCTCAATCACGCGCCGCAGTTTTGCAGGGTCTATATGCTTTCCTCGGTGGGCACTTAACTTGAATGAGATCCATAGAAAAATTCATGACCACCATTTTGTGGTCGCTAGTTAATGGAGGGTCTTTCTAAATGTCGTAATTGAACCTAAGGTTCGGGGTTGCCAAAACTATATCTGTTTTTTTAGCACTATTTTGGCCCAGATAAGTTAGAAATTCCGGTCCTAGCCGCTCTACTATCCCTCTTTCCAATAATTGGTCGCGGTTTCTTCCAGCTCTGTTGTAGTTTCGAGTGCAGCCGGAGGCTCTACTCCGGGCATTTAAGTCGCCCATGAAGACTGTTTGGTCTCTGTGGCCAAATATTTCTGTAAAGTTGCAGAGGGGCAAGAAATCTCTCCTTGGGGGCTGGTAGCCCGTAGCAACTATTAGATTCCCTGTTGTTGTTTTAATGCTAATCGCTAGATATGCTTCGTCAAGGTCTTTGAGTTTTTTAAAGCTTATATCATTTCGGATTGCCATAGCAACGCCGCGTAATTGATATCCTTTGTGGTTTTTGTAATTACAGTGTAATTGAACATATTGATTTTATTTTATTTCTATCTAGATCGATGTTGATCTTATTCAGTAGAATGATATCCGGGTCTTCTTTTAAATAGGCGTTGCTCAGAGAGAATCTCTTCTCGTTCCATCCAGCTACGTTGTGGCTTATTATTTTTAATTTTTTTGCGTGGGCCATTATTTATGTTTTCTTTCTTCCCGGCTTTCTCTTCTCTCTGCTTTATACGCTTCATGCTCGATGGATTATTTTGTCCTTCTACTTCTTTTTTTCTTGAATTCTCCTTTCTTTAGCGTAAAGCGTAGTTCCTGCGGGATTTCTAAGTTGACTGCTGTTATCATTGTGAATACCTCACGTTCTGAATACGGGCCTTCGTATTCATATCTATAGAGTCCCTTTTTAATACCTTGTGCCAGATCTTAGTTGTTATCGGAAAAGGGCTTTTTCTCAGAGGCGTAAATCTTTATGTTGAAGCTTTGATGTTCTTCATTTCTTTCTTTCACAAGTTTTGGGGAGGGAGCTGGGCTCGGTCCTTGTTGGGTTTAGTTTGCTGTTTTCGTTTCCTTATTGCTGCCTGTGACGACTTCCATCTCCATCTCTCTTTCTTGTCTTTTTGTGTAGTCTTCCTTAATCTTGAGTCTCTATTTGTTGCCCTGTTGGTCTCTGTAGTTTTCTTTTGGCTAGGGATCTTTTGCTGTTCTTGAGTCTTGTCTAAATTTGTTGGTTTATATTGGATGATCATTATGTCCGCGGATGGTGGGGTTTCAAGAAACCACATTTCGTCTAAACCGTTGTTTTTTAGCATTAGATTTAAGTCCCTTGAATATGAGCCCGGGTTTGCTACATTCAACACGTGTGCGTGTAGTATACAAGCGAGTATATTCAGAGACTCCCCTTGTTTAACTTCGATTACGTTTTTTACCGGTTGTATTTTTTCGGTTGTGGCTTTAGCGAATTTAGCGAATGTAAGATTCTGCTTTTCTTCTTCTGCCCTAGCCCTCTCTCTTTTCTTATTTCAATTTGCTAACTCTTCATCGGGCATGCCATTGCCAGGGTACGATGGTTTCCATTGCAATTTAAACAGTTTTTCATCTGAGAACTACATTCCCACCACGTATTGTTTTTCTCGCTACACTCAGAACACCATTATATATCTTTTATCGGACAGTCCCTTGTGTTGTGCTTTTCAAGCGCGTAGCATTTGAAGCAAGTTTGTATACTGATAAATTCATCTGTTTTTATTTGATCGGGCGTGATTTTTAAATTAAATGCGAGAATACCTGATTCCCTGGCCTTCATAGCCATATTTGTTTCGCGGAATATTACCTTGAATACTTGAGAATACTCCGTATTGTTTGCATGATTAATGGATTTTATTACTTGTTTGACTTTTGTCCATGGTTGTGCTTTCTCTATCTCCTCTTTATCTCGTCCGCCTTATGACCTCCTATCGAGGGGATAATTTGACGGCAATAGACAGTCTTCTGGGCCTCTATTTGCGGGGGCACTTTAGCCTCTAATCCAATCTTTGTTAATTTCTCCTTAGCTTTTTCCGAAAGGATTTTATCCAAATCTCTGTTGTTTTTGGCAAATTGCGATGTAGGAATTAATGTAGTCTAGTAGCCTAACTAGCACTATGTTAGTCCTGTCGGGTTTTTGCGCGCCCTTCTGGACGCGCAAAGGGGCACGTTCAGCGGTGTCCATCTTCTCACTAACTGGTTCTTTTCTTTTTCTTGATCGACTAAAGAGAAGGAAAAGATAGGAGGTACGAGTAGATATAGCTTGTTGTTATATCCGTTTATTCTAATCGGCTTATTCAGCTGGCAAGTGAGTATTCCCTGCCTAGCTACCTATACCCTAGCCCTAACAGTGTTTGCTCCACCTGACTTGTGTCCGCCACTCACACGGGATCTAACCCGTCCCGGGCTAAGCTTCGGCCTACGCCGAGTTAGCCGCCCGATTCAGATATGGCTCCTGGACAAGTAGGTATCTAAGGAGACTTCAAGCTTCCCTACCCGACTCGCCCTAAAGAGCATGGATAGGAAAGTAAGAGTGAGTCTTTGTGCAGAGTCCAGTAATTGTCTCGTCTGACAGTTAAGGTCTCTTTTGTAACTTCTTTCCCCACTGTCAATCATACCTGCGAGTGTCACGTGGCATAAGAAGGCTCAGCGCATTCTGAAGTCTGCTCTGAAGCGCGCTTGCCGCTTTCCTATGTACGCAAGAATGTCCACACTACACGACAACAACAAATTAGCACCCCTCAACACATACGCTCACAATATACTCACAAAAAACTCGGGAAACTCGCCAGAGACCCCATATACACCGCGCTACACGCAAGACGGTATGTTGCGATGGCACTGCGATACCCCGCAGCCCATGACCACCCGAAATTCATACTGTTTTACTCATAAGTTAAGAGCATCATGAATAACGCCTTTCCGACTATGCAGACACGATCTCCTTCCTGACCACCCCACAACCTTCGTCCAGTCACGAAAATCACGAGACACACCCAACTACACCACGCATCGGTGTCTAGCCACCGACCTATCTACTCTTCCTATCCCCTTTCAAGTTATTTCCGTACCCTTTTCCTCTACGACTACCTGATCGCCTGTGTTACACAAGGATACCTCTCTGTTCTTTCTATATACATCATCATCATCCCTGAGACTTCAATTCAGCTGAATACCATAAAAATGCTCCCATGTCAAACCTTTTCTCCCTCTCCTCAATGTTAAAAAACGCGTAAAATGTTGCAAAAACAAACTATGTGTACAATTGGCCCTTTAGAGAATGTCTTTTCCTCTAACAAATTCTTCACGCTTTTCTCTTGTATATGGCGAATTTATGTAAGGATGACATCCGAAGAAGATTTGATCCTGATTGTCTGACCACAACTACGAAGCATGGAGGCAGTTCTGTGGTGGTTTAGCCGTCTATATCGTGGCATTCTCTAGGTCTTGTCAATTTTAGGTGACCCAATTTACACAATGGCACTGTTTCCTAATAGTGGTACCATTTTTTAGCATGATAATTAATGCGCTAATATACATAGCTAAAATTGCTAAAAAATAGCACGACTTCGATTGACCCACACAATCAAAGCTTAAGGAGTTTTATTCAAGAGGCGGAGATAGATTTTTGTTTGTTGGGAAAAAATGTAAAGAGAGTATGGCGAATAAGATAGTAGGTTCCAAGCTAGATTATTCTGTGTATCTTGCAAAATAACTGCGATGCCTGGCAATGCATTATCTTAAAGAATTATAAATTATAAACAGTTGACTGCACTGGATGCTTTCGGATTCAACCTGAATAGATCGAAGTTGTGCGGCGTATACTTCACTTTATTTTCTTTGGACAATCAGAATGGCAATGAAAATTTTTTGAAAAGGAGGTACTCGAGTAAAGACTTCAACAGTTTTATGCTTCCAGTCCAAAGTAGTTTTATTCGAGGCATAAATAAACTTTTACTTTGTTGAAAAATATTTATAAAACAGATAAAAGCTATTTTGTATCAGGTAACCAATAAAGTTCGTAAACCTATCGTTTCCTTTTTTTTAAACGCTCGAACTTTTTCGCTTTTCTGATAATATGGAGCAATGAAATGGAAATAGAACTTTTAGGATGTGATGAAATAAGTGTTTTTTAAAGGAAAGTAAACTCATTGATAGTATGCATAAACATCATTTATTCAGCAAAGTAGTTTCCATTATTATTAACACTGCTATCTTAAAGTTTAAGTAAGCAGAAAATTCCTTCGGTTTCGATGAAATATATGATTTGATATCCTTTTAAACCTCTCTTTTAATCAGAGTAAACTTTTCCATTTAGGTAATGTTGTAATGACTTAAATTAAAAGGAATCAGATGCTGCAAGGCCAGGGGAAAATGAAGGATGAAGAAGAGTTTGGCAACCTAAAGCAATATTTTTTCTTCGGTCAATAATCCCTCGTGTAGGTGTGCATTGCTACCAAGAAGAGGAGGACACCTATTTTGTTTACCAGTGAAGGGGCTTTTCGTTCAACAGCCTCATTTAAATGTTGCAAGTGTTGAACGTGTAGGTCTGCAGTAACTGTTTTCTTATTATTGAGAAGCTCATAATGAATATCACCTTCCACATCCAACCAAGTGCAAAGCATAGACTTGTGCTATAGGAGTACACGTCTAGGAGTAAGAATGAGTTTTTATTTGCAATGTAATAATTTGTTTTTGCGTTTAATATTGCAGTAAAGAAGCCACTGTTCATCTCGCGTAACAATTCTTTCCAGAGATGGCTTATGGACATTACAAGCCAATATCGATCAGACATTATTCACGCGATGCAAACCTTGTCCTTTATAACACGTTTATGCACTTTTCTATGACTGTCATTGAAAATTATTGCCATTTTATCATTATCCTGTCGAGGATTAAACACCACATTGGCCTGAAGGGCAAAAATATTAATGGCGGTATGATCTTTTACTCCCAAACGCAAATATTTTTAACCAACTCTCACATTTATGAAGATTTAATACATTTTTACACACTTCTGTAATGATTTTGATGATAATATGGCAATATTTTAACTTAAAAAGAGCCTAATCATTACAACATCTTAAAAGGCTTTTGGCATTGCTACACTTATCTTTAAACCGTTTACATCAAATTTGGAAATATCAAAACAACTCTAATAAAGGGAAAAGTTTGAGAAGTCTAGACATAGAATGGTGCGGTTAGTACATGACCAAAGTTGATAAGATATATTAGAGTGGTTTCCTGAAAGTCACCTACCTAGCCAGGAACCATGATCGGTACCAGTAAGGGAGGAAGTGTTGGTTATCAACCTTTGTTATCCAATAGCCGCAACAACTCTAATACTTATTTAATAATTATTTTCGTTATTTTCATGATCGAAATCTTCAAAATATTTTTAATTTAAGAATTTAAAAAAAAATAATGAAGCCAAAATTTTCTGGGGATCATTTCCACAAAACTATCAGATTCCGAATAATATATATGAAAGGAAACTTTCAAACGGTAACTATTAAAATATTTGTATTTATTTCAATTTATATGTATAATTTGTTTTACATATTTGTTACTAAACTTCGTTTTTTAATATTTAGAGGGGATTATGATAAACTATTTAGATCACCTACTTTGATAACAGCTAGCTTATAGTTAGAAAAATTATCTTGAGACCGATAAGCTAGCTTAACATCTATAACTTGGAAAATTCTTGAGATAGTAACAAAGTGGTAAATTATTTTTAGACTCTTTTTTATTACTTATGGCTTTAATAAAAAAAATATATAATAAATCGAAGTGAGCCATATTCATTCAATCAACTCCCAATTCCAGTCATGTTTATCAACTTTTAACAAATCTTTTGCCTACTATGAATGAATGCAGTGTATTTTATCTTAAAATAGAGCATATATTATTAAATTTTGTGAATTAAAAGTTCAATACTCAAGTTTTAATACAATTAAGCCATATGTTATTAAAAGTTGCAAAATACAAAATAAGCTTTTTAATTTTTAATAAAATTTTTATCATACTCTTGTGGCCAAAGGTCCTACATAATTATAATCTTTTACTTAAGTTATACCTTTCGGAGTTTTATCTGCACTTTTCATATGTTAATGTTACAATAAAACATCTACAAACTATACAGAATTGATTTGTGTCAATTAAAAAGTTGCTTCACACGATTTGCAACCTGACCAGAACAATCTTGTTTTAACCCTGAAAGTGAGAACTTTTACTTCTGAAATGAACACTTTGATAGGTAGAAGCAATTTTTACTTCGGAATTTCAACATGAAATGATTGATGACATAGTTATGACATCATAATGTTGACAGTAATCTTTTCACCAATTGCTGAAATTTCTGTTTTTGAGTTATATATCGAAAGTTGGAATTTTTCAGTTGGTGGCAAAACAACATGTCTTCTAAAAACGACATTAATTTTTGAAAATCTTACTATTTTGCAATAATACAGAAGATCTGTTTGGTCTAAAGCTGCTGAACCGTTTCTACCGAAAAATATGAAGAAGGAAAAATAAAGATACGAGTTTCCTTCACTGCTCTAAGTACAGGAACTTTTGTTTTAACCAATGAAGCAATGAGGAAGTAAGATTGTTGGTTTATTTTGAAAGTAAACTATCTACTCTTAGCAAAGGATTTGAAGATAGATCGGTAGTTGCACTTTCAAGAAACGACTCAAAACATACAATTTCTGGGTAATACTTCTAATTTGGGGCGCACGGTAGGTGGCGCTGTTAGTAGGCTTCAATTTTGGGCTACAACATATCTATTATGACGTCAGACGGTAGCTTCAGATGTGACCAATCATGGCGTTATATTTTTTGTTGTTTTGAGGATTTGTAACTTTTAGTCTGTATTATTTACTAAATATCTGCGCCTCTGCTCGTTTATAGTTTTCTCTAAGTTAGGTAAGGTTTCTTGATGTCTTTTATTTTTGTTTTTTTGTTTTCGTATTTTTTGTTTCGCAGTGAACGATAACAGCTTCTTATAACAGCTATAAATAGAACCTGCTTAGCATTTGATTCTCTTTGGTTATGGCTTTTTCGTGCTCTAGTTGTGCTTCTTCGTTATTCGAATTCGGTTTTATTTTGCATGACCGCGAAAAACTTTTAGATTATTTAGAGGCGCATAAACTAATCAAGAAACCTATAAAAGTAAGTATTGTTTGTCATTAGGTTAGGTTTTTCTGCCAGTAAAAAGGTGTTGGAAAAAAAACAGTAAATTCAAGACGATTGCTCGTGGGGGAGATATCACTGCGGGGGGGGGACCACCCTGCGATGATCCTGAGTTTCAATCAATTGGGGGGTCTGGGGGGTGCAGTCCCCCATTATATACTCATATACCAAAAAATATTAGGCCGTAATTGTTCGCATCTGACGCTACCGTCTGACGTCATAAGACATATATTGTAGCCTATAAACAGCGTCACCTACCGTGCGCCCCGAAACTGAAGTGTTACCCAATTTCTGTAGTGGAGAAATGGCATAACAAGAATATTCCTAATATTAATGTTTGAATTGGTCATCACTAATCCTACACCTGAATCACAAAGAAAATATAAGATGGAATTTAAACGCATATCCACTATAGAAACCCAACATATAAGAACATGTTGTGGATGTGCTGCAATGAGGAATCGAGCAAAATGTCAAAAAAGTTTACTGCGAGTTAAAAGAAAATTATGGCAAATTTTTAAGATTGAAATTGAGAAAAGGTTCATGCGATATAATACTAATTCTCATTTTGAATGTAAATATATAAGCCTTTGTGTGTTCAGTTTTGTAATTTTACTGAAATAGGTTCTTTCGTGGTTCTGGACAGTTAAGATTGGATACCTATATTTCCTTTAGAATGAATGTGTAGCATTTACTATACCATCGAAATTATTCAAATATTAATTTCATAAACAATAAAAAAAACTTCGCTAGTAACGTGTATTTAATCTTGCCCAAACTGTATTTTTTATTTTCTTTTGTCTTCCTTTTTATTTCTTCTTCCAATATTTTTCTTTTTTCTTGTATGTTTCTGTTAAGTTTGCGAGTGTCTTTGTTTATCTCCCACGAGAGAGCAATTGTTTGCCTATCAATCAATAGACGTCTCCTTCTAAGATGTGCCACCTTTAATAAAATTTCAAATCGATTTATGTTTCAGGGCTGCTAAAAGGAGCAATGGGAGGAGGCTTGAAACTTGTGATGCACTCTTGTCAATCTCTACAGCTTTGCAAAGTGCTCTTTTTGAAGGTGTAGAGGCACACATGGTAGGTTTAGATTTCAGTGCCGCCTTTGATCGTGTGAATCATAGAGCACTCATCTACAAGTTAAGATTAGCAGGGATTGGTGGCTTTTTTCTTAATATTTTAAATGAATTCTTTCTTGGCAGAACCCAGAGGGTCTGTGTTGATGGCCAGTACAGTAGTGTTAGAAATGTAACCTCAGGTGTCCCTCAGGGTAGCGTTCTTGGTCCTTTGCTATTTATTATTTACACAAGTGACACGTGTCATGGTTTGGAAAACAAACTGATTGCATATGCTGATGATGCAACTCTTTTGGCTGTTATTCTTTCTCCTCGCCTGAGGAATTTTGTACCTGATTCCATGAATAGAGACCTAGCACGTATCTATGAGTGGCGTAAGCTTTGGGGGATGATGCCTAATCATTCTCAAACTCAGTCGGTCCAGAAGACCATTGCCTATGCATCCTGATCTACATTTTGATGGAACAGTATAAAATACCAGTGACTTTTTAAAGTTTGGGGCGTTATCTTTAACAAGAAATTAACTTTTGAGAGGCACATACGTAATATTGCGTCCTCTGTTCTCCAGAAATTTGGTATCTTGCGGAGATATATTAGAATGTTTGGGGACGAAGCTATTTTAACTAAGTGTTTTAATTCCTTACTTCTTCCCTGTTTGGAGTACTGCTCTCCTGTGTGGTTTTCAGGTGCAGATTCTCATCTTAAGCTTAGAGATAGAGTGATGTCTTCGGTTAAGTTTATTTGACCAAGTATTAATGCTAACCTGTGGCATAGACCTAAAGTGAGGTCTTTATGCTCGTTGCATAAAATTTACTACAGTGATAAACATCCTTTGCATTTGTCCATACTGAACTAGTTGTTCTCGCTCGTAATACAAGGCAGCCAGCCACTGCTAATAGTGTAACATTTTCTAGTATCAGCCATAGTACTAACCAGTTTGCCAGGGGGTTGGTAACAATATTTTGGAATTCAGGTATATAAGGTTTAGGACTAGCCATTTATGCTGCTCAAAATGTTTGGCTATCCCACAAGCAAGGATAGCAGGAGTACTTGGTGTAACTTATTTACATTTATAATACTAAAGATATAACCTTGAGATCACAACAGATTCTCCATTGATAATAGTTGTATTAGATGGCATCAAATAGAATTTTCATGTTGTGATAACTTTCAATTTATTGGATAGAATGAACAACTGGAATGTAGGCACGACTGTTACTTTTCTTTAAGAGCACAGCTTTGATACTTTAAAATGATGAGTCTATAAATAGTCCCCATTCAGAAGGTTGATACACAACTCCTAAAACTTTGATCAAACCTTTAATCTCCAGGCAGTATACCAAAGGTGAATCCTCATGAAGAGAAAAGAGCTTCCTGAATTCTTCATCCATACTAAAGTTGTTTCTGGTGCTAATTGATTTCTTTCTCTTGAAAGACTTTTACTAGTCTTAAATCTCTTGTGATATCATTCAAATACCTTGTCTATGGGAGATTGACTCTATGGTAGAAGGCAACATCTGGGTATTTAACAGCGTGTTTGTTTATCTTCTTTACTCCTGAAACAGAATTCCCCATATAAAGTCATTTTTACCATGGTTAAATAAAAATAGGAAGAGAACACTTGTTTCCTGACTTTTGAAGCCAGGTTGCATTTGAGTCTAGCAAAAATATTAGCTGTTCATTAAGTTATCAACCATTAGTAGTTCCCAAATTTCATTTGATAACCAAGTGACAAGTGGAATTTTCACCTTTTTTACCTCAAGAATTTATTATGCTTTTATAATAGCTGGGCTTTACAAATATTGCCGCATACCTAGCCAAATCTATTGATACACAGTTCTCTGCAAACTTTTCAATACAAAATTTAAAGTTACCAAAAATACCTTTTTGAAAAACAAAGAGCAATTACAGCATTTACATAAACCTGAATTGAAAAGTAAAAATTGGCTAATTCTAAGAAGGATTGGAGGAAAAAATAGACCTGATCTGCAAAAACAGATTGCAGATTTGAATTCAGTGCGAAAATTTCATATATAATCATTTAAAACATCTCAGACATAAAAAAATAACGTAGACCAGTATTATTAGACGGATGAAAGGAAGTATATGGAATAAATAAAAATAATAAAAACCGCATAAGTTAACTATAGAATTCTTCAAAGGATAGAGATTACTTACTTGATGAATTCAATATTCATATTTGCCTATAAAAGTTTTGAAGTATATTTTTCAGCTCCCATCAATCAATATGCCTGATTAATAACTGAGAATTTCAAAGGGTATTAAAATCTCTATTTCATGAGTTCCTATATCAGAATGGAGTTTAGATTACACAATACTGCCCTCTATTTACATGCAAAATGGACAAATTCAACATTCCGCTACACTTCTGCATTTCCATTTATCCGAGACGAATACATGTGTTCACTCCTATCAATCATAGATTATACATTGTGAGATTTCAAGTGGTTTTAGATGCATATCTGAAAAGTTTATCTTCGAAATATATCGAATAATATAATTTATATGGCTTAATAATTAAGATGGAGTATAGATAAAATCACAACATAGAAAACTCTACGGATTTTGGTTTCTATATTTCAATACAGGAATCTTTCAAATTAAGGCGGAGGTTATTAGGTCGGTTTTAAGAGTAAAAAGAATTAAGATATAATAAAAATATAGAATGAAGAATATGTAGATTATAGGCCATTCGATTGGAAGGGAACCTCCAAGAGGAAGGAATGACCAGTAGTACTTTAGAAATACAATATAAGGTACGAAGTGAAGCAAGGAGTTTTACCAACGAAGATCTCAATAAGAATATAGGCTTCTTTGGCATTCATAACCTAATGTTGATTTCTTTTTAGGGTAATTTTATTTTCTCTATTTATATTTTGAGAGAAAATTTTTGAAGTAGTGTTGCTCAGACAGCACAAAATATACTAACAGGAAACACTGATGTTGAGTCAGTCCCATATTTCTTCCATACGCTTGAATATACCAGTCAAAATGGGCTAATTATGGCTGCCACGTTAAAATTTAATTAAGTTCACTGAGAAAGCGACGACCAGAGATGAAATTAGATCCAGCCAATCCCCCTAAGGTAAGGGACCATGTAAAATTCTTCAATCAAATATATGTATAGTAACTACAGTGCTGATAGTACAAGTTCCTCTGGGCCATAATCACTAGCCACTCTTTTATACACCTTTTAAATATTAAAAATATTGCCTAGTTTAGCCTAGAGTGAGTTGAACTTCATCGCTTTCATTCCGTCAACTCACTGTCCAAAGTAATCCATCGAGGACTCTAACAGGCCATTACGCTTTCTCCAGTGTTTAATGTTAATGAGTTTAGTTCAACCCTTTTTACTATTTTTGTTGTTTATATATTCCCACATTATTTCAGGCATTTGTCATTACTCCTTCCTTTAGTCTCCATTTAGAAAATAAGCCATTGTTGAAAATATATATATATATATATATATATATATATATATATATATATATATATATATATATATATATTATATATATATATATATATATATATATATATATATATATATATATATATATATATATGGGAAAATATGAGAAATTAACCCTGTTTGTGAAAATAAATTTAGGTAACCTGAATTGCTTTTCCAATTTTCACCAAATAATCATTTCCTCAAATTTTCTTAAATTATATTAATATATGAGGGGCGGTGAATAGGTTTTGCGAATCGGTAGGGCAAAACAGAGGATCGGGTATGGCTGTTTGTGGGGGTGTTAGGACAAGTTATGACAAGTCAGGACCTGCAGCCGCACACTCCTTCCTCGTCTATTTAAGAACCAGTAGCTGATCGCAGATCGTCAGTCACAAATATTTAACAATGGAGAAGGTTAAGCACCGCGCAGTGATCAAATTTTGACTAAGGAAGGCAAGAATGCAAAAAAGATACATGAACGCATGGTTGCAGTGTATACCGACACCGCCCCTTCCTATGCAACCATTGCTCGCTGGAATAGGGAGTTCTGCCATAGTTGTGAGTCCTTTAAAGATGACCCCCATCCATGACGCCCGTCAGACGTGACCAACGAGGACAATGTGGCCCGTGTGGAGAGGATGATCCTCGAAAATCGATGGGTGAAGGTTGAAGAAATCAAGCGAGAACTTGGAATATCACATGGAAGTGTTATCATCATCATCCACGACAATTTGTCCATGACCAAGGTCTCTGCCCGTTGGGTCCCTAGAAACCTTACGCCCCATGATCGACTTCAACGTCGTCAAGGTCCACAAGGCCAGTGTTGCACAAGCTGCCCTGTGCAAGGGAGGATTCGAGGAGCTCAACCATCCCCCCTACAGTACAGATCTGGCCCTTAGCGACTACTTTTTATTCCGCCAGCTCAAAGCTGCAATGCGTGGACGCCGATTTGGAGACGATGAAAACGTCCAGCTCACCGTCCAGGAATGGATTGAACAACAGTCGGGAATTCGAAGCCTCAGGGACAAGTTGCGCAAGTGCATTGAAGTCGAGGGTAATTATATTGAAAAATAATATAACACTTTTCCTCATATCTCGTTTCCTTATATTCGAATTGCAAAACTTATTGACCGCCCCTCATATTTTACCCGAATTAAGTAATCACATTAAATCAACAGCAATTATTTTGGCTTTGAACAAGATACTTGTACTTCTACTGACATCATGGCTCTGTAAGAGGTTGTTATTGCTATGCTATAACTTAAATGGTTCCAAGATGTATGCTTGTTTTTATTGCCTAATTAAAGCATTTGATCTCGTAAATTACTGGTTGCTGATTGAAAAATTAGATACATGCAAATAATATACTAATGTAACAGCAAGTGTGTGTTTCTTTTGGCCGTAGTATTTTTTTATTCTGTAAAGTTGGAAATCAAGTGAAACTAAGGGAGATAATTCCTCTTCATCACAGGCTATGCAAGCTCTAAAAATATTGCTGTGATGTCTTTGGACAAGGGTGGTATGAATATTAACGAAGATAAGTCTTCTTTTTGGTGCTTGTGTACAATATAACTAAACTATTATACCGCGTTACCTCTGTTGTAAATAATTAAGATAAAACTGGTAGACTGAGTGAAAAACCTTATAGTAAAACTTTCGTTTGACCTCGAAAACAATGCAGATATCTTGAGGAATGCGGTTTTCCTATTTCAATTTTCCTGCATTATGCGGAAAGTGGGGGAGGGTTAATCAAAACGTCTTGATTAATATTTTTATTTTTTCTATGGGTTCCTTTTTGTGGACTGATTATGAAGGTTCCGATTTCTGTCAAATCAGTTTCTAATATTTTCTGAAACGAATATTCACTTTATCGACAAGGGAAAGAAAACATTATGTATGCTCTCAAGTAGATCTCCTAACCTTTCCCATTTATCCATCTATCTACTCCTCCATCCCTCTACCTATCTGTCTATGTTGCTTTTTGGTTTGTGATCATATGTAACTTTACAATTCCTGAGTTTTCTTTGTTGTTTTATGTTTGCTCTACTTTTTATTTATTCAATTACATCTTGCAATCATCGATCCTTTTTACCAACCAAACAGTTCCGGTAAAATCGCTTTTATTTTTCCTCCAATCTTCTACGATGATAGAACAATGTTCTTATTTGATTAAATTATCCTTACCTCCATTTTTATTTTAAATAAATCTTATCGTTCGTTTTCAACTGAAGTTTACACCAAAAATAAATATGCAAACAAAACACAACGGAACAATAATATGCCACCATTTGATTTCTGTTTTTATCAGCCCATTTCGCTTCTTCCAAACGATTATAATATTCATCCATTTCCCGTCAGAGGTAGGATCAGGTTGACACTAAAACATAACCGCTGTTTTCTTATCGCGTTTACGTGGCTAGAATCTTCAAATTTTTCTGTCAAATTTTATGCCAGCGCATGCTTCATTTATTTGGTGTTCTAACTATCCCACTTTTCTTATCTGTTTCGTGATCCAAACTGTCTAAAATCCGTAATTTCTAAGCTCCTTCCTACTTTTAATCATATTCTTGTAAAATAAGTTCCTCAAACTTCGAAAACTCAAATTATTTCGGAGCTTAACGCACGCACTACAAGAAAAGGAGATATTTAAGCATTATTAAAACTAATTTTCTATCTTAAGCACCGATAGTGAGTGAAATACAAGAATAATTCAGTCCGTATTTAGGACAAGACCCTAAAGCCAAGGATGAGTTTGACACAGGCAAGTCTCAAGAATCTATAATGTCGTCTTTCTTTTTATATGTAATTTCACGAGACTAAGATTTAAAATTCTCCAAGTGCAAAAAATTATAATCTTCATTATGGACATAAAATTAATAAAAGGCAAATATTTAGTGGTTGTAAGGGACTCTATTTTTCTTTCTCTTTTACAATCCCTTCGAACGATTAGTTATTTAATATAAATATATTTCTTTTTTAATGATTAGTCAAGAAAATTATTAAAATTGTCCTTCTTTGATGTTGGTTTGTTATTGACTATAACTAAAAATTCCCAAACCTCATTCATTTTCTCAAGTTAAATGCTCCATTATGGCAAAAAAGAAAAATATATTTCATTCAAGATTTACATCCACGAAGTAGTAATTAAACATCATGTTGTAACTAAACTTGTAGATCTTTTATAAAGCTATTCCAAATGAGTTAATTGTTAATTAGGTAAAAATAAGGGTAAAGAATATACGAAGGGTGGTCAATAAATTTTGCGAATCGGTAGGGCACAACAGAGGAAGGGGGATGGCTGTTTGTGGGGGTGCTAGGACAAGTTATGTCAAGTCAGGACCTGCAGCCGCACGCTTCTGCCTCGTCTATTTAAGAAGCAGTAGCTGATCGCAGATCTTCAGTCACAATTTTTTCAACAATGGAGAAGGTTGAGCACCGCGCAGTGATCAAATTTTTGACCGAGGAAGGCAAGAATGCAAAAGAGATCCATGAACGCATGGTTGCAGTGTACACCGAAACCGCCCCTTCCTATGCAACCATTGGTCGATGGAATAGGGAGTTCCGCCATGGTTGTGAGTCCCTTGAAGATGACCCCCGTCCAGGACGCCTGTCAGACGTGACCAACAAGGACAATGTGGCCCATGTGGAGAGGATGATCCTCTCGAGCGAGAACTTGAAATATCACATGGAAGTGTTATTGACATCATCCACGACAATTTGTCCATGGCCAAGGTCTCTGCCCGTTGGGTGCCTAGAAACCTCACGCCCCATGATCGACTTCAACGTCGTCAAAGTCCCCAAGGCCAGAGTTGCACAAGCTGCCCTGTGCGAGGGAGGATTCAAGGAGCTCAGCCATCCCCCCCATCAATTCAGATCTGGCCTCACATAGCGACTACTTTTAATTCCACCAGCTCAAGGCTGCACTGCGTGGATGCCGGTTTAGGAACGATGAAGATGTCCAGCTCACCATCCAGGAGTGGATTGAACAGCAAGTGCATTGAAGTCGAGGGTAGTTATATTGAAAAATAATAAAACACTTTTCCTCATAACTTGTTTCCTTATATCCGAATTGCAAAACTTATTGACCGCCCCTCGTACCTTTATCACAGCAGCAAAGAGAAAAAAAAGTGTTTGGGAGTTTTCACCCTTGTAATTAAATGAAACTTTTTATGGCAGGGTTTGTCTAACCCAGACAATTTATTCATTGAAGAAATTTCACTGAGATAGTGTTAGGATTTTTAATTTAATTTCCTTTTGGGAGCTTAAACCCCAAAAAGCATTTTTATGATTTATTTGTTTGCCTATTTGTCTATGTTTTAGTCATTTTAAGGGTGAATAGCGTTTTGTTATATTATTGCTGATTTTCATATAGTTGGCAATATAGCAACACCCAAGTGAGCTGCAGCGTGCTTCTTTCTTTTATTTGCTTTTGTTTTGTTTATTTTGATTTGTTTGTTTGTTTTTTCAGGTTGGGTTTTGTGAATTTTAGAGTAGCCTCGCACTAGACTGAAATTTGAATTGCGTTGACTTCTGCCCTTGATGGCACTCGCCAGATTGGGGTTGTAAAAAACAAGTTTAACAGACCAAAGTTGCGTGCTCTCAATTATTTTGACTTTATGGCCATATTACCTTACGACCTTCAGAACTTTCCATAATTACAAAGGAAGGACCTTTATAATTATATCATTCGAAAGGAAATGTAAAACAACATAAGAGATTCAAATTTTGTTATAATCGGCCGAATAGTTACCATTATATTCCCAGAAACTCATTGTCAAGTAAAACGGTTACCAACCAACCAACCAACCGACATAGTAACTTATAGAATCGCAAGCAACTAAAAACCAAGTGATTTCTTAGCTCATGTGTGTTTTATTCGGAGTTGTTGTCATTCGGGATGAAAAAGCTGTAGCTTTGTCATCCACAGACAGTTGTAGTCTTCATTCTCTTCTGATTTTACCTTTTCTCTTTTTTTTTGCGTTTTAATCTGCTAAACACCTTGTCTGCCTTTGCTTAGCGCAGCTTATTCTTTGCCTTTTTGATTAGTCAAATCAAGTCCTCGAAATATCTCGGAAGAATAGCTTTCTGCAGTAGAAGACAGGTCCCTCCTCCGCGAGACATGTCGCTTTGGTCATACCAGCTATTGCAAAAGTCCTGTTACACCTTTTACGATGCTCTCAACAAGGCACACAATGATATTTTTGATGCAGTTAGACACGTTTTTATTGTTTTAATAAATAAATATGTGTTTAAATTGTAATGAAGATCAATGTGGTTGCCCTCGGCGATGAGTCCGCGCTCCAGTCAAGACCTGAAGGCCACTCACACGTTGTGGGTGAAGTCCTTTATCATGCTGGCCCACACGCGGTTGAAATAGGTCTTCAGCTCGTTGAAGTTGCTGTGGCGGACCTTGCAGGCCTTGCCCGCCCTCGACGTGCGATTACACGGTGTAGTCGAGGGGATTGAGGTAGAGCGACTGCGGTGGCCAGAAGTCCTTCGACCAGAAGTTCATATTCGACAACAACCACTCTTGCACGATCTTGGTCGTGAACACGTAGCTGACTTCGGAGACTTCATAGTCGAAGCTTACCATAGGATTGTTCTGTTTTTTGATGACCGGATCGACTTTGAAGGTTTTTCATCAGAAAAAAAGAGAATTCGATTGCCATGATTCTTCAAGTTGTTGTTGTCTCATACGGTCAGTTAACAGAGGTATTTTCACGCACCTCAAGCTCTTGCCGCCCTCCTCCTTGACGGCCTCAGACACCGTGGCCACTGAGATTTTCGTGTTCGCGAGAGAAGTCATTTTGAGTTTCGGAGCACCTTCGAAGGCCTTTCTCAGAGCTAAATGGTTAACAACTTGAGGTCTGTCTGAACGAGGTCGATCTTTGAGATCTTTCTAGTTCTTGAGCCTCTCTGCGACTCTCCGGACGGTCATCCGGCTGACTTTGAGCCGCTTGGTGATGTTATATTTGTGGGCCGCCCGCAGGAAACTAGGGATAGATCTCGATTCCTTTGACTTCCATCTAGTTAAACCTGTACACAATGGAAAAGACATCTTAATGACACGTGTTGGAAAAGTAGAACTTTAAGTATGTTTAACGTAACTTGTTATATCACACACGTAAAGCTCTCGATAGATAAAAAAAACTAAGGGCAACAGAACTTATTTCAAAACCCCGTACACCATGCCACTCGTCTCTCCTTATTGTCACTCGTCTCCCCGGTACAAACCAATTGTAGTTTCTCGATCAACATTTTTTTTTAATTTCGAAACTGACATCATCCTTGAGGACCTCCAGTGCTGATCTCAACGCGAGATGGTGATGACCAATGCGTTTAATGTCGCGTCATCCATCGATCTCTGAAACGGAAGTCGAATCGGTCGCGTCACGCTATCCGGCCCTTTCATTAGGCCTATTCCGTATTCCGAGACGAGGCGAAGCGTAGCGAAAGAGGCACACGAGCCAGGATGATGGAAGCGTCAACATTCGCACTTCCCTCAAAATCGGTCGTTTGGATGGGGGTCGAGTTTGGCAACCAGAGAACAAACGTTTGATTAACCGGTAATCCGATTATTCGCCACGGTAGGCTAGGAGTATGATATCTCCGAAGTGTAGTAGACCGGTAGCGGAATTATCTAACGATCAAGAGGGCCTACTTACTTGGTTGTCCAGTAGTTTGATAAATAGGGGATCTGACCTAAGTTTTTTTTACACCGGTATCGGTACTGTGATCACCCGAGGCATCTTGGCTTCTGTGATCATAAATTGAGTTGCTGCGCCCATATTTTCCATTGCTGATTAGCCCTCTAATATGGTAGAGGTGAAAAAGTCTGCTAAATTGGTGGTCCCTGTCAAAAAGCTCAAAAGTATCACTACAGAAGATCTCTCATTCCAAGGACTAAGGATCTCCGGAAAGATCTATTATGGAAGCACAGTTTCCTCTTAACCTTCCAATTTCTTTTAAACTTTATCTCAAATTTCAGTTTCGGGATAATAATAGATGTAATTCAAAATATCAACTTCACCTCACTTCCGAATGCATCAACATAACACAACACCAATGCATCAAAACCAATTAATCATAATAAAACCGGGCTGAAAACTTGATGCGGAAAGCCGTTGTGTGAAAAAAATAACCCCGGATAATCAATAAAAAAGATCGATATAGGAAAGACGAGATACTGGGGTCAGAGGCACCCCTTCAGAATCCTACCTAAAGAACACACATACAGCGAAGCAACTAGCGTACACAGACTTACATAGTGACGAAAAAGAGAAGTCACGTTTCATAGTGGGAATTGGCATCTAATCACGACCTCCGCTCATTTGGGAAGTTAAAAACATAAATACGGATTTCATTTGCGCCACTCTTTCTCTCCCCGCGTGTGTGTATGTTTGGGTGTGTGTACCAAGCGTGCCTCATCACTTATTCAACTTCTCACTCAGGTAATAACAACACGCCCCCCCACCCCCCTCGTATTCTCTATGGAGGTGAAGAGAGAGGGCCCATTCCCTCCACCGGGCAAACAAAGGGAGCGACGGAAACAAATTTGAAAATTCGAATCATTTAGGGAAATGCAACGATAGAGTCTACTATCGCCACAATAGTTGGCTCAAGGCGGTTGAATTATTTTGAAATATCCTCTAAGTCTCTCACATACCCGCATACATACACACATATACCGTAAAGTATATATATATATATATATATATATATATATATATATATATATATATATATATATATATATATATATATATATATATATATATGCGGAACCTCTCACAAGCAGATTTCCAAGCTTCCAAGGAACGATACAATCATAATTGCTCTCTCTCCCTTTCTCTCTCTCTCCCTCTCTCTCTCGCTATCTCTCTCTCTCTCTCTTTCGCTCTCTCTCCCTCACTCTCTCTCTCGTGAAGGGAAGTAAAGGGGATTAGGAGGAAGGTGAGATGAATGGATCAGAATTGGCGCAAAATGACCGCGTCTTGTCAAAGAAAATGAGTGAAATATTGAAAAAGTTCCCTCGGTAGCGAGGGGAATAATGCCCCTAAAATGGATCTGGCCACAATTCGGACGCAGAGGCGAAAACAAGGCCAAGAAATCTTTAAAAATAACCCTCATATCTCGAGCTGGTTGGCACTCATCTTTGCCGCTCGCTGATTGGCCGGCTTTCCCCTCATCCAGACTTATCTCCTCCTTTGATTGGCTCTCCGCGACGGGCTTTCCTCGAATCGAGAAGAGGGGAGCCTATCAGATGACTGCGTGGTTGTCATGACGACAGAGAGGCGCCAGCCCAAACAAACGTGAAATACCTCCCGTCCCTTTTATCTCCCCTCGGCGTCGCTGCTCTGCACCCTCTCCTGCCGTTCATAATTTACAAGATGTATATACACCTCTTACTTTCGAGGCACCTGTGCGTCCCCTCTAGTCAGTCTCCCCTCAAACAAACGGGGAGAGACGCCTCGCGAAGGTGATAAATTAAGGCCCAACGCTCGGCTCCGCTGTGCGGCTAAGACGTACGGGGGCTGACTGGATCGGCGGTGGCGATGAGGGGAAATAAAGTGAAGCTAATGACATGCCGAGGGGAGATACGACTGCATAAATACGAAGTTAGCATCTAATTTTAATTGGGGAAAGATCTGAGGGCAATTTCCTCGTCTCGCACCGAGTCATGGCGGGAACGCATCCAGAAGGCGCAACGCGCAAGTCGACCTTTCGGAGCATTATACTTTGACCCTCTCATTACCCTTTTCTTTGTTACATTTTTTTTTTTTACACTCTCTATCTCTTTCTCTTTAGTACCTTTTCTCTCTTGCCTTTGTCTATGGTGTCGTTTACCCAGGCTTAATTCTTCCGCCTTTCCCCACCTGTGGTTTAGCTCGTATGGTTGTCTTCCTGCTTTCCTTGCTTACACCTCTTATCTGTCTTTAGGTTTCTTTGAAGATACGGAGGGTGAGAGTGCGTCTGTGTGAAAGAGGGTGAGTGTGTATGTGCGTGTGTGAAAAAGAGAGAGTTTGTGCGAGGGAAAGAGGGTGTGAAAGAGAGTGTATGTGTGTGAAACAGAGATCGTATGTGTGTGAGAGTATGTATATATATATATATATATATATATATATATATATATATATATATATTTGTGTGTGTGAGAGAGAGAGATAGACTCGATTGTGCACGCCATCAGCTGCCGCCAATCCATGCAATTTGAGGTGCCAACATGAACATAAAGCTTCGCTTCACCCACACATGTTGCTCGTATACTATCCCTTTATAGGGCATACTTATGTGGCGCAATGAATGTTCAGGAGAGATACGCATGCCATAGTACCACCAGCAGTCTTCTCTTTATCTTCCTCAGGTCCTTCAACCATAGGGACACAACCGTGACATGTAGTTAGATGCTACATACAGATAACTTACCTCACTCAAAATTCTAGTATGTTAATGCGTATGCATAAGGGTATGATGCATGTGCATATGCGTTTATCCGTGTATCCATCTGTTTATGTGGCAAAAGACGGTCTGCGCCCAAAACTTGTTGCTCTCGGGCCGCCACACAATGTCATAATTGCTCCTTTAAACTTATAGATTAAAAAATTATGTTCACCGCTACATACCTCCTATGAGTATGTGAGTATGCACATATTCATTTATGATAAAATATACACGCATGTATGTGTAAAGGTACAACAAATAATGTTTTACTAATGTTATGAAAGATCGGAGCAAAACTACTAAATTATTCGTCTGTTATGGGGTGAAGTGAAAAAGCTAGGAAGATGTGTGATGGTTGTGCGAAGAAATGGAGCTGGTGTTAAAGAGATGGGGTGAGGGGATTAAGTAAGAGAGCTCCCCCCTCTGGTAACTTCCTGGGTTATGGGGGGCCTTGGCGGACAGATACAAGTGAGTTTTGGCCCTAAACTCAAAATGGACACATTTCGACTTATTCGCGGAGTTTTAAGACCCTGATAATGGCCCAAATTGGCCGAAAATAGGTACTAATTTTCTCTTAAGGTCCTAATCAGTCTTAATCCTTCAGGCTTTGATGACAGGTCAGCCGGAATGGTAAATGCACGCAGACGACCATTCGACTCCCGGTATTATTTTTTTCTGTCTTCCCCTCAGAAGTGTTTTCCATTTTGTGTCTTTGTTTATGGTTTTGTTCTATTCTCTTTTTTTGTTTACTCATTAATTTTCTTAGCTTGTATTTTTTATCTGTTTTTTTCCTATCCCTTTCTCTGATAATATCGTAAAATTAGCTGCTGTTCATTTAAAGGGCTTGAATCAAAAGATTTTACAGCACAATCTATTTATCTATCTTCAACCATATGTTCATCTTTTTTAAAACAAAAGAGAAATCACATGATGCAACATACGTACCCCAAATGAGGTATCTAGCATTGAATTCCGATGGAAAGATAGAAAGTATCAAGTTTTATTTTTATATTGCTTTGGTCTTATATATATATATATATATATATATATATATATATATATATATATATATATATATATATATATATTACAAGAGAAAGAAATAATGCGAATGAGCAAATAACCGGAGTTTTTCAGAGGCAAGAGAAAGGGACATTAGAAGAACCTAGAATCAAAGAGAGCAGAGGGCGGCACAATGAGGGCGATCCTTTACCGAGAAGACAGAAATAACGCCGGGGGGAAAAAAATATTGAAGATTCCTAGGCGGGACTCGAACCCGGGTCTGCGGATTGCCGGTCGGATGCTCTACCGCTAAACTCCTAGGCACAGTAACTATATTTCGCTCAAAGAGTTACCCCATCAAACCCAGTATATCCCAAGCTAGGAAACTCCAAGGCATTTTTATACCACATCCTCTTACCCGCTCACACTTTAAAGGCTCATTGTCCCTGTCACATACAGAGAGAGAGAGAGCAAATACAAGTTCTGCGGGTGATAACAACCACCACAGGGCTTTCGCCATATATATTTTCTGCCTTTCCCCATGTGGGAAAGTTAAAATGATACAAAACCTACCCAAAAGTTAGGTTAGCTATCTTGTTTTGGACCAAATGATAGAACGAAGTGGATCCTCTTTCAATCACGACACGCTGCGATCGATACAATTTTAATTTCACCTCAAAATAACAAACCCTCAAAACAGACTCGCTTACCTTAAGGTGATGTTATGTTTCAAAATATTTTGAAGTTTTAAATGTAAAAGAGAAATAAGGGATCGGATCTCTGTTTGTAAGAAGATAGAACAAGCGTGCTAAGGAGGTCCTAGTTTTTCCGTTACCTCTTTCTCTTATCAACTCCCCCCCCTCCCAATTATACCTGTATTCTTGTTCTTCCACTTCTTTTCGATTTAATCTTCGGAGATTATCACCACTCCAATTAAGATTTGAGCATATGTCTCTAGGCTCTCTCTCACCTCTTATGCACTTTTAATAAAAGAGAGGCATTTAAATTTATAACTTCCTCATCCTTTTATAACTACTTCATCCTTTTATAACAGCTCCCCTTTATAACATCCTCACCCTTTTATAACTTCCTCCTTCATTTATAATTCCCTAATTCTTTTATTACTCCCTCCCACTTTTATAACACCATCACCCTCTTATAAACCCCTCTTCTTTTATAACTCTGTCCCCCTTTTATAATTCCAACCCCCATTTTATAACTACCTTCCTCGCTTTTATAAACATCCTTTTATAACTCTCTCTCTCCTCTTTTATATCACCCTCACACTTTAATAATTCCCTCCTCACTTTTATAATTCCCTCTTCCTTTTCAAAATATCTCCCCCTTTTATAACTCTCATTCTCTTTTATATCTCTCTCCCCCGTTTATAATTCCCTCATCATTTTATAATTCCCTCTCCTCGATTATAATTCCGTAATCCTTTTAAAATTACTTCCCCATATTTCATAACTCCCTCCTATTTTATATATCTTCCTTTTATAACTCCCTCCCACTTAAATAACTCCCTGCCCTTTTAAAATCCCCTCCCCCCTTTATAACTCCCTGCCCTTTTAAAATCCCCTCCCCCTTTTATAACTCCCTGCCCTTTTCTAACGGAGAGGGAGTTTTCTCCATCCCCGTTTTTTAAATCATTCCTTCTTACATAACTCCCTGCCCCTTTATAATCCCCTCCCCCTTTTATAACTCCCTGTCTTTGATAATCCCCTCCCCTTTTATAACTCCCTCCCCTTTTTTATGACTCCCTGCCCTTTTATAATCCCTTCCCCCTTTTATATCTTTCTCCCCCTTTAAAACTCCCTCCCCATTTTATAATTCCCCCCTTTTATAACTCGCTCCCCCTAATATAACTCCCTGCTCTTTGATAACTCCCTCCTCCTTTTATAACTCCCTCCCTCTTTTATGACTTTCTCCCCATTTTATAATCCCCCTCCCCTCTTTTATCACTCCATCACCCCCTTTTTCATCCTTTGCTTTAAAACTCTTTGCTCATATTCGTAATTTTTTGTTTTGGTCATTTCTATTTTGAGGCTAATTTCAGAGTCGCTTTGAGCGTCTCGGGGAAGAGACGAAACCTCTGAAGATTCCGAATCTCTATTCATAATTATTCCTCGAATCTAGAGGGAAAAACCAACGAGGGCATCTCCACAAAAAGGTGTGTAAGGAGGTCCCTAAAGAGGCGGTGAAGGTAGGAGAAGTGAAAACTGTGTGGAGGTCAGACATAGTTCCTCCTGTAGGGTTTGGGAGGGAGGGAAAAGTGAAGGGTTGTGGTCAGGGGCATCAGCCGATCGTAGAGATGTCAGCTGCAGTAAGGTTGCCCAGGCTGCTATACATCACATCCCGTTGTTGTTGGGTACAAAGAAATGATAAGGGAGTGGGAGGAGTAGGAGGAGGAGGGGGGAGCAGGTTAAAAACCACCGCCTAAACGGGGGTCAAGAGAAAGGGGATGGAAGAACCCATTCCCCCCCCTTCCTGTCCAAGACGAATGAGGAATGGACGAAAGCTGGTCGGCGACAAACCCGTGAAATTACCCGACTGTGTAAAAAAAAAGTGTAAAAAAAGAGTAACAAGTGGAAATTTACAGAAGGAATAAAGCTCTTCCAGACCTAATCTAGTGAGACCACTGGGGCAATGGGACCGGGATGGGAGCCAATTGTTAGATATAACCGCTCCTCCCACTTGAGTGGAAAATGATTATTATTAAATGTTACTCACCTTTACCTGTTCTTGGATTTTCGTATATATATATATATATATATATATATATATATATATATATATATATATATATATATATATATATATATATAAATATATATATATGTGTGTGTGTGTGTGTGTGTATGTAAGATATTCCCCAGTCACTTCAGCAGCCACAAGCTCGGTAAGAACAACCTTTGTCAGTGCGCCCCTTCGGACGGAGACCCAAGTAGGGCAATTAACGCCTCGATTCCTTCTTCCCTTTTGGGACAATGGGAGGAGCCAAGTAAGGTCAGCGGCGGAACATGGAGGGGCCAGATATTGGGCGGTGCTAAGAGGTACGGGGGGGGGGGTAAAGACAATGAGTAGACTCTGGAAAGAGAGTGACTCGTCATTCTCACTGCATCGAGAACTCAGTCTGGTTCTTGCAAATACTTAAGGATCGCTCTGTTCCCGGTTGACATTAATGACCCTTTATTAAAAGGATTCTAGTCCTAATCCAGGGACGATGCGGAGCCCCGGCGCACGCCGTCGCTAAGTCCCCTTTCACGGCGGTACGGTAATACGGTAATGAGCGTAATGAATAGGCACGGCCGTATTAGAAGCATTTAGGAGTTTAGTTTCGATATTCACCTGACTGTAACTCTATGTTTATGCTTGCTTACAGGAACGACGTTCTGGCACCAGGGCTTGGTGAGGCCCTCTATGGACGATTCCATATGAAATTTACTTCAAGAAGTTTAAACAATAGAAAAAATAAATTTAGTGAATCTGAATTTAAGGAAAAATTCTTCTTGCATCGTCGGATAACATAACTTAGATATCGGAATATCTATTTCTTCTTTAAAACGCGATAAAAAGCTGTATGTGGCCAATAGGGTAGACATATTGATCATTTATTTTAATAAAGATATATTAATTTTGATTTTTTTTTAGACTATCCTTTGTCGAGACCAATCGGCAAGCAAATTTTGAGTGACTATTTCATATTTTTTTAATTGTAGCAATGCTATTATAGTCATATTGTTGAAATTTTCAGATATAATAAAGAATACATAGCTGTTGTATACGAAGTTTCATTTATATCCAATTACATTTGATCATTTGATTCAGTTATTCAAATTTGAATTTTGTGAAGTTTTGGATGGGCCACCATATATATATATATATATATATATATATATATATATATATATATATATATATATATATATATATATATATATATATATATATATATATATATATATATAATACTTTTTAAAGTTCATTTTTCTTGATCTTTTGAAGCGTCATTTTACTCATATATAAATTTTTCATCATTCAGGCAAACAAAATTGCAGATACAGATCAATCCATTCATTTGTGGCTCTTGATTGTAAGTCTTTTTAAACAAATAAATCCAATACAAAGAAACTTCGTTGAAATCTATGTAAGAGTGAAGAAAATCCTCTTTGCCTTTATTGGGAAGTTTATTATGTTTAATGAATAATAAGGCGGCGCTAAATTCGACGAAGAACTATCTCCTAAGAAATCGATTTGGGTTGTTTACAAATATGTAGGAAAAGTTCATTTTTATAATAAACCATTTAGCTCCATTGACACATCTTTATCGGCAGTAATCAAGAACCCACTAATTCGAACCCATTTCCATTAACCCCAATGTTGGGTTTCAACTAAGTTGTATTATTCCCTCGGTGCTCGTTGCCCCCCGAACGGGAACAGAAGCCTGGATACTTGTAGATTGAGATCAATATAGGGCGAAGTGGCGTGTATAGGTGGTTATATGGTCAGAGTGACAAATATGATCAAAGGAAAGGAAAGAGAGGGGATGTGGGGGGGAGCCATTGGGACCGATACCAAATGAATGGGAATAAGGAAATGAAATCAAGGACTAATTATGGCCGATTTCGTCAATGTGACATCACTTATTGAGATAAAATTGTTTATCGAACCCTTTAAAGTGGTCGTTTAAATAGGTATTGAACCAACTTATGCGATACATGCAGTCAACAACCTATCCTCGCATGTGCATACCTACATGTGAGCACACTTCAACAATCTTCTTTGTCTTTGTGGATTAACTAATGGCTACTACATTTCACGCAATACGTACACAACTACAATGACTTTAACTGTAGCGTACACACTAGAATTTGCACCCATATACAGGAGTTGTTTGACCTATGTATGTTTGTTCTCTATCGATATACATGGCTAGGATTAAGGTGAATATGTTTTGTGCTGTGTGATGTTTTCTGTTTTCGAGTTTATACTTTTGTGCGATTTTGTGTATTGTTGACATTTTTTGTGTTGTTTTATGTATTGGAGTTAATATTTTTTGTGTGGTTTCGTGTATTAGAGCTTATATTTTTGATATGTTTTCTGTATTGGAGTTTATATTTTTGTGTGGTGTTTTATGTTTTGGAGTTTATATTTTTGTGTGGTGTTTTATGTATTAGAGTTTATATTTTTGTGTGGAGTTTTATGTATTGGAGTTAATATTTTTGTGTTTTGCGTATTGAAATTTATAATTTTGTGTGTGATGTTTGATATATTGGAGTTTATATGTTTTGTGTTTTAGTGGATTTGATTTTTATGTGCTATATGAGAGTGCGATGTGAGCGATGCGTCTGTATACTAATGAGAATTTCATCCGCGTGAAACCTATATCTTTCGGGAACCCACAGATAGTCTCTGTCGCCTGATGGAAGCAATGGGTTTGGGCGGACGGGTGACCTCAAATTAGCCCTCGTTGCTGCAATAGAATCACCCCATTCCCGGATGATATCCCGATATGTGACCAATCGAGCCACGAGTGGGCGTTTCCATTATTGCCGCCGGCAAGCGTTACTCTCGGGTCTAACCATACAGGTACGAAACTAGTTTTTGTGACACGGACTCTCTCGTAGACTCAATCACTGACGGCGTCCTCTGGCAGAGGAGGTAACAAAGTTAGAAGAAAAATATATGTGCAGATTAAAAAAATTACATCCTGCCATCATTAGTGGCCCTAGGTTTACCTTAATCGAGTAATAATAAAATAAAACCATTTTACGTTGGTTCAAAACCAAGGAATACTCGAACATAGGGCAAAAGTCACAAATTCAGTACAGGGGAAAATGAAACAACGAAGTGATGCAGTGGTGCAAGTACCATGCAACTCATCATAACAAATTTGAAAGATTTAATTGCAACCATCGCATTTCCACTATCCAATTTTATGCTCATTGCATTTGTTTACCGCATAGCATTGCTTCCTATGGTTTTCTATTCACCATAAAATGGTTCTCTCGGCTACATATAAATGGAGAACCACCCGGAGGGGCCTTGCTATAAATCGCTGCCTGAAACGTCGGGTGAGACTTAATAGCACCGATGATGGCACTGCCATTTGCCACATGCAATGCCTCGATGGTCAGGCACTCTACAGGTTCCTCCTAAAGGAGGAGGAGTAGAGAAACTCACGCCAGAGTCCTTTTAAGGGGGGTAAGAGAAGCAATTAATAACGCGCCGGCAGTTGAACTACCTGTGGCAGGTGTCTAATTAGCGTTCAGCCCAGGTTTACCTGTCTCTCCGTCTCGGCGGATCACGAAAGGACCAATTACACATTTCAAACACAACACCCATCATGCCCTCTTTCTTTTTCCCTTCTCCCCCTCCCTCCCTCTCTACATCCCTTCCTCCCTCTCTCTCTCTCCCTTGCTCCATCTGTCTCTTTCCCACTCTCTCTCACTCTCTCTCCCCCCCCTTTCTCCCTCTATCTTTCCCCTCCGACGGAAAACGACCATCGGCGAGGGCGGTCTTAAATAACACGTACTTTGTTTCTCTTCACACACGAGAGTTTAAAGATCTGTTCACCAGTGCGCGTGACTGCGTGTGTTGCAGCGTGCTGAAACATGACTCTTTTACCTATTTAATATTAAAAGAGTTTCTGTTGCTGATTTTTTTTTGCCTGGGTGTACTGGTTGAGACAAAAAGCCATTTAGTGGCTCTCAAGCGAGGCACAGTGCCGAAATAGATGAGAAGGCACTCTCGCCCTCGGGAAAAGGCTTTGTGTATATAATTCACTTTGATGAGGAGGGGGGGGGGGGCAGAGGTGCCTCATGGATTATTGGATGATTTATTTGGAGGATCAAATGAAATTATAATATTTTTTTCGCATGGAATACGTTTTTGTTTTTGTTGTTTTTATTTATCTTTCGTTCTGCGAGTAGAAACACAAGCATACGTCTGCTCTCATGCATCCATACGTAAACTTTGAGCTTATATGAAACTCCATGTGTTCAGGTGTTGCGTGGTCGCGACACACGCGTGCATGGATTGGTGTGTGCTGGTGGAGAGGTCGGGTCAGTAATCGGCGAAAGCTGCCGTAAATTTTCCATCGCTCGACTCATGCCGGCGAATAATCAATAAGCCCAAGTGGACACAACTCCAAACCCAGCTTAAACACTTGTTTCGGTGTGCGAGACATAGCGAGCGAGCGAGCGAGAGAGAGAGAGAGAGAGAGAGAGAGAGAGAGAGAGAGAGAAAGAGAGAGAGAGAGATAGAGAGACAGATATATATATGTACAAAGAGAGAAACAGAGAGAGAGAGAGAGACATAGTTACACAGATACACACACATATACACATAGAGAGAGAGACAAACAGAGGGAAAGAGAGGGATAGAGACACACATACACATAGATATATATATATATATATATATATATATATATATATATAGAGAGAGAGAGAGAGAGAGAGAGAGAGAGAGAGAGAGAGAGAGAGAGAGAGAGAGAGAGAGAGAGAGAGAGAGAGAGAGAGAGAGAGAGAGAGAGAGTTTGTATATATTAAAAAAATTCTTCTTCTTTGCTACAGAATATGGAGTAATGATCGAACTTTGAGTCCCGTTAATCTTAGGACAATCCTGTTCATGAAGGTTTGTCCTAACCTAACCTAACCTAATAACATACCATACCATAAATTTTAGGACAAACTTGTTCATGAAGGATTATCGTATGTTATTTTTATCCCAGTATTTAGAACTGATCGGTTTTGATATTGTTATCTTTGGCATCGTTTTGCTGTTTGATGTTTCATCCCCATTTTGTCTCTATATGAAAATACCGTCCATGATTGTTTGTTTTTTTCAGTTAAAAATAAAAGAGCTCTTCTAGTGCCAATAAGGGTCATTTAAGCGTTCAGTCAGAGTTTAATATTTTATATTTGTTATATTTTTTTAGCTGAGCTGATATATAGGTTGCAGTGCAATTGTCAATTATAGTTCTTGGTAGGGAAGGGGGGGGGGTAGGGACTTTTACTCCTATAGATTTCCTACTTGTCTCCTTCAAGTATATTGTCTGCTACCATTTTCAGTATAGTGTTATGGTAGAGGCGAGAATCTACTGACGCACTTTTTATGTCTTAGTTATGTTACCCAATTATTGAATCTGAAGTTTTTTCTTTCGTCATTCACTGCGAGTCTCTGTCCTTTTGTATCGATGCCTGAACTGTCCTCTTTTTTCTCAGCTGATAAACGAAAATCATACACCGTAACCCTTACCACTGTATGCAATATAGGTATGAAATTATATAATGGAAAGGCTAATTAGTTTTTGATAACCTTCACGTGATTAACACTGCTTAATTAAAACGCTAAGTTGGGATTAGAGAGTTGAAACAAAGATTTTCACCCTAATTACCCGACTTTTATAACTAATAAAAACAGTTTCTGGCATCGCACGAGCAATTCTTGCCATAAACCGCAAGACAATTTGAAAATTGCGTTAAAACCGCTCTTCCATATGCCCAGGACTCAGTGCTACTACCAATTTGGTATTAAAATTGCCCGTAATTACTCTTTGTATAAATAACAGGGTGGTCATATCATGCAGGATTCTAGATTTTTCATGGATAAAGTTTTTGATGTTGAGTGAAAATGACGCATTAGGAGCATTTAGCGGAAAGCGATGTGAAGGCAACGGAGTTACGTGTTGATGAGCTTCATTTGCCTCGATGGTCTGTTGCATGATGAGATCATTGAGCAGGAGAATTTGGGTGAATTTCTTGACCCGACATGGTCATTATTGATGATAAGCGGCTTATTATTTTTTATTTAAGTTTTGGATTTATTCGAAGAATAGAGTTGCTGCTGAACATGAATAAGAAATTGAAAATATGTATTTAAATGCATCAACATATTGGCTTTTAACGGACGCGAAGATTCTTGCAAAGTTAAAAAAAAAAATGTTTATTATCACATTAATTTCTTCGGCCCAATACGAATAATTTAATCGATTACCATGTTTTGGTCAGATCGTATTCATTGTTAAGATAAAAGGATAGTCACTTTTGAATGCTTTAAGGTTTCTTGTTTGTATGTAGCATGTGTGTTTTTGTTTTGTGAGATATAAAAGAAATCTCATGATTAGAACTACGAACAAATATATTCACAATGGAACGCTCTTACGAAGGAGCCTAATCAAATAATCCCCAGTAAATTTAGCTCATAGCTTGAAAGATCCCTCGGACTCATCGAGTCTGTCATCTCCCTCTTTTCATAAAGGACCCTTAAAATTCTTGAAAGAGGAATTCATATCAAACAGCCTCTCACAACACAAAATTACAAGCAGTGAAGTGGCGGTTAACAAACTAGTACGTCCAATCAGCCTTTTCTAACGCCCTAATCATCCGAACCCAAACCAAAACATCTGAGCTGAAATGAAGAGAGAGGAATGCCTCCGCCGAGTTGACTGCAAGACTGGAATTCGAAGAGGTCGATCAAACTTTGGCGAGCAGAATCGATACCCAGCAAATCAGTCTCGAAACTCGAGAGATATTTACCCACAGAACCAATATTTTCTCAACCGCAACACGAGGAAGGGTTTTAACGATACAAACATTCGGTTATGCTCCTTCGGCTCAGCGGCGTTGAAGCCCTTTTTTTGTATCGGCCTTTTTAAGGTGAGATGTACTAAATGGATCACTGAAGCATTTTGAGTGAGCTAAGTTGGAGTAACAATTTTATGTCCGGTTTTCTATATTCATTTTCCTGTCTCCTGCACTGCTATTTGTGCTTTCTGATTCTAGTGGAAGCAACATGAGTATCTCGGAGGGAATCCAGTTTACACAACGTAAGCGCCTGATCAGACCCATTTCTCAGGTTGTCTGGTTGAGGAGAAATCCCCGGAGGTAGGAGGATTTCAGGAGCTCTTCAAACAGCCTCAATATTTCTATCAGGAGGCTCAGTCTAACATCATATCAGTAAATCTTGATTCCATTGAGAATCGAAAGGGATTCCTAGCCCCTTCACGGCCAGTGGTGCCTTAATTGTGGAGGCAAAGCAGATTTTCGAGAGCTTCAAGTCCTCTCTCCCCCGACCGTCACAAGTAATCTCCTCTTTAGACCACTTGGGCTATATAACTTTCACACAATTTTACTTCCCTTTACCTAACCAGATTCTTTACAAAGCGTTTCTTAGAAATTCCCTGTTGAGATGACCTCGTTTGTTTTCACTACTTAGTTTATATAAATATTAATACTATAATAATAATAATATAATAACAACAATAATAATGACAACAATAATAATAACAATGATAATAATAATAATAATAATTATAATGATAATATTGCTAATAACAAAATAATAATTATACTACTAATAATTATATCAGATTCTATCTGTTCCTCTTTGGATTATTCCCAATTAAATTCACTCCCTCACTCCGTCCTTTTTCCAAGATAGTGATGATGTTGCGGTCTAAACCAATGTAAACTCAGGCTGAATAACAAAATATTTAAATGCGCACATTCTGCCATACCCTTCGGGGCGTCTTTTTTGCTCTCTTCGAAATCGTTGTCATCACCAGGACCGAAGAAGTGGCCATGGAATGGGTCTTGCCACGCGTCCATAGCTGATGAGAGGGACGCGAAGGCCAGCCGACACGAGATCTTGGCGGAGGCGAAGACGTATTTTGAAGGACACGAAATCCGCAGCGGGAGGGAAGGGGTCATTGAGGATCGTTCTCAAGGGGGGCACCCATTAGGCGTGGTTGAAAACATTTTTTACAAGGAACTAGGGGACTCGAAAGGACTTATCGTTTGGCTATATCCTCGAATGTTAAAGTCATAAAGTGTGGAATAAATGAACGAAAAAAGGAAACCGACCTGCGGGAAGACAGAAGAGGGACTTTCTATTTAGAAAATAAATGCAAACCAACAGAATCCATCTCTGCCCGTTTTTTGAATCCAGCTTCGTATATAAAGAGGTGAAGTTAGGGAGTAGTGAAGTCGTTCGTAAGTTAACAACACCCCAAAAGAATACTTAGAATGTTAGAGGCCTGGAGGGGGTGTAACTCCCCTGATTTTCTTGCGGGGAAATAAATTAAAAAAGTGATTTTTTCTAGTGAAGAGTGGGGGGGGGGCGTTGAGTGTTAACTAAAGACTGGAGTCTTTGAGTGGCAGATCAAAAACAAGAGCTGATGAGGAGAAAACTAAAAAAACAGGAGTCGATATGTTGCAGCCTAAAAATGGGAGTCGTTGAGTGGCGAAGTGGAAAATAAAAACGAGAGTCGTTGAATTGCAATCTCAAAAAGAAACTCTTTGAGGGCCAGGCTAAAAACGAGAGTCGTTGAATGGAAATCTCAAAAAGAAACTCTTTAAGTGCCAGGCTAAAAACGAGAGCCGTTGAATGGAAATCTCAAAAAGAAACTCTTTAAGTGCCAGGCTAAAAACAAGAGTCGTTGAATGGCAATCTCAAAAAGAAACTCTTTAAGTGCCAGGCTAAAAACGAGAGCCGTTGAATGGAAATCTCAAAAAGAAACTCTTTAAGTGCCAGGCTAAAAACGAGAGTCGTTGAATAGCAACATAAAAAAGACCTGTTTAAATGTCAGCTAAAACAAGAGTCGTTGAATGGCAATCTCAAAAAAGAAACTCTTTAAGTGCCAGGCTAAAAACGAGAGTCGTTGAATGGCAATCTCAAAAAGAAACTCTTTAAGTGCCAGGCTAAAAACGAGAGCCGTTGAATGGAAATCTCAAAAAGCAACTCTTTAAGTCCCAGGCTAAAAACGAGAGTCGTTGAATGGCAATCTCAAAAAGAAACTCTTTAAGTGCCAGGCTAAAAACGAGAGCCGTTGAATGGAAATCTCAAAAAGAAACTCTTTAAGTCCCAGGCTAAAAACGAAAGTCGTTGAATGGCAATCTCAAAAAGAAACTCTTTAAGTGCCAGGCTAAAAACGAGAGTCGTTGAATGGAAATCTCAAAAAGAAACTCTTTAAGTGCCAGGCTAAAAACGAGAGTCGTTGAATGGCAATCTCAAAAAAAACTCTTTAAGTGCCAGGCTAAAAACGAGAGCCGTTGAATGGAAATCTCAAAAAGAAACTCTTTAAGTCCCAGGCTAAAAACGAGAGTCGTTGAATGGCAATCTCAAAAAGAAACTCTTTAAGTGCCAGGCTAAAACCGAGAGCCGTTGAATGGAAATCTCAAAAAGAAACTCTTTAAGTCCCAGGCTAAAAACAAGAGTCGTTGGATGGCAATCTCAAAAAGAAACTCTTTAAGTGCCAGGCTAAAAACGAGAGCCGTTGAATGGAAATCTCAAAAAGAAACTCTTTAAGTCCCAGGCTAAAAACGAGAGTCGTTGAATGGCAATCTCAAAAAGAAACTCTTTAAGTGCCAGGCTAAAAACGAGAGCCGTTGAATGGAAATCTCAAAAAGAAACTCTTTAAGTCCCAGGCTAAAAACGAAAGTCGTTGAATGGCAATCTCAAAAAGAAACTCTTTAAGTGCCAGACTAAAAACGAGAGCCGTTGAATGGCAATCTCAAAAAGAAACTCTTTAAGTGCCAGGCCAAAAACGAGAGTCGTTGAATGGCAATCTCAAAAAAAACTCTTTAAGTGCCAGGCTAAAAACGAGAGCCGTTGAATGGAAATCTCAAAAAGAAACTCTTTAAGTCCCAGGCTAAAAACGAGAGTCGTTGAATGGCAATCTCAAAAAGAAACTCTTTAAGTGCCAGGCTAAAAACGAAAGCCGTTGAATGGAAATCTCAAAAAGAAACTCTTTAAGTCCCAGGCTAAAAACGAGAGTCGTTGAATGGCAATCTCAAAAAGAAACTCTTTAAGTGCCAGGCTAAAAACGAAAGCCGTTGAATGGAAATCTCAAAAAGAAACTCTTTAAGTCCCAGGCTAAAAACGAGAGTCGTTGGATGGCAATCTCAAAAAGAAACTCTTTAAGTGCCAGGCTAAAAACGAGAGCCGTTGAATGGAAATCTCAAAAAGAAACTCTTTAAGTCCCAGGCTAAAAACGAGAGTCGTTGAATGGCAATCTCAAAAAGAAACTCTTTAAGTGCCAGGCTAAAAACGAGAGCCGTTGAATGGAAATCTCAAAAAGAAACTCTTTAAGTCCCAGGCTAAAAACGAGAGTCGTTGAATGGCAATCTCAAAAAGAAACTCTTTAAGTGCCAGGCTAAAAACGAGAGCCGTTGAATGGCAATCTCAAAAATAAACTCTTTAAGTCCCAGGCTAAAAACGAAAGTCGTTGAATGGCAATCTCAAAAAGAAACTCTTTAAGTGCCAGGCTAAAAACGAGAGCCGTTGAATGGAAATCTCAAAAAGAAACTCTTTAAGTCCCAGGCTAAAAACGAGAGCCGTTGAATGGAAATCTCAAAAAGAAACTCTTTAAGTCCCAGGCTAAAAACGAGAGTCGTTGAATGGCAATCTCAAAAAGAAACTCTTTAAGTGCCAGGCTAAAAACGAAAGCCGTTGAATGGAAATCTCAAAAAGAAACTCTTTAAGTCCCAGGCTAAAAACGAGAGTCGTTGAATGGCAATCTCAAAAAGAAACTCTTTAAGTGCCAGGCTAAAAACGAAAGCCGTTGAATGGAAATCTCAAAAAGAAACTCTTTAAGTCCCAGGCTAAAAACGAGAGTCGTTGGATGGCAATCTCAAAAAGAAACTCTTTAAGTGCCAGGCTAAAAACGAGAGCCGTTGAATGGAAATCTCAAAAAGAAACTCTTTAAGTCCCAGGCTAAAAACGAGAGTCGTTGAATGGCAATCTCAAAAAGAAACTCTTTAAGTGCCAGGCTAAAAACGAGAGCCGTTGAATGGAAATCTCAAAAAGAAACTCTTTAAGTCCCAGGCTAAAAACGAGAGTCGTTGAATGGCAATCTCAAAAAGAAACTCTTTAAGTGCCAGGCTAAAAACGAGAGCCGTTGAATGGCAATCTCAAAAATAAACTCTTTAAGTCCCAGGCTAAAAACGAAAGTCGTTGAATGGCAATCTCAAAAAGAAACTCTTTAAGTGCCAGGCTAAAAACGAGAGCCGTTGAATGGAAATCTCAAAAAGAAACTCTTTAAGTCCCAGGCTAAAAACGAGAGTCGTTGGATGGCAATCTCAAAAAGAAACTCTTTAAGTGCCAGGCTAAAAACGAAAGCCGTTGAATGGAAATCTCAAAAAGAAACTCTTTAAGTGCCAGGCTAAAAACGAAAGCCGTTGAATGGCAATCTCAAAAAGAAACTCTTTAAGTCCCAGGCTAAAAACGAGAGCCGTTGAATGGAAATCTCAAAAAGAAACTCTTTTAAGTCCCAGGCTAAAAACGAGAGTCGTTGAATGGCAATCTAAAAAAGAAACTCCTTAAGTGCCAGGCTAAAAACGAGAGCCGTTGAATGGCAATCTCAAAAAGAAACTCTTTAAGTGACAGGCTAAAAACGAGAGCCGTTGAATGGCAATCTCAAAAAGAAACTCTTTAAGTCCCAGGCTCAAAACGAGAGTCGTTAAATGGCAACATAAAAGAGGAAATCTTTAAGTGCCAAGCTAAGACGATAGTCGTTGAATGGCAACTTCCAAAATGAAGTCGTTAAGTGGCCAACTAAAAATGAGAGTCGTTGAATAGCAACATAAAAAAAGAAGAAAGTCGTTTAGTGTCTAAATAAAAATGAGATTCTTTGAGTGTTGAACTCCAAACATTAATCGGTTTGTAGCAACTCCAAACGAGAGTAGGCGAGTGGCAATCGATAATGGCAGTCTTGATCCTCACACATAAACGATCCTCGGGTTCTCAAGATTCACATAAACAACATCGGCAAAAAGCCTCTGCCAATAGCGATTAAGGGTTACTGTGAGAATTTTAAAGCACCTCAAGAACTAGCCCAAATTCTCTTATTTTTCCCTGTTTGACTCGTAATACTGGCCGTAGCTCTGATCCGAGAACCGAAACTACCCCTGGTCAGAGAGGGTGCAAAGCGACAAGAACCTCGGAACATACAGGAATCCAAACCTCGACAACGGGGAAGCGGCGTTGTATTGAAGAGTAGCTCCCACGGGAGCAGTGTCTGGGGAGGGGGTGTTGACTGGTGGGATTGAGGTGGGAGGGGAGAGAATCCAAGAGGGGAAGGGATAAGAATATCAAGCGGCTTTATCTGATCGTTGCCAGGTGGAGACCTGTAATGGGAGCTCGACCCCTGGTCTGGGGAAGGGAAGGCGCGCTGAGAACAGCGATGGAGAGAGGGAGACGGTAGATCTGAAGGATTATTCGGGGCCCCTTCCGCCTCAATTTCCCAGTCATCCACACATACATACATACACACACGAGTGTCATGTTTGTTATTATTAAAAAATTGCCGAAGAAAAAGAAAAATGAAAAAAATGAATAACAACAACGCTAGATCTCCACTCGTTCCCCTCTGTCAATCCTGTCTTCGATCACCCCCCCCCTCCGTGAAATGAGTGCCACCTGTGCGCAACAGGAAAAGCAGTGGGAGGATAGGGGCTGGGGGATACAATATCACACCCCCTCTTCTATCCCCCCCCCCTCTCGATCGGGTCATTTGACCACGCAAGTAAGGCCACGGGTTCGTGTGCGTATGTGTACGTAATTCCTTCCAGATCACCTGCCTGAGTGCCATTGGCACTCTCGAGCGGCGTGACATCGCCTCACGCAAGCGCGCACGTCACGTTGGCACTTCTTCAGGAATGAAACTTTCGCCTCGAGAGGGGAATGGGGAAAGAGGGGTGGAGTGACCTGAACGTGGCATCTGTCTGCGGAGAGAGAGAGAGGGGAGGAATAAATAGAAAAAAGAAAAGGAAATAGAAAAGGAAAAAAGTGAGAAATAAATAGAGATAGAAAAAAAAGAGAGAGAAAGAAAGAAAGAAAGAGAGAGAGACGTAGAAATAAATATAAAGATAAAAGAAAGAAAAAGAGAAATAGAGAAAGAGAGAGGGGAATAAATAAGTAGAAAGATTAAAAGAAAGAAAAGGAGAGAAAAATAGATAGAAAAATAGAGAGAGTGAACGAAAGAATGATAGAGAGACAGAGAAATAAATAGAAAGAATAGAGAATAAAACAGAAATAAAAAATAGAAATAGAAAAACGGAGAGAGAGAAAAAAAGAAAGAGAGAGAGGTTGAAATAAATAGAAAGAGAAAAAGAAAGAAAGAGAGAGAGAGAGAGAGAGAGAGAGAGAGAGAGAGAGAGAGAGAGAGAGAGAGAGAGAGAGAGAGAGAGAGAGAGAGAATAATCAGTTAGTTCTCATGTATATTTTGTTCCTGGTTTAATTTCGGGTAATTAAACCTTGCCTCTCAATGGGAATTGCCATTAAATTCAACTCAGAGGACATTATTTTTTTAAAAACAATCCCACCCCTCCGACAAATGAGTGCCACCTGTGCGCAACAGAAAAGGCGCAGTGGGAGGATATGGGCTGGGAGATACAATATCCCCCCCTCTTCTGCCCCCCTCCACTCGATCAGGTCATTTGACCACTCAAGTAAGGCACAGGTTCGTGCGAGTATGTGTACGTGATTCCTTCCCGGTCACCTGCCTTACCTAGGTGAGTTCATTATTTTGGGCTGACCCTCGGGGCTGGTATCTCGAGATCTTATTCGGCCCGTGTGGAGTCCTCGTTCTCGTAAATTGGTTGGCAGCCGCTGGCGGCCCTCGTTGCCATGGCAAAGCGATAAAAGGTTCCTGCTCTGCAATTTTATACAATTACTTCAATTATCAGAACTATGAAAATGAACTCTATTTCGTGGCAAAGGGCTTGTGTCGGACTAGGGAGAGGCACACAGCAAGACCTTTGAGCTGTCCAGACCTAGTCTTGGTTATGTCCAGATGTGTATTAAAGGACTAGGGAGGAAGGGAGACTCATAGGCGTCAATTGATGGGGTCGCATAATGGCACCTGGGTAAGTCAGGTTAAGGGAAATGTTACAACAAGGATGCTAACCATTGCACCTCATAAAACCATGAGAGTTTCAGTTAATTTGTTCTTGTCTCAACGACAGAATGTTTTTTTTTATAGTTTGCTAAGGTTTGTTATTAAAAAAAATCAAAGGAACAGACGATTTCAGTGAATCTATGAGAAATGAAAATATGAGGAAGATACTAAACTCTTAAATCCCTCGAATCTAAAATCTGCATCTCCTAATTATAAATTCTCATAATATCAAATTCCACTCTACAACCAACGAACTCCCGACTCCAGAGTCAGCATCTCCTGATCAGGAGTTAGGGTCGTTCCGGAAACCCTAACGGGAGTCGAACCCGGAAACGAAGCGTAAAGTGTCTTTATTCCACCTCCCAAGAACTAGGAGAGATTTGTCTTTCAATACCCAGAAGGATATGGGAAGGTCGTGTTATTAAATACTCGCAGTTGTGTACCGCGAAGACTCTCCTGACTAAGGTGTGCTGTGGTCTTAGATTCCGTTCTTAGGTCTTAGGTTCTGTTATTAGATCTTAGGCTGTGTTCTTAGGTCTTAGGTTGTGTTCTTAGGTCTTAGATTTCGTTCTTAGGTCTTAGGTTCTGTTACTAGATCTAAGATTCCGTTCTTAGGTTCGGTTTCTATGTCTTAGTTTCCGTTCCTAGGTTCTGTTTTTAGGTCTTAGGTTCTGTTTTTATGTCTTAGTTTCCGTTCTTAGGTCTTAGGTTCTTTTCTTAGGTCTTAGTTTCCTTTTTTAGGTCATAGGTTCCGTTCTCAGGTCTTAGGTTCTGTTTTTATGTCTTAGGTTCCGTTCTTAGGTCTTAGGTTCTTTTCTTAGGTCTTAATTTCCTTTTTTAGGTCATAGGTTCCGTTCTCAGGTCTTAGGTTCTGTTTTTATGTCTTAGGTTCTGTTCTCATCGTTCCCTTTCTTCCTATTCGTTACTATCCCATATTCAGCTTAATCGGATTCTATTCCTCTTCCGCTTGCGCTAGTGTATGTTGGTTGATTCGGTGTGACCCATCATGACTTTGAGTGTCTCCGCTTGGAGTAATGGTCCCGATAGGACCCCTGACCTTGAAGAGATAGATTGCATTGCTCCACCGGTTCCCGGTTTCGATTTTAAGGAAAAGGGGCGCTCGATCGATCCCTTCGAGACTTTGAGCTAATTGATTCCAAGGGAAGATGGGAGGGATTCCATTTCATCCTGGTAGTGATGGTAGAGGGAGGGGGGGGGATCAGGAGTTTGACACAGGTCACGTTAATTATGCTGATTATTCATGCTTGGTTTCGATGCCCATTTTGATTTGAGCCCCTCTCTCTCTCTCTCCCTCGCTCTCTCTCTCTCTCTCTCTCTCTCTCTCTCTCTCTCTCTCTCTCTCTCTCTCTCTCTCTCTCTCTCTCTCTCTCTCTCTCTCTCTCTCTCTCTAGTAAGTAAGTATCAGGTGCAACTTGGGCAATCATGCTGCAGCTGTCATCTGTCGAAATGCCTCTGCTCCTGGTTCCAAAGCTATTAAGAGAACATGTGACAATATATTCTCTACGCCAGGCGTCGGCAAACCCTGGCACGCGTGCCAAACCTGGCACGCGAGGCATCTATCCTTGGCACGTGAAAAGATTTTTCCTCTCCTTTAAGCATGGACATTAAAAAGTAAGTATATATTATAATTATATATTTTATAATGATGAAATTTAATATATTTCTTTTAATGGAATATTTACCGTATCTTTTGGGCATATCGATGCCTAATCATTTTTCGTATCTATATTTTTTAAATTATGTACATTGGGCATTAGAGTTGCTTGGCACTCAAGACCACAAATTCCGTTTTTATTTAAATGTAATTAACACGCAAGAACAAAACGTTTGCCACGCCTACCTTAGAGGATACATTAGAGAATGTCGCAATTAAGCTTGAACAACGCCAGGTACCAACAGCAAAAGTGGTATCCAGGTCAAAATACAAGTTAGGTAAGTGACGAAGTAAAACGAAAGAAAATAAATTGTTTCTTTTTGCATTATTTATCTTTAGACACCAAAATTAAAATTTCAAAAGACTAATACTAATAAATATGTTATTCAAAATCAAGATATTATAATGTTCTCTGGGATTATTTCAGTAACAATGTCCGCTGAAATGTTCGTCATGGTCATAATGCACCAGTGACAAAGTGACAAATATAGTTAATAATTTTGATTAATTTCATATTTAAAAGACCAATAGGAAGTCCCAGCATTTGGAATCCATTATTTAGAAATCTAACTCTTCCCGATGTAAGTACGAGACCTATCATGGATCGAAGCATCTTACATTACCTCCCTGTATTTGTGCATTTCTTCTAATTATTAATACAACACAAGCACTCAATATACCTTTTAATGACTAAAATTTGTCTGGCTGGAAGTTCTGACCAAAGTTAAATTAACCACGATGAGGTAGCTACCAATAATATGTGCATATAAGAAAAAATAAATTACCTATATTTATTGTGGTAAATTATGCATGTTATTTTTGTATAAAATGCAACCCTATATGGGAAACTTTATAAATGAATGCCGATAAGACAAATAATAGAAAGTGGAGAAAAAGATAAAAAAAACAACGACAATTACTAGGTTTGTTTGATGTCTCCAATTGGGATAGTTTTGTTTAAGAAGAAAAATCAGATTGAGCGCTATCCAAACAATCCTTCGTCATTCGCCTAGTACTCTGCTGAGAAGAACTAGCTTTTCATGGTGCACAAGAATCATTCAAACTTGAGTTAGATGAGAAAAAAAATAAAGTTCAATTCATGGGTAATTAATAACCCTAAGATCAAAATTTGGAGTGACTTTAACCCCCTTAATCACACTACATAACTAAAAGTGAACTTCAAGACCTTGTCAGTGATTTGAAGATTCCACGATTAGGGCAGAGCTCTTCGCTGTGGGTTACAGAAGAGTGGAATCTTCTGGAAAAGGTTTCCGCATTTAGTGACCTTAAAAAATTTGAAACCTTCTTCAAGGAAGGTTACCTCGTGTCTTGCAACAATATCACTAACCCTCAACATCGTTCATGATCCATGCAATAACGAGTATAAGCTGTTCATAGATTCATTAAAGAAAATTCTTAAAGTTATTCTCTCGGCATTAGGCGAATGATTCACCATCGAGCCTATGTGTTATGACACTCCATATGAAGTAAACTTATGAAGCAGCTTTTGAAGTCAGAGTCGTCTTACACCGTGGGTACACTGGGTAGTTGCTCAGGGTCTCAGGATCGGATCATTATGTACAAATCCGATGTGATCATTTACTCATATTTGTTCTTAATTTTATTACGTAATTATAGCAGATGTAACACGCACATGATGCTCAAACTTATTTGTGAGTCATTAAAACTACATTTATGATTCAACACGCAGGTGTGAAGTTATGGGAGTGTATTGCACTCTGCTTGGTATCGTGCATAATTGCTCAACATCTTATTCGAAAGGGCTTGAATTCGTATTCCTTTTCAAATTATATTTATAGTTTACATAATTTGTGTATCACAATCTCACTAATGTTATTATGATGCTCATCTGCAATAATATTGTAGTTATAATTGATTTTTAGGATCTTTTAGGAATATTTAGATGTGCTTAACCAAAGTTTGTCATTAAATGGTTAATTTTTCTGTTTAATATTTTTTCAGGGGGATAAACCTTGAGCAGACAAAGTGTAATTTCATGAGTGGGGCGGAGAATGAAAAAATGAAGTATAGATGCGAAGGAACAAAAGAGAAAACTTCCAAAGTTAACATCTTGATTCAATTCACGTGCATCGTCAGCTATTAGTATTACTCTTGCAAATGTTTCATCGCAATCAATATCCAATCTTGCATCTACACATCCTATTCCACACATCGTACCTGTTTCTGCTGCTGTGGATACACTCCAAGAGGAAATGCACAATTCAGGAGCGGCGAAGGAGTGTGCGATTCACGTCACAGGTCCTGAGTTATAGAACGAATGTTAAAACATTGATTTATTGGATTCGTTTGAAGGTAAAATCATGTCAAAAACACGATTGCAACCTTCCAAGTTCACTTCTAGTTCATGACGAAGCCGAAAGAGGGAAAACTCAGCCCATGCTTCTATAAAAAAAATGTTTTCAAAAGTGTACTGCCGAATTGCGAGTGTGTAAAACGCGAATGTCTGCTTTATTTCTCATCCAAAGGTTGTTTGTACTTTTTTTGCATGTTTGCTATTCTCCAATAATCTCTCATTGCCTCATTGGTATTCAATTACTTGAGAGACAGTAATGAAAAATGAGACCATTGCAAGACCATTACGGCATAAATAAATTGGATGTGTAGATTCTTTAATATTTTAACATCACACAAATGTGTAGTTTTTATCATTTCATGTAGAGAATCAAACTACTGGGTTGACAAAAGGATAGAAACCGTTGAGGTATTCTACATGTTAAGTTAATGTAACCCTTCTTTCAACTGCATCTCACACAGTGTGCAAATGCTGAAAAGGCGACCCTATCTATTGGCAAACATGAACATTTTTCAAACATTGATCAATTTACATTTTCCGTTCGATTAATTTAAGGCTGCGGGGATGTGGAATACTTCATCGTGTTCACCCCAATATTTTATCATGGATCAAAGGATATAGTAGACACTAATGTGAATTTTAATGTATGATAACACCTGAAATATGTCTAGGGGTTATATTAATTACAAGGACTGATCCGTCAACTGAATGGGTTCGTCATCTATGTCTACTGTGTTGGACACATCATAAACATGGTGAAAGTAAAAGCTGCATATTGTAGACTTCTAAATTTAAAATTCTTTGACTTTGTTGAAAGTCTGTACTTTTTTCTCGGCTTCTTTACATCGATGAATGTTCTAGGATCATGTTGAAGAACAGATTACGTTAAAGTGAGGCTTTTGTCTGACACGAGATGGTCCTCACGTTTTTATGCTACCAATGTTCTGTATGGAGATTTCTAGACAGATTAACAGGCACTGGATTCTGTATCAACTGAAACTCACCAGGAAGTAGACAGACGGTGAGATGCAGAAAGATTGAGCAAGAAAATGAATGAACCTGTAGACAATCTTCCTGACAATTCTTCGGAACCACGTTTTACAAAGAGTGCACAAACTAAGCAAGGTCATCCAGTCAAAAGATATGGACATCCTTGTTGCCGTGAACTTCAGCAAATTAGAGACAAATTTTAACGAAGATAAACTGAAGTCCAG
Organism: Ceratothoa steindachneri; assembly: GCA_963969495.1. Lineage (NCBI taxonomy): Eukaryota > Metazoa > Arthropoda > Malacostraca > Isopoda > Cymothoidae > Ceratothoa > Ceratothoa steindachneri. The sequence continues at coordinate 23,206,342 of OZ018339.1, forward strand.
GAGTAGGTAGACAGATTCGAGTTATAGGGGTCAAGTAATGTGAACCAAAGCTATGTATGCGTCTTACAGCAGCATATGATGGATCAGTTGAAGCTATTTTTCTAAACCAAAGAGAAAAAAAGTTCGAGGTGGAAACATTCCTCCTTGTTCTGAACTGTCTGATTTCTGATTGGGCAAAACGTGTAGAAGCTGATTTATAGATTGGGAATCTGTTTTCTTTGTGTCAATTGAAAACAATTTATTTTGATGAGCCAACCAAAAAGTAATGTTAATATATATCACAAAGACCTTGATTAAGGTGATCCTTTTAAATCAAGGCCAACATGTCAAGCAGTACATGGTCAATGATGAAATTTGTGAGAATCTTCATTCGTTGTACAGAAAAATACGTTGGAATTTTCAAAATCTGTTTGTTAATGTTAAAAGTGCACACTCATCATCATGCGCCTAATGGTGACCAAGATGGTACCGTTTATTTTCAATTTTAAAACCTACAAAGAACAAAATACGCAGCTTGGTTATTTATACAGTGTTTTATTGTGAAAATTACAATAAATCTGAATAGAAAGATACAGTACACGTGTATGTTATTGAAAAATACAGTCATATGTGCATTACTGTAAGGTAAAGTTAGACTTACCATAGGAACAATATAAAAGCGTTTAGTATATGATTGTGTTAAACAAACTTCACTTATAAAAATTTTACACTGAAATTTTAAAATAACTTATAATTTCATTTACCTAATTAACACATTATTATAAACTAAGTTTAAGATAATTTTTATTACAATATAAATCACCTACACATGCAATATTATAAATATGTATAATAATTAGGTAATTCATTTTCTAATAATTTATAAATTCCTATAATGTCAAAAGTCTTTTTTTTTTTAAATATATCAAGCAAATAGATGGTGAAATTATAGTCTTAGTCAGATTTATTTTACAAAAATTCAAGAATAGTTTATACTCGCTAGTAAATATTCTTCATTTATATTATTTTTCATAAAATCGTCTATACAGGTTAAATAAAAAAAAATGCAGCTTTAATATATATCCTTTCATATTCAACATATCATTAATAGACAAACTTACATATCATCAGAATACTAACACGTCCTTAATTTCATCCGTGAATCACGCATGCAAGCAATTACTGTTATACACAATAAAAGTCCAATATTACATATAATAACGTTGTATGATTGAGTTAAAGTGTCCGCCTCTTAATTATATTTAAACTTATTGACATATAATATATTACTTGCATAATTAAATATATGTAATTGATTAAATGTTCTAATCAATGTCTCTATGGAGTATCAGAAAATATTTTAAAAAATATTAACTGACATTCTTCAGATAATAAACAATACAGTAAATGTAATATTATTAGAAACGTGTGGGTTGTTTAAAAGAGAGAGAGAGAGAGAGAGAGAGAGAGAGAGAGAGAGAGAGAGAGAGAGAGAGAGAGAGAGAGAGAGAGAGATTTTACTTATATTTATAATCCTACAGCGACTCAAAAAGCTATCTTTGAGTTTGTATTTTTGACGAGGTGTTTTTAAATCTATTAAATGAGTGTTTTAGGACAATGACAGTATGTTGGAGATTACTCGTAAGAGTATTAATGTTAATTATTAGGAACTTGCTTGGTGCTTTTGGGGTGTACCGAAATAGAATTCAGGTCTTCTAGATAGGATAGGTCATAAAATAATTTAGGATGGCAAAATAATTTATATTGTTCTTTCAATTTGACTGCGACTGGAGTAAAAACTGAATGTAGGATTCCATTGGGTAAGTTTGCTGTATTTAGAACACTAACGGGCACATTTAATTGTTAATCTGTTAATTAGTTAGAAATTTAAGGGAAGTTAGCGCGAAAGTGTTAACGTTAATTATTATTTTATTAATATAAAACAATACATAATTTTTTTCTTCTAAAACAACCTAAAATTGCCCAAACTAAAAAACATGAAAAATATATAAAATAATAGAGGACACAAAAATGAGAAAAGATAAAACTTTAACGAATTAATTGATTAACGATCAACTGCGCCCACCTTTTTGAATTAGTACCTATGTCCAGTGTGAGGGTATGGAACGTACATACTCACATGCCGCCAGACAATCGTGGGAACGAAAGAAATTTGTCGTTTGAGTTGACCTTCGTCTCCTCTCTCTCTCCCCCCACCCTTCCCCCAACTGGCGACAGGAAATCGGACGAAAGAACGCCTATCTCACAAAGAAGCTTAAATTCTATTTGCCTTCTTTATGATAGCATGGAGATTGTCCAGAAGGCGCTGCGATAAGCGAATTGTCGTGAATGGAATCTCTCTCTTGATTTCCCACAATCCGCGATATAAATAACATCGCCGTTTGCCCCTCTAGAGCAGTGTCCCAAATCTACTCGCGTAATCCTCACGTTGAACGAGAGTCGTTGCCGTAACGTATCGACTACCAACGCGCCATCGAGTCAACTTGGTCGCTATCTCAAAGTGTTCCTGGAAGTAAATCCCGCCCCGCAGAGTCTGTGACTAGAAGAGTACGCTCTGTTGCTCAACATAACTTGAGTAAGAAAAGGAACATCCAAATAGTTACTGGAAGTTACTATTTGTTAGTCTCACATCCAGTTAGGAGTGAACAAACCGAAACTGCAGCCAGCAGCCCCGAACCCGTCGTCTTATCCCCCCTCTCCCCGAGAACTCATGTTAACGCCACCCAAACCACCCCGTCTGGACCTGAGTAGTCGTCTCTCCAATCCATCACAATTAATGGTAATCTGTAAACCCAGTGTCCCTCTATTCTTAAATTACCTATTTAATTAACAGTGATTGATACTCCCATTGAGTCATTATAAATCTAGACGCTTAACGTCAGTGTTTAATATTTAATCCTTAATTTTGCCTGTTAACTATTGTTAATTATTATATTTGTGTAAAGTAAAGTTTATTTTAAGTACGTGTGTTTATTTGTGGCTCCCCCTTTTTGACGTACCCTTGGCAAGACTTTAGTTAAGAATCCCTCCGGCTAATTTATTCAACCTGTATTTTGCACTCTTAGAATTCAACAATCACAAAACTCCCCCCAGTAACAAGTGGGACTTTTATAGTGAGAATCCTGGCTACGGCACAACACGCCTCTAACCAGCTTTCGCACGTTCAGTAGGAATTAAAGCCTACCTATATATATATGTGTGTGTGATCGTAGGATTGAGTCATAGGGTCAATACCACCGACTTAAACAAAAGGGGTGTGTCCAGATCAAGAACTAGAATAATTATTGGACCAGACTATGAGCAATTCTACGACATCCAGGAAAGATTGAAAGCAATTAGTGCAATTATTCGTACTTAAACTAAATGTGTCTAGAGATTATATACAATTGCTCTTCAGCGTCTCATCATTTTTCTAATAAATTATGGGTTTTTTTCTTTTCAGATGCGTTTAGGAATGTAATAAACACAATTTAGTAGATACTCACGACCACTATTTATCTCAGGTCTTACATAGTTTGTAGTCTATTTACTAGAATTGGAAAACAACGACCGTCTTACCATCTTTTGAAAGCAGCATTTTCCGATAAACTGACAGTAAAAGGAACTTTCCTCAAAAGAGAAGAATTCATTGTGAAGGAATTAAGTAAAGTCTTCTCTGTAAATTTACAAAGATTTGGAGTGTGGTCATCGAATTGTGAAGAAAAGTGCAGAGAATGACATTCAGCAGAGAAAGAAAATGGCTCAAACAGAAATTCGAGTTCTTACCTCTACAGATCTTTCTCAAATCCAAAATGAAATGGCTAAAGACCCTCGCGCTAGTAGCAAAGTCATTTGTCAATCTGCTAGGGCTCCTTTCGTCTCGAGAGAATCTCAGAAAGTTTTATACTGTTAAATTAAGACCAAAGTGTCGTTCTTCAACAAAAGGCGTCTATTGTTAGCCCAGACACACAAAATCTTCCCCTAGAAAATTTTGTTTACAGACAAACAAGTGTCATCCTGGATAGGCAAGAGGTTAAGTTGTCAATGGATGGCACACGAAGCATTTCCCAAGCAAAAGAGGAGCAAAGTGGGCAATATTTGGTTTCAATTATCGGAGACGAGCTAGTTAGAACTATCAAACTAGAAGAATGTGAAAAATGGATTCGATGGCGTACTGCGAATTCCTGAACCTTGGTTCAAGAGACAGCCAGTAAGATGAGAAGATCATTTTTCTTCATGCAGGTCAATGCTCCTAGCTAGGTCTACAATCTTTCTAAGGATTAGTCGAAAGGATTTGTCAAATATTTAATCATGGAATGGCCTCCCAACATCTGCGACCTTACTCCAATAGAACATGAAGACGCAGATGAGAGTCAATTTGACGACAAAAATGACTTTTGGGATGCAGTCCAAGTTGCTACAAATAATGTTCCTGCTGATTACATCAAAACTTTAACTTCACCAGTAGAGAATAGACTGTCCAAAGTTATTCAGAAGGATTCCTTTATTCAGTAGCATTTAAGCATTTCATATTTTTAAAAGAAATCACCCAATTTCCTTTCGTTGTATTTCTTAAAATTACTTCATATATATAAGTCGTTTAAACATGTTATATTTCTTTATTATATGAATTGTTTATCTTTTAAGTTAATAACTCTATTCCTACTAATTAATAATTAGCAAATGATTTCTTGACCATAAAATAGTCAATCCAACAATAATTTGTCTTATTTTCTTCTCATATGGCTTTATTATTCCATATATTGTTAGTACATTTTCTGATAATGATTGATTTTTAACTCCATGAAGAACACTCCCCCAAAATACAGCTGTTATAACAGAGGTTTGACTATTTTTAGTCGCGTGCACGCAACTCTAAAAGTTACTATATCGGTCCGTCGGCGGGTCGGTCGGATGGTAACCATTTTACTTTTTAATGAGTTTTTGAAAATTTGACTTATATTAAAAATATAGATAAGTATATCAAGTTTTATTGTTGAAAAAACTAAATTTAATGTTTTATTATTTTTAATTTTAAATCTACTTAAAAAAATATAGAATGGAATGTCATGCGACTTTGGTCTGTTGACCTTGTTAATATTTGCATATAATCTCTAAACAAGCTTTAATTTGAGGCCCAAACTCGGTATTCTTCACTTCAAATAAACTTTAAATCTTTTTCATATTTACTAGCATCTATGTGATGATTTCCTGTGTCGCCGGAACACTGCTGGCTAACGGTTAATCGATTGCGCTATCCTTAATCTCAAAAAAGACACTTTCCATACGAAGCTTTTAACCTCTCGCTTGCAGAGCTCGGCACGCTGTATAGACCACTCCTATGAATTGAGCATATTTTGAAGAAATTAAGACAACGAAAGCCACATGGAAACTTTACCAGGGGGTAACGCTCCACCTCCCGGGTCTGGGCACTATTGTTAGATAGAGGGGTGTAAGAAAAAGGGTGAAAAAAATAAAGAACGAAAGTAACCTAGATGAGTAGCAAACAGCCTCCTGCGTCGCTAGGCCACTGTTGGCGAGCGGCAAATCCATTGTGCCATCCTGAGTCTCAATAAACACTCATTCAAACGAAGCTTTTAAACCGCTCGCCTGCCTTTCTTGGCACGCTACGGTAGGAAACATGTTTCGTCTGGATGTCCTATATTGTACTCATAGGTTTTAATCTTCGGGATGTAGAGAAATTATATAGTTATTGTCTTTATTAATGCGATTACATAAATAGATATATAAAACATTAATATATTAGGTTGTCAATAAATTAGTGTTGTTTTTAGAAACCTTATAAAGATTGTTTCTAGAGTTGTCTAAATTAGTCGAAATTTGCTGTAAGCTGTTTAAAAGTAAAACCTTTTTTTTACAAATTTACGAACCAGCAAAGACCACAAGATCGACGTGAGAAGAGTTAGAAAAGAAAAAAAATGGTTGAAAGCCAGAGGTGAAGGTCAAGTAAAGGGAAATGGATTAAGAATTAGTTTTGCAGCTATTATTTCTGTAAGATTATATTTTAAAGTAATATTAATCGATTCTATTCTTAAACATATTTACTGTATTGATTTGGGAACAATCCTCGGCAAACGATTCTAAGTCTGTGTTATTTTATAATAAAAAGCAATTTTGTGCTATCGCATTATTAATTCTTTTGTTTACTAGTTTAAAATTTATATTTCTAGTTACCACTGGGTTATCTAGCTTAAATAGTAGGTCATAATTTTTATTAGTAAATCCGTTTAGCATTTTAAAAACTGTAATAAGTGTGCCGCGCAGATACCATGAGGTTTTACCCTGTATATATAATATATATATATATATATATATATATATATATATATATATATATATATATATATATATATATATATACACTGCCTGGCCAAAATAAAGGTCCTTCAGTGTAATAATTATTTAATAAGCTATTGGACCTTCTCTCGATAGAATTACAGCTCTCATCCTATCCGACATTGATTCTACAAGCTTTTGCCTCTTCTGTAGCTTCAATTTCGGCCACAATTCCACCAGCCGTAGACCCAAATCGTTCAATGATGATAAAAGAGGCGATGAGGCATGCAGGTCCCTTTCAAGCTCATCCCCTAAATTCTCTATGGGATTTAAATCTGGGTACTGTGGTGGCCACACACTATGCCGAAATGATCCCTCATGCTGGGGGAACAAATCTTTGACGATGTTAGGCTAGTGAATGCGCGCGTTATCGTCCTGAAACATTCCATCGCCATTAGGAAAAAAGAAGTCCTTTTAGGGGTGAACTTGATCATCCAGGATCTGCAAATACTCGCAGAACTTCATCATGTTGCTGTAGAGGGTAAAACATCCTCAGACCATCATACTACCTCCAGGTACCTGCACGGAGGGGACGATGCATGATGGATCCAATGTTTCATGAGTTTCTCGCCATACTCTAATGCACGCATCACTCTGAAAGAGGGTAAGCCTAGATCCGGCTTCGGCATCTTGTTTTCAGCCTGCAATTGTTTTCTGTATAGTCCTTATGCCTATACCTGTTGCTGTAGATATATCACGTGTTGATTTGGTACATTCTTGAAATGCGACGATGTGTCCTTTATCAAATGGTGTAATGTATTTTCCACGCCTCTTCATTCTTGCAGCGCTTGTAAAAATTAGGAAACATTTTGTATAATTATAGCTGAAGGCATTTCAAAATGAATAATACTTCTATTTTCCTTGGTGGCCTTTATACTACGGCGAAATTTATCTATTTACAATTTATTACGATTTAAATAGTTAAAATATCAACCGTAATATTTATATTAATGTGTTTCATTTTCGCGAGAAGTTCGATTTTAAGGCGCGTGCACACGGCTCTATAAGTTACTATGTCGGTCCGTAGGTAGATCGGTCGGATAGTAACCGTTTTACTTTCCAATGAGTTATTTGATAATAATATCGTAACTATTCCGCCGATTCTAATGAAATTTGAAACCCTTATGTTGTTTTACCATTATCTTTCGAATGATATCTTTGCCCAGGTCCTTCCAAGGTTAGGTCGGAATTATTAAACGTTTAGAAGGCACTAAGGTCATATGGTCATAAGATCATAAGTCAGAATTATTGAGAGCATGCAACTTAAGTATGTTGACCTTGTTATGTATAAAATAACCTTTTAACATCTTCCTATAGATCTATTCTCATTAACAATCTTAGACCCTTGGTGTTAAATTCTGCAATGAGTTCCTTTTAATTCATATCTCAGTAACTGCGATAACATTGTAATCTTCTCTTGGAACTAAGCCCTTCAAATAGACGATCTTGTTTCCTAAACTGTGCACAGTTGTGTCAAATCATAACAAACTGTGTTAGATGTTTTGAACTTTGTGTGCATTGTTATTACGTTATTACGTACAACACTCTTATATGTACTTCCAAGTCTCTGATGCCGTCCTTTCGAAAAATCTATCGAGATAATATTTAAAAGGTTAACTCAGTCTCGCCGAGCATATCTCGCTCAGATGAATCCCTTCTCTCCAGAATAGCTCACTGGGTTCCTTAAAACTCGTTCCATAGATTAGTGAAGTGCATCCCCTTCTTCCTTGCAGTGAACGGAAAGTTGTTAGTGTATGAAGCTCTTCTATAGAAAATAATAGCTACACCTATTCACGAAGAATAACTAATAACTATAAATATCTTTAAACTCTAAATAAGCGTAAGCTGTAATTATGCCTAGACGTTTGGCAAGGTACATTTTGTTAGAAAACTTCATTAGCGATGGCGACAAGTCTAACACACGTAAGGTATTTTATAATTATGAATACAAGAAAATTAATAGGGCTACATTGACAGTAAGAACACTACAGAACTGTATAGAAATGTGTTGAATATTCCTAAATGTGAGCATTCTTTTAAAAATTTCCGTTCACGCAATTTTAGACTGTCCGATAATACAACAACGTAGAAATAATGATTCATCTTTATTGGTTCGAAATAACCGTGATCTACTTTTAGCAAATAGTTAAATAAGCTGAAAAGTGGTTCTTTCTTGTATTATTAAGTGCAAAAAGCAATGGTTCGATCGCATAAAAAAAAACAGTCTCACTCCTAGAAGTGGTCCATAACAGCAGAGATTAATGCTTTTTTATTGAGTCACTCACTACTGATCAAACATGTACTGGAGACCTACATGTTCAAAAATTACAATATGTTAACGAAACTCTTAAAAAAAATCACCTTTCACTCAATCCAAGGGGTGTAAGCCTTTTCCATAACAATGCAGGGCCGGTCACACAGGGCACGTTTAGGCAAATATAAAATGAATGCGTTAGGAAGGGAAGTTCTGCCCCATCCACGATATTCAGCGTCCTCTGCTGCAGCTAATTAATTTAAGTCATTACTACACGACCTAATTGACAAACTTTACTCATATGAAGGAGGTGGAAAAGTATATCACGTTATATATTTCCCCCATATCAAATTCATTGGCAACCTAATAAATAATTTTCCATGGAAGATGTAACTATGTAAAGTTAAACAAGAATGAAACTGGTATTTGATATCAATTATATTATTCTTTTACGACAGTGGAAGGGGAGGACGGGATGCGAGAACTTCTGAGGTCTTTTTAACTGGAACAAGTATGGCTAAAGGTCAGAAATTTCTTTAAGGTCAGGAGTCTAAGGTTAAGTGCAAGGACTTCAAAAAAATTATGTATTTCAACCTTAAATTACAGAGCCAGGAGAACCTATGTACTATAAACCCCCTGACATAAACTCATACAAAGAGTACAATTTTAACAATTCTACGAGGTGATGCACGTGAGTACTATTCCATCCAAGCAATCGACAAGAAAGAGGTTTGATTCTTGGTGCTCGACTTTGCTTTTTTTTATACGTTCCCCAGAGATTCCGTCCTCCCCCTCTCTGTGGGTCCATTACCCCCAGTAAGGGTTGCCCTTGTGACTTTATTAACAATCACATTACAAGACACAATTTGACCTTGGTTTCTGACGTTCTTCGATTCTTCACTGCTTATCGCCTCAACTCCGTCTTCATCGAAGACGAGCGCGAATTCTTGGCCAGGTCTTTCAAATTCCCACATCTGATGTCTCTTCTCCTTTCTCCAAACCGAGTCCGAGAGATTTAGTTCATAAGGGACGAACCTTTGTTGCATTACTGAGAGGTACAGGAGAATTGTAGTTCCGCTCAGTCCATGACAATCAGGTAGTTAGGCTATGCATCTGCCGCACATTTTCACATCACGAAACTTCGCTTTTTATGAAACGGTCTCTTTCAAAACTTTCTAAGAGATTTGCTCTAGTCAGTATTCGCTTTTTTTTTAAATAAATGGATGTTTAATTTCAAATCACCTCCATCTCCACTTTCACCTCCACATTTACCTACCACTTTCAACACCTGCAACGTCTGGCTCCATGCTTCTCTCTAACAGTTCAATGGGTTATTTTGTTCAACTAGTACACGTGCCATTTCGCTTTACACTTCACAGTCAGAAAAACAAAACATGCAGGATCAGAAGGTGTGATGGCGGTATTGTAATTACTTCCATCTGTTTTACCATGATTGAGTGTTTGAAGGGAACAAAATTGTCGCCTTTGGGATATTTGCGCGCGGACTGTTGCCGCGGTAACGGCGCAGTTGTTGGATGAGAGTGTTGTGATGCTGACACCTGCATGGAGCGTACTACACGCTCTATCTCACACTTGTCTTGTATTCATGTGTGCAAATGAATGAGCGTATATGTGTAAGTTTATGCCTATGCACCGAAATACTTGCATAAGTTTATAAGTGACGATGTAGTCACTCGTTAAGTTTAAAGTCGGTTTGTTTATTATAAAGTATGTGTGGAGATTATCGGCAAATTGTATAACTTTCTTCATATAATTAAGAAAATCATAGGCAAAAAATGTTATCTGTATTCCTAATGTCATAGGAGAGGAAAATAAGACAATTTTTGTTAAATTGACTATTTTGCTGTCAAGAAATCCTTCGCCACTCTCCCCTACGAGGGGAAGCTTGCGCTTCACAACTAAGATGAAAATTTAAAATAAAAAAAAACAGCCATGGTTAAATTTTTATAAATTTTCTCAACTTCGCCAATTATAATCATTTTAAAAAGGAACTATTTCCCCCCCTTTCAAAATATCAAGTTGCTAAAATATAGTTATAGATAAAATAAAAAGGCAGCTTTACTTAAATTTGAATCAATTTTCTGAACTTCACCAATTGTAATTCATTTCCTTTTAAAACATTAAAAAGCATCGGATAATCATATTTATTTTTTCTGAACTAAACTATTTTGTTTTTTCAAACTCTGAAGAAATTCTTAGAAATTACCTTGATAAAAATTGAAAATATACTTAAGTCATAACCAAAATAAGATGAAATTATCATTCAAATACTCCAAAAAATCCCGTTCTTAAATTATAGAGTTAGTGATGATTATGGTAACAAAGTATAACAAGTTTAAGTGACTTGCATGAATCAATTTCAAGAAATACTGATGAAATCTTTGTAGCAGAATGGTGGTTGGCTTCACAAAAGTCCTTTTTGTTGGTAAATTGCCTGCCATCTACGTGGGCGTCTGTCTTCATGATGCTCCGTAAGTGTTCTATGGAGTAAACTTGCAAATGTTGAGAGGTCATTCCATGATTAAATCTCTGACAAATCTTTTCAACTAATTCTTAGATAAAATATAAGCATGACTAGGAAAATTAACCTGCTTGAAGAAAAGTGACCTCTTTATCATACTGGCTGTCTCTTGAACCAAGGTTCAGGAACTCGCAGTACGCCATCGAATCCATTTTTCACATTCTTCTAGTTTGATAGTTCTAACTAGCTCGTCTCCGATAATTGAAACCAAATATTGCCCACTTTGCTCCTCTTTCGCTTGGGAAATGCTTCATGTGCCATCCATTGACAACTTAACCTCTTGCCTATCCAGGATCACTCTTGGTTGTCAGTGAACAAATATTTGCTGAACTCACATTTTGTTGAAGAATGGCACTTTGGTTTTAATCTAACAATAGAAAATTTCCTGATTTCTTTTCACTCGGTTTCTCTCGATACGAAAGGAGCTCAACCAGCTTCAAAATCACTTGGCTGCTAACATGAGGGGATTTAACCACTTTTCCCTTGCTTTGAGAAAGATCTGTAGATACAAGAGCTCAAAATTCTGGTTGAACTTTCTTGGCTGAGTGCGATTCTAAACAATTTTCTTCATAGTTCGATGATCACACTCCAAATCCTTCTATATTTAAAGAGAAAACTTTCCTTCACCTAATTTCTTCACGATAGAATTCTTCTCTTTTGAGAAAAGTTCCTTTTTTCGCGGCCAGTTTATCAGAAAATGCTGCTTTCAAAGGATTACTGAATGGTGTTTGTGAGTATCTACCAACTTGTGCTAAATACAATCCTGATCGAATCTGAAATGAAAAATTTCATAAACTTCTTCTGGAAAAGAATCAAACGCTAAAGAAGTATTTCATATAATCTCGAGATACCCTTTATGAATTTGAAAGATTGAGGACCAGGGGACTGAGGACAAGTTAGGGACCTTGTTGTTTGAGCTATCTGGTAGAATTCATAACAACTTAGTTCACAAAAATGGATAGATATTATGTGAACTCTCTATAAAAAACATATGTTGCGAGGGTATTTTTTTAGTCACGTGCAAGCGATTCTATAAGTTACTATGTCGGTCCGTAGGTCGGTCTTTCGGATGGTAACCATTTTACTTTTCAATGAGTGTTTTGGCAATAACATCGTAACTATTCTGCCGATTCTAATGAAATTTTAAAGCCTTATATTGTTTTACACTCTCTTTAGAATTGTATAATTAGCAAGGTCTTCCTAAGGTTGGTCCGGGAATTATAGAAAGTTTTGAAGGTCATATGGTCATAACAATTAAGAGCATGCGACTTAGGTCTGCTGACCTTGCTTTCGAATTAATCTCCCTTTTAGAAGATGACCGAGATTCTTTTTGGATGTCTCGATCAATTCCCCGCTAAAATGAATGAACATCGCTTAAGGGCTCTACGAAAGAAGAGACGTCACTAAACAAAGAAGAGGAAGAAAAAAATGATAAAATTAGATACAAAGATGTGATAAGAATTTCCGTTGGATATTTCATTCCACGCCCACAAAATAGACAATTTTTTCGGTCCATGGGGGACTGACCTAAATTCTGCCCACACGGCATCCACGCCTATCCTCCTTACCTCATCACCATCTATCTCCATCTATCTATCTATGCTCGGTCCTAGTTGTATTAGGGAACTGGAGGGGTGTTTGAGTTATTCCCGTTTGGAAAATCTATTTGTGATGGCTTAGTTCTCTTGAAAGGCATTAATCATATTATTAGTAGTAATATCAAGGTAGTAGAGGTAGGTAGTAGTAACAAGAAATCAACTAACATATCTCTAGGGATGAACGAGACTAAAGACAATGATCATTTCGTCCAAAAAGGCCAGTATGAGAGGAGGCAAAACACAGACAGGGCAAGAACACTGAAGTTGTTGCCTTTGGACACTAAGTTCGAAAAGCTCGAATGCCACGAGAGTACAAATGCGCACGAGCACTAGAGAGCAAAACACTTGTGCTCTCACTCAGGGGAGGGGGAAGAAATCGTCAGGATCAAATATTAGTGGTGGTTGTGTGGAAGGACCTTTTTTTCAGTTCATTAGACTAAATTTTCGTAATACAGCGAGGGAAACTAAATAAAGAAAGAACGGGGAGGAGGGGAGAAAACTGATAAAAAGCGAGGTTAAATAGAAATGAATAAAAAGGGGGTTGAGAAGGATATAAAGAATTCATTGGCAAACTTTGCCAGAGCCTAATAATTGGGGTCAGTAGGGCTTATTATAAACCTACAAAGGACAGTTCGTACGAAGAGAACAAACAGGAGCTTACAAGTACGAACGTTAACCCTCTTGTCGAATCTCTCTTAAGACTTTAGGGGAGACAGCCTCCCCTATCGGAGAGAATAGGGTTTAAAGAAAGGAAGGAGTAAGTAAAAAGGAAAGAATTAAGAATAGAAATGATAGAAAATCGGAAAGAAAAGGAAACACGGAAAGAAGAGAAAGTAGGGATAAAGGGAAAAATAGGAAGAATAGAAAATAGGAAAAATAAAACCAAGTGTATTAGAAAAGGAAGCGGTAGAAAAGATGAAAGATTTGGAAATAATAAGCATTTGAAAGAAAAAATAATAGGAAAGAAAAGAAAATACAAAAGAAGAATGACTAGAACAAAGATTAGAATAAAAGAGAAGGTAGAAAAAAGGAAAAAATAATGAAACGGAAGGAATAGAGACTGGAAAAATATTGGATGAATAGAAATATGAAAGAATAGAAAATATGAAAGAATAGGAACGAGTAAGTAATAGCTACTAGGGAGGAATACAAGGAAGAAAGAATAGTAAAGAGTAAAGAATAAAAAAGAGATTATAAAAGAGGAGTGAAAAGGAAAGAGTGAATAATATATATGAAAGAATAGGAAAGAAGAGACAACAGATGATAAAAAGAATATGAATTAGGAAAAAGAAAGAATTTAGAAAAAGAAAGAGTAAATAATAGAAAAATGAGTAAACATCGAGGCAAGAATAGAAAGAATAAATAAGATAAAACAAACAAAAGAATAGAAACACTAAAAGAAAAGAAATGCAGAAAGAATAGAAGAGATGAAAGAATAGAAAAGTTAATAATAATAACAAGCAAGGAATATTGAAGAGTAGAAAAATAGAAAATATTGATGAATAGAAAGGCAGAAAGAAGAAAAAATAGGAAAGAAGTGAAAAGAGGACTGAATAGAAAAGGGGATATAAAAGAAAAGAGGAAATATTATAAAGAGACAAGAATAGAAAAGGGGAGATAATAATGAATGGTTAAAAAGAGTGGACGGTAGACACAAAAGTAAATACATAAATAGAGCAAAGTGTGAAAGCAAAATTAGATAAATTGAGTATAGACTTAATGGAGCAAAAATCGAAGCGAAAGTGGGAGATTAGAATGTCGCAAAATGGATAAATAGATTGCATACAAAATGGATAGAATGATTATATACAAAAATGGCTAAATTGAGTAAACGCAAAATTGATAGTCAACGTTAGACGAAAAGATGAGTAAAGAGAGAAGACGGTGATAGCAAAAATGAATGGAGTGGACAGTGCACGCTAAATGGATAAAGAGAGTGGAAGAAAAGCGGATAAATAGATTGTACGCTAGAATAATAAATGTCTAAATAGCTCTGACGAAGAAATGGATAAATAGAGCAGACTATAAATGTAAAAATTGATAGAGTGCACTGTGGAGGCAAAAAATGGATAAAAAGTGGTAATTATGTGATAAAAGGATAAATAGAGGGATATAAAAATAGTTAAATGTATTGGACGCAAAAACTTATAAATAGAGGTGATTTTGGAAGCAAATGTGGATAAAAAGAGTGGAGCAAAACAGATAAATAGAGTGGATGGGGAGTAAAAATGGCTAAATGGATTTAGGGTTGAAAATTCGATGAAGAGAGTGGACGATAACCTCAAAAATGGACAAGTAAAATGGGAAAAATAAATAGGTAAATAAAGTGAATACAAAATCAATACATAGAGTGGACGCAAAATTGGTTAAATAGAATTAATGTAAAAAGGAATACAAAAATGAAAACAAAAATGAATAGAACGGACAGTGGAGGCAAAAATGGATAAATGGATGCGTTGAAAAATAGATAATAATAGTATTTGAAAAATGTCTAAATTTGGATGCAGACACAAAAATAAATGAATAGTGTGGACGGTGAAGGGAAAAAATGGATAATTTAAATGGACAATGGCTGCAAAAATAATCAAATAGATTGGATTCCAAAATGGTTGAAGCGAGGGAATATTGTCCAAATAATGGATAAATAAAGTGGAGAGTAAACTAAAAAAAATGGATAAAAGAGCGGGTCGTGTCCGGCAAAAATGGATAATTATAGTGGACGCGGAAATTGAAAGATAGAGTGGACGGTGGATGCAAAGATGTATAAATAGAGTAGACGCAAAAATGGTTCAATGTGACGCAAACGTTGAAAAAAGAGAGTGGGGAGAGGACTAAAAAAAAGAATAAATAGAGAGGATATAAAATTAGATATTTAGTTAAAACTGACAGGGAGCATAAATAGGGATAGATAGAGAGAATACAAAAATGGAGAAAAAGAGTAGACAAAATTTGATAAATAGAGTGGATGCTGAACACAAATAATGGATAAAGAGAGGAGACAAAAATGTCTAAATAGCGTGGAAGCAAAAATGGACAAATAGATATATCGAATGGAAGGTGGACATAAAAATACATAAAGGAAACGAAAAAATGCTTAAAATAGAGTGCGACGAAAACTGCAAAAATGGACAATCGTCGTTGACGCAAATAGATAAATAGAGTGGAAGCAATGGTTTGTACGCAAAAATACGTAAATAAAGTGGAGCCAAAAATAGATAAATATAGTGTTTGGTGAAAAAAATAGATAAAAAGAGGGAACAGGGGCCAAAAAGGATAAATAGAGTGGAAGGTGAACAAAAAAGGATAAATAGGGTGGACGCATAAATGGAAAAATAGAGTGGACGCATAAAGGGATAAATAGAGTAGACAATAAAATAGATAAATATAATAAATAGAGTGAACGCAAAAATGGATAAAATGAATGGATAAAGAGGTTGATTATAACAAAGAATGAATAAAGTTGAGTAAAAAATGGAATAAATAGAGTGGTAGGTAAGGATAAATTGAGTGGATGCGAAAATGGAATTCATAGGATGGGGGGTAGAGGAGAAATTGGGTAAAATAGAGTGGATGCGAAAATGGAATAAATAGAGTGAGAGGAAAAGAAGAAATTAGATGAAATAGAGTGGAAGCAAAAATGAGGTGCGATGCGAAGAGCTCGTCTGGATTCGACCTAGATCTTGGGTAGTCCGAACCTTTTAACGGACTTCCCAAGAGTGACGATTCGAACCGTTCGGATTCTACCCAGGAGAGGCGGGATTCCTGCCGGGTTTACAGGCAACCAATCAACCATATTAACTAAAAAGACTCCATCCAACTCTGAAGCTACGATCGAGATGAAGTTGATGCCCCCAATAATTGTTGCATTTCCGAGGTCGCCTTCGACGACGACATTTTTTAAATTCTAAAAATTAAAAAAAGGCGCAAGCAAACGATGGTATTCACAAGACAAATTTTAGAAAAGTGTTTCCTTAAAAAATGGTGACGTCATAGGAATTGGCTATTTGTGCTAGTTACTTCTTCCAAGTAATTAAACGAGGTGACTTCTTGTTGCAGGGAGCTCTGTTTTTCTTTCACAACGCGGGGGGTTTCATATAGGGGTGGGATTGGATTTCTTTGGTGTCAAAAAAGGCCAAAGATAAGAAGAGCTCCTAGAATTTGGGCACTTCTAGATGCTTCTTAAAGGGCATTGTACTATTTTAGGCACCTAGAAATTATATAATAGGTACAATTCATCGAAATTTAACAATTTCATTAATTTCAAAAGAACCATTATGTTCTCCAATTATATCAAATCCTCTGAAAAAATGGGTGTACAGGAAAAATACATGAATTTGAAATCAATCTCTATTTAACCTAAAATTAAATGTAAATTTTAACTTTCAAGGATTTTTTTATATCTCTTACGACTCTAAAATTTTTAGAAGACTTACCTTATGATTGGGAGATTTCTTCATTGCAGAGATTTGGAAGGTTCAATGATCAAGTTCAGAAGTTCCGCATAAATTAGCTAGCCAATTTGCCGATAAATAATTGTTTTTTGTACATTATCTACGCTTGACGTTGAAAAATAATGAAAAAAAACGGATTATGAAACAACGAAAATGGTTAGTTCGGTCACCAAACAAGAAAGACTTATTCACTTCATTAAGAACTAATTAATCATTATATCGTTGATTAGAGGATGCAGATAAGTGAGCAATTTTTCTGAATGCTTCTTGTGTTTTTGTTTGTTCGCCGCGCTAAACAAATTAAGTTTAAGCTGGTAACTTTACAAACTCTTTAGAAAGAATTTAAAATATAAATTTGAAAAAATGAGGGGTCATAGTTAATAAATAAGTTTAAATAAATTGGCATCACACAGCGGCCATCTTTATGCAATGAAATTTCTCTTGCGCGAATGAGTCTGGCTAAGCCGAAGTTCGTCTCCCCTCAATCTGTCCGAATGCGTTCATTCATCTGTGACGTCGATGGAAACGAGAAACAAAATCTGTATTTCTTTCTAAAAAGCGCCGCTATTAAATAGTCCTTTCGATTTTATATAGAAAATATAAGCTTTTGTTTTGTAAAACTATAGCAAGAGCTATCTTTTACGTACAAATTAGCCTTCATTGATTGTGGAATGCACAGGTGTAAAAATATGGTGCAGAAAGAAATCACGATGGTGCCATGCGCTAAAACACGTTAATTTAAACGTCAATTGCATGTGTTTAAGGAAATGCAAGAGATATAAAATCCATTAAGTACAAAAGAAAACTACTTGATTTAAAAAACAAAAAAACAAAACAAAAAGGAATTTGGAAATATCATTTGTTAGGACTGGTGAAATATGGCAACAATTCTTAAATCTGGTTCGAGACGCAAGTAAAAAGGGAGCTAAATTAAAAACTGAGTTGACGCATCTCTTCAAAGAATCGGGCATTGAAAATATTATGCAGATGCTCTTCTCCCTTGGATCAGAATATTAGAAATGCAAGAATAGATAATATTTTCGTGTTCTAGATAAAAAAATAATAAGGTGTGAAGATCAAAATCGAAATATGCTCAAACTACCTACATTCAGTCTACACACGCCATCCCAAGTACATTTCAATTTGTGAAGAGTTCCAACGATGCTTCCGTTTATTATAATAATCATAAAATCCATCCATCTCAATGCATCGCCAACCAATTATTCTAAGAAAGATAAGAATTATAAAAATTCAAATTAGTACAACAATTCAAATTTAAATGACATTAATGAAGTAATTCTGATATTCATAAATGAGTGCATTTTTCCCATGTGTGAAATATGGGGACAATTATCAATATGAACTGTACACAAATGCTCAGCTTCCTCCATTTACACCTGATCCATTGCCGTCAATTTGAAAATACGAATTACTGGGTTTGTTATAGAGCTTTGCTGATGGTTGCCATGACAACCATTACAGACTTCCTGACGTCACATCATCCAAATACCAATTAAATGGTTGAGATAAAAAGTATCAATAGATTCTCGGATGTCGAATATATGTATATAACTTATTAAATATCTCTCAATGCGTTCGTTTATTAATAATTCAAGGAAAGATATTTGATTGCTGATCTTGCGTAAAAGGATAAAAGATCTTTTATCACCCTAAAGCGGGCGTTTATTGAAGTCTCCCGGATTTGGGTGAGAAAACAAGTTTTATTTGGTGTGATTTGGGGAGATTGTTTTCTACGCTACACCAAAGCTTTTGAGAGAGACAGATGTTACATATTTTTCCCGGGATGTTTTGAATGTTAAAGAGCGTCATTGGCAAAGTATACCTAAATGAAGAATGGTAGTCAATTAGACTTTGAGGAATATTTTTAAATTTATTTTTATTTTTATTTCATACATAGTTTGATATGAAGAAATGAACGATTCTTAATTTCGTTTGAAATTGACGTTGATTACATGAGACAATCAAAATAATCATTTAACATACAATTCTGTAAAAAAAAAATATAGTACTCTTCCTTGAAGAGCGAAAGAATAGGAGAGAGCCTAGAGAGAAAGCAAATATGGTACAAATGTAAGGAAGTGGTACTAGGTAGTGATAAGGCTGAGTCTGGGTGTGGCAGAACTGGAATAGGGAAATAAAATACGGAATAGTATAATGACAATAAGAAGCGTGGATTGGAAATGAAAGAGGAGGAGTACAGTAAATAATATGATGTCAGGGATGTGCGATTGAATGCATACAGAGAGATGAAAAGGAAAGTGATACGAGTGATCAAATAAGAGTCCACCGATATTTTAAGGTTTGTAATGGTGAACGAGTCCTTTTGGAAGATCATAAATGATTGAAAATTTAAAATAAGATACATTGATCTTATGGAATTTAAGAGAAGTTGAGGTATCGGCTCGCAAAGAAATCAGTTCCTAATCTACTGACTGAGAATTTACTAACTCTTCACAATTGATATTCCAGTATGAAGATAGAGTAGAGACAATTACGTCACCAGAAAGGATGAAACTGTTGTTTTGAACCTAGCAGGACTATGGTGGCTTGGGTAAGGAGAGTTGTGTGTATATCGTTAACTGGTAGAGTGTGAGCGAAACGAACACAATATCGGTTTACAATAATTAAAAATATGTAAGTCGGCACCATCGATCATATGTTTCAAGTATTTAATATATAGAGATATGCTTAATAATTCCTTACTAAAAGTTGAGTCATTGAGTTCCTTATCTTTTAAGGTTTAACTGAAAGACTATAACGTGTCTCATTTCTCGTAGAAAAGATAGGACTGCTCCCGACCCTATGTTCGATGCATCCCTGATCAGATGCAGGGCACTTCCTCTTTAGATGTAGCAATAGGGTAGCTTTAACCATATTTTGATTTTATTAAAGGCTCTTTATGCCTGGCCGTCCCACGCTTAGAGTGAATTAAGCGACGTTTATTTTCATTCTGAAAAAAATATGAAAGGAATGAGGGTGTTAGCGACATTTTTCAGATATCTCTTGACAAAATTGACTAGCCCAAATAATCGTTGTAATTTCTGTAATTTCTTTGGCGATAGGAATACCGTAATGGCGGTTACTTTACTGTAATCGGGGAATATAGCTTGTGAGTTTGATTTATATTCCCTGAAATTAATCAATTCTGTAGCTAAAACGCACTTCGTAAGATTGATTTTCAGCCCATGCAATTTTACTCGTGCAGAAGAGATGATTTAATCGCTGTAAGTGCTTATGTTAGTTTTTGCTTGCTATCAACAGCAAGTCAACATAGCAAAAAATGAAGTCTAGCTCCTTTAAGACGTGGTTTATATAACACTGAAAAGACTGTTTCACAATCCTTTAGGCATCGCCTCCCATTCTCCACCCAGCTCGGTTAAATGGGATTTGGGAACGTATTCCAACATTGCAGTAAAGTCCGTAAGATATTGCAAGGGGTCTTTAATTTTGACGTTAATTATATTAGGTTTTCTGTAGTTACAGGCGACTCCGTAACTCTGGTCGGACATCTGCTCTAGGTTAATAGAACTAGCGTATGGAGACTTACTGTGACGTGTTTTCCCTTCAGATAGTAAGGATTGTATAATACCTTTAATGATGGAGAGCGATTTCGGAGTGAGTCGCTTACGTAGTCTATTAGCGACAAGAGGACCATTTGTGATGATTTCTTGGAGGTAAGCTGGAGAAAAGCTCGGAATTTATACTCTTTTTGCATTATTATTATTTTTATTATATATCTTACTATATTTTTCTTGAAGGGGCTTCACTCGGCAATCACTAGAAACACTTATTGAAGTATATGGAGTTATGACACTTTACACTGTTCTATTCGTCTAAATTTTGGTTTCACTATTAATTAATTTTTCATTTTAAGTCAATAATTCAGTTATATTGAGGCGGACAGTTCGTTCCCAAAATCGATCTCTTAGCATAGCAAAATAGAAGAATATAACTAAAATTCCTTCGCAAGCCTAACGATACACTCAATGACATCTCAACGAAAGATTTACGGGTGAACTTGTAGATGTTGGAAGAAAGATGCAAGATTTTGCCTGATTCCGCCTGTATGATAGAGTTGACTGTTCTCGTGTCAATTAATAATATCCTCTCAGAGGGTAGTGAACATACAGATAGGGAATTGTCGATGAGATTAGTGCCACATTCTCCACTACTGCAGCCCCGTCAAGGAGTCCTGGTTGTTGCTGATGCAGCTGTTTGTGGTACGAGCAGATACCGTCGTAAAGGGTTTGTGAGTCCTGGCGGACAGAAGAAAAACTTCATCTCGAAAGAGTCCAGGCACGTTCAAGCTTTAACAACCTGCTTGGGAGAGAGGTAACTTCTTATTTGAGGGAATTTATCGTTGATTACAGCCGCTCGCCATCGCCAGATAGTCCAAGTGTGGTCTCGGTATCCACGATTTCCAGCGCTTCCTGGGTGGAGGAAGGAACGCACCGGACGGATTCCCAGAAGAAATTCTGGCTGACGTTTTCTCCCAGGATGACTCATAATTTGTGGGGTATATCCACTATGTGCAGGTTGGAGAGTTAATTGGATCGAAAAAGGAACTTCATTTTTATAGCCATGGTTGGGGTGTAGTACTCTAAAGAGAAAGCCTTAATATTGGAGTAGCTGCAAGACTTGTTTGAGCAGCTCAAAAACGAAGAAATGACGCCAATACCGGAAATAGGTAAGGCATGGACCAGGGAATTTAGCTTTTGTTGTTCACTCGTCATCTCCAGGCTGAAAAGTAAATATACCTGGGAGAACCAAGAGACGTGGGTAAAGTGGTTTCCAATTCAGAATGAGAGATATCGCTTACTGGGCACACCATGATAGCCGTGGATTCTTGTTGATTCAATCTTTGCGCAACTTTTTTTATTTTCCCGAGTAATAATGTCTGGCTAGGAATGTCGATAGAGCAAATGAGGTGTGAAGGTCACTCCAGCCAAGGTCAACAAATTTATTTGTAGCCTTCACGACGCTCTGGTCGGACTACTCCCAAAACAGAAAAAAAGACATGATGTCTTTATTATAAAAATATAATTTCTTCGATGCATAACACTTCACAAGTTCAATGCTTTGGTCAAATTGGAATTAAAAGAGAGTTTGATGGAATGAATGATAAGTGATAGAAATGAAGTGGTTGAGTCATTTGAACTAGAATGTCTCTATGAATGGCTTTGAAGGAATTAATGAATGAATTTTCTCTTGTGGAGGCAATTATATTTTCATATTTTAATAAAAATATACTTTGTAGGTACCTCTCCTGAGGGTTAATCTAGTTGTCATCGAGATTACCTTTTGCGAGGCGGCGTGGATTAAGGCGGGCGTAAATCTGGTTTATTTGCGTGGTCTGTTTATGGTGGTTATTAACCTTTCGACGTAACTACTGTTTCATGCGTCACCATCAATGTTTTTATTTCGTGATGTGGATGTTTCTTTTACGGTCGGGAGAAAGAAATTACAAATCAACAGTGTTATTTGTAGATAAGAACAATTGGAAAGTTCGTTTCTCTTTGGAAAAATAAAAATAAAAATATTTTCATTATATTTAATAAATTATATAGCTATCAATTTGTTCTACGTCCTTTTTATATTTTATTTATTTAAAAAAAAAATGAAACAAAATACATTGACAAAATAAAAATTGTCTTGCAAAAAATTATATAAGCTAACAACGCACCTCCTCATAATGAGCAAAAAATGAGTGGTAGGCTTGCCTTTAGCGGGAAATGAATTTTGTCATGAACAAACAGACTAGAACTTCATTGGAATATTACCTAGCCACTAGTGGGAGCAAGTCAGCCCAACTCAGTGCCGGTCCCAAGCCCGGAAAAATAGCGAGGGTTGGATCCAGGAAGGACATCCGTCCAGAAAGGCGACCTCGGGTAGGAAAAAGCCGAGAAGAAGAAGAAACAGACTATAACTTTTGTTAAACTGATTTGTGATATCTTAACTAGGCTCTCCTAGTCCTTATTATGTGGAGATGTGTTGTCAGCTTCTAATATTTTGCATAGCAATTATTATGTTTTCAAACAGTTTTGTTTCGTATGTCCTTTTATTCCGAATTAATTTTTTTCTTTCATAGTCTCCGAGCGACCTAGAGAAGCATGTCTTAAAAGCCTGTCTAGTCCTAGGAATTTTTGTCCTCACACGTTGCAGAGTGGTATAAGGAGTTGCACTAACTGAGATCAAAGCGGTGCTTGCTTCTTCAGTGTTGCCTGATAGAGGAGTGGTTATGTCTTGTAAGCTCTTTGTTCTCCCGATCAGTGTAAACTTTGCACACACCTCCTTTATCAGGCAGCATAAGCCTAACCGTGGTAGATGCTTGCTAGTTTGCATGCCAACCACAACTGGCTGATAGCTTTCTGGAGTATAAAGAAAGGACCCGTTCACTTTTATTTCCTTATATATATATATATATATATATATATATATATATATATATATATATATATATATATAAATTGAAAAATCACATGACACGTTATATATAGATGTATTTTAAAGGCCCAAGGACATGGAAATTGGTAACACAACCCGGAAAAACGCTAAGGAGAATATTTCATGAACCAATGAAAGCTTAAGAAGGAAATTGGGAGATGTAGAGAACGGAAAGATAGGGCAAACTATTTTAACCGTTATATGAAAATAAATAAAGAAGTTGGATTTGAACCTGTGTCATAAAGCGCTCATCGCTTATATGACCAAGACGCTCATGGCCAACAGTTAAAATAGTTCGCCCTATCTTTCCGTTCTCTACATCTCCCATTTTCCTTCTTAAGCTTTCATTGGTTCATATAATATTCTCCTTAGCATTTTTCCGGGTTGTGTTACCAATTTTAATTTCCTTGGGCCTTTACTATATATATATTCAATAAGTACCGGCAACTAATCACAATTGGATGGCTTCTGTTTATCAACCGCCAGTTTATCAATAACAAACTTTCTATTAGGATCAAATCTAGTGAATTCTCGTGACAAAATCTCGATTGTTTGATGTTATTTTCAACCAATATTTTTTTTGTTGCTTTTATTTTAGGGCAAGTTGAGCAGTAATGCTGAGAATAGAATTTTCATCCCCAAATTGCTCTTGAACCTTTGGGAAAAGATGCTGACGAGGCACGTTTTGGTACGATTTTGAGTTCATGGCAATGTTCTTGGACAAAATCTTTAGTCCTTCAGTTCTCTTAAATGAGAAGCAGCCCTAGGCATCGGGAGTGTCCGGATGCTTCCCTGTGGGCACGACACGGATCTTCCAGAAACTCCAAATAAGCGGAAGTGACGTTCATCACAGAATATCACTTTTCTCCAGTCTTCAACAGTCAATTATTTATATGGCCTACAAAAATGAAGCCTACCAGTAAGATTCTTCTTTGTGAGATGAGGCTTCGCAGCCTTTCTAGATTTGAAAAACTTTGTTGAAACGTCTCCGTCTCATTGTGTACAATAAGGCGTTCACACGTTTGTTTTGTTTCAATCATAAGCATTCTTCGCACTGAAGACTACCCAATCCTTAACAAGGGACCTACAAGGAGCCGATCATGGCGTTTACCTGAAGCTCTTGGGCATCCAGAATACTTCTTCACAGGAATGTAACCAGTCTTATAAAATCATCAGTGATCCTCAAGATGGCTTTCCTGCTTAAGTAGTTATTGATGTCAGCCGTAGAATTTTTTCGCTCATGGGAGCTGCTTTTCCTTCAGTATCTTTCGATACGTGGTACCATACATTTTCACATCAATGATATGGAGGCCTCTTGTTACATATGTAGTAAAGCAGCCATAAATCACGAGACTACCTCTTTCGCGTTTCAGGTTGGTATGGTGTCTTAGGACTTTCGCCCTGTCCTCCAAACGTGAGGAGTATCATTTCGTTCTAAAGGTTCGATTTTAGTCTCATCCAACCATATAACATTATTGCCAAATTCACTTCCCTTTTCTAGATGCGGGTCCATCAAGCCTTGGGGTTCCATCAGGAAGGGGGAAATATGAATGCGAAAACCCCGCCCTCTTAGATAGTGGAGCCTTGAGGCCGTTGGTGCTCCTCCTCATTGAGTGATTGCCTAGCGTCTTCGACCCGGCCGACTTCATTAGTGCTTCTCCTAATCCGTTCGATAGATGGAGGAGGCTTTCCAATGGAAACAGGACAAATCAGTGTCAGGATTTAGCTTCTATCCTTGTTCTCTCGGTTTTCACACCAGAATCTTCTCTTTTATATGATCAATCCCGTGCTGAGTGGCAAATTGATTGTTCTTCGAACGATCAATGGAAGGTAAGAAACCAATCCTGTTGACCCAACACTCGATTTCGAATTCGGTCAAGGAGTATGCAAAGCAGTAGTTGCTCGCCTCCTCCCTTGACATTTCTGAAGAGCTGACCGACAGGGAGGCAATCAGGGTTGAGCGAGTGATGAGGAATGAGAGATGGGTTTCGAACCAGTTACAGGTAGGAAAACATGAATTTTGTCCTTTGCGAAACGAAGTATGGGCCAGGAGAGTTACGCACCCTACCTACTCCAAAGAGCTTCGAGTAATCTATTTGGACTTTGTATCCTCTCTTAATGTTTCCGACCAAGGGGGCGCTCCGTGTAGACTTACACACCTGCTACCTGGATAATCGACCTCTTCTGACCCCAATGCTCCCGATAATTTCGAACTTGATTGAGACTATCTGGGCTTTATTTATTCTACACAGTTACATATTCCTCCTTTTTGCTACTTTCCTTACCTGCCTTTTTTTCATCTTTATATCATGGTCGATGGCTAATTTTGCAGGCTAGTGGCAGACAGCTATCATCCATGTGAGAGGACGACCTCGAAGGACCACCTTGAACCCCCCCTCCCATCGAGTAGACGCCACGTGGCCTTAAGCAGGATTCCAAAAAGCGAGGAAGCAAAGAAATTCTCGCGTGGGAACAGCCAACCCGACTGTCCACATCTGTGTTTGGTTAGGCCGGCCGATCTCCCCATAAGACGCCTTCACCACGGCCCCATGACCCGCGGATATACTAATCTCCCGCAGACACGCGTCTCCAACTAACCCCCATGCCTTGAGGGGAGGATCGCTGCCTGAACGAACGTTTTCCCAAGGCCTTATCTCTTCTTGGTAGACGAAGAACGGCGCCACAACATTCGCCTGGGACTGCCATGCCATGTGGGTCTTCTAGCGAGCAAGACAACAGAGTATTTAATCTGAGGTCTCCCATTACTCGAGAGAGAGAGAGAGAGAGAGAGAGAGAGAGAGAGAGAGAGAGAGAGAGAGCGTACTGCCCGCTTTTTGTAAGGATACACACCCCTCGTCTCGAGTCGAACCTCGGAGTTAGAAGGTTTCGTCGGCTAGACTAATTGCCGTGAATTTTGACCACAGTCAATAATCAAATTCGGGAAGCGGCATTTCTTCGAGGAATTGTGCGACCCACTCATCTCATAACGTTTTCAAGATTACTTTGCCCCCCTCGTTCGAGATTACTTATTCCCGCATCCAAGAGCATCTCGCCCCGAGTTCAACAATATCTCGCTGACCTTTCAAGAGTAATTCGCCCAGTCTTCAAGATTACCTCACTCGTGCCCGCGGTAATCCAATCCTGCCGTTGAGATTACTTCGCCCGTGCCGCAAGATTATCTCACCCTGTAAGAATCCGAGCTTTAGTTTCACCCTTTCACCAAGAGTCAAGTCTACAAGATAAAAGGATTTTTATACCCCGTCCTTTTTGTCATTATTTTCCTATCTGACCGAGTCTAGCACTTATCCCCTAATTGTCTTTTTAGTCATTGAGTTATTACTCCCTTGGAGCCCAACATTATTTCTCAATTTATCCCTATGTATATATTTCCATATTAATCTTGTTTTACTGTAATTAAACTTTATTTGGGGTTTTAATCTTTCAATAACCTTGAATGAAACTTGGCATTTAAAGAACTCCCCGGCCAACGATTAAGCACCCGCCTAGCTTTAATCGCTTTATACTCCCCCGAACCCAGGAAAGACTTACTCTCCCACTTCATTAGCTGCGCATAGCCGGTTATCCTCCGGCCGCCTGCCACGTGAGTGTATTGCCTTCAGAGCTGTTAAGGTATGCACTTACAATACCACGACAATCCATTTATCCTTAGAATTATCCCTATAGAATTTATTTATATATTTGTAAAAATTGTTTTGGCAGTAAATGGTGTAAGTGGGTAAGGAAAATAATATGAGGACATTACATAGTCTGAGTAGGTAAAAAAGGTTAATACTCGTTGGATAAAAATTATTGTATTAGGTTGAGGAATAAGTTCTTGCGTTATTTTTAATGGTATGTTGATTTAAGTTTTGTTGACGTGATTTGTGCACATATTAAGAAACAATAATAAGAGCAAAGTTGGCAAAGGTTAGGCTACGTCTCTTAACAGTGTAGACTATTAGGCTTTTGCTTAGGCTACGTCTTGAAGTTGAGTAATAAGTCATTGCGGTTTATTTAAAAGCTGTGTTAATTTAATTTTTGTTCTGTACTCTCAAAATGGAATGTCAAGTTGAAAGAAAGGCGCATTTTCGACACTTGTTGTTATTCATTTTCAATAGAGACGGGAAGAATGCAAACGCAGCCAAAGCTCGTCGCGATATTTGTGCTGTGTACGGAGAAAATACTTTATCAGAAAGGACAGCTCAATATGGTTTTCACGCTTCCAAAACGGTCATTTCAATCTTAATGACGAAGAACGTTCTGGTCGCCCCATTAAGTTGGATTAAGATCGATTGAATAACCTTCTTCATGAAAATCCTCGTCAATCGTCTAGAGAATTGGCTGTACAATTGGCGTGTGATCAGAAAACTGTAGTGAATCACCTTTATTCGATGGGGAAAGTTCAAAAACTCAGTGCATGGGTTCCCCACGCTTTGAGCGAAAGCAACAAACTTCAACGCTCCACGATTGCAGCAGGTTTGCTTGCTCGTCACAAGGCTACTCGTGGATATAAGTACAGATTTCTCCACCGCATCATCACTGGCGACGAAAGCTGGTGTGTTTATGTCAACATGAAACCATTGAAAACAATGGCTTAGCCCCAATAAAAAAAACACTTCCGCGATTAAAACAAGGACTTCATCCACGAAAGACGATGCTGTGTGTGTGGTGGGATTGTGAAGGCATCATTCTTTATGAGCTCCTTGCGAACAACGAGATTGTCAATGCAGAACTCTACGTTCAACAAATGTATCGATTCGCCAAAGCTATTCGTGAAAAGCGACCTCATCGACGTTATAGAGTCCTTCTGCAACTCGACAATGCTCGTCCTCACATTGCCAATATGACAAAAGACGCCATCCAAACGCTTAATTTGGAAATTTTTCCGCATCCTCCATATTCGCCAGACTTGGCTCCATCTGTTCCGATCACCCTCCAACAATTTGCGCGGCGTTTCGTTCAATACTGATGTGGAATTAAGAACCTGGTTAGACGAATTCTTCGAGTCAAAATCCAAAGATTTTTATTGCACAGGCATCGAAAAACTATTTGAACGTTGGGAAGAAGTCGTAAATAACAACGGAGAATACATTATTGATTAAATTGCATATTGTTATCAATTAAAAATGAAGTTTTTATAAAATTGTTAATCGTAATGAATAAATTTGATAAACAGCAAGAACTTATTCCTCAACCCAATACAAAAGATCATCATATAAAAATACAGTGCACTGAAATTCTCAGGTAAGGATCAACTGCACTGAAGATACTCATGTAACAATCCAATGTACTGAAGATCTTCAGATATGAAACCAGTGCACTGATGGATCTGCATGTAAGGAAAATCCTCATGTAACGATTCAGTGTATTGAAGATCCTGGTGTAAGGATACAATGTACCGAAGATATTCATGTAAAGATCCAATATATTGAATAACCTCATGTAATGATCCAGTGTACTGAAGATCCTCGGATAGGGATACAGTGTACCAAAGATCCTCATGTAAGGATTCAGTCTACCGAAGATCCCCATATAACGATCCAGAGTATTGAATATACTTATGTAAGGATTAAAAGTACTCAAGATCCTCATGTAAGGATACAGTGTCCCGAAGATCATCACGTAAGGATCCAATGCACTGAAGATCCTCATGCAACGCTCCAATGTATTGAAGATCCTCATGTAAAGATTAATAGTACTCAAGATCCTCATCTAAGGACAAAGTGTAGCGAAAATCTTCAAGTAAGGATTCAGTGTATTGAAGATCCCCATGTAAGAATTAAGTGTAGTGAAGATCTTCATGTAAAGATACAGTGTATTGAAGATCCTCACGTAAGGATTAAGTGTAATGAAAATCTTCTTTAAAGATACAATGTACCGAAGATACTCATGTAAAGATTCAGTGCATTGAAGATGCCTATGTAATGGTTAAGTGCAGTGAAGATATTCATGTTAATATACCGTGGACCGAAGATCCTTATGTTAGGATCCAAGATACTGAATATCCTCATGTAAATATACAGTGTACTGGAAGATCTTCATGTAAAGATCCAGTGTAGTGAAGTTCATCATGTCAGTATCGAGTGCTGGAAGATGATGATGTAAGGATCCAGTGTAAATAAGATCCTATTGTAGAGATACAGTGTACATAGGATCTTCATGTAAGGATACAGTGCCCCAAGATCCTTATATATGAATCCAGTCTAAAGAAGATCCTCAGATAAGGATACAGTGAACCGAAGATACTCATGTAAAGATTCAGTGCATTGAAGATGCCTATGTAATGGTTAAGTGTAGTGAAGATATTCATGTAAAGATACAGTTGACCGAAGATCCTCATGTAAGGATCCAGGATACTGAAGATCCTCATGTAAGTATACAGTGTACTAGAAGATACTCTTGTAAAGATCCAGTGTAGTGAAGTTCATCATGTCAGTATCAGTGCTGGAAGATGATGATGTAAGGATCCAGTGTATATGAGATCCTATTATAGATATAAAGTGTACAGAGGATCTTCATGTAAGGATGCAGTGCACTGAAGATCCTCATATAAGGATGCAGTCTAAAGAAGATCCTCAGATAAGGATACAGTGAACCGAAGATCCTCATTTAAAGATTAAGAGTGCACTGAACATCCTCATGTAGGGATACAATGTACTGAAGATCATCATTTAATGATAGAGTGTATTAAAGATCCTCATGTAAGGATTACGTGTACCGAAGATCCTCATGTAACTATCCAGTGTATTCAAGATCCTCATATAATGATTAAGGTTACTAAATAACCCCATATAAAGATACTGTGCACTGAAGATCCGCATGTAATTAACCACTGTCCCGAAGATCCTCATATAAGGATACAATGTACCAAATATCATCATGTAAGGAACAGGTGTATTTAATATCCTACTGTAAGGATACAGTGTATTTAAGATCCTCATAAAAGGATACAATGTACGCAAGATCATCAAAAAAGTATCCAGTGTATTGAATATCCTCATGTAACGATCCAGTGCACGGAAGATCCTCATGTAAGGATCAGTGTACCAAAGATCCTCATGAAAAGATCCTCTGTATTGAAGATCCTCATATAAAGATAGTGCACAGAAGATGCTTAGGTAAGAATCCAGTGAACTGAAGATCCTCATGTAACGATTCAGTGTATTAAAGTTCCTCATGTAAGGATACAGAGCACTGAAATTATCATTTATTGATCCACTGCACTGAAGATCTTCATATGAGGATACAGTGTACTAAAGATCATCATATATGGATACAGTGTACCTAAGATCCTCATGCAAGGAGACAGTATACAAAAGATACTCTAGCAACGATCCAGTGTATTGAAGATCTTCATGTAAGGATTAAGAGTCCGGAAAATCCTCCTGTAAAGACACAGTGTACCAAAAATCTTCATGTAAGAATCCATTGTACTGAATATCCTCATATAAGGATAGATTCTACTGAAAATGCTCATGTAACGATTCAGTGCATCAAAGATCCTGATGTAAAGATCTATTGTACTTCAGATCATCATGTAAGGATCCAGTGCATGAAATATGATCATGTAAGGATCCAGTGTACTGAAGATCCTCATGTAAGGATAAAGTCTACCAAATATCCTCAGGCAAAGATCCAGAATAATGAATATCCTAATGTAAAGATTAAGAATACTCAAGATCCTCATGTAAGGATACAGTGTACCGAAGATCCTCATTTAACGATCTAGTATACTGAAGATCTTTATGTAAGGAACCAGTGTACTGAAGATGCTCATGTAAGTACACAGTGTACTAAAGATCTCTATGTAAAGATCCAGTGTACTGAAGATCATCATGTAAGTATCCAGTGAACTAAATATCTTCATGTAAGGATACAGTCTACAGAATATCCTCATGCAACGATCCAGTATATTAAATACCCTCATGTAAAGATTAAGAGTACTCAAGATCCTCATTAAATGGTACACTGTCCTGAAGAACCTCATGTAAGGATGCAGTATATTGAAGATTCTCATAAAGGATACAATGTACGAACATCATCAAGTAAGGATCTAGTATATTGAATAACCTTATGTAGCGATCCAGTGCACTGAAGATCCTCACGTAAAGATACTTTGTACTGAAGATCCTCATGTAAGGAACCAGTGTACTGAAGATCCTAATCTAACAATCATGTGTATTGATGATCCTCATATAAGGATTAAGGCCACTAAAGATCATCATATAAAGATACAGTGCACTGAAGATTATCAGGTAAGAATTCAGTGCACTGATTATCCTCATGTAAATAAAATCCTAATGTTAACGATTCGGTGCAGTGAAGATCCTTATGTAAGGATACAGTGCACTGAAGATTCTCATTTATGGATCCACTCCACTGGAGATCTTCCTGTGAGGATACAGTGTACTAGAGATACTAATATAAGTACACAGTGTACCTAAGGACCTCATGCAAAGAGACAGTGTACCGAAGATCCTCAACAAAGATCCAGTGTATTTAAGATGGTCATGTGAGGATTAAGAATAATGAGGATCCTCATGTAAGGAAATAGTGTAACAAAGATCTTCTTATAACGATCCAGTGTACTGAAGATCCTCATATAATGATAAATTGTACTGTAAATGATAATGTAACGATTCAGTGTATTGAAGAACCTCATGTAAAGATCCAGTGTACTGATGATCATCATGTAAGTATCCAGTACATGGATGATCATTATTTAAGTTTCCAGTGTGCTGAAGATCTTCATGTAAGGATACAGTATACCAGAGAGCCTCATTCAATGATCCAATATGTTCAATATCCTCATGTAAGGATTAATGGTACTGAAGATCTTGATCTAAGTATGCAGTATACTGAAGATATTCATGTAAGGATCCAATGCATTGAAGATCCTCATGCAACGATCTACTCTATTGAAGACCCCCATCTAAGGATTAAGAGTACTGAAGATCATCATGTAAGGATAAAGTGTAACGAAAATCCTAATGTCAGGATTCAATGTATTGAGGATCCCCATATAAGGGATATGTGAAGTGAAGATCTTCAGGTGAAGATACAGTGTACCGAATATCCTATGTAAGGATCCAGTGTATTAAGGATACTCAGGTAAGTATACAGTGGAAGGAAGATCCTCATGTAAAGATCGAGTGTACTGAAGATCATCATGTACGGGTACAGTGAACTTGAGATCTTCATATAAGGATAGTGTGTACCGAAGATCCTGAGGTAATATGATTCAGTGTATTGAAGATATGCATGTAAGGAGTAAGTGTAGTAAAGATATTTATTTAAAGAAACTGTACCGAAGATCCTCGTGTAAGGAACCAGTATAAAGAAGATCCTCAGATAAGGATAGAGTGAACCGAAGATCCTCATGTCAAGATTAAGAGTAGTGAGGATCATCAGGTAAGGATCCATTGCACTGAATATCCGCATGTAAGAACACAATGTACCGAAGATTATCATGTAATAATCCAGTGTATTGAAGATCCTCATGTAAGGATTTCGTGTACGGAAGATCCTCATGTAAAGACACAGTGTATTCAATATCCTCATGTAAGAATACAGTGAATTGAAGATCCTCATAAAAGGATACATGTGCCGAAGATCATCAAGTAAGAATTCACTGTATTGAATTACCTCATTTAACGATCTATTTCCCTGAAGATCCCTATGTAAGGAACCAGTAAGCTGAAGGAGCTTAGGTAAGGATCCAGTGTACTGAAGATCTACATCTAACGATCAAGTGTATTGAAGATCCTCATATAAGGATTAAGGATACTAAAGAGCAGCATATAAAGATACAGTGCACTGTAGATGATCAGGTAAGAATCCAGTGCAATGAAGATCCTCATGCAAGGAAAATCGTCATGAAACGATTCAGTGTATTGAGGATCCTCATATAAGGATACAGTGCACTGGCGATTCTAATTTATGGATACATCGCACTGAAGATCTTCATGTGAGGATACAGTGTAGTAAAGATCATCAGATAAGTGTACAGTGTACCTAAGATCCTCAGGCAAGAAGAGAGTGTACCGAAGATCAGCGGGCAACGATCCAGTATATTGAATATCCTCATGAAAGAATTAAGAGTACTTAAAATAGTCATGTAAGAACACAGTGTACCTAAGATCTTCATGTAAGGATCCATTGAAATGAAGATCCTCATATGAGGATAAATTGTACTGAAAATGCTCATGTGACGATTCAGTGTATTGAAAATACCGGGGTAAAGATAAAGAGTACTAAAGATCCTCATATAAGCATAAATTGTACCGAAAATTCTGATGTAACGATTCAGTGTTTTGAAAATCCCCATGTAAGTTTAAGTGCAGTGAACATCTATATGTAAAGAGACAGTGGATGAAGATCTTCATGTAAGGATCCAGTGTACTGAAGATGCTCATGTAAGTACACAGTGTACTGAAGATCCCTATGTAAAGATCCAGTGTACTCAAGATCATCATGTAAGTATCCAGTGAACTGAATATCTTCATGTAAGGATACAGTCTACAGAATATCCTCATCCATCGATCCAGTATATTCAATATCCTCATGTAAAGATTAAGAGTACTCAAGATCCTCATGAAATGGTACAGTGTCTTGAAGATCCTCATGTAAGGATCCAGTGTACTGATGATCCTCCTATAAGTATACTGCGTACATGTGAAGATCCAAGGTACTGAAAATCATCATGTAAGTATCCAGTGCATGGAAATCATCATGTAAGGATCCAGTGTACTGAAGATCTCATGTAAGGATACAGTGTACCGAAGATCCTCATGCAAGGATACAGTGTACTAAATATCCTCATGCGAGGATTAACGGTACTGAAGATCTCAATCTAAGGATAGACTCTACTGAAGATCTTCATCTAATGACCCAGTGTATTGAAAATCCTCATGTAACGATCCAGTGCACTGAACATCCTCATATAAGGATACAATGTAGTGAAGATTATCATGTAAGGATCCAGTGTATTGAAGATCATCATGTAAGAACACAGTGTACTGATGATAACCATATATTGATAGAGTGTATTGAAATCCTCATTTAAAGATCTAGAGCACTGAAGATCCTCATGTAATTATCCAGTGTACCGAAAATCCTCATGTAATGATTAAGGCTACTAAAGATCACCATATAAAAATGCTGTGCACTAAGATCTTCAGATAAGAATCCAGTGCACTGAATATCCTCATGTAACGATTCAGTGTATTAAAGATCCTAATAGAAGGACACAATTCACTGAAGATCCTCTTTAAGGATCCACTTCCCTGAAGATCATAATGCAACAATCCAGTGTACTAAGGATTCTTAGTTAAGGATCCAGTGTATTGAATATCCTCATGTAAGGATACAGTGTATTAAAGATCCCCATATAATGATACAATGTACCGAAGATCATCAGGTAAGGACACAGTGTATTGAATATCCTCATGTAACAATCCAGTGTACTGAAGATCCACAGATAAGGATATAGTGTACCGAAGATCCTCATGTAAGGATACGATAAACGGAAGATCCACATCAAAAGGTCCAGTGTATTGAAGATCCTTATGTAAGAATTAAGATTACTGAAGATACTCATGTAAGGATTACGGTTCCGAAAATCCTTATGTAACGATTCAGTGTAATGAAGATCCCCATGTAAGGATACGATATACTGAAGATCCACATCAAAAGATCCAGTGTATTAAGGATCCTTATGTAAGAATTAAGATTACTGAAGATCCTCATGTAAGGATAAAGTGCTCCGAAAATCCTCATTTAACGTTTCAGTGTAATGAAGATCCCCATGTAATGATAAAGTGTAGTGAAGATCTTCATGTAAAGATACAGTGTACCAAAGATCCACATGTTAGGATACAGTGTACTGAGGATCCCCATATAAGTATACAGCGGACTGAAGAACCTCATGTTAAGATCCAGTGCACTGAAGATCATCATGTAATTATCAAGTACATTGAAGATCATCATGTAAGGGTCCAATGTACAGAAGACCCTCATACGAGGGGCGGTCAATAGGTTTTTCGAATCACCGGGACAAAACAGAGGAGGGGGGATGGCTGTTTGTGGGGGTGTTAGGACACGTTATGGCAAGTGAGGACCTGCAGCTGGACGCTCCTGCTTCGTCTATTTAAGAAGCAGTAGCTGATCGCAGATCGTCAGTCACAAATTTTTCAACAATGGAGAAGGTTGAGAACCGCGCAGTGATCAAATATTTGACCAAGGAACGCAAGGATGCAAAAGATATCCATGAACGCATGGTTGCAGTGTACACCGACACCGCCCCTTCTATGCAACCATTGCTCGCTGGAATAGGGAGTTCCGCCAAGGTCGTGAGTCCCTTGAAGATGACCACCGTTCAGGACACCCTTCAGACGTGACCAACGAAGACAATGTGGTCCGTGTGGAGAGGATCATCCTCGAAAATCGATGGGTGAAGGTCAAAGAAATCGAGCGAGAACTTGGAATATCACATGTAAGTGTTATCAACATCATCCACGACAATTTGGCCATGACCAAGGTCTCTGCCCGGTGGGTCCCTAGAAACCTCACGCCCCATGATCGACTTCAACGTCGTCAAAGTCCCCGAGGCCAGAGTTGCACAAGCTGCCCTGCGCGAGTGCAGATTCGAGGAGCTCAAACATCCCCCCTACAGTCCAGATCTGGCCTCTAGCGACTACTTTTTATTCCGCCAGCTCAAGGCTGCACTGCGTGGACGCCGGTTTGGGGACGATGAAGATGTCCAGCTCGCCGTCCAGGAGTGCATTGAACAGCAGTCGGGAGATTTCTGGTTGTCGGGAATTCGAAACCTCAGGAACAAGTGGCGCAAGTGCATTGAAGTCGAGGGTAGTTATTTTGAAAAATATTAAAACACTTTTCGTCATATCTCGTTTCCTTATATCCGAATTGCAAAACTTATTGACCGCCCCTCGTATAAGGATACAGTGTACCGAAAATCTTCATGTAAAAATACAGTGCACTGAAGATCCTTATGTAAGGATCCAGTGTACTGAAGATTTGTATATAAAGATACATTGTAGAGAAGATCATCATGTAATGATTAAGAGTACTGAAGATATTCATGTAAGAATCCAGGGAACTGAGGATCTTTATGTAAGGAGACAATGTACTGAAGATCATCATGTAAGGATCCAACGTATTGAAGCTCCTCATTTGAGGACCCAGTGTAATGAAGATCTTCATGTAATGATACAGTGTACTGAAGATCCTCATATAAAGATCCAGGGCCCTAAAGATATTTATGTAAGGATCCAGTGCACTGAAGATCCTCATGTAACGAACTAGTATATTAAAGATCCTCATATAAGGATTGAGGCTACTAAAGATCATGATTTAAAGATACAGTGCATTAAAGATCCTCGGGTAAGGATCTAATGCACTGATGATCCTCATCTAAGGATACAGTGTACGGAAAATCCTCATATAACGATTCAGTGTATTGGCGATCCTCATGTAAGGATAGAGTGCACTGAAGATACTCATGTAAGATTCGACTGCACTAAAGATCCTCATTTGAGGATACATTGTCCAAAAGATCCTCAGATAAAGATTCAGTGTACTTAAGAGCCTCATATAATAATACAGTGTACCGAAGATCCTCATGCAAAGATTCATTGTATTGGAGATCCTCATGTAATTATTCAAGAGTACTGAAGTTCCACATGTAAGGATACAATGTACCGAAAATCGTCATGTAAGGATCTAGTGCACTGATTAAGAGTACTGAAGATCCTCATGTAAAGATATAGGGTACCGAAAATCCTCATGTAACCATTCAGTGTATTGAAGATCCCTATGTAAGGATTAATTATAGTGGAGATCTTTCTGTAAATATAGAGTGTACCGAAGATCCTAATGTACGGAGCCAGTGTACTGAAGATCCTCATATAAGTATACAGTGTAATAAATCTCCTCATGTAAATATCCAGTCTACTGAAGATCATCATGTAAGTATCCACTGCATGGAAGATGATCATGTAAGGATACCTTGCACTGAAGTTCCTCATGTAACGATTGAGTGTATTAAAGATCCTCATGTGAGGATTAATTGTACTAAAGATTTCCATGTAAAGATACAGTGTACCGAAGTTCATCATCAAATGATCCAGTATACCGAAGATTCTCATATAAGGATATACTGTACCAAATATTATCATGTAAGGATCTAGTGTATTGAATATCCTCATGTAACGATTCAGAGCACCGAAGATCCTCATATAAGGATAAAATGTACTGAAGATCATCATGTAAGGATCCAGTGTATTGAAGATATTCATGTAATGATACAGTGTCCTGAAGTTCCTCATTGAAGGATCCAGTGCACTGAAGATCCTCATATAAGGATCAAGTGTACCGAAGATACTCATGT
Source organism: Ceratothoa steindachneri (assembly GCA_963969495.1). Taxonomy (NCBI): domain Eukaryota; kingdom Metazoa; phylum Arthropoda; class Malacostraca; order Isopoda; family Cymothoidae; genus Ceratothoa; species Ceratothoa steindachneri. Next base: position 23,244,395 of record OZ018339.1, read on the forward strand.
AACGATCCATTGTATTAAAGAGCTTCATATAAGGATTAAGGCTTCTAAAGATCATCATATAAAGATACTGTGCACTAAAAATCTTCAGGTAAGAATCCAGTGCAGTGAAAATCCTCATGTAGGGAAAATCCTCATGTAACGATTCAGTGTATATAAGATCCTCATGTAAGGAGACATGCACTAAAGATCCTTATTTATGGATCCATTCCACTAAAGATCCTCATGAGAGGATACAGTGTACTAAAGTTCCTCAGATAAGTATACGGTCTACCGAAGATCATCAGGTAATTATACAGTGTACCGAAGATCCTCATGCAACAATCCAGTGTATTGAATATCCTCATGTGAGTATTATGACTACTCAAATTCTCATGTAAGGATAAAGTGTACCAAAGATCGTTATGTAAGGATCCAATATACTGAAGATCCTCATTCAACGATGCAGTGTATTGAAGAGCCTCATGCAAGGAATAAGAGTACTGAAGATCCTCATATAAGGATAAAGTGTACCTAAAATCCCCATGTAACGATTCAATGTATTGAAGATCCCCATGTAAGGATTAAGTGTAGTGAAGATCTTCATGTAAAGATACAGTGTCCTGAAGATCATCATGTAAGTATCCAGTACGTGGAAGATGATCATATAAAGATCCAGTGTACTAAAGATAATCATATAAGTTACCATGCACTGAAGATCCTCATGTAAGGATCCAGTGCACTGAAGATCCTCCTGTAAGGATACCGTGTACGAAAGATCCTCATGTAAGGATTAAAGGTATTTAAGATCTTCATGTAAGGGTTCAGTGCCCTGAAGATCCTCATGTAAGGATACAGTATACGGAAGATCCATATGTAACTATTAAGAGTACTGAAGATCCTTATGTAAGGATCCAGTGCACCACTGAAGATCCTTATTTAGGATCCAGTGGACTGAAAATCCTCATGTCAATATATAGTTTACAGAAGATTCTCATGTAAAGATCCAGTGTACTGAACATCATCATGTAATTATCCACTGCATGGGAGATCATCATGTAAGGATCCAGTGTACTGAAGATCCTCATGTAAGGATAGAGTGTACCGAATATCTTCATGTAATGACTCAGTGTTTTGAAGATCCTCATGTAAGGATTACGAGTACTGAAGTTCCTCATGTAAAGATACAGAGTATCGAAGATCCTTATGTAAGGATCCCGTGAACTGATCGATCTTCATGTAAGGATTAGGAGTACTGAAGATCCTCATGTAAGGATTAGGAGTACTGAAGATCCTCATGTAAGGATACCGAGTACCCAAGATCCTCATCTAAGGTTCCAATGCACTGATTGACCCTCGAAGATCCTCATGTAAGGATTAAGAGTACTGAAGATCCTCATGTAAGTATCCAGTGCATTGAAAATCCTCATGTAAGAATACAGTGTTCGGAAGATCATCATGTATGGATCGACTATATTTAACATCCTCATGTAATGATTAAGGGTACTTAAGATCCTATGTAAGGATCCAGTGCACTGAACATCATTATGTAAGAATACAGGACGGAAGATCATCATTTAAGGATCGTCTATATTTAACATCCTCATGTAAGGATTAAGAGTCCTGAAGATTCTCAAGTAAGGATACAGAGTGCCGAAGATCCTCATGTATGGATCCACTGCACTGATTGATCATCGTGCAACGATTCAGTGTTCCTAAAATGCTCATGTAAGGAATAAGAGTACTGGAGATCCTCATGTAAAGATCAAGTGTACTGAAAATCCTCCTGTAACGATTCACTGTATTGAAGATCCACATGTAAGGATTAAGTATAGTGAAGATCTCTATGTAAAGATACAGTGTCCTGAAGATCATCATGTAAATATCCAGTGCATGGAAGATCATCATGTAAGGATCCAGTATACTAAAGATATTCATATAAAGTTACCATGCACTGAAGATCCTCATGTAAGGATCCAGTGCACTGAAGATCATCCTGTAAGGATACCTTGTACGCAAGATCCTCCTGTAAGTATTAAGTGTATTGAAGATCCTCATGTAAGAATCCAGTGCACTGAAGATCCTCATGTAAGGATACAGTATACGGAAGATCCATATGTAACTATTAATAGTACAGAAGATCCTCATTTAAGGATCCAGTTTTCTGAATATCCTCATGTAAAAATACAGTGTACGGAAGATCATCATCTAAGGATCGACTATATTTAACATCCTCATCTAAGGATTAAGGGTACTGAAGATCTTCATGTAAGGATCCAGTGTTTTGAAGATCCTCACTTTTTTCTCTCTTTTCCTCAATTTGTGCTATCCTTTATTAGAATTAAATAGAGTGAAAATTATAATAAACTAAATTGAACAAAGGGAGTGAAAAAAAAGCGTCTGTTTAATTTGAGGCTTTCCTACCACACTAATTAAATAATTGCTGCAATTTCCATCCAACAGAAAATTTTAGACATTGAAAAATGGCTAAATTTGGCTTGATGGAATTATCATATTTTCTATTATATTTTTAACGTCCCTAATTCCGGCATGATATCAGAGCTGGTCAGTTCTTGAAATGGCAACATTTTCATCTCAAATCTTGTTAAATGTCAATAAACAAATAATCCAGAACTTAAAACTGCCTACCCTCATTTAAAAGATATATGTGACAACTTCCAGTGGAAGTTGTCAACAGTGAATCTGTTGACCAGTTCAAGTCAAGACTAGACAAAGTCTTGAAAAGTGGCCGTTTAGGGACGCAAAACAATTGAGCAGTCATGTGCCTGCTCGATTGATAGTCCAAAAGTACCCTCTTTGAATGAACCGTAAGGTCTCCTAGGGTACTTACTTTTCTTATTACTTCTTGTTCAATTAAAATATTACCAATTATTTTTCGGATTCTGTACTTATTAGAAACCCTATAAAAATACAAAAAAGAATAAATGCAAGATACTAAGAACGTCGAATACACGAATGGATAAGACATTAAAGAGAAATTAAGACTAAAAAAAGGCAGAATTTTCGAACTGATCACATGCTGACTAAGTTTCAAAGGACCCATTTGAAAAATTCCCCCAAAACCGTCGCCTTAAGAAATGTCAAGTTTAATTAGGAGTTTAAAATCAAGCGACAATATAAATTTTAGTGCGATTGCAAAACTATTTTCAATTAAATTCTTCCTAACTAAAATGAATGAGATTATGCCAGTATGCCGTCTGTATCCTTAAGACGCTCGATCTGTTTCTGCGGCAGCGAAGTTGTTCGTTCCTAATTAACGATCATTCACACGTGCGCGCAAACTGCCGGGTGTGCGCGCGGTGAAACGTTTACTCATTGTAAGTATATTATATGATATTATATAATAGGGAGAGTGCGCAACTCTCCTGAATCTGCATTCACCCCACAAATAATAATCAGCAAGTAAAGATATTTTTGTGCCACAAATAATAATTTCAAACAATAAACATCTGTATTTATTAGCGACAGAACTAATTATCACGGGCAACCCCGGTCACCTATGCCAGTTTGTAAATAAAACGATTTGAGTATTTTCTAGTGCATGTAATATGCAACCATAATCGGTCTAATTTAGCGCGTCAACACTTTTGCTCAAGAGAGGCAACTAAAAGCCTCGATGGTACAAACATTTCCATATACATATAAATTAATTTTTGCGTTCTGGCAAAGTTTGTCTTCAAAATTCCTAAAGTTATGGAAAGAACGGTGAAACATGTGAAACGTGAGTGAAAAAGAGCTCGAAGTTTTAGTAGCTTTGGTATTGAATATTATATATTGTTTGTAGCCTTATCTTCGCAAGACACACAGGTAATAATAGTAATTGGCGAGGGGAGAGAAAGGGTGTATACACAGGCAGGAGTGACTGTGCCTCCTTTTGACACTACGCATTCATAAAACAGTCCTCAAAGGCAATCAAGCAGCGTCACTTTTATTTCTTGACAGGAGGAATGAAAGTGTTTTGTTTGTGTTTAGTCATGTTGTCTGTTTACCGAATTTTTTATCTTATGGCTTTCACCTCCTTACTATGTAGTAGAGCAGAGGTAGGCAGATTAGTGGCTATACCATTAACAACAGGCGCCCTAGAAAAAGGTTGGGAAAGGAAGTAGCGGATAATAAGAGTTAATTATCAGCTCGTATCGTGATGAGGGGATGTTTATCTCCCCTTGCGCTGATGGCTTTATGGATTTCCCTTTTTACGTCTGCCGGAAAGTTTGACTTTCGCCGGCCTTTGCTCCTGCATTATTAATAGGATGACAAGGTAATTACAAGGGGTTCCCGTTTCTCTGGATTGCCTAGTACCTGGCACTGCGTCACTCGCACTCCACACAAAATTAAAGCCAAGAAGGTCTCTTGGACATAATGAGATAATTCAGGCAGTAATGATGGCTACAGGTGCTTCTACTGAAACTTCGTGAAGTTCATATATAGTTTTCGTGTGACGACTGAGTTAGGGCGCGTGACACGGGAAATATTCGGAGCGGATAAGTGAAAGAATAGAATCATATGGATTTTGCATGAGAGCTGCGCTGATTGGAGGGGACAGTGAGACGCCGCAGAAAGATACTACGCGAAGAATTAAGGTTTAGAAGTTAGAAGCAATTCGCTTTCCTCACGCTGCCGAAGTCTCGAATAATCCAGGAGTAGGAATCCACTCGCAAAATGTATACAATTTTAACACAAATGCGTAGATTATAATTATTAATTGTAGTCAAGTCCCTATGAATATTTGAGTTCAGGTTACCTTATATATATATATATATATATATATATATATATATATATATATATATATATATATATATATATTATATGTATTGTATTTATATATGAAAAAGCAGCTCAATTGCGATTAGAACTCACGACCACACTCATGCAAAGCGCGGGCGTTAACCACTGTACCACGATGGATAAAAAAGAAAGTCAACCTGAACTCTGCTAAAGGTCCTGAGGAATGGCAGGTCGAATTAATCGCCAAGAGGTTTTTACACGTCTCCCTGGACATTATGAGACGCTCTTTAACGCCTTACCGACCTCACACGATGGCGTCAATGTAACGCTGGATTGTTTCGAATTAAATGTTACCCGCACTAATCGAAAGTGGCCGGGTACAGGTGTAAAAGAAATTTGGCCGTTAATTCGTTCTGTCATTCCTCGGAATTCTTAATAGTTCAGGTTGCGTTTCCTTTAGGTCCATCGTGGCTCAGTAGCTAACGTTTGTGGTTCGCATACTTAAGGTCCCAGGTTCGAATCCCGGTACATAGTTAGAATTAAACTTTAATTCCAATTAATCGTTGCAAGTCTGCTAAGAAAACTTTGTGGTTATCCACAAATTTAATGAACAAGTTCATAAATCGAATTAGGTGGACAGAACCACATGTTTATCATAAGAGAGCCCAGCTACATTAATGTAACACCTCAGAATGATGAAAAAAAAAAGGAGAATAAAGTGAAACCAAATTAATCAGAAACTTAGTTTCCTTAGGTTTCTATTAGAAAACAAAGAACTTACTTCCAGTTCAATTGTTTATTAATTATGAAGTATTTTATTGTGCATGTGCTTATATCACCATGCAGAGAACGGTAGTCAGAAGTGACATATGGCATGAATATGGTCGGTATGATGGTAGGTCCCGATCTAGACTTTCACGCGCGCGCGTAAACTGCTGGGCGCGCGCGCTCAAATGTTTATTCATTGTAAGTATATTACATGATATTATATAATAGAGAGAGTGCGCAACTCTCCTGAATCTGCACTCACCTCACAAATAATAATAATATCAGCAAGTAAAGATATTTTTGTGCCACAAGATAAGAATTTCAAACAATTTGCATCTGTCTTTATTTGCGAGAAGACTTTTTATCCCGCATAACACCGGGTACATATGCTAGTCACTGATAACACCTGAGTGGACAAATCCAAAACACAAACACATCATATATATATATGTATATATATATATATATATATATATATATATATATATATATATATATATATATATATATATATATATATATATATAAGGATCAAATGCAAGTTGTGCGGGTGATAACAACCACCACAGGGCTTTCGCCATATTTATTTTCTGTCTTTCAAAACAATTTTGAAGACAGAAAGAAAGGTGCAGAAACCTTTCATTGCAGACTATCTAACAATATAGTACAAGAAAGAGAAATTGGGCGTGAATGAGCAATGATACAAGAAACAGGAGTTTCTGCACCTTTCTTTCTGTCTTCAAAATTGTTTTGAAAGGCAGAAAATAAATATGGCGAAAGCCCTGTGGTGGTTGTTATCACCCGCACAACTTGCATTTGCTCCTTCTTTGTATGTGACTTGGGGATGAGCCTTTAAATTGTAAGCGGGTAAGAAGATGTGGTATAAAAATTCCTTGGAGGTTCCTAGCTTAGAGAGATACTGGGTTTGATGGGGTAACGCTTTGGGCGAATTAGAGTTACTGTGCCTGGTAGCTCAGCGGTAGAGCATCTGACCGGCAATCAGCAGACCCGGGTTCGAGTCCCGGCCAGGAATTTCAAACTTTTTTTCCCTGGCGTTGTCTCTGTCTTCTCGGTAAAGGATTGCCTTGATTGCGCCACCCTCTGCTCTCTTTTATTCTAGTCTTCTTCTAATGTCCCTTTCTCTTACCTCTAAAAAAACTCCTGTTTCTTGTCTCGTTGCTCATTCGCGTCCAATTTCTCTTTCTTGTACTATATATATATATATATATATATATATATATATATATATAGTCTGTGTGTGTGTGTGTTGGACTTCGGCTACATTCTCAAATTGCCAACCAATACTATTTCAGAATACACTTTTGTTGCTCGAGCAGGAAATTCTTACGCAAAAATGGGTTCTTTTGCTGACCTAAATAAAATTGAACGCTGTAGAGTTTGTATAGTGTAATAATAGTGTAGGCTTAGGCGCGAACCAGGCGAGTGGTTGACTAGATAGACTAAGTTCGGTCCATAGACTAAGCCATTACGAGTCTTTGATCAAACAAAGTCGGGCTTCGCCGACGAATAAATAAATAATAAGTGAATTTATGCGTTGGAGAATATTTTGAGCACTCGAAGTAGTAATTAAATTTTATATACAAACATGTCGATATATCATTTTAATGGCTTAAATCACGAATTTCCTTACATTTGGCGATTGTTATAACAATAGGCATTTTTTTTAAGTGACAAAATATATGATGTTATAAAGAGTATATAGGCTTTTGGGGTGACACACACACACTCCTTGAGAATGAACTGAACAAGTTCAAAAGTACTTGGAATCAGCCTTTCATTTTCCTGTGGAATTTTTTGCATATATATATATATATATATATATATATATATATATATATATATATATATATATATATATATATCAGTGTCGTGCGTGCGGTGACTTTTGAAAATGAGTAAGCAATTCAAGTTTTACAAAAATAAATATGTTAATTGAAGTAAATATGTTGTTCATTAGAATTAACTATAAAATTGTAAGCTACTCACTTTATTCAAATGTTAATTATATTATTTTCTCTTGTTCGTTTATTAAATAAATCGATGACTTCTTTGTAGATACCCTCTGTTTTTTATTTCTTTAAGTAGTTTTTTGGTGAAAAATACTGCAGAGAATGGTTAGTATATTCACCACAAACTGGTCATGTATACTGTTTTGTGTGCAAACTCTTTTCAAATTCTTCCACACCATTATCATCAGATGGATTTTGTGATTGGCGCAACACCTATTTAGTTCAAAGTCATGGAAACTCTGTAGGCCATAGAACAGCTTCAGTAACATATCTCACAAGAAAATGTGGCTCAACATTTGACTGCCAACTAGCAGAACAGGTAAATAATAAACGGCAGTACTGGAAACATGTTCTTGAACGAGTTGTGGCAGTCCTAATTACTCTGGCAGAGCGTGGTATACCTTTTAGAGGAGATGAGGAAATATTTGGTTCTCCTCACAATGGCAATTACCTTGGATTATTTAAACTTATTGCGAAATTTCCTCCTTTTCTAGCAAACCATATAAAAGAATTGGAGAATAAAGGATCAGGTGTCACATCCTATCTTTCTAAAACAATATGTGATGAATTTATCCAAATGATGGCATATAAAGTAAGACAATCAATCTTGGATGATTTAAAAACTGCAGAGTACTTCAGTTTATCTGTAGATTTCACTCCATACCGGTCCCATATAGATCAGCCCAGGTGATGGGGTCCTTATTGAACGTTTTCTAACCTTCCTTGAGATGGGTAGCCACACAGGATAAAGTATGGCAAAGATGGTGCATGACTACCTTACAAATGAATGCAAAATAGATTTTAGTAAGCGTCGAGGCCAGTCATATGATAATGCCCTCAATATGTCTGGCAAATACAAGGGTATGCAAGAAATAAAATGAAAGATTAATAATTATGCTATGTATATGCCATGTGCCGGTTATTCCTTGAATCTTGTTGGTAGAGCAGCAGTTGACTGTTGCTTAGATGCAGTAAACTTGGGGGGAATTGTTCAAAAATATAAATTTTTTTCATCATCTACACATAGATAGGCAGTACTGTTGTCATTCTTCAAAGATGATTCAAAAGTTCCACAGTCTTTGTCAGACTAGATGGGAAGCACATTCAAGGCCACAAGTGCAATATTTGATAGTTATGATGGAAATATTTCTGTATTGCATCAGCTGCATATTGATACTAGAGAGAAGGACTAAACAAGAAGTCAAGCCATAAACATTTTTAATAAAATAGAGGAGTTTGAATTTATGGTAATCTTATATTTGTGGAGTTATTTTCTGGATGAATTTTACAATACTAGTCAATCACTGCAAGGCCCCCAAAGTAACCTAGATGCATTTAGGAAATTGTATACTTCACTTTCGGATTTGGTTAAAAGTTCCAGAGATCTTTCTGAACATTTTGAAGAACATGCAAAGGAAAAATTACCTGATGTTGATTACAAGACAATCAGATCTAGAAGAAGGCATATGGATGATATAGGTGAAGATAAAAATGATGCTTTAGAGAAACTTGAGGCAAGAGACAAGTTCAGAATCAAAACATTTATACCTGGCACAAAGAGCATCAATATATAATGATGCTGCAAAAAGGTTTACATTCTTAACAAAATTAGATGCTACAGAAGAGGAGATTCGTGAAGGAGTTAGTGTTTTATGCCAAACATATCCTGAAGATGTGGACATGAACCTTGTTGGATAACTCAAGAATTTTCATCAATATGTTAGACATAGTCAAAGCCATGGTTCACATGAATATGATAGTTTGACACATCAGGATCTGTACCAAATAACATTTAACGATTTAACGATCATGTCCAATCAGCATTCCCGAATGTAGAAGCAATTTTGAGAATGTTCCTTACTATGATGATTGTAAATTGCTCTGGAGAAAGATCCTTTACTCAGCTGAAGAGGATAAAAAATGAATTTAGAACAATAATGACTCAAGATAAATTACGTTCCCTCAGTCTCATATGCATAGAAAGTGACACCTATGCAGTTTATCATTTAATGATATCATCAGTAACTTTGCTCTGGCAAAGGCAAGAAAAAAAGTATTTTAGTTTAGATCGTGTTTGTGTTCTATTGGTATAAACAGTATACAATAAATCTTGATCAAATTATACAATTTAATGGGTAGATGCATTAATATAATTAGTCCTTATAGCATGTTTATAAAAGCACTTTTGTATTTTTTACGGTTTTACCAAAGTGTTTCAATTATTAAGTTTGTTATGAATAAAAAATAATTTTAAGTTAGAGGTTAATGATTATTTCACTATTAATATACTTCTTCTTGATTGTATTTCAGTTCAACAATTACTTTGATAAAATACATATTTTGTCAAGTGCAAATGGCTTAAGATATCTATTAGGTCAAAAAAAATACCATATAGCATATTAAACACAAAAAACAGCGACAATTTGTCGCCGACATAGGACATCTAAAGGGCCCTATTATCTCAAATAGCTTAGGGCCTCATCAAATCTAAATCCGGCCCTGATTGTGCACTTTCAAAAGAAGCCTAAGAAAGACTAGGCCACTAAAAATTAACTAGTCGTACACCCTGTATAAATCTATAAATAAATAAACTTTGAAATAAATCCAAAGATATAAATCGGTAAATAAATAAATAAACCCGTAAAAAAAGGCTATGCGAGAACTTTGTTTCCAACCTAATATTAGTACTTGGTATGCAGACATTTAATATCAATTCCGCACTGACATCTTCTGCCACCGGAGCGCACTAACCGAAGGTATTTTTTTGGTGTTATTTTTCTCCATTCCTCTTCTGTAGTATTTCCCAAATTGCTTGGTATATATTCGACAGTGGTTGGGTGTCTCTCTTTACTTCTCTTTCTCCTAGCGTCTTCCACAGCTTCTTCATCGAATTGAGGTCCGGGCTCTGAGCAGGTCACTCCATGGCACTTACTTCCTCCTAATCAAGGAAATTCTTCACCAAATTTGCCATCTGGCAAGGTGCATTATCCTGGATGGGAATCGCAGGTTGGACAGAGGTGGCTCTTATATGGGCCACAACATGTGCTTGCAGAAGTTCTTTATATAGTTGAGGATTCCTTCCGCCATGCAAGCGGACAAGTGGGCCAATACCCTCCGCCAAAATTATACCACATACTATAACGCTTCCTCAACCAAACCTGACGCTGCTCTCCACACACTTCACGGATAATCTTTCCTCGGGTCTTCGACGGACTAACCTCTTCTGCCATCTGAACCAAATTGTACTTAGATTCATCGCTGAAATGTACTTTTGTCCATAAAACGTGATTAGTGGCGAAAGAGTCTAGCTTTCTTGTTCTTAGGGTTAATCCATGGCTTGACTGCTGTTGTACCAGATTTTACAGATTTTTCCATCAGGCGGCTTGATACTACTGTCTTCCTAGACACAGTAATGCCCAGTGTTTCATTCATCAGGTTTTGCAAAAGTTCTGCTACACTCGGGGTTTTTTTTCTTTTGAGAAGATTATGTGTGTGATAGAAAAGATTCCCTCAAACAAACTTAAGTTTTTACTTTTTCAGCAGTGATATTGAAACGTCTTTTTCATTGTGTGTCGATATGGAACTGAAAGGAATCGAGATCTCTGCTCTCCTTCGCGTGGCTACAACAAGTCTGACATCGCCAAGTGACTCATCATCAGCCGGGTGACCGTTCACAGAGTTAAGGAGAAGTGCAGAACGGGGAAGACCTCAAAGATCGACATTGTTTAGGCAAACCTCAAGTTTTCAACCGTTTGGCTGTGAGAAAAGTCTTCAAGAGTGCTCCGAATCTCAAAATGAGAGCAGTCGCTAAGAAGGATATATCACTGGCCAGTTTGTCCAGGGCCGTCAAGTAGGAGGGCGGTAAGAGCTTGAGGTGTATGAAAAGACATCTGCTCACACACTGTATGCGATAAATCATCAAGAGCGCTGTCGTTCCCTTTCTCAACGACTTGAAGAATTATGGCAATCTAATTCTCATTATTTCCGATGAAAAAGCTTCAAAGTCGATCCGATTATCAACAAGCAGAACGATCCCGTGGTAAGCTTCGACCAGGACGTCTCCGAGAAGGTCTGCGAGTGTTCACGACCAAGCAACCGGCCTCTGTGATGTTGCTCGTTGTCGTGGGTTTAAATGGCGAGAAAACACTGCCGATGTGGTTCACCCCCGGTTACAGGCTCACCGCGGCCGATTACAGGGACATCTTGGATACAAAAGTACTGCCCTTAATGAGAACGATCATAAAGAAGGCGAAACACTTCTTTCAGCGGGACAGTGCCCTGGCTCACACGACTAAGACCGTACAAGCGTAGTTGGGGTATAACGTACTTCTGGGAGAAGAGAAGAAACTTTTGCCACCGCAGTCGTTCGACTTCAATCCCCTTGACTACAGCGTGTGGGCACCTGTAGAGGGAAAAGACTGCAAGGTCCGCCACAGCAACGTCGACGAGCTGAATCGCGTGTGGGCCAGCATGAGAAGGACTTCATCCGCAACGTGGGTGCGGCAATTCAAGTCAAGCTTCGAGCGCGTGCTCGCAGCAGAGGCCCCCCACATTGATTAACATTACAAATTAGACACATATTTATGTGTTAAAACAATAAAAACGTGTCTATATTCATAAAAACTATCATTGTGTCCTTTTGTGAGAGTTTTAACGAGAGTAACAGGACTTTTGCAATACCCGGTACTTCTCTGGAAATCCTGGTTGCTGTCTTGTATCGGTCCATTTTTAAGATACGTACGATGGCTTAATTATCTCTCTCTGAAGTTTTTCTGGGCCTACCAGTAGAAATTTCACTGGTACATGAGCTTGGGGTATCGCTACGTTATATAATTATATGTACGGCACTTTGAGGGCGTTTAACCCTTTTAGTTATGGCTCTGCTGGAGAGCTTGTCCTCTTGACGTAGCTTAACAATTAGGTCCTGGATATAGACAGGTGTATTTGGTCCTTTAGACATTTTTGCTGCTCGGAACTTGATAAAGTAATGACTGAAAGTAAGTGCTAAGAATACATAAAAGTAAGGTACTACACTAAGTTAGTCGGTTGTCTCAAAGAGAGAACTAATAGAATTACGCTGTCCGAATGATTTTGACCACAATATTTTTAGAATAAAAATGCGTGTTTTGTAAGTAACTTTTGCAATTATCCTAAATGTACAACTTAGATGTACAACTTATAGCCATGGTTAGTTTATTTAAGAAAAAGCTAGCTGAAATAGAATGGAAGACATTATGATGATTCGAACCGGGTATCAAAATGCCAACATCATCACTGTTGCTCAATGTTCTCTCAACACTGTAAACTCTGTAAGACGTCACAATGGCAGTGGGACCGGAAACTACGAATCTGGGGCCAGCAGAAAGAAACACATCAGGCGTTCTGAGTGTCTCCGCATGTAGAAATTTATCCAACAACTACAGGACGAGGTGATGGAAGAACCGAACGAGGGAATTCGGGCTTTGGCTAGAGAGATAGGTATTGGAGTCACCACCACGAAGCTGGCCCTGAATGTGGAACTTATCTACCACTCATACAAGAGGTGCAATGGACAAATTCTGACAGGCAAGGGCAGGAAGAACTGCTTGGCGAAAGCAAAAAAGATCTCAACAAGTTGAAGCATCTTGTTTAGCCAGGACGATCTGATTCTTCTCAGAACTTCTCCCAGAACCAGTTGCACAACACCCACAATAACAAATAACTTGTTTATAATCCATACGACGTTCCACGTATCATGAAGACCAAGTTCCCCCAAACTGTAATGGTTTGTGGGTGTTTCCATTGAAGGTAACGCCAGGCCACCTTACATGTTTGAGCAAGGTCTTAGGTTCAATTCAGATAGCTATGTGGAGTTGGTGGAGACTGTGGTCGAACCCTGGCTGGAAAGGGTTCCTGCTGGAAGGTAGGATAGAGTCAGCAGTGGTTGTCGAAGATTTATACGACTTAACCAGCCCCACTTTCTGGCCTCCAAGATCCCCGGTTGCAATCCCATGGATTACTATGTACAGGGTGCGGTTGAGAAGACACAACAGCTCTGCCTGCAACACCAAGGCGGAGCTAGCGGGCCTATATATATATATATATATATATATATATATATATATATATATATATATATATATATATATATATATATGCAGGTTCTATTGAAGTCCACAGCTGTGGCAGCGTTATTAATTTTAACTTGAATTTTCTTAATATTTCTTACAAGTTTTTTAACGGGGTCTTCGAGGCAAAAAAAACATCCGCGAATGACATTCTTTATTCCTAAACTTTTTCGACCATGTTAGGCCATCTTCAGAAAATGAACAGAAATGGCCGAAGCCGTTATCATTTAAATGAATAAACCGGCAATTAACGTACAACTTCAGCCGGAAACCATACTCCTGACATTTGGCGTCTCCGAATTGACCGCCGTTAAAAGAAGCACGTTTTGAAACTTCATTTTCCTAGGCCTCCTTTGCCAGAGAACTAGGTCAGACAATCTGAGCCTTCCAATTTTCTGTTTCTTGTAGCGCTTAGTTTCCCCATAAAAATTTCCTGCGCCATGATTGGCCAATTTTTGTATACTTATGTTCACGTAGAAAAACTATATATAATTTAGCAATTTTTAAATAATTCCATTGAAGGAACGTTATTCGCAGTTAATACTTGACGTGCATACGTAAAGTTTTCTCACCAAATAATATTCGTGCTTTTCTGAATTCTTACGTTCGAAGCAAGGACACGCGAGCCAAGCCAGCCGATTTTAAACAGCCCTACGGTTGTCTTAGAAAAGAAAAATAATACTTGTTTTCATCGGTCACGCAAAACTGACATGAGCGCCTACATCTTTCCCCGCCGGCGGGCACCGTGCAATTGTGGACCTGGACTGCTCATATGTCTCCTCCCAACTATGGCGGTCGACTGTGATGTGACATAATTGAGGGAATTGACGGAAGCTGGTTTGAGGAGTAGCCCACAGCAAAAATCAATTTCAGAGGTTCCTCGGGAAAAGGGACGGACTGCGAACCCCGTTGATTTAGCTTTTAGCTCTATATATGGGGGTTACCGCCCAAGACCATAGAGGGACATGTAACCGTCTTTATGCTATGGAGGATGCAGTCGCGAATTTTAAAAATACCTATTTGGCGGCACTCCCCGGGCGAATGAGATTGATTCGGCCATCATCCATCATCAATTTCGCCATAATTCATCCTTCAGGAGGATCCCTTCCCGGGGCCATCCCTCTATCATCCATCACCCCATCAATTGCAACACTGGTTCGCGGAGGCACGGGATCGTACTACGGCGGAGAACACCCCTAAGTACATAACATCACTCACATTAAACTCATTCATATAACACGATTCAAGAAAGAGGACTAAGGAAAATAAGAAGAGGACCAACCTGGAACAAGGACCCTTCCCCCCTTCAAGGGAGGTGGAAAAAACGAAGAGAGTCCTCCTCAGGGGGCTCCCAGGCCAAGCAGTTCCGGCCAAAGCTCAGGTGTTCCTGGTTCTTTTTGAAGAACTTAAGGTTGCGCTGATCCGCTTGATCGACGTAACCAATGGCTACATAGCCCTCTGCTCGGAAACGAAGGAAATGGACGAAATACTGTCTTCCGGACGAACGGAAACCCTAAAGAAGATCGGGCTTGACGGCCAGTAGGAGCGCCATCTGCCGCAAATTGAAGGCTGGATTGGGGAAAGAACCACCGAAGAAATCAAGATGGAAATTGAGGCACAAAACACATGGGCAAAGATTAAGGAATTAATCAATTTAATAACCACATCCATGTGTTTAAAATCACCTTCCAGACCACCGAAATGGCACAAAAAAACAAAAATAGATGAGCTCCTAGCCTTCAGCATGAGGATCCCATCGGAAAACATTGAACAGGAAAAATTCCATAATATCCAAATGTGTTTTTCCTGTTACAAACTGGAGAGTCATACCATCCACTCTTGTCCCAACAAGGACAAGAAGCTATGCTCAGAATGCGGGAAAGAGGGACATAGATTTAAAGAATGTGGCTCAACAACCAAAAAGTGCCTAAATTGCAACGGTGACCACCGAACTTTGGCACTAAATTGCCCCAGAAGAAAGTAAATAATAAAAAAGAAGGAAGAATAATCTCGAGTCCGTAGTACCCAAAGCTATGCGACCGCAGCATCAAGAACTAATCAAACAGTCGTAAATCAACCGACGATGCAGCTCAATTCAGAACTGAGCTCGAAGATTCTGACATGCGTCATCCACGCCCATATCACTAACATGGGAAACCCAGGAAGCTACGAGAGTGAACTCAATTCACTACTACAGGCAAACAACCTGCCTACTATCAAAGTGCCCAAATCGCCGGACTCACTAAAAATACTGAATATGATGAGCACAGCCTCATCCATACGACCACAAAAAGAACGGAAGCAGTCTATATCCGAGGAAGATTTGGATGATACTGAAGAAGAGTCATCAAGCGACTCACAACCCGAAATTGAAAAGAAAGAACTCAGAACAAGATATCAGAGGGCCTCGGGGAGTAAATCAAAAACTCCCAACCCACCCAGAAAACAACTAACAAAGAAGAACAAGGGCATGGAAGTAATCCACGAAGAAACAAATTAAAATCCATCCCCTGTTCCTCAAAAGGTCCCTAACATGGACCCCAGTGCGAAGAAGTGATTGATTAGTCCTCATAATGCAAAAAGACAGCTTAAAAATCTTGAGTATCAACACCGACGGATGGACCACAAAAAAAGTGCACTAGGGGAATATTTTCCAACAAATCGATGCTGACATAATGCTCATTTTGGAACACGGAGTTAACACGGATAGGGACATAATCAAGATGTGGAACTATGACGTGTTGACAGCGAACCATTCTCAAGAACGATGCGACGAAGTAGCCATTGTGATAAAGAAGGGAATAAAATTCAAGCAACTCAGGAACTTGGAAGAATCCTACCTCGCCATAGAGGTAGAGATAAGCCTAGGAAAGATGGTCATTACCACGGGATACCAACCTCCAAGACGCGGCTATTTGCCAAACCACACTATCGCGAGTATATTCGAGCGAAGGGTCCCTACGATATTTATGGGGGACCTGAACGCACGTTGTGCTGAGTCCAGGTATACCCGAAGCAACGGTATAGGCAGATGCTTGAATACTCTCCTGGACAGGAACATCGTCCATAGACTGGGCCCCGACTTTCCGACCTTCATCACGGAAAGGTACGCCACCAAGCCGGACATCTGCTTGGCCAACTTCCTTACCCTTTAACTATCACATGAGCCCTGAAGTGATACCTTGTAGCGGCCATATAGGGATTAATCTACATATCAACGTTAACCCTATAAGGGTACTATCGCATACAAGGAAGAATTACAGCAGGGCGAATTGGGATAATTACGAGCGAATGTTAAAAAAATACATCCCAGCGAACCTCGACGAAGCACCGCTCGAGGAAATATACGAAGAAATGGAGCGACTAGAGACCCAGATGATCGAGGCTGACAGAGAGCCGATTCCCAAAAGTACATACAAAACGATCTCAACATACATACAAATGGACCGATCGTTGAAAGATTTACACCGTGAACTGAAAGGATTCTATCAGGTAGGCATCAACACGGGAACATCCCGTGATATAATGTATCGTATGAGAGAGATAAAGGAAGAACTAAAAATTCGAATTTACGAACAACAAGAGGCAAAATGGAATGAAGCTATCGAAGAACTAGATAGCGGAGCAACACCGAAAGAATTCTGGGTGAAAATCACGAGAATGAGAGTAAAGCCCCAGAAGAAAAAGATGGAATTAGAAGACGACCAAGGTGAAATTAAATCAGAGGAGAATGAAATGGAGGAGATTCTCAGGAAATACTGGGAACAGATTTTCAGAATCAGTGAAAAAGAAAATGAAGACTTTGACATAGATTTTGAAAATCAGATTATAGACGAGCTGAATGAGATCATTGAGAGGACGTATCCTAAACACCAAGTGAACAGGAAGGAAGGGGAAGAAGAAAGAGTGACGCTAGAAGAACTAGAAAGCGCCCTCCACTTCTTTAAGCAAAAAGCTCCAGGACAGTCAGTCTTGACAAAGTTAAACTTCGTCAAAGCACCGAGATGCGTGCGGGAAGGTTTACTCAACATCTTTAATGCCTGCCTAAATGTCGGCTACTTTCCCGACGCATACAAAACGGCAAAAATGATCTTTATTGCCAAACCTGGAAAACCAACGACGAGGAAGGAGAGTTATCGCCCAATATCCTTTCTGGAAATTGGGGGGAAACTCTCAGAGAAAATACTGAACAGAAGACTCGTCGAACACTTGGAGGAAAATTCACTCTACAACAAACAGCAATACTGCTTCAGAAAGAAGAGAAACACCAAGATAACAATAAATGTCATCACGGAAAAGATTTCTCTCTTCATAACGAAAGTAAATGGAGAGGTGACGCCCCCTTGTCGCGGGAAGAGAGCTTGTGTGTACCTTTGACTTTTCGAGCTATGTCGGCGGGGGTACCTCTTCTGGGTACCCCTGGTAGGGCTTTCCTTGTCGATTTGGTCGGAAACGAGGATGCAGACTAAGTGCGTCATTCCTTCCTTTTTCTACTCAATCCCTCTCCTTTTTTACTTTTATCCTATCTCTCCCACTTATACAAAAAAAAAAAAACTTCTACTCCTATCATGTCACTCTTTTCCTTTCTTCCTCTATCTGGCAGCTACCTCATGCGTCAGAAGAGAGGCTTTGGAACCTCTATAAACAACGCCAATCGACACTCACTGGTTGCGAGAGACTAGGACTAGAGGTGTCCTAGATGTTATGGTACGATGAATGGGATGAGGGTAGTGCCACGTTAACCCCTTCCCTTGGACGTAATTATTAACCGTTCCCAGTGCCCAAAGACGGGTGCTTATGGTAGCATTGGTCCGAGGTGACGGCCCTTTGTTCCCATGTTGGTTGCCAGGCCAATAAAAAGCCTTGGGTCGAGTTCCTTGGTGTGGCGGGATATCCATTGAACGCTACTCCAAAATCCTGGCCGTTGTGAAGGGAACTAGTAAGAGTTTAGTAAAGAGCGTGCTTCGTTGTTGTTCACCTGGTGACAAATCGATGGCCCCTACGGGGACGGTCAGTGCTGCTTGGCTGGGAGCCACGGCACGCTGAGGTTTGACGACTCGGTCGGACGAACAGCAGCACATGGAGCGTGGCTTCTGAAAGATCCGAAACCTCTCCGATCGATAGGTGGGAGCAACTCGGGCGGGGAGAACTCACCAACCCCCCTTTTTATCATTGATTGGTCACGAGTTTTTAGAGAGAGAGAAAACGCTCAAAATGACAGGCAAAAAAGGACCCGTTCGTCTAAAACACAACTATGCAACATGCCAGTTAGAAAAGTGGTGCGTTGACTTTCCGGAGGGCTGCTACACAAAATGCAGCCTTGAAAGTATTTGCACTACTTGCATATTGACGCGAGAGGTGGAGAAATTAAAAGACCTAAAGAGCCTCAGAGGAGAGAGCTAAGGTCCTTGAGGGAAAGTTGGAGAAGCTCGAAACCCTTAACGCAGCGCAGATTCGATGCCTAGAAGAGGCGCCGCCCACTGACGTGTCGGAATCCCCTGGTACCCAATCGGAGATTCCGGCATCATCTGAGGCTAAGCTAGCTGAGGCGAGAGAAAAAGAGAAAAAGAAGAAAGTTGAAACAAAAGTAGAACCAAAAATAGAAGAAAAACAGATAAACAAGAAGAAAAAGAAAGATAAGAATGTGGAGAGTAAAGAGGAAAAGGGAAGGCCTCTTCCACAAGGCAAGACCCCGTCTTCAGAGACCAAGTTTCCGAAGGTCACCCTCATTGGTGACTCGCAAACACGGGATCTGCAGCCGCTGTTAGCAGCCCGCCTTCGCACTGGCGTGAAGGTAAGCTGCCTGTCAGGATGGGGTAACCACAACATCAGAGTAGAGGCAGAGAAAGCTCAGATTTCTAAGAACTCAGTTGTTGCTCTGATGGTAAGCGGCAACGACCTCTACCTCGGAGAGAGTAAGGTTGGCCTTAGTGGTAAGACCATCCAAACGGTGATGGAAGCCGTGGATGACATAGGGCTCAAAACCCGCAAACGTGTGGTGGATGGGATGGTTCCGAGAAGAGGTCCATCCCGAACCACTCACGAAAGAAACGTCGCAGTGAACAGAAGGTTGGCGGATCTCTGCACGGCAGAAGGAGTCTTCTTCGTGGACCCCTATCGTACCTTTATCGGTAGAGACGACCTCTACCAAAGGGACGGGATACATCTCGCCTTGAAAGGAAAGGCCTTTCTCGCAAACCTAATTCAAGATGTCGTGGAACGCACCCAAAGGAGCGTTCGAAACAAAGCGAAAGCGAACGTGCACCAGCACGCCCGTGTCACTCCTGGAACGACCTTCTCGGAGGTCGTCAAAAAGGGTGTGACCACAAAAACAGAGAAGCCGGGAAACGGAAGAGCGTAGGGAGTCCTACACTAGGGGACTCCCTCAAAGTTCTTCTGTTCAATGCGAGGTCAATCAGGAATAAGTTTATTGAGCTCCGTGGCCTCGTAGTAACAGAAGAACCTGATATGGTGGCCATAACGGAGTCGTGGATAAAAACCTCAAGCCGAGATTTTGAAGGTGAATTCACGATTCCCGGTTACCAGCTCTTCTTGAAAGATATGCCAGACAGAGAGGGTGGCGGTGTGATGTTTTATGTCAAGGATACTCTCAACTCAACGGATTGCAACATCGTATCTGACCATGAACTACTAGGTGTTGACCTAGAGATAGGTCCTGCCAAATACAGGACCCTGGTGCTTTATAGACTTCCTGCCCAACTCGTTGAAAAGGACAGAGATCTGTACCAGCTACTAGGAGAACTTGTCGAAGACAGAGTGTGTATCGTCATGGGTGATTTTAACACACAAGTTAACTGGAAAACCAGAGAACCCTGTGGCGAGAACGCACTACTCCTGGAGTTCACGAACAACGAGTTCCTCACTCAATGGGTGAGAGAGGCAACGAGAGGAAACAATATCCTCGACTTGGTTTTCACCTCTTAGGATAACATCGTTGAGGACCTCTCTGTTGGCGAAGAGCTCGGTGGCAGTGACCACCGACTAATTAGATTTTTTGTCGAAGACCCAAAGGCAGGGCCTGCAACTAGTAAATCGAGGAAACTCGATTTGAAAGGAGCAGACTTTGCAGGTCTTCGTGCTGGACTGACTGACACGAGGCTAGAAGGGTGCGATGTTGTTAAAGACTCGTGGAACAGTTTCAAAACCACATTCATGAGTCTTCAATCGCGTTTCATCCCTCTGAAATGCTCCGGTCGGTCTTTTGTTCAACCACAGTGGTTTAATCGAGAAATCGGCCAACTGCTTAGCGAGAAGAGAACTGTGTACCGGCAATCGAAGGTCTCGGGTGACTTTGACGAATACCGGAGGCTAGCCAGGAGAGTGAAGTCCAGCATAAGGGCGGCAAAGCGGTCTGAGGAACTCCGAGTGGCGAGACTTTGTAAAGAGAATCCCAAGGAGTTGTTTGGATATGTGAACAGCCGTAACCTAATCTGTAGAACGGTGGCCCTTTAAGAAATGAGGAGGGGGCATTAAAGCACTTAGATGCAGAAAATGCTAACCTCCTCAACGACTACTTCTCTTCACTGTTTACTGAAGAGTGTAACCCCATCCCCCAGCAAATGGATTCCTACTCGGGGGAAAAGCTGCAGGATATGGACTTCACCGAAGGGGAAATATAAAAAGAAGATAAGTGACCTAATGACGAATAAGTCACCTGGCCCGGATGGGTTTCTACCTAAAGTGTTAAAAGAAGTGCGCGATCAAGTGTCACGGCACCTGTGCGCAATCTTTAACATGTCAATCCGGACCGAATGCGTTCCTAGAGACTGGCGTAAAGCGGAGGTGACTCCTATCTTCAAGAAAGGAGACCGAAGCCACCTGTCAAACTACCGACCTATCAGTCTGACTTCGATAGTTGGTAAACTCATGGAAAGCATGATGGTGGACAAAACGACGTCGTATTTAGAGTCAAACCTGCTACTGAGGAGTTCCCAGCACGGCTTCCGAAGGCAACGGTCATGCCTTACGAACCTTGTGGAATTCTTCCACTTCATGTTTAGTGAGCACGATCGGGACAAGGCAGTGGATAGGGTGTACTTAGACTTTTAAAAAGCCTTTGATAAGGTACCACACCGTTGCCTTCTCCGGGAAGTGCGAGCGCTGGGCATAGAAGGAAAAGTAGCCGGCTGGATCGAGAACTGGCTAAGTGGAAGACGGCAACGGGTGGTTGTGAATGGACAGGCTTCTGAGTGGGTGCCCGTTACTAGCTGGATACCTTAAGGTTCTGGCCTGGGACCACTACTATTCATCATCTACGTCAATGACATGAACGGTGACATGGTTGCTCAGATTTCCAAATTTGCCGACGATACCAAGCTTGGTATGAACGTTGCAAAGGATGGAAATACTGCCCGCCTGCAAGAAGATCTGGGGGAGATTGGGGAGTGGTCGGACACGTGGCAAATGCCTTTTAACGTGGGGAAATGCAAAGTGATGCACATCGGCCACAGAAACCCCCAATCTCAGTATATCATTAAGGTCACTGCTCTTGAATCGAGTGACACTGAAAAGGACTTGGGGGTAACAATCACTAGTGACCTCAAGTTCTCGAAACAGTGCATTGATGCGGAGAAAAAGGCCCAAAGGATGCTAGGTTATATAAAGCGTCATATAGATATCGGAACAAGGAGATTGTACTGTGTTTGTACAACTCACTTGTCCCACCGCACCTGGAGTATGCCGTACAATTTTGGAGTCCTTCATTTCGTAAGGGCATCGCGAAATTGGAACGCGTACAAGCCAGGGCAACCAAGCTGATTCCCTCTATCCGACGTAAAAGTTATGAGGATAGACTAAGGGAATTAGATCTGTTCTCGCTGGAAACCCGTAGACTGCGTGGTCAGCTCATCGAAGTTTTCAAAATACTTCGAGGGTTCAACAATGTTGACTACCGGGATATTTTCACACTGAGTGAGAACAGAACGCGCAATCACGGCTTCAAACTTGAACTGAAGCGTTACAACCGCAATTTGTGTGGGAATTTTTTCACCCACAGTATCTGCGGTTAGTGGAACGCACTTCCAGTGGAAGTTGTCAAAAGTGAATCTGTTGACCAGTTCAAGTCAAGACTAGACAAGGTCTTGAAAAGTGGTGGTTTAGGGACGCAAAACAATTGAGCAGCCATGTGCCAGCTCGATTGCTAGTCCAAAGGTACCCTCTTTGAATGAACCGTAAGGTCTCCTAGGGTACTTTCTTTCCTTGTAACTCCTTGTAAGGAGCTAGATCGAAGTAGTATGCAGGGGCGTGTCAAAGGCATTCGATAAAGTATGGCTAATGGGGACGCAATACAAGATCCTCCAGCTGGGTTTAAGCTCATAACTTGAAAAAGTCCTCTGTGATTATGTCATGGAAAGGTCGGCCTATATCAGTATAGGGCGCACGGACGGTCCTACCTTTAATCTACAGGCAGGATTGCCTCAAGGCGGGTGCCTCAGTCCAACCTTAAACTCGATATATACAGCCAACATACCAGAGCCAACCCACCCCTCTAGCCTGAATATCTAGTTCGCCGATCACACAATCAAATCATAGTTAGTGGATATAGAAACGCGCCTTGGCAAGCTCGAAAGACTGCCGAGGAAATAAGAAAAATCAACGCTTATGAATCGAAATTGAAAATCCGAACTAATGGCGACAAATTCAAGATCGTTCCATTAGGGAAAAAAAAACAGCAGATGCGAGAGTGGGGGATACGCGCTATCCCTGCACAAACGAGTGCAATGTACTCGGGATGAAGGTCACTTCTAATGGGTACAAGAAACACCTCACAGAACGGATCCAAAAAGCATCTTCGGCAGTCAAAACCATATACAGCTTCAGAAACCTCAACCAAAAGAACAAAAAGAAACTGTACCTAACGCTAGTCAGACCCACCCTTATCTATCCCGCAGCATCTCTGTTCGGAGCCTCTAAAATAGCACAAAAAGAGTTGCAGAAGATACAAAATAAGTGTATGTATCTCATTACCAAAACACGAAGGAGGGAAATTAGGAAGCAAGTGGGTCAGCACAGAGTGGTGGACATCAAATCGCTCAATACGATCTTAAAGGAAAGAGCGTCAGATATGAAAGAGAAAATTACAATGTATAACAACAAGGAAATTAGAGCACTCATCGCAGAAAACCAACAAGATCTCAGTCGCGCAAGATTTCCAAGCAGCGTCAGCAAGCTTGGAGACGCAATTGTCCCATTTTTTGAATAGGAATAAACTATCGACCAAAACCGATGATAAAAAGCAACCGATAATGACGAACCAAACCGATTTTATCTCAAGACCAAAGAAGACCACAACAACCTAGTGAAGACAAAGTAGCACAGGAGAATGATGAAAATGGATTCATTAAACCACATCGAAAGAGAAAACGGAATAATTTTTCCTTGCAGTAATATTTTTATTACCTTTTTTCAAAAAAAATCCGTGCAGGTAATAAAAATATTACTGCAAGGAAAAATTATTCCGTTTTCGCTTTCAATGTGGTTTAATGAATTCATTTTCATCATTCTCTCGTGCTACTTTGAGAGATATATACATTTGTATATCTGCCACGCGTTTAACTATTCCTCATTTATTCTTTGAATTCCCAATTAATTTTATATTTATTTCATAGTCTCCGTTCGAGCTTGCAAAAGTGTTCCTTAAAAGCTATTCCATTCAGAGATTTTTTGTTCTCTGCGTAGCGTAGTGTTACTAACGGCATACTTTTAACTGTGATCAAAGCGGTGCTCGCTGCCTCAGCGTGCCTGGTTCGAATCCCTTCCCTGCGCGGATTTTTTCGAAAAAAGGTAATAAAAATATTATTGCAAGGAAAAATTATTCCGTTTTCAATTTCAATGTGGTTTAATGAATTCATTTTCAGCATTCTCTCGTGCTACTTTGAGAGATATATACATTTATATATCTGCCACGCGTTTAACTATTCTTCATGAACTTCTTTGAATTCCCAATTAATTTTCTATTTCTTTCATAGTTTCCGTTCGAGCTTGCGAAAGTGTTCCTTAAAAGCTATTCTATTCAGAGAATTTTTGTTCTCTGCGTAGAGTAGTGTACTAACGGCATACTTTTAACTGTAATCAAAGCGGTGCTCGCTGCCTCAGTGTGCCTCTTCGAATTGCTTCCCTGCACGGATTTGTTAAAAAAAAAGGTAATAAAAATATTACTGCAAGGAAAAATTATTCCGTTTTCTCTTTCAATGTGGTTTAATGAATTCATATATATATATATATATATATATATATATATATATATATATATATATATATATATATATATATATATATATATATATATATATATATATATATATATATATATATATGCATACATACTTGTCTACATATATATACATTTATAAAAAACAATAATAATAAAACAAACAAAGCAAACAATGAAAGAGATTAGCATGATCTCCAGGCACCTTTGCAAATCTTGCAACCCTCAGACTTCCTGATTTTACCACTATTCCCAAACCCAACTATTCTATTACACCGCTATCTCTCACACTCACATACTCACCACTTCCCTAAAGACAAAGACAAATAAAATTCCATTTCTGTTCATTCCCTGAAGATGACCTAACATGGTCGAAAGACGTCTAGGAATAAAGAATGTCATTCGCGGATGTTTTTCTCGCCTCGAAGACCCCGTTAAAAAACTTGTAAGAAATATTAAGAAAATATAAGTTCAAATTAATAACGCTGCAACAGCTGTGGACTTTAATAGAAACTGCATAAAAAATGGCCTTTTACCTAGTTATATATATATATATATATATATATATATATATATATATATATATATATATATATATATATATATATATATAGGTATATATATATATATATATATATATATATATATATATATATATATATATATATATATATATATATATATATATATATATATTTATATATATATATATATATAAAGGGTCTTTCAATAAGGTCCCTCGATTTTTAAATGTAAATAAAACAAGTTGTGTGTGATATATGCACTCAATATATTTTAAATTTGAAAGTACATTTTATGGCATTAAGTGTGGAATAAGACGTCATTCAAATGTCCGCCGCAGCTTCGCTTGGTGGAACGTATTCGGGAAGCACAAGTACTACTGAACAGTTCACAGTGAGGTTACCGGGTGTCGCTTTAACAACATGGCCACTATCGCCTGACAAAGCTCGAGCGTTCTTGTTGAAAGACCCTATATATATATATATATATATATATATATATATATATATATATATATATATATATATATATATATATATGGTACAGACGGTATTCATTCGCATGATGACTGTCTGAGGAAAGAAATATTGAAAAACTATTTTTCGAGATATATTCATCAAATTTGGGTCAGTTTTGTCTTCGTGGCTGTTCTGTCAATCTTATTCGATGAATCCGCCTCTGTCACCTCGATGACAACTTCCAGGCGAACTCGGAACCGGCCAAAGAACTTCGTCACTATCTTCAGTTTTAGGCCCCGAAGGCCCTGGTATTCCTGGTCCTCAGCTCGTCCTTGGTGTGGCAGCTGGATTTGTTTTCTCTCTCGTTCCAACGCGCCCCACAGAAAGAAGTCGAGGTGGTTGTAACCCTTTCTCTTCATGTTGCCAGACATCAGTCTTTTTAATGATTTGCTCCGGAAACATTCAACTGTATTTTAAGAAAATTTTATGGTCAAATCAAATTTAAATTTATATTCATCAAAATAGAAATATTGGAAAGGATATATATTTTTAGTGTGAAAGAGAGTATTCCCAAACAGATGGATTCGTAGATTGTATATAGATTAACTTGCTCCAGCAGTAAGACGGGAACCTATATAAAAAGCCCACTCCAGTGGCAATTCTGTTCTTAGATGGGTAAGAGCTATAGAACCGAAAAACATTAATTAATAATGAATATTTTACGGTCAGGAATCATGTGATTTTTATCTCTTAAAATTGGCTCTCTATGCACTATATAGAACTACCGAAATTTAAATAATGACACCTCATCCATTCCATTGTTTATACCTTAACAATCAACCAAGCTGTGTTCAATCTTAAATTAATTAATAGAGAATTCAAAGGACAAAGGAGAGTTGAGGTAAACACGCAGGGAATACAAAATGTAGGAATCTTTCATGAACTCGAAAGAATGATGAAATGAATGACCCTTTACGGAATTTTTGCGAATTAGGAAATAACATTTCCGAAGAAAAATTATCCTGTTTTTCTGTTTCTTTCGGTTTGCTGGATTCATTTCGTCATTCTTTCGCGTTCATGAAAGATTTATATATATATATATATATATATATATATATATATTGTGGGGAAATGAAGATCACGAGGACAAATAGACGCTAGTTTGTTTACAAGGCGTCCTCAGTTATGTTCCATATGGTCCGATACTTTACCTCCCCCCCCCTTCCCTTTGCCCCGCTGTCCCCAAAATCATCGAGATCACTCACAAACGACAGAGGCTTAAAGGTGAGACCTCATCTACCCTCCCCTTTCCCCAGGCGATAATCGACGTATATATAATTCTATCTGGAGAAATGTAAGGAACAATCGAGATAGCAATCAGGAGAAGAAGTCGAGTCCCGGAGGCAAACCAGGAATCAAGAAAACCATGGAACCGAGCGGGATTTTCTTTCTCGAGGCTGTTCCTGTGGTCACATCGAAAAGTAGACCAGTGGTATCGAGAATCACTCTCATACCAATCTCGTTCAGAGAAACCCCCCTATTTTAGTTTTCCGAATAAAAACAGAGATATCCCTCATCATTGGGGAATACCAATGTGAAGTTCCACTCGAGAAAAGATTCACCTCTTGGTCAAGTCTCATCATCGAGAAGCTCGCAAGTGTAACCCAAGGATTAGAATAATCGTACATCCACAATCCCCTCACTTATACTTTGAAATCAACAAGCATCGCCACACGCTCCTCACTTACCTCAGGATAAGCAGCAGAGAGACAGACAGCTGTTTTTCCGAGTCAGCCTCACGTCCGCGAGTAGATTCCCGTAAAACTCGCCTCGAATCATCGCATCAAAGAGGTTCTCGTCCAAGATCATCCAACGCCAGACTCCCTCGTATTTAAAGGTAAAATGAATCCAAAAACTTATTCATGTTCTTTAGTTACCATTCCGTGCTAAAGTGAATTTTGCATCAACCAACTCATTGGTAGTATTAATATTTATTTAGATCCTCGTATTATAGCCTTAGTATATTGAAAGTTTAATATTTCATATTTATTTTATGTAATTAAAAGTATATTTTTGCCATGGTTGTTTAATTAAATCCTCGAAACGCTGCATATGGCAATAGATATATAATATTACGAATCCTCCCTGGTTAAAGAATCAAAAGTAAAAAGTATAGCACTCTTAGAGAAAAGTATAACAAAGTTATTCATGTACGGAACAAACGTAAATACATACTCGGCCGTATACCATGATATTATAAATTGGTGAGGTATTTAGAAGAACTTGAAAATAGTTGGTTGTATTATATCCTCTTGATTAGTCACAAATTTGTGCCTAAGCGTTCGAGGAAAATTAAACATAATAATCAGATAAATTCGTTCTATAAATCCTTGTTAATTGTCCGTGGTTAGCCATAGGGGTGTTAATTAGTTTTTTGTGGTATTCCAATTAACAGAAAGTATGGGTAATAAGGTTGGGTTAGTCAGAGGGCTACTTGTTTCGTAGTTGCATAAGTTCCATTAGCGTACATCGGTGAGTTTTTGACAGACATAGGTAAAATGTCATCGTTCAAAAGGTTCCACCAACAAGGCCAATTTTTTGGACTAGCACGCAAAGTAGTCATTGCCTACATCAATGAACAAGAAGATAGACAAGAGGAAAGAGAAGAAAGAGAAACAGAAGAAAGAAGAATTTAGATGATTAGAGAAGAAGAAAGAAGAATACAGATGGATAGAGAAGTAGAAGAAAGAAGAATAAAGATGGAGAGAAAAATAAAAAATAGAAGAATACAGATGGAAAGAGAAGCCGAAGAATACAGATGAAAAGAAAAATAGAAGAAAGAAGAATACAATGAATAAGAATGATACACAAGGGATTCCGTTTATTGGAATCTTAATAATGCACAAGTCAAGAGCGAACGAGTTTCGAGTCCGTCCAGCGCGGGCTTATATAGCGAACGTCCAGGAGCGACTATGAGAGTCACGACGTCATCACTCATGAGTCATGACGTCACTACTCTCGCGTCCCAAAGACTTGGCCGCGATGGTAAGTCCGCAGGATTAACCGAAGTCGAGATCCAAGTGGCTCTTGGTCTGTGGAACAAATAAACAAAATGGTACATGAATAATACAAAATCCGGTATGTAAGAAAGAATGCAAGGTAAAATTTTTCCCTTGTTAATAAGGAAGACACTCGTAGTAGTGTCACCGGAGGGTCGGGCATACGGGAAGCTGAGAACCGGATAGAGGAGGACAAAGAATTCACCCACATATGCGGGGCAGAGTGAATGAAGTATATATGAGAACAGGTTTTCCCTGGGGGTAACCCATCCCAAGGCTTCCTCAGATGCATCCGTGAAGGTTCGCCTCCACGTGGACTAGAGGGGTTCCAGGGGACCCATTCAAAGAAATAGAACGTCTTCCAGATACGTGAACACCGTGCAGTTAAATTCTTGGGCGAAGTTGGTCATAATGGGGGCCATACACATTTGCATTATGTATGGGGCCCCGGAGAAACCCATCGGGAAGCATGTAAATCGATAGTTCATTTTAGCACACTTTACCCCGAAACAGCGACGGGCATTGGGGTGGAGCAGGACGTGGTAAAACCTGTTGCGAAGGTCGATCTTGATGGCAAAGGTCTCGGGGCCTACCTCACGGAGGACTTTTCCCAGGGAGGAAAGGTGGAACGAGGCGGCTATGTAGTGTACGAAGGCTGTGAGGGGGCACATATCGTACACAATACGATCCTCCTTTTTGTTCCGGGGTACCAAGAACAGCATGTGAGCACAAGTGACGTCGGTTGAGGGCTCAAACACCTGAGAGCGGACAAGGGACTGAATGGGCTCTTCCAGTGCTGGGATGGTCTTATTGAAGTTTCTGTAACCACCCAAAAACGCACGGACTCCTTTACCCGCCGCCGCCTTTGAGATGTTAGAAGGCAACGGGAGCCCGGTGCAAACTCTCCCCGGAATGAAATCTCAAATGTGAACCACACAATCACCCCTGGCCGGGCCGGCCAGCAGGTCGAACACAGAAACCTGTTCGTTGTCATCGCCATCGGTCCCATCCGAGTCTTCCCGAGACTCGACCTGAGCAACCGGTGGCGCCACCTGAGGAGGGGCCTCCGCCGGTCGAGGAGGTACGAGAACGGGAGCCACTGGTGGGGGAGGTGGGGAAACGCGATGGCCGATGGAGTCGACTAACTCCCGCAGAGCAGGGTCCCGGTCCAGGAAGCGCTCGAAGTCCTCCTCGTTGTCGCGTGGCGGGCCAATCATCAGCTGGTCAATGGCCTCCACTGCCGTGGCAAGTCCAGGGTCTCATGCTAGCAGGTACTCATGCTCCATCATCTCGAATTCCTGTAATTCCACCCAATTCTCGAAATAAGGGTTATCCTCGGGGAAGATAGGAGGCAAAACTACAGGGGGGAGGGGGCCACGGAAATCACCACAGGCTCCCCTGGAGTTGAAAACCACTCACCAGAAACCACGATTCCACGGCCGTCGTCCACCCCGACCTCTTCGTCGATACCGAAGGGGTCCTATGGGGAGAGAATATTTATGCAAGGGAAAAGGGGGTAAGAGCTGAATTTCGGGTCCAAACAGAACTTCCCCCATAGCCTAACACTCCTCTTCCCATTCACCCTTTCTTTCGCGAACGAGATCGTCCGCCTTTGCGCCTACCTCGCTCTCCCCCCCCCCCCCCGGCTGCTGCTGTTGGGGGTCTGGAAGCATTTCGCACGTAGGAAGAGGAGTATTGGGATACCAAAGCAGTCCTGTTGTAGATCACGGGATCAATGTCGATTCCCACGACCTGAGAGGAGTGCAATCTGGCGTTCTCAAGGGCGTAGCGGCAGTTAACTAGGCCCTGTAGGTAGTAGAGAAGCAGGCGCGCGTTAAGGCAAGTTTCCTCACTGGTCAAGAGGTGTTCCCTTAGCCAGTGGAGGATTAGGAGCAATTAAATCTCCTCAATATCCCAGGCACGCAGGTTGCCTGTTGGACTTGTAATTCGCAACCTGAGAGTTGCCGCGACTAGCTCCCAGTCTGGAGCCACACGTCCAGGCAACACACGCCGGGAAATATCTTGGGACGATTGAAAGCCCCGTGAAGTGGATGGGATATCCTCGAGGGCCTCGGCTAGGGAATGGGTAACGAAACTGGGGCCGTCTACGTTAATTGGGGAACTAGTGGAGGGGACCGGTGGGGTAAGTGGGGCACGTGGGCGAGGAGCCACCTCCGAGGTGGACATAGACTCAAGGGCCTGGCGACGGAGCTCGGAAGTCGTGGGTTCCTGCACTAAAACGTACCTGGAAAGAGAAGCCGAAGAAAGAAGATTTCAGATGGAATGAGAACAGGCGCAAGCAGAAAGAGAAGAGAGAGAACGAATATTCACACATGAAAGAGCATTGAGCAAGGATCAGGTGGAAGTCAAGGCCGTTGTATTCAGACCTGGAGCCATGCCAGTACCTACGACGAAACCCAAACAAAATATTGTGACGATAGATAAAGAAGGAACCATGGAAGCGTCGTACCCATTTGAACCTCTTCAGGTGGTAATCACGGTGTACATAGAGGCCGATAACGAGTACCCCCTAACATCATTAGACTTGTTGCAGGACGACCCGTCCACGGAGTTAGATTTAATCCCCTACCTTGGCCCGCTCATAGATTCACTAATGTCCGCTCGAGTGATGGAAAAATTAAGTTCTGTCCCCATCCTTCTACTACCCAATCCCCAAAAGAAGTTTGAAATCCGAACCGATGCTTGCGTGGAAGGAATCGGTTGTGTCCGGGTACAAAATAAAGACAATGGTACTTCTTTTCCCATAGCTTATGCAACTAAGGAAAGGGAGGCGCTAGCCATAAGGTTGGGGACAAAGAAATTCAATTTCTATGTAAAAGATAGTGAGTTTAACGTGGAATTCAATCACCGGTCTCGGTCATATTGGCGTAACAGCAAAAGCCAGAACGGCAGACTAGTGCGACGGAGTCTATCGTTCATGGAGTACCAATTTAATATAAACTATAGAAAGGGCTCCCATAGTTGTATAGCCGATAACTTCAACATAAACTATATAGAAGGCTCCAATGAGTATAGAGCCGATAACTTGAGCTGAAACCCCACAGAGGGTTAATTAAACTCCCTTTTGTCTTAAGACCAATTTCTTTGTGTAGATATTTATGTGTTAAGGTTTATTTGTGTAGGGAATTAACTGCCTAGGTAGGGATTAATAGTTAGTTCCTTTTTCTTGTTCTTTGTAGGAATTGATGTTGTTGTTTTTTTTTAAATTGAATTGTGTGATCCGGACTGCCTGGCCTTACCAAACAAGGTTAAAGTCCGCCGTTCATATGCCTATGCACGTGCGCGCGTGTGCGTACGATGTCAATAAGCTTTAGTTTAGTTTGATGATTGACCGCTGTATTTTCACGGTAACAGTCGGTCTTGAAATTGCAGTCCAAGGCATGTGTTGTTTTTTGTCGTTTATTTTTTTGCACTAGAGTCCCCCCCCCCCCTTACCTTCTTTAAAAGGGAGGAAATGTGGGGAAATCAAGATCACGAGGACAAACAGAAGCTAATTTGCTTACACAGCGTCAACAGTTACGTCCATATGGTCCGATACTTTACCCCCCTTCCCTTCCCTTTGCCCCACTGTCCCCAAAATTCTCGAGATCGCTCGCAAAGAAGGAGTACCATCAGCAGATTTCGTAGTCCGTTAATATAAACACAAGAGGGTGGTATAGCCTTTAGAATAAAAATCTATGAGCAGGCTCACTGTCTTCTCTGATTGTTTATTCCCCAATGGATAATCGACGTGTGTATATATATATATATATATATATATATATATATATATATATATATATATATATATATATATATATATATATATATATATATATATTATATATATATATATATATATATATATATATATATATATATATATATATATATATATATATATATATATATATACAAATATATATAGTTCGATCTGGAGAAATGTAAGGAACAATCGAGATAGCAATCAAGAGAAGAAGACGAGTCCCGGAGGCAAACCGGGAATCAAGAAGACAGTGGAATCGAGCGGGATTTTCCTTCTCGAGGCTGTTCCTGTGGTCACTTCAAAGAGTATACCAGTGGTATCGAGAATCACTCTCATACTAATCTCGTTCAGAGATACCCCCCTATTTTAGTTTTCCGAATAAAAACAGAGATATCCCTCACCATTGAGGAATACCAATGTGAAGTTCCAGTCGAGAAAATATTCACCTCTTGGTAAAGTCTCATCATCGAGAAGCTCGCAAGTGTAACCCAAGGATTGGAATAATCTTACATCCACAATCCCCTTGCTTATATCTTGAAATCAACAAGCATCGCCACACGCTCCTCACTTACCTCAGGATAAGCAGCAGAGAGACAGACAGCTGTTTTTCCGAGTCAGCCTCACGTCCGCGAGTAGATTCCTGTAAAACTCGCCGCGAATTATCGCATCAAAGAGGTTCTCGTTCAAGGTGATCCAACGACAAACTCCCTTTGAGTTAAAGGTAAAAACAATCCAAAAATTTATTCATGTTCGTTAGTGAATTTTGCGTCAACCATCGCGTAGTACTCATTGGTAGTATTAATATTTATTTAGATCCTTGGATTATAGCCTTAGTATATTTAAAGTTTAATATTTCATATAAATTTTATGTAATTAATAGTATATTTTTGCCCTAATTATTTAATTAAATCCTCGAAACGCTGCATATGGCAACAGATATATAATATTACGAATCCTCCCTGGTTAAGAATCAAACTTAAAAAGTATAGCACTCTTAGAGAAAAGTATAACAGAGTTATTCATGTACGGAAAAAATGTACATACATTACATACTCGGCCGTATACCACGATATATATATATATATATATATATATATATATATATATATATATATATATATATATATATATATATATATATATATATATACGAGGGGCGGTCAATAGGTTTTGCGAATCGGTAGGGCAAAACAGAGGAAGGGGGATGGCTGTTTGTGGGGGTGTTAGGACAAGTTATGACAAGTCAGGACCTGCAGCCGCACGCTCCTGTTCGTCTATTTAAGAAGCAGTAGCTGATCGCAGATCGTTAGTCAAAAAATTTTCAGCAATGGAGAAAGTTGAGCACCGCGCAGTGATCAAATTTTTGACCAAGGAAGGCAAGAATGCAAAAGAGATCCATGAACGAATGGTTGCAGTATACACCGACACCGCCCCTTTCTATGCACCTATTGCTTGCTGGAATAGGGAGTTATGCCATGGTCGTGAGTCCCTTGAAGATGACCACCGTTCAGGACACCCGTCAGACGTGACCAACGAGGACAATGTGGTCTGTGCGGAGAGGATGATCCTCGAAAATCGACGGGTGTAGGTCAAAGAAATCGAGTGAGAACTTGGAATATCACATGGAAGTGTTATCAACATCATCCACGACAATTTGGCCATGACCAAGGTCTCTGCCCGTTGGGTCCCTAGAAACCTCACGCACAGGATCGACTTCAACGTCGTCAAAGTCCACAAGGCCAGAGTTGCATAAGCTGCCCTGCGTGAGTGCGGATTCGAGGAGCTCAACCATCCCCCCTACATACAAGATATGACCCCTAGCGACTACTTTTTATTCCACTGCGTGGACGCCAGTTTGGAGGCGATGAAGATGTTCAGCTCGCCGTCCAGGAGTGCAGGAGTGGATTGAACAGCAGTAAGAAGATTTCTGGTTGTCGGAAATTCGAAGCCTCAGGGACAAGTGGCGCAAGTGCAATAAAGTCGAGGGTAGTTATATTCAAAAATAATAAAACACTTTTCGTCATATCTCGTTTCCTTATATCCGAATTGCAAAATGCAAAACTTATTGACCGCTCCTCGTATGTATATATATATATATATATATATATATATATATATATATATATATATATATATATTAGTAAAGAGAGAAATGCGGCAAAGGCACCACTTGTGGAGTGGGAAGAGGAGCGCGTGCAGGCAGTAGGGTTAGAAGCTCTACCAATGGTTTATGGTCATTTAATTACACTAATTTCTGGCAAATTATCGTCATCAGAGCGACTCGTTTTTGCCTAGTATTGAGCGGGATTCGAACTAGTCATCAAAGGGGTCCTACAGGTACCGGGGTTTGGTGGTCAACAATGCAGTCAGGGTCAAGACGTAATAAATGCCGAAAGGTCACATGTCCCCGCCAGTGACTTCGCCTCGTAAATTAGGTCAATAATTGTCCCTGCGATATCATTCCGACCCCTTCTTTGTCTCTCCCTGCAAGATAATTAAGAGTGGCATGACCTCACTGGCGATCAGGAACTCGTTCAGTCTTCTCCTTTCTTCTTTTTATTCTTCTTCCTCACCTTAATCTCTTGGATCTTTCGCTAATGAGCACAATTCCTCCCTGTGAAACCTGTAGTTCATTTTCCTCACACAATTTGATGTTGATTTATTTCTTTGCCCACTACAAACATCCCAAGATCTAACTCTCGATCACTTGGCTTCAATTATATGTTTCTATATTAAGTCGGGGTGTAATGGAGTAAGATTGGCTTTAAGTACCCAACCTCCAATTTCGTCCTGTAGCCCTCTCTACTTACACCCAGATCTCCAAACTACACCTCAATCGCGTAATCTTTAAAGCAATAAATCCGAACTAAGTTTCTTTATAGTTATTCTATTTGGTTGTCAATAAATTAATGCCGTATTTTAAAGGAAATTAAAGTAATGCAATTTAGGTGATGTTGTAAGGACTTAAATGGTAGTCACCTTGTGCGAGGTTCGGTATGGAGGATGAATAACTACCCAACCTAACGCAATCATATTTTTCTTCACTCAAACGTGCCATGTGTGGGCGTGCGTTGTCATGAAGAAGGAGGACAAGCCTTTAGGTTAACAAGTGAAGTGGGTTTTGTTAAAAAGATTCATTTGAACTTTACAATTGATGAATACGTAGAAGGTCTGCAGAAACTGTTTGCTATAATTGAGGAGTTCCTAATGAATATCTCCTTTGGCATCCCACCCAATACAAAGCATAGCCTTGAGCTGTTAAGGACCACTTTTAGGAGTGAAATAGTTTTTTTTTGTGATTAAATCATTGTTTTTTGGTGTTAAGATTGCGGGAGAGAACCCAATGTTCATCCCCCGTAACAATTCTGTCCAGAGATGGCTTACGGACATTTCGAGCTAATCGAGAAGCAAAATTGACGGAAACGTTGTCCTTCAATCATTTCATGTGGCTCTCATTCGCCAATTTTATAGCTTAAACGAGGCTAGGTATTGCGAGCTTTCAAAAAATCCAAGGGATTAAGAACTTGAAGTTACTACAGTTTAAAATGGGCTTAGGCTAATATTAGTACAGTCATGGCTAAGAGTTTTGAGATTACTATATTTTTTCATAGAAGAAAAT
Source organism: Ceratothoa steindachneri (assembly GCA_963969495.1). Lineage (NCBI taxonomy): Eukaryota > Metazoa > Arthropoda > Malacostraca > Isopoda > Cymothoidae > Ceratothoa > Ceratothoa steindachneri. Next base: position 23,280,679 of record OZ018339.1, read on the forward strand.
TAATTGAGCTAATCAAACGTTTCAGTTTGTTTTAGTATGTTTATATTATAATTCAAAAGTAAACTATAAAAAAAAATTCGAGACAAAATCTATTTATTAATAAATACAGTGAATTGATGCGAGCAGTCAATATTTAACAATGATTTCCCCTGTTCTACAGGACTGCTTCAATTCGTTTTAGCATGCTGAATACTAAATTTCTGATGATATCTTGACTGATATTGACCTAAGTTTGTTCAGTAAACACCCGCCGCAATTGCTCAGAAATGGATAGCTACTGTTTAGCAACAGACAGTTTGATTATAGATGTCGTAGGTTAACCCCGCACACCTTACACCAGATTAATATAGATGCCGTACGTTAACCCTACACGCCTTACACCAGTTTAATATAAATGTCCTTGAATAGTGACAAGTTCACCCTTTTGCTTTACGAGTGCGTGGGAAGTTTACAATATGAGCAGTGTGAAAATTAACTGAAAGTAGGTTGGCCAATAGTTGACTATCTTGGAGTTCCGGGATAACAGAAAAAACGGGTACAAAAATAACTTTACTAATATGTAAATCAATATTATTTTACAAGGTTAAAAGGAGTTTTAACATGAGCTATACACACACTAGATTTACACTGATCTCAGCGGCTAAAGGGCGAGGGAGACTTGCTGAGGGCGGTCATCGTACAAACAAACTGACAATATGAATCGAGGGACACTCGAATGACCTTGAACGTCGACGAAGCCGATGATGAGGCTTATATTGGGGGATGGGGGTAGAGAGAGAACTTGCACAGGAGTGTTGCGCTTGCGCGTTGCTGTTTCCTCGAAGATTTGGTTCGAGGGAGTAATCCTTGCCTTGGCGCAAAGTTCAAACAATAGTCTCTGGATAGTGACTATTACGGGGGATGAACTTAAATCTTTCTTTCGATTAACACGAATCAAGATTGAGCGTGCCACGTTCGACGAGCGGGGGAAGCGGGTCGAGGTAGACTCACGTGAATTAACAAAGAATACCAGAAGTTTGAGGGATTCTGCGAGAATTGTGCAGAGTCCAACGGGACGCAAATAGCGGGTACCAACGGGAGCGGACAGAAGATACAGACGGGGCAGGGAGGCCGGCGGATCCTGACGGGGCAGGGAGGACGGCAGATGGATACTGATGGGGCAGGGACGACGACAGGTGGATACTGCTTTCCAAATCTGGCGCCGGAGGATTTATAGGGGTCGAATGGGATTTTCCCCCTCCGTCATAAGGGGAGGGTTCTAGGGTCAGATGCATCGCTAGAGGAGAATAAACTCTGCCTTTTAGCGTGAGGGCGAGAAGGTTCTTTGTCCGACTTCAGATGGGACCTTCTGGGCTCTAACACTTGTCGCAGGTTTCTGTGAAGGCAGTATTTCAGGTCATCGTGGCGTCTCATAATTTCACACCTCCATTAGCGCAGACAAAAGGGATCGCCCAGGTGTATGTTGTCTCTCTCTCTCTCTTTCTATTGAAGGGCGACGCGGCGCGTATCTTCCTATCTATCTGTGATCTCTGACCATCGCTCACAAATTATTCCCTATTGGGTTCAAATCTGGTGACTTTCCGGGCCAAAGTCCCTAAAGTTCGATGTTTTTTTCAGACAAAACTTTCATTATTGCTTTTGTTTTGTGATAAGGTGCGCCATTATGCCGAAAGAATATAGTTAATACCCAAATTGGTACTAAACTGTTGGGAAAATGTGCTGATAAAGCAGGTTTGGGTACCATTTTGACTTCATGGCAGTGTTTTGGGCAAAATTATTAGGACGCCAGTTCCCTTAGATGAGAAGCAAACCCAGGCATCGAGAGTGTCCGGATGCTTCACCGTGGAAACAACACAGGACTCGTAAAAGCGTCCCATTTTCTTTTCCTAACCAGGGATTTTCCAGAAGCTCCAAACACCATAAGGAAGCTTCATCCGAGAATATAACTTTGCCCGTCTTCAACAGTCCATTCTTTATATTTCCTAAAAGTGGAGCCTATCCGTCAGATCCTTTCTGGTGAAATGAGGCTTCATCGAAGCCCTTCTCGACTTGAGACTTTTGTGAAAGTTCCCCCCGCCTCAAACGGCGCGCTGAAGCGTTCAGATGTGATCTTTGCAATCGTGAGCAAACTTGGCACTGGTGGCAACCCGAGCCTTGAGCTGGGAACTTACCAGGAGGCGATCGTGGCGTTCACTTGAAGCTCCTAGGCATCCAGATGACTTATTCACATGATTGTCACTAGTCTTTTTAAAGTCATTAATGATCTTGAAGTTGGTGCTCTTTGATGCAATACCTACCTTTAGAAACTATTTCCTTGCATTTCAGGGCATTTTGGTGGAGAGCAACAATGATTGCACGCTTTTATTCGAAATGAACATTTCTGGAATTAAAATAGATTCAAACATTTATTTTTATCCCCCCCCCCCAAAAAAAAAATTACGAAATAGTTTATAATTACACATTATTCATTTAAACCATTTTTGTCATTATTTAACCCTTTTGATCGAATAGCAAAGATCCAGGTACTGAAATTCACCTCCTACAGGAACAGGACCAGAGCGTGAATTTTGGATTAAGAAAAGAAATGCAGTTTTTATTTTCCTATTATTTTTGAAAGCTAACTTTTTAATAAATCTTAGAATAATTATTCATATCACCTAAATTTTTAAAATGATTGAAAATAGTAAATATATATATATATTAGCTTCAAAACTTTTGCCCAGGTTGCAACAAATTTGGGACATTGTAAACAACTCTAAGAAACAATATATTATGTTTTCTAAAAACGACATTAATTTCTTGACAACCTAATACTAGAATTCGAGCTATAATTGTTGTATTTCCTGACCGTCTGGGTGAGTACACCTGCGATTTTCTCGAGTCTGAAGGGGCTGTAAGAAGTTACAATTTGCCGCTTCGAGGGCTAAATCGATATTAAAATCCATAATTGCGGGGAAATTAGGAAATTATGGTGATAAATTACAAGCAAAATGAAAAATTGCTAACGGAATCTCATTATCTAAATTCCTCAGGGAATCAGTCAAATTAGGTTTACCGATATCAGCTTGTCTTATTCAGAGACATCCCTGTTAATAAACCCTTTGAACTGTCAAATACTATTTCACACTCTTTCTTAATCCATCTATGGAATGGCTATGGGTAATCATTTCGGTGCGATCGGCCCATGAAAAATCTCCCGCTAATTCTTCTAAAAAAAGTCGCAGGCATCCAATGTCTCTCGTAAAGTCGCAACGACTAGGTTTAAAATGGATTCTACATTTTGTATGGAAAAACTAGCAGATAATGTAATTATATTTGGTTCACCTGACTGGGCTTCGATTTTCAAGGAATATGCAAATCCTTTTAACCATCGTGAAGTTTGTTTCAGTGTTTTAGGTTTGTCTGGTCGCAATGCGTTATGACTTCTTGCACACATCTGATTACGGTAGCACAACGCCATTGTACATGGATTGCTCCATGGATCCGAAATAGGCCCATTGCCTTACATCTCTCCACACATATAAAACAATGGGTTACAATTAAATATTGTAAGTGGTCTAAGTTTTTTGAACTGATGCAATGCCGAATCCGAAAATGACGTCCGTTTCCTCCGATCAGGCTTTTGTGCCAAGTCGAGTTTAAAAATCCGAACTTAGGACTAAATCGATTGCATTTTTGTAACATTTTCGGTTGATTTTTGTAAATATTTTTCATCCGAAATAGTTTTTAAGATAAAAAAATCGTTTTTTTAACCCAATTTATTCATTAAATGTTACACAAATTGATTGGTATACATTGAATAGTAGATAAAGGTAAGTACATGTAAATTGGATATTAGGTCATCATTGTTCAAAATTCAGGGCATGAATTTCCGTTTCTTCGAACTCCTAGAATGCTCGCGGTAGGGATGTCTCTCTTCAGAGTCCAACAGTAATCAGCCATCATCACTGCATCTCAGCGTCTCTGATACCTGGTCTCCATCTCTTTCATGCCCTGATGATATCTATCCTCCCTGCTCGTCACTCAGTGATCTCCGATTCTCAGGAAACCGATCATTATGTGAGAATAAGTAATGCATTTTGATGCTCATGTTGCATCCGAGGCTTCTGAAAGCATCCAGCATATTGGTGACACGTTCTGTGTAGTTTTTGGCCTTCTTGTTGCCAAGAAAGCTCTTAATAGCCAGAACAAAAGCCTTCCACGCTTCTATTTCCATTTCACTCATTGAGTTTTCAAAGTCTGGATATTTGATGATCTGACGGAGTTGTAGGCCGCAAAAGATGCCAGCTTTCAACTTCCCCATGGTCAATCATGGAAAAGCGTGGCGCAAGTAAGTGAAGAAGCCAGCATCCTTGTCCAGGGGTTAAGTGAACTGTTTGATCAAGCCGAGCTTGATGTGCATTATCTTGAAAACTTAATCAAAGTAGTCAAAGAGGAACGTTGTTATGTAAAGTCATGTTAAATATCCGACAAGTGTTTCCTCTCAAAAGACTCGCATTATTTTTTTTTTAAAACTACGATGACTCACTCATCTCAACACATTGTGTTCATTGTTCCGTTGTCACAGCCTCGCAGATCTGGGCATGATTTTCCGCACACAATTTAAAGGAAACTGAGGGCCATTATCTATTGTCTCTGATCCCCCAAAATGAGGCGGGTCATTGGATGAAAGGACGGCTTTTTTTAATCCATAGCTATCAGTATGTCACGTATTAAAATAAAACCCATTAGGTTAGAAACAAAGTTCTCGCTCAACTTTTATTGACAATGATTTACAAAGAAAAGATACATATCAATGAACAATGTAATCATCGTTATTTTTTTGCAACTGGTTTGCTAGGAAAGAAGTCTCCAACTTCAGTTTTCAGTTCGTTATTCTTTTCAAACGTTTTGCCATTCAAGAAGTTCAGAAGTAGCCTGACCAGATGGTAGTCTGTTGGTGCCAGGTCTGGCGAGTATGGTGGATGAGGGAGAACTTCCCACCTTAGCTCCAGGAGTTTTTCACGGGTATGATTTGCAACGTGTGGGTGGGCGTTATCATGAAGAAATATGAGATCCATCAAATCTCGTCGTTTCTGTGCAATTGCATCTGCCACCGTTTGCTGTTCTTCACTGTATAATTGAGCTTCGATAGAGTGATAGCGTTCCAACATTTCGCAGACACAAACCATAATCTTATTTTGATGTCGATCGGCATCTGCCTGAAGTTGTGCAGGTGCACCTTTGTCTTTCCAGCGTATTTTGCTTGCAATGTTCGAGTGTAGACACCATTTCTCATCTGTAGCAACCAATTTGTGCAGCCAATCAAAACGACGTTTATTGGCCAGTAGTGTCATGTAAGCGCCTCTGCGGCACTAACGGTCGAAGTCAGTTTGCTTACTTTGCCCATTTCCTCTAAATAATGTTAAGTGGTTGTATGGCTGATGTCACATGTGGAACGTGTTTGACACAGGCGCACAAACGGTCATTGTCAATAAGTGAGGGTCGATCACTTCTTGGCTGATCTCGGAGATCGAATTGGCTACGCTGAAACTTCTTAAACAAATCCTAGGCTGTACGAGGACTTATTGTGGCTTCTCCAAATGATTGGTCGATACGAAGTTGCAATTAAGCAGCGTTTAGGCCGGACTTGTAATCATACCTTAAAAGAGCACGTTGCTATTCACAAGAAAAAGTCATTTGAAGGGTTATTTCTGAAACTTTAGATATTATATAAAGTGTCCGATTAATTAATGTGCAGTGATCTAGGTTTCCCTAGGCCTCGCTTAAAAGTGCATAGTGACCTAGTCTACCTAGGCACTTCCAAAAGAGGTCTAAGAAAGACTAGGCTACTACACATTAACTAGTTGTACACCCTGTATAAATCTATACATAAATAAACTTTTAAGTAAATCTATAAATAAATAAACTTAAAAAAAGGTTGTGTGGTAACTTTGTGTCCAACTAAATAGAAAACTAGGAGAGATGAAACAAACAAGGACCATCAAATCCATTCTTATGTTATCCCCTGCAAAAAAATAACAAATACCGGTGCACCAGCGACCACTGGCAACCCCATGAGGATGGGACCTGGAAAACTAATGCCATCAGTGACCTTCTAACTATCGCATCCATGAGATAGGCATCGTATTGTTATTGACACAACTCTCTCGATCGGATGCCCTCATCGCTCCACATCAACCTCCAAGAAAGTTCTCCCTCACACGAGCAGCAGACCCTTGAAGCCACCAAGAAGCATTCATTCTAGCTGTACACCTTCTTAATAAGGTTAAGTGGAAAATTGAAATTCACAAAATCGAATACAAAATAGCATGAATTTTAAATTTTCAAAAATATTTTTAAAATATAAACACTTATGCTATTACTTAATACACTTAGCACAGCACTTTATATAGTTAAATCTTGCATAAAACATAAAATAATGTAAGATAATAACAAATAACATCATTTAACATTGATAGAAATGCTCAACTTTGCACGTTGATATTTTATATTTTTATTTATTTTTTGGTCGCCTTTTCTCATTTAACACACAAACAAATGTTACGTGATCAACATATAGTAGTTTCAAAACAAAATCTTTATTAGTAAAATTTTCATAAATTTCCAAATTTTATACAGATCGTGCATTACGCGCCATTTTATGTAAACTGTAAACGCAGAAATCCACACGCTAGTCACCGTTATGAAATCACACTCATTTTCCTTCACAATGATCATCTTCACCATGGAAACCATAACCAGCGGAATCACGCAATATTCACGAGCACTGTGGACTATAGTGTAACTCGTAAAAATTACATCAGACAGGTAAAATATAAAAAAATTACCTAGCCAACAAAAATGGTGTCGGAGCTCCGCGGGAAGAAGAGGGAGGTGACGTCACATCAGACCCGCTTTCTATGCCAAAGGTAAACAAAATCAAACCCATACTTTGGCAAGAAGGCCTTTTGTACGGTCCGTGTCCACTTCATTTGGAGACTTCCCGTTCAAGGTACTCTTTGTTACATCAACTTAATAAGGTCCGATGAATTTCTAAAGGTGTCCTCTAATCCCCCAAACACTTTGGTTATATTAAGTATTAAGTCTATGTACGATCTGGCACAACGTCATTTTCCTTATTGAACTCGAAGATGCCTATCATAATATGAATAATTGGATCAAATTTATTAACCAGGGACGTAACGTTTTTTAAAATCGGGTTGACTAAGTTTAATCAATATTTTGCCTTCCAAGTACTTAACAAATTCTTCAGTTACGAAAGCCTTCGATAATTTCCCAATAACTGGCGCTAAATAAATAGGCCTGTAGTTTTCTATGTCTTTTTTGTTTCCCTTTTTAAATATAGATGTTGGTTAATTTTAAATGATCAAAGCTATTTACACCCCCGTTTACACCATTTCTAGTTTTGTTTGAGTGGTGCGGGCACTAGAATCGCTACTGGTGTTCTCTTTCCCACTATCTTTTACACTTCTTTTAAATCACTCACTCTTTTCTGGGCTTCTCTAGTCCCAACAAAGGGATAAAAGAAGGCCGTTATCCATTCTAAAAAAATCGCTGGAGGAACAATAAATTTATAAGATAATGCACATTACAAATAGGTTATATTGTTTTTTAGATTTTGTAGACAATATGTGTTGGCATTCTATTAGCAACAATCTCAAATTTATACAAAATCATGACATTTAATTTTAATTAAGCTATTTAATTCATATAGTGACACCTTAAATCGATAAATAATTTTAAAAAGCTTTGAATAAATATTTTACAACTAGGACTAAACCGAATCACTCCACTTCTTATAATCAACCTTAGATAAACAAAATGATAATTAACTGTCTAAAGTTGTAAAAGACAAAACAGGAATTATTAATAATTACCATCCCATCATATTTCTCCCATGGTTGCGCGCGCACTCTTGCCTTGACAAAGAGAAAACCCCTTAGTTCTGAAAACATTTTCTTCGTCGAATTTTTTTGTCCCAAAATTAAAGATAATTCCGCGGGCAAATTTTGTAAATGGAACATGATTGGTTGGATTGAATGAAACAATGCTTTTGATTGGTCGAGACCTTAATCCCGTCCAACATTATGTTTTCTTATATTTTTTATAAAGAATATGGAAAGTTTAATGTTGGACGGTCATGCTGAGTCTGATTAAGACAAAAATGTGTAGATATTGTATCCTCGAAAATCTTCGATCCCTGTGCTGCTCCTCCATCTTTGTCTGCGGGTAGGTGCAATTTTGGCATAGAGCTCGAGAGAAGGTCCTCCATAACGAAACCGCATTTTAGATACCGTGTTTCTTAATCTTATTACTTGCACGGACCCCCTGCTCCCCCCCCCTTTCAAACATAATGTGAAGTATCGACTTGAGTATTAGCTCGATAAATTATAAGGGGCTTTGGAGATCAGTTGAAATGAGCCGTGGCAAACTTAAACGAGGGGGAGGGGGGAGTTTGAATGCTGGGCAATGTGATGTTTGTCTCAACTACATACACACAACAATCAAAATACACCCAATCATACACACGTTTGTACATGCCAATTGAAGTCACGATTGTGCACGCACTAAAAAAAAAACGGATTAGCATAGAAAGCAAAATGTTTACACGTAATTCCATTCACCCATAACCAGACAGCCTGTTCAGATAAGGACATAAAAAGAAACATATGAACACACACACACACACACGCGCGCGCACACACACATACACACACACCCTGGTAGCTGAGAAATCGCGGGTGCTTTTCGTTCTTGAAATTGTCTCCGTCTCTTTGTCCATCCTTTCTTCTCTTTTCGTCCCTTTGGTACACGTTTCTTCGTTGGGTTCCGCAGGTTTCTCCCTTGTTCGCAATAATCAAAAAAGGAAAACCCCCAAATTAACTTTGGGAAAAAAATACACGCACTGTTCAATCTTAACGCGAATGTACATGGTGCTCTATCTTAAGGAACACGCTCTGTTGCATCTTATCGCATACACACAGTTCGATCCAATTGCACACACACTGTTCGATCTTAACGCACACACACACTGTTCGATCTTAAGGAACACCCACTGTTGGATCTTATCGCGTACAAACAGTTTGATCCAATCGCACACACACACTGTTCGATCTTAAGGAACACGCTCTGTTGCATCTTATCGCATACACACAGTTCGATCCAATTACACACACACTGTTCGATCTTAACGCACACACACACTGTTCGATCTTAACGCACACACACACACTGTTCGATCTTAAGGAACACGATCTGTTGCATTTTATCGCATACACACAGTTCGATGTAATTGCACACACACTGTCGATCTTAACGCAGACGCCCTGTTTGTTCTTAACGCACACACACACTGTTCGATCTTAAGGAACACCTACTGTTGGATCTTATCGCATTCAAACAGTTCGATCCAATCGCATACACACACACTGCTCGATCTTAGTGCAGACGCCCTGTTTGTTCTTAACGCACACGCAATGTTCGATCTTAATGCATACGCACTCTTCATTCTTAACGAACAGGCACTTTTGGATTTTATCGCATACGCAGAGTTCGATCCAATCGTACACAAACACTCTTCGATCTTAGTGCACACGCCCTGTTTTTACCTGCGGCGAAGCGCCAGGTCAAGGCGTCGCTTATTTTTCAAAGGGAGTAAAGTTCAATTGTACCCATTTAGAGCCATGAAATGACCCATATGACAATGGGACATATGGTTATTCACCATGGAGACTTCAAATCTGCCATCGGATTTGGCGCTGGATGGCGCCAGAGTTCACGCCTCCATGTGTTGTATAAATCAAAGTTGCTTGAAAGTAAAAACTATTCACCCTTTTTTAAAATTTTTAACCTTCTCTCGGTGAAATTCTGTTCAGAACGAAGTTAGGCAGACTGCGGAGAAGAATCACAAGCACGACGATGATAGGTGGCATATGTGTGTAGAAAGTGTATTAAAACAGCCATGATTGTATTTCAGTCGCTTATATCCCACATGTCCGTCTCCCTTCTGTATAAAATAAGCCTGGAATCCCCGGTGACGAAGCTGTTTCTTGCTCTTCTCGGACTATCTGAGGGATGCTCGTCCAATATAGAGCCAAGAACAAAAAAGTCGCTTCCTGAACATCCCCGAATAAACGCAGGGGAATTAATCACTCTTTAATGTTAATTAAAGGAACACCTGGCGTGGAAGGGGGATTCTGTGCTCTCTCTCTCTCTCTCTCTCTCTCTCTCTCTCTCTCTCTCTCTCTCTCTCTCTCTCTCTCTATCTCTCTCTCTCTCTCTCTCTCTCTCTCTCTCTCTCTCGCTCTCTCTCTCGCGCGTTCTCAGTCAAACATACACACGAATACATGAATTTAAAAATGAGCCCAGTATTTTAAGAGTTTGAGAATAGGAAATTAGACATGATATAATATAAATTTGGGACTGGTTAACACTACTTCAATATCTTAACGTATAGGCAAGGTTCGATCTTAACGCACACGCATTGTTCGATTTTAATTCACATGCACTGTTCCATCATAACACACAAACAGTGTTCGATCTTAACTCATACGAAAAGTTCGATCTTGACGAACATGCAATGTTTGTTTTAAATGCACACGCACTGTTCTATCTTAACGCACAAACACTGTTCGATCTTAATGCGTACACATTTCTCGATATGTACGTACACGCACTATTCAATCTTAACGCACACACACACACACTGTTCTATTTTAACACGTACTCACTAATCGATATTAATTCACACGGATTGTTCAATCTTAACGCACACGCTTTGTTGTATTTTAACGCAAACCAACTCTCGATTTTAACGCACACACACTGTTCGATCATAACGCACACGCAATGTTCAATGTTAACGTACACACACTATTCGATCTTGAAACAAATGCACTGCTCGATCTTAACGCACACACAGGGTTCGATCTTAACGCGCGTACTATGTTCAATCTTAACGCACAGGCACTGTTCTATCATGATTTGAAGAGTTTTGGCAGATGCAAACCGTAAGTTGTTTCGTTCCACGATGATGCAAATACCTTGCTCAAAGTTGATGCGTCCGAACACTCTGTGTACTCGTTACTAAATAAGGCAATGAGGGCGCATTTTCAGGGGATAGGGGGGTGCCATTCACACAACTAACGGCAGAGTGCGAAATTTTAACTTTGTAAGAGATGTGAATTTGCTCCTTGCGGACGAAACTCTTTTCAGTCACTAAGTTTGGCACACCTGGAACAGTTGCACCCCTCTTCAGTCAAGTAGCCTCCTCTTTAGGTGACTTAGAGCTATGTACTTACCACATATTTTCATTTATCTTAATCTCTCCACCTTTTTACAAACTCCTTCAGAAACCTTTTGGTGTAAATACCACGGTTTTGCTACTTAGCAATGATAATTATAATAATGATAACATTGATAATAATGATGATAACAGCGTGAATTTTCCGGCTGCTTTGATTTTCTTCAAAAGAGATGAAATTTTAGTCTTATTCAGATTAGGTTGGATGTACTGCATGAGGTTACATTAATCTCTGCGATTTGCCTTTATGATACTAAGATCATTCCCGATACTTTCTGCCACATCGATGCGACCATTCTGTAAATAGGTTCTTAGTTCAAGAACCAAATGTGCAGAAGGGTACGTTTTCTTTCGTGAATTGGTTTAACCATTTAAGTAACTACCAGAAAAATAGACCCTTAGGTATTTTGCTTTCGTATCCCGTGAACAGCACTGATCAGTGTATGGAATTGTATCCGCGAAGACAAGATGATTAGTTAACTCCCCATTTTAGCAGTTGTCACAGATAACCCCCTTAAGACGGCTGTTTTGTATATAAAAATGCTTCATTTTCCTTTTAATAAACCTTAAATTCTTATATGCGAAATAAATGCCCCGCAGTACTGTATTTTTTTAAGTTCTCTTGCGAATAGAAAAAAACACCTAAACTACAAAGTAAGGTATGGAATGGTTTTGATATTTATGTGTGTTTCGCAATGCCAAACCAACGGAAATGTTACGGGTCCATGGTTTTATATTTTACTCAAGGGGCGCAATAAATTATTCCACTAACTGAATAATTCTTTTAAATCTTTGTTAATACTTTTTGATTTATTTTTCTCCACGGTCTTTTATAAGTTCTTGCAAGAGTATATGTTTTCAGGTACACAGTATTTTCTAGTATGTACTTGAGAGGTTTTAGAAATCTAACTTTGTAACCACCGTGATTAGATTCGGCAGGGTTTGACTTTTTTGGTTTTGCATCGTAGACCTTTTCGAGGGGCTTCAAACGCATGAAGAACGATTAGGATAGAAATGGATCCCATTAACCGAACAATGAAACTGTAATTAATCAAGGTATAGGATGCAGAAGAAAGAAACAAAGGCAAATGATTAGAGAGCTCCTAAAACAAGACGAATTGAAAGGAATGCAACGAGTAGGAGCAAGGATGGCTAGGAATACTATAACTAATTTTTCTATGGCTTAGTAGTATCTATCTTCTCTTGGGAATTGTTCGTGCAAAAGAACGCGAAGACCTCGATAAGTGCGGAGTCTAGAATGACTGCAAATTATAATTCACAATTCGCGCAAAGCTCCTCCTGGCTGTTGATTCAGTACCGTAGTAAGGAAGCTCCTACATCTTGAATGATTGTCATGACAGTGGTCGTTTAACAAAAGGACTTGGTAATCCTGGCGTTAAAATGAGATGGTAATGTTATCTTTAATGCATTCGAAATTAGGTCCAGTTTCAGAGTCGCTAGAATGAAATGATAATCAGATGGCGTGCCAATAAAACGGTGCCGTCTCCGTTCTGGCACCTCTCACGTCACATTCCTTTGGGTTCCAGAAAACGGCTTCATTTTGGTGGTTCAGCAAATTTTAATTTTGCGCAATTTGCTTTGTAATTTGGGCGAAACTTCTGCTCCATTTTTCAAAGTGAGACATTTTAGTAGATTGCGAATGCAGAGGTAGACAGAAATCGATACATAGAGAAATAGAGAGACCTGGATAATTAGTGAGATTCAGCAAGAAATGAGATGACCACTATCAGTATGTTAAAAAAATATGTATCTAGGCTTTTTTCTCATGTTATACATAAATGATAAATGCAGCATATCCCATAAATGTGATGTTTAGGTTTAATCATCGGTTAGCCTGCCATTTCTTGTTGCACTGGGGGCTGTTAGATATGGGGGCTGTAATGGATCTCTCCTAAATGCAATATTCTTGTCTGCTGAGAGCTCGTAAGTCCCCCGCAAGCAGGCCGCAACTTATGCTGTCATGCCTGCTCCAACACGCAATCAGGGTGTGCTAACTTGGCCCCCAAGGATGCAAACAATTGTCCAAGGGTGTGTAGCCATGTAAGAACAATAATGATAGTTTATACTAACAAATACGAATGTGTAATATTTCCTTTCCGTGTGGTCAGACAAGAATAACTCTTAAAATGTCTGGTTTGATTTGATGCCTTCTGAACACAACGAAAGCTGACGCACATCAATCAAGGCATAAGTAATGACCACCGAGAAACAACGTAATTTTCAGAACCTTACAACAGAAGATAAAACAAGAGAGCAAAGCTCGATAAAAAAAGAACTGTTTTTTCTGAACCAAACATGAAAGATTGAAACGCGCGAAATTCACATGAAAAATAGAACACGTACAAAATTTATCGTTGGTAATGAACCACTTTGCTCATTCTATATTCTTCACTGTAGGTCCTCCTCTTATACAGTATGCACCTGTCTCATGTCCATTTTACTCTTTTCGACATAAGCATAAGTTATTTACAGTTGCTCAAATTAGTCATGCCATATTTTTCAAAATATTTCGCACAAAGTTAAGTTAACTATGGTATAACTTTTTCAACGTTTTATAAACACTCGAACAGTTTTGGATGACTGCCTCTAGATTTTGATGTGCTGTGCTCTGCTGCAAAGTATTAATGTTTTCATAACACCTTAGGTTGAAAACTTAATTATGGTCTGAAATAAAAATTAACCAAATGGTAATGCGAATATTTTTTTTATACTGATGCTTAAGCTGAAAAAAGGGAAATTTGGCTGTATTGTTTAAAAAAAAAAGTTTAAAAATGTTCCCATATTACTTCTTGAAATACCGGAATAACGTTGACAATCTCACTAAATTTAATTTATTGGTAAATATCATATTTAATTTATTTATAACTAAATATACCCCAAACAATCCGTCTCTCATCAAATAACAATATATTAAATTATCACTGTTGAACGAAATTCATGGTAAAGCGTGACATGAATAATTTTGGAAAATCTATTTTCATTTGAACCCACGTAGACTCGTCTAAATTCCTGCTTTTGCCGCCATGTGAACTTATTCCAAGAGATTTGAAAATTTACTTATCATTGAGGATTTTTTTTTTAATCATCTTGCCTTTCGTTATTTCTGTCTATTCCACCCCGTCTTCTTCCCACGAGAAACATGTTCCCCTAAATCATCGTCGATTCCTCCGCACGAGATATCTCAAGTTGCTTCTTGTGCACCGACCCTCACCATTCATTTTAGAGTAACACTCAAGTTATCGATTTGGTTATACGGAATAATGATTCATTAGCCGAGTATTATCTTTAGTCCTTCAAGGGACAATATGCGAGCCCTTCTTGCGTGGTAATGTGCCAAATTAGTGTCAGAACTGTTTCATAAGTAACATGTGTATTATACTTTGTTCCGGAATGGGAAATATCATAAATTTCTTTTGAGGTGGATCTGATGAACATAGATATGTACATCATTAATAATGACTCATTCTTATCTATTTCAACGTTATAACGTATACCGATATAATTACCTGGGACAGAGAGAGAAGGAACGAAGACGCATTTTATAACTTATCAAACTAAGACAAAAGTACGAGATAGAGGGCGGGCGGAAAGTCCTAGGATAGTCTAATTAGAGTTTATTTATTTGCATCGGACCGAAAGTCCCACGACAGTCAAATTATTTATTTATCTCCTTCATGGGACCAAACATAGAAATAAATAAACTCTAATTTAACTGTCCTGGGACTTTCCATCCGATAGAAATAAACTATATTTGGATTGCCCTGGGACTTTCCATCCGATAGAAATAAACTATATTTGGATTGCCCTGGGACTTTCCGTCCAACCTGTAGATATACATAGATAATTAATTTAGAGGATCATGATTTTAGAAATTAATAACACATGGATAGCATCATAATTAAGATATATTAAAATAAACATTGTGAAGATACACAAGAAAAAAATATGCAACTAAAATTGCAAAGTAAATATTTCGTATGAATCAATCAGCGGAAATTATTCATAGTTTCACCAGACTCTACTATACTTCGAAGAAATGTAACCTGTATTAAGTAATAGAGTTAAGATTATTACCTATTTTCAACTAATACATCTACTAACCTATAATAGACGTTACATCATCTAAATTCAGTGAAATATTTAAAAACGGAGAAAATTATGAGTCAACGTAAATCAAGTAGTGTTTCCATATTTAAGGATGTAGGCTAGGCTTGGCACCAATGAGGCCATGCTTAAACGTAGGCTATACAGTGAATGGTTTTCCAATCGAGTGTATTTTTCACATTTTAGTCGCCTCTTTGTAAATTTATTAATTTATTGTTTGATTTGGGAGATTTTTTTGTCGTATTAATTGAGGGATTGCAAGGGAGAGAGATTGCCACCATATAACGGTGGCAATCTCCATAGATGTTTCAGATCAAGAGAATACTGGGTTATCTGTGAGTAAAAGGTCTCGTAAGAAATTATACATGAGCTTGCTATCACTTACAGAATGTCTACTTACAAACCCCAGTCACATGTGAATATTCCCGTGCACACAAGTGTGTTTGAGGTACGCTATAGCACGAACTCCCACAGCCCCATGGAAGGGTAAATGCAGATCTATTGGGAATAAATGAAATGGTATGAAGCTACTTGTGGTTTATTCATTCCATCTCGACCTTCTTCCAGACTAATCTCATTTCATCTTTTTAAGTTCAGACTCCCAAGAGACGGGTGTCATCTGTTCCTGACCTTCCGGGAAAGGTTACCTCGCCCTTGCCTCTTTCAAGATCCCCCTCCCGTTACGTCGCAAAGAGTCTCAAGGGACTAACTGCCAGGCCTGAGGGATTATCCAAAAGGTGCAGCGCATGAACGTAGCTACTGAAGAAGGTTGGCAGTTGTTTAATTTCTTACCCTTATTTACCGAATCTCCTCTGTGTACATCAACCCCCTTTAAGGAGGGAAAATGAGATGTTCGCACCGCAGAGTCCTGCAAGAGTTCTCTTTGTAGGACCTTGCTTGGCGTTTTAAAAGAACAAGTTTGGGAATAGAATTAAGAACGCTGATTGGGTTTATTGGACGAGCCTAGAAAGCAAGACTGCAGTACGCTGTCGTTTAGCCTCAAATTAAGAACGATGATTGGGTTTATTGGTTGATCCTAGACTTCAGTACGCCGAGTCCTGCAAGAGTTCTCATTATAGAATCTTGCTTGGCGTCTTAAAAGAACAAGTTTGAGAATAGAAAAATAAACTGCACTGTACCAAGTGATGGTGGTGCGCTTAGTATAACAATGAGTAGCTATCTTCACACTACATCGCACACGACTGGGGGATGATCTTGGTCGATGCTGAGCAAGTGTTGTAGTCAATAGACCAATCTCGCTGCGTACATTGCAGTTTTCCTTACTACTGCACAATATAGCATGTCCCCACGAGTGGGCGAAAACGATCGCCTGTACTGCATCTACGCGATGGACCTATCCAGCCCGGTATACAAAACGACGAGATATATTCAGTACGCGGATGACATCACCAAAATCGCGAACAACCCTTACAGGCATGCTCGACACGTGGCCAGAACCACAGCTACGGAAATAGCCAACATTAATAACGATAATGGAAGATCAGAACGAACACTGACAACTTCTCGATCGTTCCCAGAGGTAGAAGGAAGACATCCAGAGTCCAGGTGGAGGGGAAGAGATAGAGATATCAACATGAGGGAAATGTGTTCTGCTTAAAAATCAATAGAAATGGTTATGGTAACCACATTAAGGACAGAATCAACATGGCAAAAGGGCATTTCACTAAGATGTTCCAACTCAGACGACTAAATAGAAAAAATAAAATAAAATTTTACAATGCTATCTGCAGAGCCACGTTATTATATCCAGCTGTTCCACTGAACAGACTTCTTAAGACAAACGCTGTGAAACTTCAGAGAGTGCAAAACTCCACTGTATACATCATTACCAATACAAGAAGACGAGAACGTAAAAGAATTAGGGACCTACACCAGGAGATCAACCTAATGTACCCCTACACAAGAGGGCAAGCAAGGTGTGGGACAAATTGAACAATGTATTATACGAAGAGGATAGAAGATCCCTTGAAATCCCACAAGAATACAGAGAGAAGAACAGAGGCAGCTTCAGGAGCGGGAAACCCGGCGTAGGGAAACCAGTTCCCATATACACTTAACATCGAAGTTGTTTGCTATCGTATTTTAAATACGGAACATAAAATCCAATCTGCAATAGAATAATGATAGAACCCAGAGAAGAAAAGAAGTGCTAAAGAGGCGCGACAGCCTCCAACCTAAGAAGAAAGAAGAATGCAGGAAAAGAACCAGTGATAAGAAGAAAGGAGATAGCTGGTCACCCAACATACAACTCTAACTCTTACTTATTCCCTTTCATTACTTTTTTCTAACACACACTGTCCACTCTACTCTTACTATATACTTTTACTTCTAACTTTTTCAACACGATCGCCTCCACTGCGAAAACGATTCCGTGTACTACCCCGATAAAAGTGGTGGATAAAATACCCAATTCTCTTTCGGACTGTTGGATTGATCTATCTGATACAATTGCTTGGCGTGGGTGAAGAGCGTTCCCCATCGTATCCGATGCAGGTTTGGAAATAAAAGTCTTCGGGTCATTATTGCACAATTTATCGTCTCTTAACCTCTTTGATTTCTTGTTTTCTTAGCCTTATTGCCTGCCTGCCTGTCTCTACTCATTTGCGTCTCCGCGACAACTGTCAATCTGGAAGGATCCTCGAATCGAACAAGGAACTTAAGATAGACTGAGGAGACCCATGAAATAAAAGATAGAAGAGATTAAATGGGATAAAACACTGGCAAATCTTGCTATCCTCATACGATGGGGACCGGGAGAGCGGAACAACCACACCAGAACAAGAACCAATGAACGAACTCACCAACGCGGAACTGATACATAATATTTATTACAGGCACCTCTGTTCGTCTCTACCCTTTGCCTTTGCTACAGCCGAGTAGAAGCAATTCTTCGGATTGCAGCGAAGTTAAGCCACACGGGTGAAGGGTAGTCGCTGGATGGAGATTCCGTTTCGGGTTGCCTTCGAGGCAGATGCCACACGTTAGAGATAGTCTAGGTTCGGATTTCACGTTAATCAGTAGATCCCCACTGAGAAGTCAAGGGTAGATTAAACGAGTGTAGATGGAGGCGTGGGAAGGGGAGCAGCCCTCTGTACGCTATCATTCTAGCATCAAATTAAGAACGCTGATTGGGTTTATTGGGTGATCCTAGAAAGCAAGACCTCTGTAGGCTGTCATTCTAGCATCAAATTAAGAACGCTGATTGGGTTTATTGGGTTATCCTAGAAAGCAAGACCTCTGTAGGCTGTCATTCTAGCCTCAAATTAAGAACGCTGATTGGGTTTATTGGGTGATCCTAGAAAGCAAACCCTCTGTCCGCTGTCATTCTAGTATCAAATTAAGAACGCTGATTGGGTTTATTGGGTTATCCTAGAAAGCAAGACCTCTGTAGGCTGTCATTCTAGCATCAAATTAAGAACGCTGATTGGGTTCATTGGGTGATCCTAGAAAGCAAACCCTCTGTCCGCTGTCATTCTAGCCTCAAATTAAGAACGCTGATTGGGTTTATTGGGTGATCCTAGAAAGCAAGACCTCTGTAGGCTGTCATTCTAGCCTCAAATTAAGAACGCTGATTGGGTTTATTGGGTTATCCTAGAAAGCAAGACCTCTGTACGCTATCATTCTAGCATCAAATTAAGAACGCTGATTGGGTTTATTGGGTGATCCTAGAAAGCAAGACCTCTGTAGGCTATCATTCTAGCATCAAATTAAGAACGCTGATTGGGTTTATTGGGTGATCCTAGAAAGCAAGACCTCTGTAGGCTGTCATTCTAGCCTCAAATTAAGAACGCTGATTGGGTTTATTGGGTTATCCTAGAAAGCAAGACCTCTGTACGCTATCATTCTAGCATCAAATTAAGAACGCTGATTGGGTTTATTGGGTGATCCTAGAAAGCAAGACCTCTGTAGGCTATCATTCTAGCATCAAATTAAGAACGCTGATTGGGTTTATTGGGTTATCCTAGAAAGCAAGACCTCTGTACGCTATCATTCTAGCATCAAATTAAGAACGCTGATTGGGTTTATTGGGTTATCCTAGAAAGCAAGACCTCTGTACGCTGTCATTCTAGCATCAAATTAAGAACGCTGATTTGGTTTATTGGGTGATCCTAGAAAGCAAACCCTCTGTCCGCTGTCATTCTAGCATCAAATTTAGAACGCTGATTGGGTTTATTGGGTTATCCTAGAAAGCAAGACCTCTGTACGCTATCATTCTAGCATCAAATTAAGAACGCTGATTGGGTTTATTGGGTTATCCTAGAAAGCAAGACCTCTGTACGCTATCATTCTAGCATCAAATTAAGAACGCTGATTGGGTTTATTGGGTTATCCTAGAAAGCAAGACCTCTGTAGGCTGTCATTCTAGCATCAAATTTAGAACGCTGATTGGGTTTATTGGGTTATCCTAGAAAGCAAGACCTCAGTACTTTGTCGTTCAAGCCTCAAATTAAAAGCAATGTGATGCCTCAGCCGAATATTCAACACTCGTCCATTATAATAGCTCGAGTCGGGAAAGAATTGTGGACGCTTCGTGCATCCTTCTCGTTACCATTCGGTAGAGACGTTCGCCAAAGCGTTCATATCTCACCATAAAACAGTGGTTGCACGAGGAAAGTGACACTTTCTATTGATTGGAATACTACGGTAGATTGGTGGCAAAGGCTCTGGGGGTAATAGGAAAGTCGTAGATTTACTCGACTTATGATTAATTCTCTTTTAGTTTCCACAAATGTGATTACGTGGCTCCAATCCCCAAGGGGTAGTGGAAAACGAACAAAGGATCCCAGACCCATGGGACTCTGGTCTAACCTTGGGATGGCCTTACAAATGGGAAAAATTCGTTGACGAAATCTACGCCCCCCCCGGCCACGAAATGAAATACACACAAAAATTAGAATGACAATCACTGGCGAGTCTGAAAGCCCCAGAGGATGGTCTTCTTTAAGGAGGGGGACGGCCCCTATTGTGTATTTTTGACACCAACCACTGATGGTAGGACTATTCTTAACCCTAGGGGGGAGGGGCACGTTTCCGAGACATGGTTATGTGAATATAAGTACCCCCATTGGGGACAGTAGCATTTCATCGTACGGGGTTCCGCAACAAAGGAAAGAGTGGGTATGTTGTACCATGAAGACGAGGAAGGCATGCTAACGGTGTTGTGATCGGCTTTATGTATGATGATACGTGTGGCGCTACTTACTCGGATGTTTGTTAGTAACAGTGTATCCACTCGATGGAGGGCCAATCTATGACACCACTGAAAGTTTTGTGTTCACGTTCGCCTTGACGTCAGAAATCCAATGCCGCTGTTTAGCGTACTGTCTTGTGTGGTGGAGTGTGATGAGCGAATTTATAGTGTGCGGGTGTAGCATGTGCATGTTTCGAGATCTAGGGCGTGTCGTGAAAGGGGGGGGAAGGATTGCCATAACGAGGTTATGGCAGGAAAATTTCAGGGGCGATTAAAGAATTGAAGAATGAATGCCAGGGGTTGAGTGTGGAGATGCGAAAATGACATTGGAGTATCCTACTCCTGACCTTGGATGAAGTGTATACGAAAATGAATATGAGATGTTCTGAGGGAGGGGCAATTAAAATAGACTAGTAATATGTGTGGTTGTGCAGCTGTGCGAAGGTTTGGGAAGTCTACATAAATGGTGGATTGATTATTTGGATGAGTGGTCGAGAGACTAGGTGAGATTGTGTATGGTAGGTGTGCATGGAGGGAGATTCTGAGGCCCTCTGCCTGGGACCTTCTGGGGCTCTCTGTCTGGGAGTGAACCCTGAAGAGATCCTAGAGGACCTAACACCCCCATTGGACAATTTGGTGTGAATAAAAGGGGGGAATTTATAGAGATAGGAATGAGGGTATTTTTATGGCGTTGATGCGTGCTGACCCCCTTATGTTGGAGAAGTATTGATGATGGAGAATAAATAGTGTTTGGGCTCTTGCGGATGGCCTACAAGTACCAACTTGTTCTCGGAGGTTTATATGGCCTACCATTTTGGGTGAAGATTGGAAGTTGGGAGTCTATCACATTAGACCTTGTTTACTACTCCTGTTTCTTCTATTTATCATTATTTGATCCGTTCTTTTCCCTTTCCATTCTTCCTTTATTGAAAATGCCCGCATTGCTCACAACAATTTCCTCCGCTCTTAATAAAGAATATAACTAGCGCATCAATGAAGATATGGCTTGATTCATTTGAAAATGAAGATAATTTATTTAAAGTTCATTAAACAGTTAAATATTAAGGGGAAAGCGAATATGATTTACTTTCTTTATCAAAAAATAGACCAAGAAAATTGGTATGCGGAATTCCAAGTTGAGGGAACTAGAATATTCAGCGCAGAGGAGGAGACAGCAAGTCCGTCGGCCGCGCCAGGCCTATTATTCTGTACTTGCCAAGCCGCGAAATCCTCCCGCGTAAACACACCCTCCATTCAACTAGCACTCGGACACAAACATATGCACATACACACTCCTCTCCCTCGCATCAGCCCCACCCAACTTTTCTTTCATTACGGTGTGGGGCGCGACAGGGCCATATAACATATTGACAGTAGGAAGGAGAGCGACAGGCGATAATCATCAAACATAACGATGATTAGAGTGTGAGATAGCGACATCTGGTGGGCGGGCGGGCCTGGCAGAAGAAGCGTGGCAGACAAGCGGGCAGGTGAGAGAGAGGGAGAGAGATTCCTGACTTCCTCAGGTAATTGTTTGCTTTCATCTGGCTTCGCCATTCATTGCCATCTTTTAATTCATATCCCGAACGAGGTCTTAGAGCGTCTGGCCAGTCATCGGGCCGCTTACATCCACGGAATTGATTTCAAATTTCTTCAAGTGGGGAAAGGAGAGGAAGTATTTTCGGAAGTCTTTATTCAGGAAACTGGTTTGAAAAATGAAGAGCTTCCCTCATCACTCCAAAGAAACTGGATCTCATTAATTCCTCACGAAGATTGATGCGAAGGGGCAATGCCGCCTTTAGAGAACGAAGCGTCAATCAGCCGACGCATAAACACCCGAAGGCGAATAATTAAAGAAATGAACAAAACTTGTTTGTTTTATGTTTCATTATTCGTGTATTCTTCAAGTTTTCGTTTCATACGCGGAAGTCTATACCCTCATTTATGGTGCTTTAAGGGACAAGATCACAAGCAAACGAGAGCGATCATTCAATTTTTCTCGAACCCGATCCTTCGCTGGCCATTAAAAATGAAGGTAAATGTGAGATCAGTGGCCCCGAGAGTACCTGGAGGCAGCTAACATTATTAACCTATTTTTAGGTTTGCTTTTTTTAACCTACTGATTTAGGTTAGGTTAAGTTAGGAGAGAAAGAAAGACACTTTCTATGCTTCTGCGGGATAATTGTTACTCGATGTCAATTCAATTTTTTAGTAACTTTCTATTAATACTGCTATGTTATTGCCGTGTTATTTGTTGTTGCTTGTTCAAATCATTCAATAATTCATTATCTTTATCTCCTAAAGATAAAGATGTCTCGAGGTAGCTTGATTTTAGTACGATAGTTTAGGGGCTGCTGATTTTACCAGCCAAGTCCGGCTCTGCTGATCTGAACAAGCCAAGTCAGCATCTGCTGATTTATATAGGCTAATTTCAGCCATGCTGATCTTTACTAACTGAGTCCGGGTTTCTTGATCTTTACAAGACGACTCAGGCTCTGCTGATCTTCACAAATTAATTTCGGCCCTGCTGATCTTTGCAAACCGAGCCCGGGTCTCTTGATCTTTACAAGACGACTCCGGTTCTGCTTATCTTCACAAGTAGAGTCCGTGTCTGCTGATCTTTACATGTCAACTCTAAGTTTGCTGATCTTTACATGTCAACTCTAAGTTTGCTGATCTTTACAAGCAAAGTCTGGGTTATGTTGATCTTTACAGGCCGAATCCGGTTCGGATGATCTTTACAACTAGAGTCCAGTCCTGTTGATATTTAGAAGCCGAGTCCAGGTTTGTTGATCTTTACAACGTGAGAGAAGGAAAAACCCAACTTTATCAACGACGAGAAAATGCAAAATTGGACAGTGAAAAAACGGTGGCCGAAGAGTAACCATTAAATCCCCCCCCCCCTCCCCACCTCCTCGTCATTTCAAGGAAACTTGTACTGAAAACAACAGCGACGCCCATTAACGGAGTCTTCCCTAATGTTTCCATTCACTGAAAACTAAAAATCAAAAACCAAAGTTGGAATCTCCTTAGGCTTGTGAAGAGCTTTGTTACGAAAAAAGTGATAAAATTAGGGTAAGTGAAAATGTATGTAATGCACTCAACACGACTAGCCTGCAGTGAGGGCTACTTGAGTCGTTCGGAAAAAGGAAGAAGAACAACTCTCCAGAATGCGCGATCAAACTCAGCAGTGAAGGCCGATACCCTCTTGATTGGACGGGGGGGGGGGATGGGGAGGAGGGGCGAAAACTGATATACAGACCCTATCAAGCCTAAATACAGGGACTAAATTTGAGGTTTGGTATTTATTCGAACCCGCTTTCATTACCCTTCTTTGCCTTTTTATATTCTCCTTTATCCTTCGCCCAGTCCACAAACATACCTTCATTGGATTACGCACTTTATATCTCCTGAAAGGGTTTGTTGATGAAAATGAGACAAGAGATAAAGAAAAGGCGAACGAAAATGATGATAAAGATCATGTTTTGATAAAGCCAGGTTTTTCTCGTAATGAAAATTGGCATCTCTTTGTGTCCGTTACCCAGGGAACGAAATCAATAAGAGAGAGAGAGAGAGAGAGAGAGATATCTCCCCCCCCCTCACTATTATCATCATCATCATTCGTTACGGGAAATTGAAGCGAAGGGGATCTCATCTGGGCGGGAAACCTATGGACTTCCCGACTCCTGATTGCAGGGGGTTTTGGTTGGTTCACTTTTCGACGGTTTGGTCGTTTCTTGCGTTCGCGGTGGCTATGGAAAATCGAACCGCGTTCGTGTCTAGCGGACCTTTCTGTTCCACCCGCTCGATCGCGTTCAGAGATGCAGAGGATAAGTCGCTCCTTCCGCGTTAATGGTTTGCAGATAACAGCGTCGAAATAGCGGCCAGATAAGCCATGCAGTAAAAGCAAGTGTTCGAATACGGGGAGATTACACTCACGCACAGCACCCATATAATGATCCCCTTATATGGGAGCCTTTGTTTTGGAACTTCATTAGTGCTGAAGGGAGATTCACTAGACTCTCTTCATTCGATACAGATTCACGATGCGTGGGTTTCGTAGGGATGGGGGGGGGGGTGATTATTTATAATTAAATTCACAAATCAACGACATCATCTATGTCAATTTTTCAAACGGAGGTTCTTAACGGGCTGTCAGATTGAATTGAGAAGCCGATTTCATTTCAAAGTTGCCATTATTAGCTAAATGCATTTTAACATTGTATTTTTTATATTAATTTATTTTTCCTGCCGTCCTTCACCTATTAAACAAACCTATCATCATGGGAAAGGAGATATATATATATATATATATATATATATATATATATGGTTGTACCATGTAGGGAAAAAGAAAGATTAATTGGAGATAGTACTTTCGTTATCTTAATAACATTTTCAAACTCACAATCATTCTGAGTTTGAAAATGTTATTAAGATAACGAAAGTACTATCTCCAATCAATCTTACTTTTTTCCTATTTGGTACAACCAAATATTTATACTTATTCACGTGTTACCTCTCGTGATTTTTACCCATATATACCGGGGTTACAGGCAAAAATGTCTCCTTTTTATAATGAAATTTGTTTGCCATTAAAGCTTGAAGGCACAAATAAGTATCATTACAAAGAACAATATTTGAAATTTTATTAGCTAGCTTAGGTAGCCTAGGCTTGCGGTGGATAGACGATAGTCTATCCCAGCCTAGGATAGCCTATCATCTATACAAATATTAAACAGTTCAGTTTTAGGCTAAAAAAATGTCATAATTAACTCTTGAATAGTGCAGGTTTGTCGTAGAATTAATGATTCGACATGGATCTATAATCAAATCAATTTGTCATTTTCAAGCAAGATATGGCATGCGATTAGACGAGAAAAAGCCAGGGAAATTACGCCAAGTCGAATGCACACAGCACAATTCGTAATTTAAATAAAGGAAATACCAGTCGTAAGAAAGGCGTGAGTACGAAACGAATATTGACAAGGTGAAGACTATAATTGATCTGATGAAATAAATTAAGTGAGAAAATTGGCGGCTGAAACACATTTGAATAGAAAAGTTGTGCGATCACTTCTCAAAAAAGGTCTTACTTTAAATCCATACAAAAGTCAATGTCATCAAGAAATCTCAATGCAGGATAAGCAACGAAGGTTATCATTTTGCCTCAGGGTTAAAGAAATGTGCGATGATGAGCAATTAATATTGAATATAATTTTCAGGGTTGAATATCATGTTTACCTGTAAAGCATGCCAAATAAACAGAATTATCGGAAGTATGATGTAGACTAAGTGGAAATAACATTTATGGCCCCTATTTCTTTGGGGATCATGAAACAGGACATGCTCAGTCAATTAACACTGCCAGATATCTTGACATGTGCAAAAACATATTCGCAAATAGCACATATCATGACGAATGGTTTCAGCAAGATGGCGCTACCATGACATGGTTGAATGCTCGATTTTTTCAACGACTAATGTGGCATAGGACAAATTTCCCCAGGCCGAGGAGGTCTCCGGACTTGTCACGTTTAGATTACTTTCTATGGAGATTTGAAACAGAAAGACTTTTTCGAGCTGAACCATCTAATATCGCAGAACGGAAGAAGGAGTTTTGAGAAACCATTGCATCCATCAATGCCAATATTTTGTAGAATGAAATAAGAAATTTTGCTAATCGTGTTGATAAGGTCACAGAGACCGGTGGTGGTTATTTTGAATGTTAAAAAGCTACATAATAAAATTTCAAATATTGTTCTTTGTAATGATATATATATATATATATATATATATATATATATATATATATATATATATATATATATATATATATATATATATATATATATATAAATATATAAAGCGATAATCTAAAAAGGGAGATTAGGAGAGACACGAGAAGTAAGCAGATACGTAGGGAAGAGGAGCAAGGAGAGAGGAAGAGAAATAAAAAATGTTAATACAAAATCAATGCAACAATTAAATTGACAAATCGGGTGCCCATAAATATGAAAATTGCAAAAAAAAAGACAAAAAAAAGGAACATAAGTCCAAACTAATTTCTTTAAGAATGAGTTTTTTTCATAACAGCATCAATTTTAAAAATGCCAGGGGAAGGAGTGAAGTTATTAAATTGGCTTATACATGAACATTCAACAAGGTTTCTTTTAATTGAGTCATTTGAGCGAAAAATAAATTTTGCTATATTCCAATTAATTAAGTGGTTATTTTCGGACATAAGCACAAAAAAACGCACTATTATTTACAGCTCTCATAACATTGTATTTATGCTGATTAATACTGACAAATAATTGCCTTCCTGTCTGTTCAAAATATTTACTTGGACAAACAGAACCCTCGACCGAATAGACTCTCCCAATATTATTACAATTACCCTTATCTCTTTCTTCTAAACTCTCTTTCCTGTGCAAAAAAACACGTTCTATAATACAGCTCCTGCTATCCCTTTTAATGTTAAAAACATTTCGGTTTTACCCTTCTCTCTTTGTTTCATTGACCTTCCCTTGTTTAATAACTAAACTTTAACATTTCAGTTCCTTTCGAATACGAGTCAACTATAAAAAAAAACATTCTAGTTCACAATAATTGTAATAATATTGGGGGAGTCTATTCGGTCGAATGTTCTGTTCGTCCAAGTAAATATTTTGGACAGACAGGAAAGCAATTATCTGTCCGTATTAATCAGCATAAATACAATGTTAGGAGAGTTGTAAATAATAGTGCTTTTTTGTGCATATGTCCGAAAATAACCACTTAATTAATTGGAATTCAGCGAAATTTATTTTTTGCTCAAATGACTCAATTAAAAGAAACCTTGTTGAATGTTCATGTATAAGCCAATTTAATAACTTCACCCCTTCCCCTGGCCTTTGTAAAACGATGTTGTTATGAAAAAATCTAATTCTTAAAGAAATTAGCTTTGACTTATGTTCCTAATATTTTTGCAATTTTCATTTTTATAGGAACTCGATTTGTCAATTTAATTATTGCATTGATTTTGTATTAACATTATTTTATTTCTCTTTCTCTCTCCTTGCTCCTCTTCCCTCCGTATCTGCTTACTTCTCGTGTCTCTCCTAATCTCCATATTTAGACTATCGCTTTATCCGTTAATCGTTTTAACCCTTTTGGCTCTGTTCTTAACTCTTTCTTGCCTTTCGGTTTGACCTTGCTACCTGTTATAGCTAAATCTCAATGTGAATTTATCCATTCCTCTCCTACTTCCTCATTCGTGATTTCTTCTCTTAGAGGCGGTCCTTTATCTTTTACTAGCTTATGTATACTCTTATTATATTATTTTCTTGTGTAGTTATCCTTGAGAATGAACTGAATAAAGTTCGAAAGTACTTGGAAGCACCTTTTTCATTTTTCCTGCGGCACATTGCTTATATATATATATATATATATATATATATATATATATATATATATATATATATATATAGGGAAGCAGAACCAATTGAGCCTTTTAAGGAATAGAGACGGTACGCCATATTTGGGGGTACATTCCCGAGGAGATCCCTGGGGGGGGGGGGCTTTGCCAAGGGGAGCGAGCTTTTCCTCGGAAACCTGCAAGGGGACACCTCCCTCCCCCCCCTCCTCCCCACGAGCATTGACTCCTCAAAACGGCTTAATCGGTTCTGCTGCCCCCTGTATATATATATATATATATATATTCTATATATATATGTAGAAGTCTAAATACCACGTACATAAGTGTACGCAGAAATACTCCGACACAAGCTGCGTGCCCTCTCGTATCTCTAAATGCACCTCTGGCCTCGAATTCTCTGTCGCCCCTTTTCGCGCCACCGTAAACTCCGAGATGGCTCGAAGGCGTGAAAGACATACTGTCTGCCCAAAGATGAAAAAATGTCTTTCGCGGGACGATACGGATTTTACGAGAATTCAATTCTCTCTCTTGATTTCTGCTCGCGAGGAAAATAAAAGGAAATCTTCTCCCTGGAATCAGGCAGAAGATCTTGGACATATGTTGAGTTTGTATGGAGCCCGATCCACAAAGGAAACCGTTCGCCCGCTGCAAGGAAGGAACTTATCGAGGAATTTGTTGTTGCCGTCACGGTACTTGTAGGTGCCAAACTTCTCGCATCCCTCCTTCAGAGTCTGAGGTTACACAGGACCTCCCTCTACGGATTACCATAGACGTAGCTAGGTAATCGGTTTTGGCTACCCAATCCAGGAGCCGAATAATCGGACAGGTACTTTGAGGAAGAAGTCCGATCTGAGTCACCGTTTGGCTCACCTTCGTGATCCGGCATAGGATCATTATATCACCGGTTTAGGATTACCTTCTCATTCGGTAACCTCGGACGGCCGGACTAAGTGCGATCATCGTCACCAGAAGAAGATCTTCACCGTCCCCTTCAAAAATACTTGCGAACTCAAAAAGTATCGTTAATTGAATTATCCCCTCCCCTAACCTCACCAGTTTATTTGTGAACTAGAATTCCCATCCTGAGCCCATAACCTCGAGTATTAGAAGTGCTTACCTAATTCAGTGTTTAATTCAATAATACTATTCCATTCATGCTGTCGGGTGTCATTAAGACGCAAGCATCCTAGTGAGTAATTTTCAAGTAATCCCCACGACATCTTTGTAGACTTATTTATTCAGTGCAAGATTAATCCTATTTATATTTATATACGCTGTTGCTTATTTCAAATTCAGATACATTAAAGATTATTTTTGTTCTGTGTGTTTAACTAATTTGGACAATCCTTTGGCAATTATTAAGCAATCCACTCGGCTTAAATCTCAATATTACACCGACCCACCCATGGTTGGCTTTTACTGAGTGGGAACCCACTCAGGGGATCATCATCTTAGTTTTTATCAAAAGGTACGCACCGGGGTTATTCTTATTCACCGGAAGTGGCTAAGGTAGGTGTATTGGATACGCTTCACCTCGGTGCGGTAATAATAATAATAATATATATATATATATATATATATATATATATATATATATATATATATATATATATATATATATATATATATATATATATTCAGGATTCTTTCATCTATCTCGCTCACCTTAAACGCGGCGGAACGGACGACACAGGCGGGTGTTTGTTATGGCTTCCGAAAGTCACGTGACCGCCGTGGACAAATTGCGCGGTCGTTTGAGGGAGTTTGTGATGTCACTTCCGGCGCGGCTCGTGTCTGGGGCGTGACGTCATCGAATCTGCTTCGCGTGGACTGCGGCCGTCGTCACGCTAAGCAGATTAGGATGTCCCCTTTCTCTCGATGCGTTTTAAGGCCCCTTTTTAATCGCCTTCTACCAAACCTCCACCGTCAGGTTTTGTAGTTTTGTTTTACTCTTCAACTCGTTAATGGAAATTAATGGACACCATTAATGGCGAACGGAGAGACTTTTCTGTCTCTAAAGAGGGAAGATGCTCAATCGAGTCATGGCGTTTATTGGGGGAAAAGGGAAAGAGGCAAAGAAGCCATTCCGATCCCGAGTACTGGGGCAGGAAGGGCGCATTTAATAAGTTCGAAGGGGCGATGATATAGACGAAAAACAAGGAACTTTGGAAGTTCTGATTTCAGGCTTTGGGTGGATCCGTCGCGGGCGATGAGAAACAGGGTGACCTCCCCCACCCCCCACCTCCATAAATATCGCGTGATTCAACGCTCTTCTGAGGCAAAACCCCCAACCCCCTCCCGTCAGATGGGAAGTCTCCGCCGCTTGGTTCCAATTTCCTTCCTCTCTGTAACGATATGAAATTAAATCTCACAAATTTCCGTCTACATGACAGGAATTGGGTGGGAAAGAGAAATTGATGCAGGGCGCCCATCACCCGACGCCGCCATGGTGCCGTCAATATTTTTTCCTGGCCACCGGGCCTCAATCTCATCATAGCTGCCTAAAGGTCGCGTGTCGTGTGAATACCTCCGTTAATTCCTATGTAAACATATGGCAGCGCCACCAACTTGGCCGCCAACAAAACGCCTCGCCTCCTCACCTTAAAATCTGGCCACGCAACCAGACGTGGTGGCGCAGCCACGTCAAATCATACATTTATGTTAATATGTTGGTGCGACCATGGTGGCGTCATGTGAAGGGATCGTAATCGTGGTAAGAAATGGCTTTGATAAGACAAGTGGTGAATAAAAGGGGTGAAGGAAGTGAAGGGAGATGAATAAAGGAGAACATTGAAAACATCACCCACTTAAGTGGTCACGAGCCCTCGCTGACGCTGGAATGAGAGGAATTCGGTGGACAAATTCAGGACAGAATGAAACAGCCAATACAAGTTCTGCCTTTCAAAAGTTTTCAGGCAGAAAGAAAGAGGCATAAACTTTGTATCACAGACCATATAACAAAATGCAGTACAAGAGAAAGAGAAATTTGACATAAATGAGCAATGAGACAAGATACTGGGTTTTAAAAGCAAATATCCTAGCCGACAATTTGCAGACTCGACTTCGATTCACAGCTAGGATAATTCAAGCTGTTCTTCTGTGCCGTCCTTTGCTCTCTTTGATTCTTGTATCTTCTCATGTCCCTTTATCTCGCCTTTCATAACCACTGTTTTTTGTCTCATTGCTCATTTACGTCAAATTTATCTTTCTCTCGTACTATATATATATATATATATATATATATATATATATATATATATATATATATATATATATATATATATATATATATATATATATATATATATATATATATGAGGAATTAAACAACATTCTTCGAAGACAATTTAATTCAGAACAGTTTCGGTGTATCTCACACCCTTTTTCAATTGACACTGGATAGAAAATATAAGGACAAAAGTGCTTACAAACATAACACACGGTCAGGTCGTGAAAGATCCCCTCTTTTTTCCCCAATCCCCTACTTGTGGCTAATCAGGAGGGGGGCTAAACATTTTGATGGGCTGACATTTAACTATTTTGTTTATTTGCTTTCGTATTACAGGATTAAAAGAAAATTGACCCTCAGATAGATTTAAATTAGGAACTGACGATATCAAGCTCGATTCTACGATTCTTCTCTTAACATAGTTAGCCGATTTAAATAACATTTTACTTTCATTGAAATCGATCGTATGATTCTTGTCTCTAACATCGCAAAATATTCCACTGCTTTCGCTGCCCACTCTAATATCTCTTTTGTGTTCATACAATCTCTTGTCTAGATTTCTCCCCGTTTCCCCTATATAAACTTTATGGCAATCGTTGCATGGTACTGCATATACTCTTATGTTATGATGTTCTTTGGGTTTCCTGGCAATCATCAATTGGTTTAAGGAATTATTATATTTAAAGGCTAGATTAATACCCGCTTTTCCAAATATGTCCTTTAAACTATTTAATTTATTATTAAATGGCAATGTTATAAATTTGTTGAAGTCATTAGTGCGGGAAGGCTTATTACCATAGAATGTTTTCCTAGCTGCAAAATGGGCAGACGATATGAACCAATCGGGGTAATAATACAAATTAGAAAAAATGGTCCTGATAATGACAATTTTTTCATCTAAATAGGAAGGATGACATATTTTGTATGCTCTAAGGAAAAGGTTAGAAATTACCGATTTTTTAACAGTATTATCGTGAAACGAAAATTAATGTATATAGGCATTCGAGTGGGTTGGTTTCCTATAAACATCATAACATAGGAGTATATGCAATACCATGCAACGATTGCCATAAAGTTTATATATGGGAAACGGGAAGAAATCTAGACAAGAGATTGTACGAACACAAAAGAGATATTAGAGTGGGCAGCGAAAGCAGTGGAATATTTTGCCATGTTAGAGATTTGAATCATACGATCGATTTCAATGGAAGTAAAATGGTATTTAAATCGGCTAACTATGTTAAGAGAAGAATCGTAGAATCGAGCTTGATATCGTCAGTTCCTAATTTAAATCTATCTGAGGGTCAATTTTCTATTAATCCTGTAATACGAAAGCAAATAAACAAAATAGTAAAATATCATCCCATCAAAATGTTTAGCCCCCCTCCTGATTAGCCACAAGTAGGGGATTGGGGAAAAAAGAGGGGATCTTTCACGACCTGACCGTGTGTTATGTTTGTAAGCACTTTTGTCCTTATATTTTCTATCCAGTGTCAATTGAAAAAGGGTGTGAGATACACCGAAACTGTTCTGAATTAAATTGTCTCCGGAGAATGTGGTTTAATTCCTCCTCTTTTCTTGCGTTATTGCATTAATTTTCATCATATGTGTATATATATATATATATATATATATATATATATATATATATATATATATATATATATATATATATATATATAATTTATGTGTTATTAAGGAACAACAGTAAACGTATTAAGAAGTCATAAAATCTGTTAAAACAAGAAAAAGTTGAAATAAATTTCTAGGGGAGGGACGTAAACAAATTAAAGGCTAAATTAATGCAATTTCATTAAACGAGAAAAATTAAGACTAAAATAAATTAGGTAAGTAAAAATATAAAAAACAAAAATTATGAACAAACTAACATTATAGAAAAGACATATTAAGGTCTTATTTCGATAAAAAAATATGCCAAATTAAAAGATCCATAGGGTAAAACTGACTATATATAATGCAAAAAGTTAAAAAAAGGACGAGAACAAATTCAATCTTGCAATATTAAAAATAATCAAGTGAAGACCATGTAGATAAATGAAAAAAAGAATAGATAACTCAGGGATTTAAAAGACAAGAGTATCAAACAAAAAAGTGTTTTAAAGTATCTATCATATGAAACCACTAATGAAATACAGTTGAAATCACCAAGTGAAGAAATTATAATGGGAATGGCTCGAAGAAGCTAGGTTTTTGATTGGTTGGTTGGTGAATAAGAGAAAGTTGGTTGGTTGTTGACCCAGGTTATTATAATTAAGAAATGAGAAGGGGGAGGGCGGTATTATCAATTTTGAGTGTAGGAGATTTTGAATTAACCAGAACAGATTAAAAAATTCTTAGACTATATTAACTGTTATTGCGACCACTTATTTGAATATTTTTGATAGAACATTTTGTCTCCCATTGTATGATATGATTTCTAATCGCAAAATTCTCCTTCCTAGACAAATTTATTCCTGTGCGATGGTTTATTCCCATGTGAGAACAAAACCTCTCTTTCAATGAGCGAACCCTACTACCAATATAGGTTCCTTGCAGACAACAACGACAAGTAAAAGCGTAAGCAATATATATATATATATATATATATATATATAAATATATATATATATATATATATATATATATATATATAAGTAAAAGAACTCAATGGCGAGTTATGGTATATGATAGTGAAACCACTGTATAGGAGACAAAAGTACGCTCCTCTGGAGCTTCCCCAGAGTAACAAAAAACGAAGACAAGAAATGAACGGGACCATCGTCTTATATACGCACGTCTTATATAAACACCTCAAACTGCTTGAACACCAACTCCGGCAGAGAGAGGGACTGGTTCTCCCCCCACCAATATGGGTTCAGGAGAGACCGGTCTACTAAAGCGGCCGTGACCATCGTTCATGACAGAATACAGAAAAAAACGCCAGGTACATCAAAAGACACTCTCCATCAGCAAAGACGTGGAGAAGGCCTTTGATAAAGTGTGGCATTAGGGACTCCGTTGGAAACTCGCCAACAATACAGAGTTACCTCTCTGCCCCAGAAGGCTCCTCTCGCACTAACTTACTGAACGGAGATGCCACATGAAATAAAACAACACCCTCTCACAACCCTTCACACCACGCTCAGGCGTTCCCCAAGGGAGCGGACTGGCACCCAAACTATACATCATGTACACAAACGACACCCCACGCCCACCAGAAAACTGCTGTCACACATACATAGTGTCCTACGCCGATGACGAGACCATTCTCGTCAGTGGCCGCGGACCAGAAGAAATCGCGCTCCACGCACGAAGAATACTAGACGCGAAGACAGATTACGAGGATAAATGGCTGATTGCCACGAACCCTCAGAAGACACAGATGACACTCTACGGCGCAAGAGACCACTTCATGCACAACTTACAAATCTTCTCACACACACCAGACAGAAACCATCTAATCACAACAAGGCTCGAATATACACAACGTACAAAAATCGTTGGGGTAACTTTCAACAAGACCCTCAGGTTCAATATACACCAGAACATAACACAAGCAAGAGCCTCACATACAAACACATCGCTGAGCAGGTTCTACCCTGCGGGCAAAAAACTACAGTTACACCTTTACAAAACACTCGTGCGACCTATTCTCACGTACGCCCCACTTTCACTCGTAGCCGCGAGTGACACGTGGAAGCAGAAGGCTCAGCGCATTCAAAACTCTGCTTTAAAGCGCGCTTGCCGCTCTCCCTTGTAGTCGAGAATGACCACACTACACGACAACGACAAATTAGCACCCCTAAACACATATGCTTACACCAGACTCACAAAACAACTCGGGAAACTCGCCAGAGACCCATTATACACCGCACTACATGTAAGAAGGTATGCGATGGCACCGCGATACCCCGCGGCCCATGACCCCCGCCACCCATACCGTTCCTTGCATAAACTAAAGGCATCATGAATAATGCGCTTCCGACTGAGCAGACACGCTCTTCTTCCTGACCAACCTCCAACCGTCGTCCAGTCACGAACACCTCGAAACCAACCAAACCACACCACGCATCGGTGTCTAGCCACCGACCTATCAACTCTTCCTACTCGTATCTCTTCTCAAGTTATTTCCGCAACCTTTCCTCTACGACTGCCTGTTCGCCTGTGTTACGCAGTGATCCCTCTCTGTCCTTTCTATACACAATCATCATCACCAAGAGCTAACACACATCACTTGGAAGAATCTCGTAGAAAATCACGCTCTACGAAAAGTCACAGCCGGCAAAGGCGAAAAGTCGAGGGCAAGACCACAAGAAAACGTACTGATTTTCTGCAAGATATACCATGGACGGTAATTCTCTCTACAGCCAGCCATCTACGGGACTCTGCAAGCTCCCCCCCCCCCTCCCCCCACCCCCTGAATAAAAATCCCTTTTTTTTCCTGGCACGTCATAGTGGTATGACGTGCTTAATCCTCTCCATCCATGCCTGGCCGTGACTTGTCTCTGTGAATTTGACTCTATACATAGAGCTCCGTTGCAACTATGCCATTCTACTTAGAAAGGGCATCATTGCAAACTTTAGGGAAATGAGGTCTGAGGCTTAGCCCGCTGCGGAACCCAAAGGAAGGAGCAAACCTGGATTGGAACTCAGTTACCAATGCGGGGAAGATTAACACCCTACCCTGCGGCACCGTCCAAGACCATAGAGGGAGACTCTACCGTCTCTATGAGATTTCGGACGTAACTGGGGAATACCCAAAACCCAATAGAGGGGGCGGCACCCCGACTGGAGTCAGTTAATTCTGGCCTTAGTCAGGGGCACTAGAGATTGAATGAATAGACAGGATATAGTACACACCGTGGTTCGGATTCCACGTAAAGCTGTAGGTCCGCCGACCACCTTGGTCTCATTTTAATCTTCCACACTACTTCAAACTTTGATATCCCCCTTTCCCTTTCCTCCTCCTCTCCCTGTCCTTTCCCCTGTCTTCCTCTCTCCTATCCAGAAGTCCAACAGGACTCAGGACTTCTCTATAACCAGGGTCGTCAACAAGCCAGATGTCGTTCTCACGAATCCAGACTTTTCCTTCCACCAGCTTGCCAGACCAGGACCACTGACGCCTAGTGATCACATCCCCATGTTGATCGCAATAGTAGCTACTCCTATACTAGTTTCCGTTTCTCCCAGGAAAGACTTCTCGAAGGCCGACTGGGAAGCATAAGGCAGAGTGTTTCCATTGGACCTCCCTGATCTGGATGGCGCCTCCAAAGAAGATTTTGATCATGAGCTTATTGATATCAACGCATGCATTTCCAACACAGACGCAATAGCAACCCCGTCAACCTCTTTCAAATCACACTGCCAACAACCCCTACACAAGAGCGTGGGCTACACAAGGCTTATAGACTTCCATCTCGGTCAACACCTCAGGAGGAATAGGATGGATTCAGGGGACATCGAAGCAAGGAAACAGCCGTAGCTCACATGTTTCAACACGCAGCAGCGGGGCGGGCTAGGGTGTACTGGATCGACGTCGTTTGCAAACATGTAAAGAAGGCCTTCAACAAAGTCTAGATCGACGGCCTGAAATACAAAATCTTGTGACTGAGACTCATATCCCACTTCGAAAAATTCCTCTGCAACTACTAGACTAACTGGCAAGCTGTCATTGACTTCGAGAAGCATACAGAGGAAGACTTCAAGCTCCAGTCCGTTGTCCCTCAGGGAGGATGCCTTAGGTCCACTATCTTCACCATCATTATGAGAGACATCCCTAAATCAATCGATAGAAGAACCCTTAACATTCAATACGCGGATGATGTCATCCAAGTTGTGGCTCGGAGGACAAATTCCGCAAGGATGATGGCCAGAGCTGCGACAGCTGAGGCTGAACGAATATCCAGGTTCGAGAAATGCTGGAATATACAGACCAACGTATCGAAATTCTCGTCAGCCACAATAGGAAGACATCGTTCCGTCCATCTCAATCTTAAAGATACCAGAATCGAATACTCACCGCACGTGTCCGTTCTCGGTTTCAAACTAGCCAGTACTGGCATGAGCGAACACGTCAGCTCCTGTCTTGGATACGCCAGTACTGAACTAGACAAACTCCTTTGATTTAGAAACTTTAGCACAGCGATAAAAAGAATTTGTATACCGATCAACGCGGCGTCAAGAAAAAACACTTGGAGAATCCAGAGGGTGCAAAATCGAGGCCTCGGGTTTATTGCCAACTCTAGATAATATAAGTGCGGGACCTCTAGGAGCCTCCGTGTAGAGATTGGTCTAGAACCATTGAATACCTCTCTCTATAAAAAAGGACGGGATATCTGGGCAAGACTAGAGGATATTCTTCCCATGGAGACTCTAACAGCTCTTCACCCAGAGGCAGAGGGAGGTGGATACAAAAGATACCTCCCCAGCACAAGGACAGTGGAACCCATACCAACATACAACTAAAAATTAAAAAAAAACAGCAAAATTATATGAATCAGTCAATTCAAAGGAACGAATTAGATTAAAAAGATCCCGTAGTGGGAAAGCTAAATAGAAGAAAATTAAAGAACTAAAAATAAGGTAGATGGAGGTCTCCTATCTGAATACCACCACTTCCTTCGTTTTCTTACTATTACCCTCCCCCCTCTCTCCTAAACTCCTCCCCTCTCATTTTATCTTTCTAGCAACAATGTTCCATTTCTTGTCTTAGTTTCTTGTTACTCTGAGGAAACTCGAGGGGAGCGAAAAGTCTGTAATAAAGAACCTTACACCACTTGTGGTTTCTCTTATTCTCTCTCTCTCTCTCTCGATAACTAAAATGTTGGCATCCAATTATAACCTACAACAGATAAGAACTTTTGAAACGCTATAATTATATTGAATATAAAAATGAAATCTCCTCGATCATGTTTCGAGCTCAACACACACATAGATTAGGTCGTCTGGAAAATTCTGAGCGATTTCGAAAGTTGTGTCTTTAAACTCTTCAAATTACAGCTGTAATGTTGGTACGACCGACACGTTAACGTCGTTTGCCGCGAGGAATCTATACAAACGTCAGTGCAAGGAGAGATCTGGCTACCAATTGGGGGACGCGCTTTTCTCACCCCTGTACTGGGGTGGGTGGATCTTACACATACTCAGAGCATAATATACTTCCTGCCACCCATCGCCGAAGAGAACCAGCTCATGGTGCCCTCGGGCTCACCAGCGATTGTCATGCTGACCTTTATGTCTATTTCATTATCCGGTCGGGATCCGCCATGGCCAAGGCAAGAGGACAAACTACTACAAATACTGGATATGTCTAACATAAGAAATCAGTACATCTATTTTTTTGCCACCCCTTCTCTAGGTGAAACTAGGATAACCATAAGTTGCATTTTCGGCAGGTAATGCTTTTCTTATTTTAAAAGTGTGAAAATGCGCTACATAAATATGTAAAACCATGGGTAATGTTAAGAGCGAATGTACTGTACGTGAATCAAGGGTTCGGAATGGTTTGCAAATTTCAAATGCAGAGATTTCAGCTCAGCAGATTCAAGTCACTCTGGAAGATCTTCAGAGTTGGACGATCCTCTTTTGAATGTAAACATTAGCTGCTAACCCCCAAATCCTAGTATGGGGCTTGCAGTGGTTGCTGAAATTCCCAAAGGTACTGTTTATGAACACTGAAGTGAAACTTGTGTCCATTTCCCGCTATCATATATAGATCTCTCACCTTTCAGAGCATCACTGCATAGACCGATATTCAATCTACGACATGATATTAAAACGCGATGAAACAGAACCTTTTTGAAGCGTTTTGTGACGAGGTGAAAAATGGATTGTATACGATAGCATAGTGCGGAAACGATCCTGAAGTTTGCCTGCGAATTCACCAAAACAGCTACCAAAACGAGATATTCAT
This sequence comes from Ceratothoa steindachneri, assembly GCA_963969495.1. Taxonomy (NCBI): domain Eukaryota; kingdom Metazoa; phylum Arthropoda; class Malacostraca; order Isopoda; family Cymothoidae; genus Ceratothoa; species Ceratothoa steindachneri. Next base: position 23,319,882 of record OZ018339.1, read on the forward strand.
GACAAAAAGGTTATTCTTTGTGTCTGCTGGGATTTCAAAGGCATTTTTTATTAGCTTCTGCCATACAATCAGATCATAAATTAGGATGTGTATTACGGCAAGCTACATAATTTGAATACAAAAATTCACTTGACGAGGCCAAAACTAGTAGTGGTGGAATTATTATGAATTTCTTTCAAAATTTTACATTTTTTGACAAAAAGTTAAATTAAACTAATTTAATTTAATGCAAATGGGTTAAAATAATTCACTGGTACTTTGCTATTAGTTAATAAGTAGTTTGGCTATCCTTATCATCTATTAGTGCTTTAACACGTCTTGGCATGACAATAATCAAAGTTTTGCACATTTCCTGAATTCTCTCCTGTCTGAACCAAAGGTCAATAAGACGACATGATTTGCTGTTTCGTCGTAATTGGTTCTTTGGGTATTTCATATTTTAATATCCCTCATAAACTCTCAATAGGATTCATGTTTGGGGAATTTCCAGCTCGTGGGGACAGCTGAACGCCATTTTGTGCACACCGTGTCCCATGTGACATGGGACCCCGAGTCTGGTTGAAATATTCAAGGTCTCTCACCATACCATTCCATTACTTGAGATAGTAATCGACCTATTAGTAATCGACCTATTTTGGGGATATACTATAATAAGTACATAGTTATAGATAGCTATAACTACACATTAATAACTAAGGGGATTTTTTTTCATATTGTCCCTCCTTTTAAACTGTTTCCAAACTTTATCAAAGTGGAAACCTAGAGGTTAGCCTGGAATCCGAACCACAATTCTACATCATGTGATCTTAACCCAGGGTCCAGTTGTCTTTTATCAAAGTACTAATCACAGTCAACGTAGCTTAACTTCCACAAGCAAAAAAGAGCATGCAGATAATGGTAATGAGAATAAGTATATAAATTATTGTATTTTTTTAAGAAGAACAATAAAAAATAATGAGATGAGATTTTAGCTTAATGTTCAATAATTTATTTTCAATATTTTGTCCAAATCTGAAATGAAACGCAGACCACATGAAAAGCCTTCGGGGGCCGCAGTTTGCCCACCTCTAATTTAGATTCTGTCAAAATAACCGCATCTGATTAAGTTCTTTTCCTCCAAGACAGCTCAGTTCTACGAGTATAAAATTATGAAACTGCCAAATAGATGGACTGAAGTCATCATCGGAAATGGAGTATACATCGTTGGATAACAATTATTGTATTAGGTTGAGGAATAAGTTCTTGCGTTTTTTATTAATGTTATGTTGATTTAAGTTTTGTTGACGTGATTTGTGCACATATTAAGAAACAATAATAAATAATGAGAGCAAAGTTGGCAAAGGTTAGGCTACGTCACTCAACAGTGTAGACTATTAGACTTTTGCTTAGGCTACGTCTTGACTGCTTTGCTTGCCTGAGTAAGTCTTGCTCTTCTCACGTGTGTTCTGATAAAGCCAACCTTACGTTTGACTTCGCATACGATTTGTGAAATTGTTATTTTCGCGCGTTTAGTGATTGCTCGCTCAGGAGTACTGATTCAGCATACGTTCGTTAGTGAAATTGCGTTTTCGCAATTAAAAAGTGAATTTTCACTCGCTTCGTGCGTCGGTAGCGAGGGTGAGCTTGCTTCCGCCCTCCTCCTCCGTTTTCCACACCGGACTCCCTTTAAGGTGGACCTAAGATCTGCAGGCTATCGAAAAGCGCCTGCACCTAAGGTAAAGTGCCATTTTGCTCGGGTTGTTTTTGTTTTTTGGACAGGGACTACTCACTTTGACCCACTCTTTTTCTCACTGGTGAAAAATATCACACAAAACACACACACGAACATAGCCAAACACTCCGAGTCTTCGTAAAATTTATTTCTTCAGACCCTATGCGGAAATGGAGAAATAAATGAGGGAGACTCGGCGGATACCACTGAGGACCCTCTCCGATGGCCCCAAGCCAGATCGGGGAGAGGTCTTCGCCCTCACCCAGGGGGAACTAGGGGTAACCCTAGTCAGACTAATTGAAACTCACAATGGATATTCGGCTATCTGCAAAAAGGAGAGTGACTGTGAAGTCCTCACCTCCCAAAAAGCAGCTGAATCCTTGAAAAAAATAAACCTCCGACCCCACACACCTCCACAAATAAAGACTCATCGCAACATCATCCTTCGACGCCTCAATCCTTGGGTCGGTGGCCACAGCATCGAAGAAATTCATGCTGAGGCCGAAAAGAACCATCCATGGGGCAAAGTAGCGGAAGTCCTTAAGTTCAAGGACTATACACACGTCTTTAAGATTGTTTTCACGAATTCGGCGATGGCGGTAGAGGCTACGGAGTGCGGTATGCTCCTCTTTAACGTTTGGATCTGCCCCGAGCAGGTTGAACGCGAGGAGTTTATCGACCTCCAAATGTACTTCAAATGCTTTAAGTATGAGGAGCACACTACAGCCAACTGCCCCAAAGGGAATGCTATTTTGTGTTTCATCTGCGCATCGGACAACCACTTTTGGAGGAGCTGCAAAAGCACCTCCATGAAGGGTCTTAACTGCGCCGGGAACATAAAACACTCTCCATGGCCTACCCTGTCAAAAAACAAATCCTAGAGAAAAAAGCCACATTGAAAAAACTGGAAGAGAAAACCAAGGCCAACACCACTTATGCCAAGGTAGCAAAAGCTGCGGTAGCGGAGTCGAAAGGGAACCCTACATTTCTCCACGTCGAGAATGAAAACTCGACGAAAATTATGTGTTGCATATATTATGCTCATATTGCGAATCTCTCCTCCCCGGGGTGCTTTGCAGATGAGCTAAATAAGATGCTAACCAATAATGGAATGGAGAAGATGTGGTTCTCCTCGAACCCGCGGTCAGAAGAGATCCTGAAAATTAGTCTTAAACCCCAGTGCGAGACTAGTTGTCAGAAGCTCCCAACCCCCAGCAATGCCACAACCCCAGCTTTCTCCAGGGACCCCAGGATCCAGGCTGCAAAAGCACGCACGGAACAAAAACAAGCGAAAGAATCCCACCAAAACAAAACCACCCACGCAAACACACCAACCAAGGTCAATAACGAAGTTACGGAGACTGGAGTTGCGAGAGCCGAGGGAGGGGCACGTTCACCCCGCTCACGGAAAACCTCGCAGCCCTAAAGACGCCCAAGATCGTCCTCTTCTTGCAAGAGGGAATCTAGGCACGCATACCATTCAAGAAAAATTAACTTGAAGGTATTCGCTGCTAAGAGGTCCCCTTTTCCTAAGGAGATGGACGCCCTAGATGTATCCGAAGGTTTAATAGCCGGAATATACAAATGGGAATTCACCTCGGACGAGCTCAGTGAAAAGCAGGTCGAGGAGGCTTTACTCCAAGGCTTGATTAAACTGACTCCGGACTCTTTTATCACCCTAACTGACGGCGAATACAGGAAAAAACGAACAGGAAAAACCATAACGCCCCCAAACATTCCACAAGGACCTAAACTCGTAATAAAATAAGTCCTAAAAACATCATATTACACTCGAAAACCCTTAAGTGAACTATAAAATGACGACTCTAAAAATATTACACTCGAACTCTGACGGATGGACAAACAAAAAAATAGTATACGGAAACGTATTAAGACAATGCGACCCAGACGTTATATTTATTTCCGAACATGGAATAAACGACGCTAACCCAATAAAGATCTTTCCCTACGAAGTCTTGACCAAAAATCACAGCGGAGAACGTTTTGACGGATGCGTCATAGCTGTGAAAAGAGGTCTTGACTTCAGATCAATAAGTGTACTCGACGAATCTTACCTTGCTGTGGAGGTCCATACGGCAGTGGGACCCCTGGTCCTGGCAACGGGGTACCAACCCCCAAGGAGAGGGTATTTGCCCCTTCCAAACTTCTTGCAGTTATGTGGTCACGGCAGAACCGTTCTCTTTGCCGGTGACCTCAATGCAAGAAGCGCTGCCTCCGGTTATACGTCGACCAACCCAGCAGGCAGGAATCTCGAGACACTTATTGATAGACACATTATGACTAGAATTGGACCAGACTTCCCCACATTCATTACTGACAGGTCAGCCACCAAACCAGACATTGTACTAACCAGCAATATGTTCCCATATCATTACTTCATTGAGCCGGGCCCCCCTATTCCCAGCGACCACTAGGCTATCCTTATTAAAGTCTCAACCTCCCCCATTCAAATCCCTATCCTAGAGAGGAAGAGCTACGCTCGAGCCAACTGGGATAAGTATAAACAACTCCTCGAAAGTTATAACCCAGAACCCTTAAATAATGCCTCCCTAGAAGAAATTGACGAGGAGTTGGATAAATTAAAGGAAAATTTATTAAAAGCCGACAAGGAAGCCGTCCCCCGAGTTAAATTTAAAACTCTCCCTGCCCCCTAATGGACCCCTAGAATGAAAACCCTCGCGAGGGAATATAAGAAACGGATCAATGAAGTGAACCTCACTGGCCCCAACATCAACACACACCGACAAACACGACTCATACGTGACGAACTAATGACTCTTATAAGGGACCAACAGAATGTACTCTGGAATAATTTAATTGACGGACTAAATGTAGAAACTGACTCACGTGCATTCTGGCAGACGGTAAAACGACTAAAAGGCGGAGAGCCAGCAAAGACTATCAAACTTATACGTGATGACATTGAAATTTCTGACGTGGAAAGAATCGAAGAGGAATTCAGACTCTTTTGGCCATCTATATTTAAGATATCCCCGGAAAAGAATGATGACTTCGATTGGGACTTCGAAGACGGAATTATTAACGACCTGAATGATCAAATACACAGAGCGCACCCTCACCATTGCGTATCACAGGATAGGGAAATGGAGGGACTCAGCGGTATAATTACTGCCGAGGAACTCTTAATGACCTTAAAATCCTTTCGACAGCGAGCACCGGGGCGTACAGGACTGACGAAGGAGAATTTTATTCGAGCCTCGCCCAATATCTTATTGGGGCTCATGAATATCATGAACGCATGCCTAAATGTGGGTTACTTCCCTGACCACTGGAAGGTAGCGAAAATGATATTCATTCCAAAAGCCGGTAAACCACTGGACAGTCCAGCTAACTTCAGGCCCATATCTCTCCTAGAATTTTCAGGGAAAGTCTTGGAGAAGATATTGGACAACAGGGTAAATACGTTCCTCGAGAATAACAACTCTCACAACATTCAACAACATGGCTTCCGAGTGAAGCGAGGAACAGACACGGCGCTAGCCGTAATTACCGAAAAGTTGGCAAAAGTAAAATCAGAAAAACGCCACGCAAATCTGGTGCTACGCGATGTAAAAAAGGCCTTTGACAAGGTATGGAGGAGAGGCCTACAATATAAGATCTTACAACTAGGCCTCAATCCCATACTTAAGAGGATTCTTCGTGACTACGTGATAGAGAGGAGAGCGTTTCTGATTTTTAAAGATTATAGCGGCCCTGAGTTCGAACTCGAGGCGGGGGTGCCGCAAGGCGGGTGCATCAGTCCCCTGCTCTATAATATTTGCACCATAGACCTTCCCCAACCCTTGACTGAGGGTTCCTTATACGTCCAATTTGCGGACGATATAACAATGATATGTACGGGGCCTTATCGGAAGCGAATTTCATGGCACGAAGTACGGCAGTGGAAATCGAAAACATCAACTCTTTCGATAGAAGATGGAAGATATCCACCAATGCCCAAAAGTTCCGTGTAATTCCATTATTCCGAAGGACACTGGTAGACATCTGTGTGGGGGGTGCACGCATCCCATACCGCACGGAGGGCACGGTTCTGGGACTACAAATTACGACTGGTGGGTATAGGAGCCATGTAGCGAAAACTACACAGAATGCACGGAGGGACTTGGGTGAATTTTTCAAATTCGTAAACCTGAGTACCTCCAACAAACTTAAGATCTACAATGCGTGCATTCGCTCAAAACTCCTGTTCCCCCCGGTCCCTATAAACGTAGTTTCCAAGACCCAAGTCCTTAAACTGCAAAGGGTCCAGAATAAGGCAGTATACATCATTACGGGAACCCGAAGGAGAGAAGGGAGAAGGCAGAGTGAACTCCATGGTGAACTGGGGATGACCCCCATAAACGTGGAGCTTCACCTCAGAGCAACCAAAATCTGGGACAAGGTGCACTGGCACCTCCCTCCCGAGTTTGTACTTGAGCACATTGACTTTGACAATTTACGTAAATTAAGACGACCAATTAGTTTCAAAAGCAGCAGACTACCGAATGACATTAACCTCGACCCAAAGTTCACTTAAAGCTAGATAACCCCCATTCATAACACAACAAAACATGAACAAAGCCAAACGAGTTTAGCCACTGAATTAGCACTTGCTAAATTTAGTTCTAAAAACACTTCCCCAAATTTTTGTGCGGAATATCGCCAAGAAACAATTAAAACAAATCAACACATAAAAATCCAAATCTTGGTGTGAAACACCCAGAATCGAAGATGAAAATCTTCTAAAAAGCCACGTAGAGATAATATCTACTACTACAAAGGCTTGAATGCCCAGTGCATTTACCGGATGGTATATTTATATACTATCAAAAACCACAACCAAAACGCAAAGAAAGCCAGTGATACCCTTTCACCAGGGATCTGTCTTTCATTCTACCTTTCATATTCGCTTTCCTATCATTTTTTCCCTATTTTCCCACTATTTCTCCTACTAAAACCCTCTTCTACTATATTCCTCACTTTTTATGTCCAATGTCCAATACGTCTTGAAGTTGAGTAATAAGTCATTGCGGTTTATTTAAAAGTTGTTTTAATTGAATTTTTGTTATTCATTTTCAATCAAGACAGGAACAGTGCATTCGCAGCCAAAGCTCGTCGCGATATTTATGCGCTGTACTGAGAAAATGCTTTAACAGAAAGGACAGCTCAATGGTGTTTTTCACGTTTCAAAAACGGTCCTTTCAATCTTAATGACGAAGAACGTTCTGGTCGGCCCATTAAGTTGAATGAAGATCGATTGAACGACCTTCTTCATGAAAATCCTCGTCAATCGACTAGAGAATTGGCTGTACAATTGGCGTATGATCAGAAAACTGTAGTGAATCACCTTCATTCGATGGGGAAAGTTCAAAAACTTGGTGCATGTTCCTCCCGCTTTGAGCGAAAGCAACAAACTTCAACACTCCACGATTGCCGCAGGTTTGCTTGCTCGTCACAAGGCTAATCGTGGATATAAGGGCGGATTTCTTCACCGCATCATCACTGGCGACGAAAAGTGGTGTGTTTATGTCAACATGAACCATCGAAAACAATGGCTTAGCCCCAATAGAAAAACACTTCCGCAATTAAAGTAAGGACTTCATCCACGAAAGACGATGCTGTGTGGGTAGTGGGATGGGTGGGGCATCATTCCTTATGAGCTCTTGCGAACAACAAGTTGTCAATGCAGAACTTTACGTTCAACAAATGTATCGACTCACCGAAGCTATTCGTGAAAAGCGACCTCATCGACGTTATGGAGTCCTTCTTCAACACGACAATTCTCGTCCTCACATTGCCAATATAACAAATGACCATCCAAACGCTTAATTGGGAAATCCTGCCGCATCCTCCATATTCGCCAGACTTGGCTCCATCGGATTTCCATCTCTTCCGATCGCTCTCCAACAATTTGCGCGGCGTTTCGTTTAATACTAATACTGATGTGTAATCAAGAACCTGGTTAGACGAATTCTTCGAGTCAAAATCCAGAGATTTTTATTGCAGAGGCATCGAAAAACTAGTTGAACGTTAAGAAGAAGTCGTAAATAACAACGGAGAATACATTATTGATTAAATTGTATATTGTTATTAATTAAAAATGAAGTGTTTCAAAAATTGTTAATGGTAATGAATAAATTTGATAAAACCGCAAGAACTTATTCCTCAACCCAATAATATGAAGAAACTTCTTCTATTTCTATCCTTCAGAACACTCAGCACTTTCCGAACGACTCGATATATATGTATGAAAATATCCAAATAATGTAATTATATACCTATATAAGAGAATCACAATTTTTATGACTCACTTTATTGGAAAACAGAACTAGTTTCGACTTTCGCCATCCTCAGCTGAATAATCATAAGCATGCCGAACTAACGAAGTACATATACAGAGGGGGTTAGCAAACGTAAATCATTTACTTGGATGCAATACAATAAAAAAACATTAAGAGAATTCCACACCGGAAAAAATGGTCTGAAAACTATTATAATTTATATGGAAGGTGCGATTAATCCTTCGGATTGACGGATTTTGGTTGTTTGTGAATTGAAGAAGCGATACTATTAGATATGAATTTATTAAATTTATATTGAACTTCGAGCATATACATAATAATAGCCAACAACACCAATGAGAATGGATTTAGTGATACGTCTTTCAATGTAATTGTTGGAGTTGTATATAATTTTAGCTTTTTTAAAATCAATCCTCTGATCACAGTTTTGCATGTGTAAGAAAGGACTCAAAAGAGAGAGAACCTCTCCTGATATCTGTGGTGTTCTTTAATCCTATTAGTAAAGTGACCGGATTTGGCAATGTACACTTTCCCCCAGTATATACGAGTGTGTCGTAGAATTCAGGTAGTCCGAATCTGACCCTTTTGGCTTCCCTCCAAAGATGCAGGGGAAGGAAGACGACAGCCAAAATTAGGAAAAGATTTCCTCTTCGAGTGCGAAGGGATTTTAAATGGCGAGAGTGAATTAATCGTTGACCGGTATTTCTACTATTTAATTAGGCTTCGGTGGTTGGAGGATACAAACAGGAGAAACAAAATTAATCTTTTAATCCTATGCAAGCAACAATAGATATTCACAGAATAATATAGAGGCAATTTAATTAACACAGTTTACTAAGTGAATGAAATTGAAATGACAAGTATAAATCGTCTTAGCCGTACTAGGCTCAATAAGTACAATAATTACACGAGTGAAAGCAGGAGGCGACTGCGAGGTGAGTCATAGCCGTACGAGGCCTAATAATTCTTACAATAATTACCGGAGAGGGACCGAGAGGAATTCAAAAGACAAAGGAGAGTTGAGGTAAACACGCGGTTAATATACAATGTATAAATCTTTCATGAACGCGAAAGAATGATGAAATGAATCTAGCAAACCACAAGAAACAGAAAAACAGGATAATTATTCTTCGGAAATGTTATTTCCTAATTCGCAAAAATCCCGTAAAGGGCTGGGATTGTATATTCGCTGCGTGTTTCATTTAATCATTCTTTCGCGTTCATGAAAGATATATATATATATATATATATATATATATATATATATATATATATATATATATATATATATATATATATATATATATATATATATATATATATATATCATAGTAGTAGTGATTGTAATTTAAATGATGGATGTCAGGTGGAAGAGAAGTCACCATAATTTAGGAGCGAGTTAGCTCACCCTTCCTCTTCCGAGGTGTGATCACGGTTCCTAAGAGGTAAAATGGGGTTCGAGTTATGGCGAGTAGTGAGCCGTGAATGTGAAATGCCATCTCGGTGGGCCATTAGCATCTGCCATTTCCATAAGGCGCCTCACGACCTCATCTCTCGCGCGCTCATCTCTTCGTATTTTGAGGACGCATTTGAATTAAGTGACTCAGGCGTCTGTCGCGCCCCTGCATGGCTCGTTGACTGCGCCAGGGACGGTGTGCACACACCCAAACACACACATACAGACACACGCACAAATTAGAGGAGAGGAGAGTGAAAGGTTGATAGACTACAACCAGACCCTAAGGGCCATTTAAGACGGATGTAGAAATGAGGGAGGGAGAGAAAGAGAGAGAGAGAGAGTGTGTGTTTTCCCTCTCTCGCTTCTTGAAGCTTAATCTCTCTCATCCAAGAGATAACTGCATTCTGAAGATGGAGAGAAGTGCTCGTTTTCTTGAGCAGAGCACTAATTTTCATGTTTGTTCCTTGATTTCCTCTGAATACACTATCGTTGGCAAAGACCCCCAAAAGCTCACTTTATAAGACCTGCATAAATGTTGTCCCATCCACGAGATGAGCTACGGAGCCTCGACTGTGGTCGTAGGGTTAAATGAATGTGCCGTTGTGTTAATGTGTTTAATTAAAAAAATTATGCATAATAAAAATGAGAGAAATTACATAAAGAAAATTGCAACCAGAGATTGATTAATTAGTAGGTAGTTGAGATGTGCAGGAATAGAATAATAATATGGATTATTTGTATGGCGCTCTTCATAGTCATGGGCCTTCACAGGGGTCCCTTCTATCTAGTAAGGAAAGTATATAGATAGTAGTTGGGTTTTCAAGGATGTTTGGTGGCAGCTAGGGAGGAAAGAGGAGTTTATCGCAGCCGGCACCTCATTCCACATTCTAGGAGCAAATATCGAGAAAGCACGATCACCCATGCAGCACAGACGAGTAAGGGGAACAATCAGTAGCAGGGTAAATACTAGTGTTATCATTGGATGTGGTAAGATTCGTGAGGGAAACATGAAAGAGCTTATATGTAAAAAGAGGGATCTCAAAGGTGATTCTATATTGAGTGGGCTGCCATTGCAGTTGGTGAAGCCAAGAAAATGGATGAGAGAAACGTTCCCGGTGGATAAGAACACGAGATGCAATGATGTGAACGAATTAGAGGTGTCTAAGAGTGGAAAGCTGCTATCCAGAGAGAAATGATTTGCGAGAGGTGGCGTAGTAGGAAGATCAATCTCAAAACTGTTGGGGTCAATATGGGAGCGGATGCGGCGGAGATTACGAAGAAAGCACAGGGGAGGAGTGAAAAATCATGAGTTTTGAGAGAACTATCAGAAGTGACACCCAGGTTTTCAACTATATGAGAAAAGAGGGTGTGGGAGGCGCCAAAGTTGATATATGGAGCGATAGTTTTGCAGTGAATTGCATCAGCATAAGTGCTCACAAGTAACACTTCTGTTTTGCGATGGTTTAGTTTCAGAAACTCTTATAGGGATTCATTAAGGATGTTATAAAGAGATGGTAGGTTTCTAAGAGACTCGTGATGAAATGATAGACCAAGACGTGCACTCATAAGTATACCAAGCTGAAGAAGATACAGTTGCGCGCACATCTATTGGCAAAACATCTCAAATTTTGTAATTTAAGAATTTTTATACGTTACTAGTTCTAAATGTACATATTTATATTATATTTAATTATATTAGCCTAAAAGCAATATATTATAATGTATAAATGATAATAAAAAAATTATTAACACTAAACATGGTGCTTATTAGAAAAACACAAGAAGCAAAAGTATTGGCAACGTTTACGTAATACCGATTTAACAAATCAAATTATAAAAATTAGTGGTAAAGAATGTTCGAGGATGACTGATGGAATATTGTAGACTAATCCAGGACAGTTGGTTGTTACTTGCACGGCTAACTTTTGAGGGTGTTCATTATGGTATTAGACACGACCGAAGGATCATCTCTACAATAATTTTGAAATAGCAAAATGGTGAAGACATCCGAACACTCAGAACCGTATAATTGAGCTGCACAACCAAGGAAATGTATATAGAAAAAATTTGGCAAGTTTGAATATCCCAATTTCATCTGTAAGGAATATTTTTGTAAAATTTAGGGCTGATGGGATTACTGTTAATGGGGTGCGAAAAGGGCGACCAGGAAAATTAACTGACAGAGATGTGCGTTCGTGTGTTCGAATTGTCAACAAGAATCCACTAGTCACTTACAAGGAATTGAAAGCAAATCTGGCCAGCAGTGGAACAATCGTGGTCGGGTCAATAGTGTGACGTTACCTGAACCGTGAGGGTCTCCACGGACGTGTACCGAGGAGGAAACCACTGTTGAATAAGGTTCACGAAAAGAGACGTTTAGAGTTTGCCAGAGAACATCTTGATGACACTGAAGCAGAACTTAGTAAAATATTATGGCCAGACGAGACTAAGCTCGAGCTGTTTGGCATAAACGACCACCATTACGTTGGGAGAAAATCTGAAGAAGCTCTGCTGGAAAAGAACATCATACCTACTGTGAAACACGGAGGTGGTTCCATCATGTTGTTGGGATGTTTTGCTGCTGCATGTACTGGCTCAATTTGTGTGATAGAAGGCACCATGAATTTCGAGGGATATTAACGAATTTTGGATGAACATGCGAAACAATCGGCGAAGAAACTTAGTCTTGGCAGAGGGTTCGTCTTCCAACAGGATAATGATCCCAAGCACACGAGCAAATAAAGGCAGAAATATTTTGCCAATCAACGCCTTGAAAGTGATGAAATGGCCTTCTCAAAGTCCAGATTTAAATGCGATTGAAAATTTATGGAAAGAACTGAAGTCACGTGTTCATAAGAGGTCACCAAGCAGCATCGCAGAGTTGAAAGCTTTTGCAGTGGAAGAGTGGAGTAAAATTCCTACTAAAACCTGCAAAAACCTTGTTAATACCTACAAGAAACGTCTGATTGCTATGATTGCTTCCAAAGGAGGTCATACCAAGTTTTAATTTATAGTTGCTAATAGTATATATGTAATATTTATGAATGTTGCCAATACTTTTTCTTCTTGTGTTCTTCTAATAAATACCATGTTCAATGTTAATAATTTGTTTTATTATTATTTATACATTATAATATATTGCTTTTAGGCTAATATAATAAAATATAATATAAATATGTACATTTCGAACTAGTAAACGTATAAAAATTCGGAAATTACAAAATTTGAGATGCGTTGCCAATAGATATGCGCGCAACTGTAGTTACGAAACAAGTAGACAAAGTTCTGCTGACGGTTGCGATACACCAAACGGTATCTCCGACAGCCAAGATATATCATTTCCAATATGAATAGATTCAGTACACTTTGAAAGATACAAACGAAACAATGTAATGGCAGTTCAAGAACCACCCAGGTATTTAAGGAGGTAGTGAAGAAGATGAGTCTGGTGAACGATGTAAAATGCTGCTGATAGGTCTAGAAGTCCCAGAATGTAATGCCGATCAGCGCCGGCTACACTGGAAGGTGGTCCCTTACATGTGGGAGAGCTGATTCAATACTCTGTCCTGCCTTAAAATCAGGCTGGAAAATCTCATCAGCTTTGGAGGAGAACTAGTCTAGGATCCGGGCAGAGACCAGCCCTTCCCGAACTTTTAAGGACAATGGAAGTTGAGAAATTGGGCGGTAGCTTCCGGGGGCGTTGGGTTCCGGTTCGATTTATTTAAGATAGGTCGAACAACAGTCAGTTTGAGGTCAGTTGTTACTCTTCCGGAAGAGAAAAAAGTATTAAAATTATTGGTGAGGTAAGGGAGAAGAACAGCGAGGAACTGATGGTAAAGACATGAAGGGAAATAGTTTAGGGAGAAGTTTTCAAAGGGGGAAGGAGGGAAATTAATTCATCAGGGAAAAGTGGGGCGAGAGAAACTAATCAGGTTACGGATACTTTGGGAGAGTTACCCGGTGGTAAAGAATAGAGGCGGAGGGTATGCTAGATTTAGCATAGACCTCTGTATTTTGTCAGGGAAGGCAGATAATTCAGCATAGGAGATAGAGAGAAGAGACTGGGGGATTTAGAGGGGCAGAGATATTAGCAAGAAGCTTTGCCAAAATGTGGCTTGAATTTGTTTTATGCCAGGATGCGGCAGGTGTGAAGCTCAGGGGCGAACTTTCGAGGGTAATGTAGGAGTGAATAGCAAAGGGAAAGAGTTACACAGGAGGTTTCTGTATCTGCCCAACGAGTACGGGCAACCCAAAGTCGCATCTCGCACTCTCGTTGGGGTGGATGGCTGCTGTGTGAATGGGGAGTATGTTTGTGAGCATTCTTCCCATTTTGTCCACTATAGATTTTTCACCACTTTGCCTTAGTCTGTCCTTTTACCCTACTTTTCCTTGTTTATGATAGAGGAGTGCGACTGTTTAGATAGGAAGGGGAGTTGGGAAAGACTCGGTTATAGGTAGACTGATTTGATTTTTTTGTATAAAAATTGTTTTTATAATACTTTTCATATTTGTACCTCCTAGTTAGGGTTTTAATGCAGGTAGCCGTACTAACCCCCCACTCCTTACTATTTAAGACATTTTTTGCCCTGACCTATGTTATTCCACGAAGATGTCTTTTAGAATAAAGACGAAAGCGCTCGGAATCGTTTTTCCATTTTCCTCGTGGGTGTTATTTATCATAATTTTGACTCACGTGCAAGTTTTAAGTTTCTTTCCATATATATATATATATATATATATATATATATATATATATATATATATATATATATATATATATATATATATATATATATATATATATATATATATACATATTTATATATATATATATATATATATTTATATATATTTATATATATATATATATATATATATATATATATATATATATATATATATATATATATATATATATAATTTATTTCGAGAAATAAATTTAGCTAAGGTAAGAGATTGTGTATCTGACCCCTTTGCTGCCTCTTTTGCTTACCCAGCAGTTCAAGTCGAGGACCTAGTGAAAAAGGTGTGGAATATACAAAGTATCCCGCCACATCGTATGTGTTCTTGGCATTCGAAATAGTGGCTGAAAACGACATGGCACGCTGGCGGCGAGTAGATGTGAGGAGAAGGGAAGTATGGATGTTGTGGCAGGAGGAGAGTATCCGGAGAAAAAGGCGGAAGGCCATGTTGAGGTTTTGAGTAGAGGTAATTGCAATCTAATGATGAGGGAAGAGAAAGGCAAAAAGTCCTTTGTCATCTGCTCTTGGTTAATGGAAGCGAGCCGGCAATGATGAAACTTGGTGGCAGCGTGTGTGAAGGGTTAGGTGAGAGAGAGGAATGGAAGCAAAACTGGATTAGGAAGTGGTCCGAAAAAACTGGAGAAAGAGGTCAGTTATGGTTTGGCTATGAATTAGGATGAAGCCACTATGTCGAGTTGGGTTTACATTTGTAAGTGGGAGATGAGAAAATTGAGAGAGAGAGAGAGAGAGTAACAAGGAGCAACAAGGAGTAAAAAGGAAAGAAAGTACCCTAGAAGACCTTACGGTCCATTCAATGAGGGTACCTTTGGACTAGCAGTCGAGCGGGCACATCTCTGCTCAAATACTTTACGTCCTTTCACGGCTACTTTTCAAGATCCTGTCTAGTCTTGACTTGAACTGGTTAACAGATTCACTGTTGACAACTTCCACTGGAAGTGCGTTTCAACTACCGCAGATACTGCACGTGAAATCTTTTTCACACAGATCGCCGTCGTAACGCTTCAGTTGAAGTTTAAAGCCGTGATTTCTTGTTCTGCTCTCAACAAGTGTGAAAATATCCCTGTAGTCAACATTGTCGAACCTTCGAAGTATTTTGAAAACTTCGATGAGCTGACCACTCATTCTACGGGTTTCTAACGAAAACAGATCTAATTCCCTTAATCTATCTTCATAACTTTTATGTTGGATAGAGGGAATCAGTTTAGTTGCCCTGGCTTGTACGCACTTCAATCTCGCGATGTCCTTTCGAAATGAAGGACTACAAAATTGTACGGCATACTCCAGGTGCGGTCGGACAAGTGAGTTGTACAAACACAGTACAATCTCCTGGTTCCGATACCCAAACTGGCGCTTTATGTAGCCTAGCATCCTTTGGGCCTTTTTCTCCGCCTCGATGCACTGTTTCGAGAACTTGAGGCCACTAGTGATTGTTACACCCAAGTCCTTCTCAGTGTTGGTGAATTCAAGAGCAGTGCCCTTAAGGATATACTAAGATTCGGGGTGTTTCTGTGGCCGATATGCATCACTTTGCATTTGTTCACGTTAAAAGGCATTTGCCACGTGTCCGACCACTCCCTAATCTTCCCAAGATCTTCCTGCAGGCGGGCAGTATTTCCATCCTTTGCCACTTTCATACTAAGCTTGGTATCGTCGGCAAATTTAGAAATATTGGCCACCATGTCATCGCCTATGTCATTGACGTAGATAATGACTAGTAGTAGTCCCAGGACAGAACCTTGAGGCACCCCGCTAGTAACGGGCACCCACTCAGAGGCCTGTCCATTCACCATCACCCGTTGCTGTCTGCCACTTAACCAGTTCTCTATCAAGCCGGCTACTTTTCCGTCTATGCCCAGCGCTAACACTTTCCGGAGAAGGCGGCGGTATGGTACTTTATAAAAGGCTTTTTGAAATTCTAAGTAAACCACATCTACTGTCTTGTCCCGATCGTTCTCACTGAAGACGAAGTGAAAGAATTCCACAAGATTCGTCCGGCATGACCGTTGCCTTCGAAAGCCGTGCTGGGAACTCCTCAGTAGGAGCTTTGACTCCAAATGCGACGTTATTTTGTCCACCATGAAGCTTTGCATGAGTTTACCGACTATCGACTGTAAGGTGAAGGCAGATTCAGGAGAGTTGCGACTCTCCCAATCATATAATATCATATAATATACTTACAATGAATAAGCGTTTTCCTGCGAGCGCCCGGCAGTTTACGCGCACGCGTGAATGAGCGTTAGTGATGAGAGAACAACGACATTGTGGCCGCAGGAACAGATCGAGCATCTTATAAACGTGGTGGAGCAAAAGGACTTTTAAAGAACGCTTTCGTCTGAAGGTGGAAGTGTTAATTCATCAAAATCTAAAGCGATAACCAACAAGGGCGTCTTTCGCGAAAGTTTGTAAGGAGAGATCTGTCAAAGGGGGGTGGGAGAGTGAAAATGTATGGAAGATATAAATCCGATAATACTCTTATAAATATTGGATCTGGGAGGGCAGGCAACTGAGGGCGTTGAAACCCAAAGGGCATGCAATACTCTAGAAGTTACCTGCAGCATGGTTGCAATGCAACACCTCGCAACCGTTTCAAGACGATAATAATAGACAAAAATGAGATAGTAGAAGAGGGAAAGGATGGAGGAAAACCAAGCTTGATAAATACCCCCCGCCTGGTGCCAAGAAGGAGGGGACCCCACCTTCCGGTGCTGATCATGGAGAATAGATTCAAGGTAATATACGACTAGCCTATAAAAATTCATGAGAAGCAGCTCGTAAAGTGAATGACGAATAAAGGAAAAAATAGTGGTGTTTAGAAGAAAAAAGCCCGGGTATTTGGAGACCACCAGGGAACTGGGACCAAGGGGGTGCACCGCTCTTGCAGGTACCAGATGCGGGAGGTGGATGCGGGATGTTGGAAACATTCAACCTGCTTCAAGTCTCCATCTCGGACAATCTCCATCCACGCGTAGCAAATTGGACAAAAGCGAATCATCGTCATGACAAACTGAGCCCACAAATGAATGCAATGCACTTTAACTGAAAATCCTAAAGCTATTTAGGTATGAGGGTTGCTCTCTCGAACCCTCCCCTCCCCACCGAAAAGCACCTCCTACAGCGAATCAAGAGTGAGTTGGCGATGATATGCCCGTTTTATTGCATAATAAAGCTATCATACAGCAAATGTGTGACAGATGGCTTGGACAACCGCACTGGTTGTCTCATTTAATACAGGATTGGTGGCGTTTATTGGAGGGGCGAGTTTATACAATTCCCGTTTCCCCGCTTAGGAGAGTTAGATGACACGTTGAGAATTCGAACCCCTGGTTTAATTATTAGACCTTGTAGGAATGCAATACTTGTGCCATGCTGCTTTCTGATCCCACTAGTTGGGGCGTCATAAACGTGCCAGAGATTCGTATAATTTCTGTTGGAAAAGGTGCTACTATCTTGCACATTATAAGGAACATACAAGTGTATCAGTTCCCTTCGACCTTTCTTCTGACTCTACTGAGGTCAGTAATGTTTCATTTGGTCTTAGAAAGATTTCATTTTCAGCTCGCAGTTTCTTATCGTTAGAGAGCTTTAAAGCATAAATGGTGATATGGGTTATCTATGGGCATTACATTGCACTTTTCAACGGTGGATTGCATCTGCCATCTTTCTCACTAGTTGACAAATCTCGCTTAAAGACCTTTTGCAAGTTTTCACCGTCACAATGTAATTTGGTCTTAGCATCTAGTTATCATAATTTCGTTTCATGCGCACATTTTGAAATTTTACATAATAAATTCGTGTCAAGATTGTATATACAGTATATATATATATATATATATATATATATATATATATATATATATATATATATATATATATATATATATATATAATTTGAAGGATGAACGAAAGGACGTATAAAGGAAAATTCATTTAATTTTCTTGTTACAACGTTTCGGGTGAACTTTTCACTCATCTTCGGGTACTGGAAATACAATTCGGGGAAAACAATTTAAGTTAAGATCAAACAGAGAATCAAAATGACGAATTTATGGAAAGTATTTAATGTTTATTAAGAGAGGGGATAGCGATAAATTTACAGGTAATTGATAATTTCTGGATTATTATGTTGCGAGTTAAGAATTAACGATTGAGGAAACATTGGAAAAACATGAGGATAAACCAACCTTAAACAATCAGAGGATAACTGGGGAGAAAGGGCGAGTAGCGTAAGAAGAAATAGAAGGTTAAGAGGTTGGTAATAATTTTTGTTTAGAGCAGAAGTAGTGGGTGAGAAGAGGAATCGGAATTTAAGGAAGGGAAAGGTATTTAATATACATGGATTCAAGAATCCTTAATGATATGGGATCAGGGGTGGTTTTTAAGATGTTGAAATCGTCCGTTGTGATTTCAGTTTTACACTTAATAGAGTGAAGCCTAACAGGTGAAAATTCTTTCGTTAAGAGAACCTTTCCTGGCCTGTGGCTAACACCCAAATGTGAACAGAACCTCGCCCTCAGCGAGCGCACCGTACTACCTATGTATCTCCCCAGTTTACAATTGGGGCAAGTAAACTCGTAAATAACGGAGCACTTCGCTTCAGGCGGGATTCTGTCCTTACAATTGAAGTATAATCCTATGTGGTGTGTATTTATGAAAATTAACTTAAAGTCGGTATGGAAAAAGAATTTATTTAATAGAGATGTAATTTCTTTTTAAATTTTATTATTTAAAAAACTCAGATCCAGAAAGATTATGTAACGGATATCTTTGCAGACAGTAGGGAATTTAAATTCGGGATGGTAAATATTGTTTAAAAATTGGGCCGTAATTTTTTCAGTCAGAGACACAGGAAAGCCGTTATGTTTGAAAAAAATAGTCAGAAATACGACTTCTTGGTGAAATCCGGAGTAGGATGAACAAATATTAAAAGCCCGGAATATTAGTGTTTTGATGGCACTTATTTTGAAAGAAAAGTCACAAAAACTGAAAAAATTTGGCCTTGGCCAGTAAAGGTTGGCTTACGAAAAACTTTGGGCGGGATTCATTACCAGAAACCACAATGTGATAAGAACCCAAGAAACCTAAACTGTAACTTTTTAAACATAAAGAGTTAAAAGTCCCAATCTAGAATAATGTAGAAGATAAAATTGGATTTTAGTCAAAAGTAATTTCAAAAAACTTTCCTTTCGGAGAGTGTACTACCCATTCTTGTATGAATGAAGGCTGGGGTATGAAAGCATGTGTGTGGCTGCCATAGTGAATATCTAAAATCGAGATTATGGGAGTTTCTAAATTGTTCCCATTGCCAACATACTCGTAAGTCTGCGGTGGTCTTCGCTTTACCCTGGTTTCCAAAATCTCTCCGAAGGAAATGTCCCATGACCTTGGATTAGACTTCAGCCAATTAATCAATTCTTCTAAAGGAGAAGCAATGTCGTTAAAATAAGTTGATGACAAAGGGGATACGGTAAAATAATAACAAAATACATCTAGATCAGATAAAAGATATGTATATAAATACGCGTAGAGAAACTGTACTTAGGCTTAATTTAATGGCAAATTGTTTTTAAATTTAAATATATTGGGAAATCGCAATGTACTAGTTTAAAGCGGTCACTACAACCAAACAAGAGACAACTATATAAATAGGCTTATTTGAAAGGTGCTACTCGAATTAAAAACGATTATTACAGGGCTCATAAAGTTATATACATATATATATAAACTAATTAATAGGGAATTCCTAAACCCGGCTCTTTTTTTTCTCTTAAATTTGGGACGGATCTACTTTGGGGACCATGAGGGGTATACAGGGTCACCCCCCCCCCCCAAAAGGGCCAACTTTCGATAGGGTTGAATGAAATTTTGGTGATAACTAGTTTATTGTGTTTAAAACATCATACCAAAAGATGAGAGTATTTGGACTTTTCTTCTTTATTTTAGAGCACGTGTTCGAGATGACCTCCATTTAGCTCTGTGCATTTCTTGAAGCGCAGCACAAAGTTGTCCATGACGTTCCTACAAACCGACCGACTAATGGCTCTGATATCCTCCCTGATGGCTTCTTTGAGTTTCGTGATGGCCCTGGATCTCTCTGCGTACATTCTGTCGTTAAGGTAGCCCCAGAGAAAGAAATCCTCGGGGCTAAGGTCTGGGCTGTGAGGTGCCCACTCAAAATCAGTCTTGAGACTGATCACACGGCCACCAAAGTTCTCTTTCAGCCAATCTCGGGACAGGTTTGAGATGTGAGAGCTTGCTCCATCTTGCTGGAACCAGAATTTACCCATAAGCGACGGGAACAGGGTCTGCGGCTTCCTCTTGAAGGTTTTGAGAACCTCAACATACCGCTCCTTGATGACTGTCACTGTCGCGCCAGATTCCTCGAAGAAGAATGGTCCGATGGTGCCTCTGGCTGAGATTGCAGTCCATACCGTGCACTTAGGGGAGTGTATTGGCTTGGTGGCTACCTAATTTGATCTGGAACTCCCCTCGAAGACATTTGTATTCGAGTTTACCTTTCCTTCAAGATGGAAGTGAGCTTCATCTGAGGTCCAAAGAAAGTTAAAGAAAGTTTGTGGTCTCCTGAATCTTCTCCACTATCTTGACTCCCATAGCCTTTCTCTGCTCCTTGTCTGAGGTTGTAAGGGTCTGTTTCGTCTGTATTCTGCATGAGTATGCCTTTACATCCATTACTAGCACTCTCGTGCAAGTCTCATGGGATATACCGAGGGACTGACTTCGCTTGCGCACAAAGCGTTTTGGACTCTGCTGAATTGACTCTCTCACGCCCTCGACCAGCTCAGCTGTACGCTTCCTGAGGCGTCCTGAATGGCTTCACAGCTGTTACCGGCTGCATTTAGGGGTTCTCCACTGTCCCATAGTTCTCGAAGCGGTCCACCCAGTCCTGAATTCTGCTCTTGGAGGGGGCTTTTTCACATTCGAGCTGATGCACGAAAGTGTTCTGCACTTTCTTGAACGAGCCTGTCTTGTAGTAATGTTTAACGCAGTGTATTCTTTGCTGGAGCCCCCATTGAGATCTAATTGTGTTCACAGGCGTTGCTTTTGTCATGTCTTGCAAAGTAAGGGTGATGAGTGAATGAAGGATATATCACAAAAAGTGTGTACAGGTCCGTTTTGGAGGGATCACCCTGTATATCATAGAAGTAATAACCGTCGCCGAAGTGATAGCATTTTGAAGACTCGAGCAGCTATGAATTAAATTTAGAAAACTTCGCTTCCTACATTAAAGGACCTAAGGTGCTGAACAAGGGCATATCAAGGAAAGTTGCGGCCCCGATATTACTGTCCCTAACTTCGCTATCTATAAGAACCTCTTCAAAATTTACTTAGCAGAGATTCCTTCGTTAGTTTTCAATATTTTAAAAATAAACTATCTTTCATTTCTAACGGCCAAAATGCGTTTGCATACGACCCATACACGTGGCATCTATACAAAAAGATCTTGGGACAACTGTCTGTAAGACCTGCATAATTAGACAAGGCACAAATTCTGACAGGTGAAGTTCTTGCAAGTGAAGTTCTTACAAGCGAAATTCAGGCGGGCGAATTCTTACAAGCGAAATTCTTGCAAACGAAGTTCTTACAAGCAAAGCTCTTGTAGGCGATGTTCTTACAAGCGAAATTCTTACAAGCGAATTTCTTGCAAGCGAAGTTCCTGCAGGCTAAATTATTTCAGGCCAAGAACTTACAGGAGAAATTCTCTCAGGCAAAATTCTACCAAGTGAAGTTCTGCCAAGCGAAGTTCTGGAAAGCAAAGTTCTAGCGAGTAAAATTCTTTCTAACAAAGTTTTTACAGGGAACATTCTTGCAGGAGAAGTTCTTGCAAGCAAAGTTCTTACAAGCAAAGTTCTTAAAAGCCTAGGGCTTACAGGCAAAATTCCTGCAGGCAAAGTTCTGGCAAGCCAAGATTTTGCAAGCCAAGTTCTTGAAAGCGAAGGGCTTGCAGGCCTAGGTGGCGTGGTATGACCGGATGTACGCCGTTATACGCACACTGGCCTACTGGCCGACCGAAATTAAGGTTCCACCTGGGGATGGCTTCAAGAGTGTTTTAAATACATAGTTGCTAGGCCAAGGAATATTCAAACACGGCTACAAAAATATACTTTAATAGGACTAAAAATTACATATAGGGCAAGTTAAATGACAATGCAATTAAATATTGACGGTTCACTTCTAAGATGATTGACGCTACTAATTAATTTTGAACCGAGAGATAATTAATTAAGTAATGATTTTACAATTATGCAAGTTCTAGAACAAAGGAATCATTAAGGTCGACGTGGTAAAGGTGGGAGGAGCGTGACGAAGTGGGAGTTAAATCCATTTTACCTTGATGTGAAGCAAGTAGGACCAGGTATGTAAGTTCGACCTTGAACTTGTGGGCGGCTCACGGGACACTCAATCCAACTTCGGGAACTGAAGTTGGGAGCGTCTTATCCTTAAGAGGCAAACGGAAGGTGCTTCGGGATGGCTTTTCCATTCCTTAAAATTCGAAGACGTGGTGAGAAGGGTTGAAGCGCGCCTAACTATCTCCACGAACAACACCGAGTGATGACTAGCTCTTCTTTGGCTCTTCTACAATCACTCAATTCTTCTCTGGACGAGAATGTAACGATTCCCTCTCGACTAACGAAGACGTTACGGCTAACGTACTGAACGGCGGCTTCCGACACAATCTGCCTATGAACTTCGAAATGTCGAATATATACTCCTAAAATTATTTAGACGGGGAGAGAGATTCATCGCCAACAGACTTCCTTAATTGCCTTGGGTCGCAATAAGGTTCTATAGTGCGAAGTCGCGAAGCCTACGTAATGGTCTTTCCCTTGTTGTAATTTTCGCAGTATATACGGCAGACAAATTTAGAGCGGTCAACAGCGAACTGGAGAAGTCAGGAGGCGGGGAGCATTTCTTCTCTCTCTCATTTTTCCACACTAGGTCTTACAGTCGAAATTTTTGCAGGCGAAGTTCTGCCAAGCAAAGTTCTTACAAGCGAAGTTTTCCCATGTAAAATTTTTATAAGTGAAATTCTTGCAGACGAATTTTTTTGACGAAGTTCTGCCAGGCGAGGTTCTTATAGGCAAAGTTCTTGGAGTCGAATTCTTTGCAGGCGAAGTTTTCCAGACAAGTTTTTGAAGGCAAAATTATTGCAGATGAAGTTCTTACAGGAGGAGTTTTTACATGCGCAGGTTTTACAGGCGGAGTTTTTAGAGGCGCAGGTCTTACAGATAAAATTCTTACAGGTTCAGCTTACAGGCGAAAGTATTATTGGTGAAATGCTTGCAGGCCAAGATTTTGCCAGTACTGCAGGTGAAGTTTCTACATACAATGTTCTTACAAGCGCAGCTCTTACTTTCGAAGTTCTTACAGGTGAAGTCCTGGTTGCAGGATAAGCTATTACAGGCAAAGTTCTTGCACTCGAAGTTATTTCCGTCGAATTTCTTGCATGTGAAGTTCTTACAGGGGAAGCTTTTTCACGAGAATTTTTGGCAAAGAAGTTCTTATATGTGAAGTTCTTTCAAGCGAAGTTCTTATAAGTGAAGTTCTTACAGGCGAAGTTCTAAATATGGAAACTGTTTTGTGCATTGAAATTCGGATTCCTGCGTCGTGTGTTGTCTGAACGTTTCAATGGACATATTCCTTTCCCCTATCCTCCCCTTTCTCAATGTGTGCATACATTCCTCTTTATACACTCGAACGTCTTTAATAAAAACTTTGCGGATGGCTATTACACCGGCCTCTCCATGGACACATCCGCATGCAATATGCATACATCCGTGGTAGAAGGGACGAGGAATTGTGTTTGCCCAGCGGGATTCAAACGAGAGTCGCGTGAGACAAAGCTAACATGCGAGCGGAGAATCCATCAGGCAGAAAACCAGCGCTTCAAACAATTCCACTTCATAGTGGAATAAAGATATCAAGTATTAATTCAACAATTTCTCTAAAGACTTGTTTCAATGGAAATTATCGAAATTATCTATCTATTGCCTCAGGTGAACCGAGCCAAAGGCATTTATTTATTTATCTGGTTGGTGTCGATTAATTTCTTGCAAGAGTCGACCATAGTTGTCCTTCTCATTCTTGATACGAGATTGTGTTTGATCAGTTTTAACATGAGCTCTTCAAATAACAAGAAAGAGGGGGTGATAAGATTTAGGCAAAGGCCACTTTAGAGGACAGTCAACAATGACCACATCAGCAATGTATACCACTACAAAGCCAAAAAATAGTCAGTGAAGCTTTAAACCATGCACCTATAGTCACCTCCCCCTTAAAAAAAACAAAAAATATATATCAGGACGCTACAACATATCATATTAACTTTATAGATTATATCTATACAGGCAATTATAGTGTTCCCAAACTATAGCAGGTGGTCCTACTAAAGGATACAGATGATTTGTATTTCTTTTTCTAGGTAAAATATACAACTGAGATCTTTAATTGTTGAAGTGATGTAGGTCTTTCTGCAATTGTAGTCTTTGATTGTTCAAGTGATGTAGGTCCTTCTTCAACTGTGCTTTTTAATTGTCCAAGTGATGTTGGTCTTTCTTCAATTGTTCAAGTGATGTAGGTCTTTCTTCAACTGTGTTCTTTAATTGTTCAAGTGATTTAGGTCTTTGTTCAACTGTACTCTTTAATTGTTCAAGTGATTTAGGTCTTTCTTTAACTGTGCTCTTTAATTGTTCAAGTAATGTAGGTCTTTCTTCACCTGTATTTTTAATTGTTCAAGTGATGTAGGTCTTTCTTCAATTGTGCACTTTAGTTGTTAAAGTAGTGTAGATCTTTCTTCAACTGTGCTTTATAATTGTTCAAGTGATGTAAGTCTTTCTTTAATTGTACTATTTAATTATTCAAGTGATGTAGGTCTTTCTTCAACTGTGCTCTTAAAGTGTTCAAGTGATGTAGGTCTTTCTTCAACCGTGCTCTTTAATTGTTCAAGCGATCTAGGTCTTTATTCATTTGTGCTCTTTAATTGTTTAAGTGATGTAGGTCTTTCTTCCACTGTGCTCTTTAATTGTTCAAATTATGTAGATCTTTCTTCAACCGTGCTATTTAATTGTTCTAGTGATATAAGTCTTAATTTAACTCTACTCATTAATTGTTAAAGTGATGTAGGTCCATTTTCAACTGTGCACTTTACTTGTTCAAGAGTAGTAGGTCTTTCTTTAATTGTTCAAGTAATGTAGATCTTTCATCAACTGTGCTTTTTAATTGTCCAAGTGATGTAAGTCTTTTTTCAATTATATTCTTTAATTGTTCAAGTGATGTAGGTCTTTCTTCAACTGTGCTCTTAAATTATTCAAGTGGTGTAGGTCTTCTACTTTATACTTAATTTTTCAAAATGACTGCAGAAAGAAGTCAAGTGGGTTCAAATGTTGTGAAGGTAGCGGATAATTGATCGATACTACCTCATCGTCGGATCCACCGATTATGAAATATTTCATCAGTACCTGACATCGTAATGGTAATGAGGAGATGCTTCATCTTGTTGAAAGTAAATGTCCTTAATCTCCGTATAACAGTTGAGTTTTAGGGAAAATTTTCTCCTCTAAATATATTAAAATGTCTTTTAATGTCTTCGAATGCGCAGTCGCTTGCTTGTACACATCATGCACAGTACCGTTTACTTCAAATTTCTCCCACATACGTTAAACAGTAAACAGAGTTGACAGATTATTCCCCAAAATTCTCTTTCGATTGTGGTTGAACATTCTATAAATGACCTTAGTATAAATTTTCGTTGCTCAGTTAATAAGTTGACACTTCCAATCTCCACGTTTACTGCAGGCAAGCAAGCCTATTACCTATTTCTATTTTGTATCACTTTAGGCTAGGCAAAGCTGTTAACAACTCCACTGCTGTGTCTCCTTTGGCTATATACATACTATAAAAATAAATAAAGAACAGATTAATCTGTCCGTGGGTTTGCTTATTATAAGTTTTTAATAATGTATACATAAATTTTGGACAATGTATATACTTTATCAAACTCGTGTTTTAACGGTATCTTATCTTCTTTCAAACCATTCTAAATCATAGCCAATTTGGAGAAGGGAAGTCATTCAAATATTTAACTATTTAATTTGAAAAAATAAGGCCAAGTAATATAATTTTCTTTATGATTTTAATTTTATTTTTATTCAAAGAAAAGACTTTAAATGTACGAAATATAACCTCCCTTAAAACTGATGTCCATTAAATAATATCCCAGTCGAAGCTTTCCTTGACTAAAGTTCAATTTAATTCTTCTATATTCAGCCAATGCCCATTTTATTAACCTATTTGCTTTGTCTCAGGAAAGTGATTTTTACCCATTTATTTTCCACTTTGCCTCGACTCTAACTCAGGCTTCAAGACTGGGGCATTTTAAATATGGACTTCTAATGCGGTTGACAGGCTCTCTTGCGAGATCCTTTTAATTTGTCTTTTCACGGAATTTACCACAAATTTGCACTCATTTGGGAAACCTTTCTTTCTTAGTTGGAAATAAATAAGTATTTAACGTAGAATTTTGTTACTACAGTAAATGGCAGTCGTCTACAACCTTAGATGCACTAGGTTACCTCATAAAAAATGCGTCATGTTTTTCCACTTATTCAGTAATTTTTGGATAGAAATCAAACAACTCCTTGAATTTATTTGTATTTAAGTAAGTATTTATTGATTAATATAATAAGTAATATAATTTCCACTAGTATCTATCTTTCTACCAACTGTTTTTAGAAAGTCGTTTAACTTTGATTTTAAAAAAGTTCTCTAAGGTTGTTTTCGACCTCTTCAGCTGTTGACATCTTCATTCTTTTCAGTTGATTCACGTAACTTCTAAAAAGATAATAATATGATGATGCTAATTTGGATGAGTTTGTACGATAACTTAATAGTTCATAATCGAAATTGTTAAGCTTTTTTTATGGCACCTCTTGTAAAATGAGGTCGTGTGTTGTCCTAATGAAAGAACTCTTCTTTTAATGATTAAGGTTGACCTTTGTTTTCCTCAACTGCTTCATGTAAGCGGCTAAACTGAACACTCTAAACCTTTTTTTTGTGATAGTCTGAATTAGGTTAAGAAGTTCAAATAAGATTATGTCATTCATATCCCACCTTACGCACAAGAAGCTTCGTGGACGAGGCACTTGTTTTGGTTTGAATGTTTAATATTATTGTGCATAACCGACTCTTCGTCTCCTGTGGCAATTCTACTCAAAATGGTTCACTTTTTATGAGTTTAGCGAATCACCTGAAGAGCATGAAGATGTCAACAACAGACAGGACATAAACAGCGTTAAAAATAATATAAAATCAAAATCAAAACAGTAGAAAGATAGATACTAGTGATAGAAACTAGAGGAAATTATATTACTAATTATATTAATCAACAAATACTTATTTAAATATAAATAAATTTAGAGAGTTGTTAAAATTTATATCCATCAAAAGGTGACATAAGATGAAAAAAACGCCGCATTACTCAAAGGATAACCTAATATATACGCATAATAAAGGGTGTGGAGGTTATAAAGAAGAGCGATCCTAATTAACCAATTTTGTTTCCTTAGAGGGTTTAACGCCCTCTTTCGCACTTGGCTGGGCCTAAGCAAGGGTGGAAAAAATAGTGGGAGATTTAAAAAAGTGCAAAAGATAACCAGAGAGAGAGGACCACTTTCTCTTGGGGCATTGGAGTCCGCAGGGTGGGGCGCTAATCTAGGTTTCTGTTGTAGTGGGGGCATTGCCCCTCAGACACTATTCACCCCCGCAAAGGGTGAATAAAGGTCCACAATATGAAATGCAAATCGAAAAAAAGTAAAATAATTAATTTATAGGTTAGGTTAGGTTAGGATAGATTAGGTTAGCGAGCGAATCGTCTCTGTACAGTAGCATTGATACAAACATTAACCCAACGTAAACAAGGGAAAATACAGGGGGACCCCGAAAAAGGGGGACCCAAATTTTGATAGCCTTCATTTCTCAATTTGACAAATTATTAAGAAATGAAGCCTATCAGAAGTTGGGACGCTTTTTTTTAGGAAGGGGGGTGGGGGTCACCATGTACAACCAACTACGCTAATACTGAAAAAGCCACATCCCATTTATCGAAAAGTGGCCACGCTACATAAGGTCTACCCAATTTAATTCGATAATTTTCTAATTGAACTATTGAGATCCCTATTTTTATATTGCTCTACTGGATATAAGAGTCCCCAGTTTTACCCATTTGAAGAATAGCAATCCATGGGGTCAATTCAGGTCCCTATTTTTATATTGCTCCACTGGATATAAGAGTCCCCAGTTTTACCCATTTGAAGAATAGCGATCCGTAGGGTCAATTCAGGTCCCTATTTTTATATTGCTCCACTGGATATAAGAGTCCCCAGTTTTACCCATTTGAAGAATAGCGATCCGTGAGGTCAATTCAGGTCCCTATTTTTATATTGCTCCACTGGATATAAGAGTCCCCAGTTTTACCCATTTGAAGAATAGCAATCCATGGGGTCAATTCAGGTCCCTATTTTTATATTGCTCCACTGGATATAAGAGTCCCCAGTTTTACCCATTTGAAGAATAGCGATCCATGGGGTCAATTTAGGTCCCTATTTTTATATTGCTCCACTGGATATAAGAGTCCCCAGTTTTACCCATTTGAAGAATAGCGATCCGTGGGGTCAATTCAGGTCCCTATTTTTATATTGCTCCACTGGATATAAGAGTCCCCAGTTTTACCCATTTGAAGAATAGCGATCCATGGGGTCAATTCAGGTCCCTATTTTTATATTGCTCCACTGGATATAAGAGTCCCCAGTTTTACCCATTTGAAGAATAGCGATCCGTGGGGTCAATTCAGGTCCCTATTTTTATATTGCTCCACTGGATATAAGAGTCCCCAGTTTTACCCATTTGAAGAATAGCGATCCGTGAGGTCAATTCAGGTCCCTATTTTTATATTGCTCCACTGGATATAAGAGTCCCCAGTTTTACCCATTTGAAGAATAGCGATCCATGGGGTCAATTCAGGTCCCTATTTTTATATTGCTCCACTGGATATAAGAGTCCCCAGTTTTACCCATTTGAAGAATAGCGATCCGTGGGGTCAATTCAGGTCCCTATTTTTATATTGCTCCACTGGATATAAGAGTCCCCAGTTTTACCCATTTGAAGAATAGCGATCCGTGGGGTCAATTCAGGTCCCTATTTTTATATTGCTCCACTGGATATAAGAGTCCCCAGTTTTACCCATTTGAAGAATAGCGATCCATGGGGTCAATTCAGGTCCCTATTTTTATATTGCTCCACTGGATATAAGAGTCCCCAGTTTTACCCATTTGAAGAATAGCGATCCGTGGGGTCAATTCAGGTCCCTATTTTTATATTGCTCCACTGGATATAAGAGTCCCCAGTTTTACCCATTTGAAGAATAGCGATCCATGGGGTCAATTCAGGTCCCTATTTTTATATTGCTCCACTTGATATAAGAGTCCCCAGTTTTACCCATTTGAAGAATAGCGATCTGTGGGGTCAATTCAGGTCCCTATTTTTATATTGCTCCACTGGATATAAGAGTCCCCAGTTTTACCCATTTGAAGAATAGCGATCCGTGGGGTCAATTCAGGTCCCTATTTTTATATTGCTCCACTGGATATAAGAGTCCCCAGTTTTACCCATTTGAAGAATAGCGATCCGTGAGGTCAATTCAGGTCCCTATTTTTATATTGCTCCACTAAATATAAGAGTCCCCAGTTTTACCCATTTGAAGAATAGCGATCCATGGGGTCAATTCAGGTCCCTATTTTTATATTGCTCCACTGGATATAAGAGTCCCTAGTTTTACCCATTTGAAGAATAGCGATCCGTGGGGTCAATTCAGGTCCCTATTTTTATATTGCTCCACTGGATATAAGAGTCCCCAGTTTTACCCATTTGAAGAATAGCGATCCGTGGAGTCAATTCAGGTCCTTATTTTTATATTGCTCCACTGGATATAAGAGTCCCCAGTTTTACCCATTTGAAGAATAGCATTCCGTGGGGTCAATTCAGGTCCCTATTTTTATATTGCTCCACTGGATATAAGAGTCCCCAGTTTTACTCATTTGAAGAATAGCGATCCATGGGGTCAATTCAGGTCCCTATTTTTATATTGCTCCACTGGATATAAGAGTCCCCAGTTTTACCCATTTGAAGAATAGCGATCCGTGGGGTCAATTCAGGTCCCTATTTTTATATTGCTCCACTGGATATAAGAGTCCCCAGTTTTACCCATTTGAAGAATAGCGATCCGTGGGGTCAATTCAGGTCCCTATTTTTATATTGCTCCACTTGATATAAGAGTCCCCAGTTTTACCCATTTGAAGAATAGCGATCCCGGGCTCAATTAAGATCTCTATTTTTCTAAAGCTCCACCGGTGTTTATATTGACTTTAGATATATTCAAGCGTTAATTTCTCCCGGAGATTTTATAGTTCCTGTAATTTTACTTAACAACCCTTGGTTATAATCTTTGAAACCAGAAACCAATGTTCCAGACGTTTAATATTTCATTAATAGTAGTTCAGTGTCTTTCTTATATATTTAACATCTTCTAGAGTGGTACTTACCATTTTTCGGCAGATACTAGAGATGGGGTCCACGAAGTTGTCAAGTAACATTTTACACCATTTTTATACCTTAAGGCTGAAATAAATGATGCTTATAAGCACTTTTTAGGTCAAAGCGCTATACAGTCATTAAATATGTGCATTATATTAAACTTTACAAAAGCTAATACCCATATTATTGCCTACGTAAACCCCACTTTTAGCCTTTATTACTGAAAAAAAGCTGATTTAGGGTGGATTGGTTAAGAGTTGCGCGTGAAGTTTGTTATGTGTCAGTATTTTTATTAGTTGAATTATCGAGGCTGGTCTTTCGAGCGACTCAAGATCGAAGCCGTTATTCCTCCATTTAAGATGTTTCCCAAACTTACTCGTATTACTTCACCAAACCCAGACACCAACTAATTCATATCGTAAGTTAACATTAATATTACCATAGGATATAGAAGACAATTATCAATACATATATAATTGCAGTGGTTTCAGAATGCCTAAAGTGAAGCGAATAAACTCACTGCAATAATAGCGATTTATTACTCGGTAGCAATTCTGAATGAAGTGAATAATTCCTTCTTTTATGTTACTATATAATTTTTTATATTAAATTAAGATCGTTAATTATTTACTGTATTAAAACACAAAATCCAATCTTTTTCATTGCAACTCTTCAAAGTAACTTCCTCCAAATTAACTCCGAGGAGTCAATGGCCTCGCTTATTTCAGAGGCGAATCAAAGCAAAGAAATAGGTCATACTGGCATATAGTTTAGTGCCAGTAGTTCCAGTAATGGTAACAACACAAATATTGCAATACAGTCCTCTTGTTTCATATTCTCTGCCATAAATTCTTAACTGTAAACTGCTTGTATACGATAAGTTTTTAGGTTGTCTCAAATAACTAATCCCCCATCATATATTAGTTCGCTGGCAAAAAAGCTTTGGATCCACTTGACATAACCGGGTTATGATACTTGATTCTCAAGCTTTGATTCGACACTTTTGATTAAAACTGTATTACACTTTAGGCCGTAGGTGGATTAGTAAATGATAATTCCTTTCAAGAATATATTTATTATAGGCTTACATTAATTTTGATCTTTGGAGATAAAAATTGTAATGTTTCGGGGCAAATTGAAAGTAAATAGATAACTGAGCAAAATGGACCCGACGCTTAATGAAAAGAATATTGTTGTTTTGCACTTGAAACTCAGAAGAAAAATCAAACTTTGAAATCAGCATGAAAGATCCTGCCATCTGGGTCGTGCTGACTTCCGAGACCATGTCCAGCTCAGGGTAAGTCTCCATGTGCCCATCTCCCCCCCAAACCCCAAAGGTATCACAGATCCCAATCAAGGCCTCTATGTCTTTTTGGCTGGCAAACCAACTTCCTTCAGGAAAAAGAGGGGGGCAAGCATGCCGGCCCTCTGTAAACTCGATTTGCATGATTGCAGGAAGGTGAGGGGGAAGTTACTTCACCCCTAGGCATAGAAGAGAAGTAAACTTCCTCTCCACTAGAAAAAGTTGGAGGATCCCCTGAAAAAGCAGAGCGGGAAACCTCCTTTTCTGAGGGCCAGCTGCCCGGAGGTGGCTCAAAAGATGGCAAAGTGCGAGCCCTCCACCGTTTGAAGATATGGCTCTATTTTCCTCGTCCTTCCCGACACATAGGGAGGGTAAAGCACCGCTCGCCCACTATTTCCCTCACTTATAGTCACGATCGCAGTTTGAGAAAAGAAAGAAAATGAATGTAAAGTAGATCCTATGTCATCCCAATGCTTTGAGAGGTTAAGAGGAAGATCCTCGAATGATCAACAAATTCTAGAATGAGATCATTTACACATAATCGGCCCACGTGTTTGAACTAAGATGGACTTTGACAACCCGGCCCGCACATGAATTTTAGGCCTGGTTGTGTTCCACAAGCTTTGACCAAAAAGGATGGTGCCAACGTAGCTACCTTATATGTGTACTAGAAGAAGGTGAGCAGAGTCAACGGCGCAACACACCCCGTACTTGCCCTAATCAGCGGGTTTTCGGCCCTCGCACCAGGTAGGGACCTCACGGTATACACTGACACTCAATTAAGGACTCATAACAGGACAAAGGCCGCTGAGTAGCCAGAACCTCGGGGGATAGGTTAGCAAGTTCGAAATGTAGTAGACAGATATGTAATAAAGAGTAGAGATGGGCGAGTCCACTAACGAGTAAGGTAGGTGATCACATATTGTTATTACACTTCGTTGCTAAGTGATCTCTGGATGGCGTGCAGTCCACCCAGGCCCTCAGGCTGGGAGGACGTGCAACTCCTTCAGGTACCAAGTGAGACAGGCTACACAGGGTACCCTCCTGCGAGGTCTTAGGAGAGGAGGGCGGAAAGTGCGCTCTCGTTTCTCCACCCGCAGAATGGGTCAAAAGGGCGGACGAGCCATTCTCGGCCATGTCCTTCCCCGAAATGGAGGTCTTGATCGCAAAGGGGCATCAACATGAGGAGGAGGTCCTTCCTCTCCTAGTGACTCCTAGGGCGCCCGTGCAACCTCAGAAGGATCTTGCACAGGAGTAGACTTTGGCTAAAGGGTGTCTCCTACCGGGTATTTTTTCGCCCCCATAGAAGATCCTGCTTCATAGGGCAGAGGCACTTCCGGGAACATTTCCAACTCAAGCAGGCCCCCAAGAGGCCATCCCTACCAAGATGTCAGGGATCCCGACCGGAGACTCACTGGGGTCAGGGAACCGACCTCCTCCGACAAAGAAAGCGGGGCAGGCAATCCAGGCCCCAACAAGATCAACACAGTCTAAAAGACATAAGGGGCACGGCCTGACCGGCCCCGGCAGGATCAACACAGTCTGTAAGAGAGCAGGGGCACGGCCTGACGGGCCCCGGAAAGATCAACACAGTCGAAAATACAGCAGAGGTACGACCTGACGGGCCCCAGCAAGATCAACACAGTGTGAAAGACAGCAGGGGCACGGCCTGACGGGCTCTGGCAGGGATCCCGACCGGAGACTCACTGGGGTCAGGGAACCGACCTCCTCCGACAAAGAAAGCGGGGCAGGCAATCCAGGCCCCAAAAAGATCAACACAGTCTAAAAGACAAGGGGCACGGCCTGACCGGCCCCGGCAGGATCAACACAGTCTGTAAGAGAGCAGGGGCACGGCCTGACGGGCCCCGGAAAGATCAACACAGTCGAAAATACAGCAGAGGTACGACCTAACGGGCCCCAGCAAGATCAACACAGTGTGAAAGACAGCAGGGGCACGGCCTGACGGGCTCTGGCAGGATCAACACAGTCTAAAAGACAGCAAGGGCACAGCCTCACGTGCCCCGGAAAGATCAACACAGTCTCAAATACAGCAGGGGCACGGCCTGACGGGCCCTGGCAAGATTAACACAGTGTGAAAGACAGCAGGGGCACGGCCTGATGGGCTCCGGCAGGATCAACACAGTCTAAAAGACGGCAAGGGCACAGCCTCACGTGCCCCGGCAAGATCAACACAGTGTGAAAGACAGCAGGGGCACAGCCTCACGTGCCCCGGCAAGATCAACACAGTCTAAAATACAGCAGGGGCACGGCCTGACGGGCCCCGGCAAGATCAACACAGTCTAAAATAGAGCAGGGGCACGGCCTGACGGGCCCTGGCAAGATCAACACAATGTGAAAGACAGCAGGGGTACGGACGGCCTGACGAGCCCCGCCAAACCTTACATCTCTAAGGGATTTCACCTTATCGATTCACTCCCACCGGTTGCTGGTGATTTTGGGCATCATGTGGCGGTTTTGATGGCGGACCCCTATGGAAGAGAAAAAGAGGCCGCCGTTGGTCTAGAAAAGGATTCATTCAAGGACTTCTCCAAATAAAGGAGGAGAGGAAAGCCGCCTCATTCCTAAACAAAGGAGAAAACCCTTCTGTGCTTGAAGGGTCGAGGGGCCCTTGAGAAAGCACGGAGGAGTTAACTCCTCCTTAGATTAGGAGCCGCCCGAGAGCGGCCCCGAAGATAACAAATAGGAAGCCCCCTCTGCCGCACAAAAATGGTAGAGGTGAACCACCTGCCCCTGTCCAGGTCAGAGTAATACTGTCTAATTCCTCGCCCACCACAATACCAAGGTTGAGTGAGGTTTCACTATTAGGAATGTAGTCTGAAATTTTGTCACCTTACCAACGCTCTGACCGATGAGAAATAATAATGGAGATTGGTAGGCTATAATCCCACGTCCAGCCACCGGCGCCTATCCCATCTCGAGGTTTCAATCTGTTAAGGTCTCCACCCTGGGTCCCTTAATGAGTGGTGTTTACACCTGTGCATCAACGCACACTAGTAGAGTCCCCCACCTGACCGGTCTCTCTCTAAAAGCCACAGCTCCACACTGAGCAGCCAGAGAGGCAGGGTGACAAGGATAAATTCTATTAATGGATCGTACGAATCGTCGACAGGACACCAGGATCTGGATTCGTTGTGGGAGACCCAGAGACGGGACTCGAGACCTTTAGTTTGCCTGGCAGTAAATTAAGCAGTCAATAAACCCGACAACATCATAATCGGTGCAGGTATAAGCACCCTAAAACGGCCGCGGGGAGGTAGTAAACCCATTCCACGCAGGGAAGGGGTTATTGGACCGCAACCCGATCTTTCCATCAATCGCGCCCCAACGCTCAGCACCCCTCAAGTCCTGGTCTCTTGCTACCTGCGGGCTTTAAAAGGCGTTGTTTATAGGTTTCAAAGCCTCTCTTCAAACAGGGCTTGAGTTAGCTGGTCCTTAATCAAAATAGAGGGTTGAGGGGAAGTCAAAGAAAACATGTTGAGAGGGAACGAGGTGTAAGCACACTAACCTCCTTAGGCCCCGTCAGAGTTCAATTCAACTCAGTGACGGGCCTTACCTAATTTGTACTCAAGCTGAGGGTACGTCCCTCTCCTCCCGGTACGAAGTGTAACGGGGTACACAGGGTATCCCCGTTGCCAGGCAGTTGAACAGGAGGGATATAATTCACCCTCCCCTATTTTATCCTTGATCAGGGATGAATCGACGAAAGCTGGTTAGCGACTAGCCTGCAAAATTAGCTATAGACCAATAAGAATAGGTAAGAAAGGGCTTGTGAGGAAAATGGCAAAAAATATGCAAATGGAAAATGTCAAGAAGTAATAAAACTCGGGTAATCTCAATCTAATCTAAAACCACCAGAAGCACTAGACTGGGAGAACCTTCTCCAAATCATGGTGCTAGATGTAATAGTCAAAACATAGCATTTCTTGCGGAGGCGGGGGTATCTACATATATGTTGTAATCTGGCTGCTTCGTTTCCAACATGTCTGAGTGAGGGTTCTAGACGTAGATGGTCATTACAAAAAATACTAGGCAATGGTTAGTTTACTAATTCAAGTTCAGGCTTTTATTCTCACTGGCAACTGAAGCATCATTACACGTCTGAAGTGAAAAGTATTACAGTCTATCACATGGAAGTTTATCTTTTAAGAATAAAGCCTTTAAACATAAGGTGACGTATAATTTTGA
This sequence comes from Ceratothoa steindachneri, assembly GCA_963969495.1. NCBI lineage: Eukaryota > Metazoa > Arthropoda > Malacostraca > Isopoda > Cymothoidae > Ceratothoa > Ceratothoa steindachneri. Next base: position 23,356,249 of record OZ018339.1, read on the forward strand.
CAACAACATATGCCCCTGTAGGCCGTCTCCAGACGAATGCCCTAAAATTAAGACAATTTTTTTTTTTTAGAGAAAAAGTAAACACATAAATGAGAAGTAACAAATTCATTCAATCAAAATATTCGCCATTATAATTAAATTGTCTGGTCTTGTGTTTAATCGGAGGAGACCTCAATCGTGCGGTCTCAACTATGCGGCCGACTGTCGGGGGCGTGGCAGGTCATTTCTACATTAACGATCATTTCTTCGACTAAATAACATAGTTTATCCTTTTAAGATGTCTATTTATCAATTAGCCAGAGATGGCAGCATGACAGCGGCTGACCTCTATTTGTAGAAGAGAGGTTTTCACAAGAAGCGATCTTGTAGAAATGAACATGAAATTGCTATTATCTTCCGCAGTTTTTCGTTGCGTTTTATTTAATAATTAACCTAATCTAACTTATGACCCCTGATTATGTCAGGTTAGGTTAGATGTTATTTATTCATTGCACATTCAGTGCGGAACTCAATGTGCAGAGATTAAACCTTTTTGGATGGGAAAATGAGAGACATAGGGAAAAAAAGAAGGAAAGATCTAGAATGAGGGGAATGCAAATGGACCATTTGAGAGAGATGTTAGGTGTGAGAGAGATAGAACGAGATTGCGATTGAGAAAACATTCATATGTAAGTAAAACGGATCAAAACAGACTTACTATATAGTTATTTCTCCATTTGCTCCGAATTCGTGTGCGAAATCCAGTCCACGAGTAATGAAATTCGCATTAAGGTCAGAAAGACATTCGTTGGTAAGTCCGCGACCACCATCTTCGAGTGCTATGCGTGGGGATGGGGGTTAGTACTGTGTTCTGAACCCAATTACCCAGCGGACCCATTCGTGACCAAGGAAAAGTGGGTATCATTTCCATTTCAAGGGTATGTAAATTTAGATACCCTCTTCGGCATGTTCCTTCTTGGGAGGTTGGGTATGTTGTTTGCGTGGTGATGATGGAAAAAAGAGAGCCATGTTGTGAGCAATGTGTGTGATGACCTGTAAGAGTTAGCTGCTCTCCCCGGCAGGCTCAAGTAGGTACGCCAATATGAGAACAGTCCTCATACTTTGGGGGATTCCGCCCCCCCCCATACCAGCATTTAGCAGATAGGTTGTACCAATGACCCGTCGACTGAGAGGATGTTCAGGTGTTGTATATTTTAAATCATTTTTAAAGTCAGTTTGACGTAAATTACATAAAGTCAGTAAATATTGGTAGCCGTGTCAAACTTCCTTTAATTTGCAGGGTATAACTGAGGAAAGTGGGTATCATTTCCATTTTAAGGGTATGTAAATTGTTGTTGCTCATTACTTCTTTTAGATCACTCCGAATTATTACTTCCCATTTTTGGACATTTTTGCATATTACTTTTCATTTTACATTCGCAATGCAGTATATAATCTGAAAAAGTGTAACAACCTAACAATATGTGTAGTTAATAGATGCATCACAAACAAAAATATTAAACATATCGCTTCTAGACATGGGAAGAAGCGAGTTCAAATCGCCCATCCTCTTCTTCGCATTCATGACAAACAACTGCGGAACTCCCAAGACGAATATTTGGCTCGACTGAAATTTTATTTATGGCTGTAAAGTAAAACAATTACCACCATAATCTCCACTCTGGATTACCAAGCAGCAAAACCTTACCTTCTAATGTAATGTTTGTACGAAGTTGTTCCGAAGATAAATCCTTCCCATCTCGGCTTTATCATATGAGGGTGACGATGCTTCCTAAGGCATTGATTGTTCAATCTTCTTTTTAATCTTTATTTCTCTATATGTTCATCCTTATCTATTCCTATGTTCATCTTTATTTCTTCCTATGTTCGTCTTTATTTCTTCCTATGCCCATCTCTGTATCTTCCTATGTTCATCTTATATCTTCATATGTTTCTCTTTATTTCTTTTTAACTTCATCTTTATATCCTCCTATGTTTATCATTATTTATCCCTATGTTCATCTTTATTTCTTTCTACGTTCATTTTGAATTCCTCTTTATTTCTTCCTGTGTTTATCTTTATATCCTCTTATGTTCTTATTTATTTCTTCCTATGTTCATATTTATTTCTTCCTATGTTCATCTTTATTTCTTCATATGTTCATCTTTATCTATTCCTATATTTATCTTTATTTCCCTATGTGTTTATCCTTATGTATTCCTATGTTCATCATTATTTATTCATATATTCCTCCTCTCTCTATAGTCTATCCCAAGAGGGAAAATGCCGCATCGCTCGAGGCAGCTTCCTTCGTTTATTCTTCTTCCTTCTTATTAGTCGCGTGCGACTATATCTCATTATGTCAGTCGGTCGGTCGGTCCCCGTTTTGTTGGGTTTTTTTAGTTTTGGTAATAACATTGTATCCATTCGGCCGATTCTAACGAAATTTGAAACAAACCCTTATGTTGTTTTACATTCCCCTTCGAATGATATAATTGCCAAGGTCCTCCCATAGTTAGCCCGGAAATTATTTCATTTTGTTGAAAACATCATAACTATTCGGCCGATTCTAACGAATTTAGGAAACCCTTATGTTGTTTAAATTCTCTTTCTAATGATATAATTTACAAGGTCCTCCCAAAGTTAGTCCGTGAATTATTGAAAGTTTTGAAGGTCGTAATGTCATAAATCAGAATAAGGGAGAGCACGCGACTTTGGTCAGCAAACCTTGTTCATTTATCTGGGCCCTCCAAAGTTAGAACGTCCCAAGTAGTCTCCTATTTATCCTACTCGGTCGAGAAAGGAGATAAAGCGGAAGACCACAAGCTTTTTAAAGAACAATATGAGCTTGGATTTTCTCATGCCCGAGCTTTTGCTTTTATACTTGTTGTCGAAAATATTTAATATTACTATTCGTACTACACATATACATTCCACACATTTTTATTTGCCCCATCCCCGCAGGACGTGTCAAGCTATGCTGCAGGTGACATTTCGTGGAATGCCTTCCCTTCCAGCCCGAATGCCAGCAGATGGATCTGCTTCTAAATCTTGCCCTCATTTTAACTTCCTCTCTATTCACCATTTATTTACGTATCTCTCTTTCTAACCTTTCTAAGGACATGCTGTCGTTGGTTTTCCCTTTAAAAACAAATATTTCCCCATCTTTATATAATTAATTTAATCTTGAAAGGAAGTATAATTAACGTCTCCATTTTCAGCTTAAAGTGTAATCATATTACTTTAAAAACAATTAATTATTCATCATTTGAAAGGTAATTTTATAGCAATTTTTTTTATATTGCGCGAATTACCATAAAATCCGTTTTATACAGAAATCAAATTGTGGAAATTTATAATCGTTATGACGTCATTAATGACGTATTGCATCGCATTTATTTACCAAATAAAGACTTGGATTATTTATTTATGCAGTGAAGAGAAGTTTCAGCTAACCAAAAATGTTCGTGCAGTTTTTTTAAACCAACAAGAGATACAAAAACCCACACGAACTTTGATTTATTTTTTAAAGAACGTTTAACACCGTCTTTCAGCCTTTGCTGGGTCTAAGCATGCGTGAAAAAGATAGCGGGAGATTTATGAGATGCAAAAGACGACCTGGGGGCTCAGTACATAATTTCGCTTTTGGGTACTGGTGTCGGAAGGGGTGGGGGCGTTCCTCCACGTTTCATTTGCAGTAAGGGTATTGACCACCCTTTAAGGAACAGAGATTCTATGGTTACCGAAAATTTCACCTTTACTGAACTTACCTGTGACCGAAATTTAGGTACAATTTTTCGTCCAATCTTGAAACCTAACTTTTCACTCTCATTTTGACCCTAAACCAAACACCAATCTCACAAATCTCTCATTTTATTAAACAGTACAGCGAGGCTATGCTAGGCAGAGTAAACAATTCAAATACACTTCAAATACATCACCATGGAAACAACAACTAGGTCCTGTCTGATTATCTCGTCAATAACCAGCGTAACGTAGCAATGAAAAATGTGAGAATGCAGATATAATAGTTAAACTGGAAACGAGAGTATGGTAATACTTTTCTTAGAAATCTTGACCATGACTTCTGAGATATGCGGAGGGATTGTTATGGCGTCAGTTGAGGAGAATATCTGACAAGGAGCCAAACTGCTGACGAAGATTTAATGGAATTGACTCGAGAGCTTTATAAGGACGAAGCAGAATTTCTATAAAGCTCAGAAATGTGCTGAGAGCGGATATGAATTCCCTATATTTTGTTGCTATTGGAGAATAAGTGAAACGACGTTAAATTTTAAAACGATTAACGAAAGGTAAAGTAAGGAAATTTAAAGAATGGAAGGCTCAATCCTAGAGAACGATCCCCGAGAACACTATTCCTAATTAATGACCCCAAAAAATTTCAATCCGAGAAAATGACTCACAAGAAACTTATTGGGATATTTAAAAAAATAATCGGTAAAATGACTTTTATTAAAGAAAAAAAATACACAAACAAATTAAACTAACAAAAGAGTAAAATATTAATCCAAAGGGTAAAAAAGAGATATGATGGAAGAATTTTTTAAATCATCTCAAAACGAATCGATCCTGCCACTGGTCAGGTTAGGTTGGGCTTTACTTTATCCTTATCTTAATCTTATTATCAATTATTATTATTTCAAAAAAATTGATCCTAAGTAATGATCCCCCAAAAGATCATTCCTAGAAAGTGACCACCAAAAAACTTCCAAACGTTTAATCCTAGATAGAGACCCCTAAAATGAGCTGGGGATCGTTGCCTAGGATTGATCCGAATGAAATTCAAAGCAATGTAAAAGATCCTCTAACACAAATCCACTATCCTATCTATTGCAATTTATGTCTCTCCTCAACAATGTGTCGAAGTCGAAAAATAGATTAAAATTTCGGCGTCAGGTTTTAATAGGTAATTCAGCAATAAAAAATCGACAATGTTTGAATTGGTGCCATTCTTTAGATATAGCTCATTACTAGGATTCTGTCACTAGTAAAATAAATCTTAATTACTATTCGAGCGACCTAGGTTTGGAGGATGCATTTAGAATGCTGGAACATGCACATATGTTGAGAGAGCTAGAAATATATATATATATATATATATATATATATATATATATATATATATATATATATATATATATATATATATATATATATATATATCTTTCATTAATTTTCCCCTTTCCTTAATTTTGGCAATATCTTACGAACCTCTTCTCAACAATTTGGAACTACCATCGTTGGTTTTTGCTATACTTTTCTACATAACTCTTTTGCGCTCCCGGCGGGTGATTGGTATCTCCATCATATGCAATTATGTTGCCGGAATCAGCGACTACCTGTCCATCCTCGTCGCACCTGTCACATTTTAATGACAGGTCCGACACCTCCTCTCATTCCAGGAGCAAATTTTGTCTGGTCGGGCGTTGTTTGGTTCGAAACTTGACGAGATTAATGTCTCAATTTGTTGTCTGCTTCCGAATTATTTGCTTTTCATCAGAGTTGTTTGGAATCTGTCTTCATTAATCCTCTCCATGTGTTTCCTCTTCAGACGAACCATAAATAACTTATTGGATGTCTGGATCAAACCACAATATTATAGCTTAGGGATGTGAAAACTTATAAGTGGGAATGGTGTGTTTTTTTAGCTACTGGGAGATGAACATCCCAAAGCACACACACACATACTAAACATAACTAAACATAAAATAGTAATATTTGTTTAAAATTAACCGGTAGTTCAGATACCCATCCTCTGGGATATCCTCTCCTGGAGTGAATCATGCGATGATGGGGATTTGTTGAACAAACCACCCCCCGCCTCAAACTCCTGGCGTTATTTGAGAATGACTCCGATATACATATATCTATTGTAACTTTTCTTATATTCCTTTTTTCTTTCCCTTCTTCTCCTACTTCTTTTTCCCAAACATCCTTAATCACTTGTCTGCCTCCAAGAATATGATGGCAAAATAGATTTTACAAGTTTTATATAATATTGGCGTAAGTACACTGTGTAGGCATTTCATAGATAAAGATAGAATATAGTAAGTACATTGTTTAGGCATTTCAAAGATAAAGAAAGAATATAGTAAGTACACTGTGTAGGCATTTCAAAGATAAACATAGAATATAGTAAGTACGCCAATAATACATTTCAAAGATAAGGATAGAATATAGTGGGTACACTGCGGAGACATTTCAAATTCTAAGATTGAGACAGAATAGGTTATGAGATATTATGTTCATCATGAGCCATTGTTCTGTTATTTTGTTATTTGTTGTTTTTTCTTGTTTAAATATTCTATTTACAGTATATCTGGTTTTGTTTGAATGTTGTTATATACGGTTTTTGAAAAAATTTATTTAATTTTATTACTCAATTTAATTTAACTGGAGGCCTAGAGGTTTTTCTTTACCTATCTTTTCCCAGTTTGTTCTTCTATCCCTCTTCGACGTTGCAGGTGTGCGGGGATTGCTAATTGCAATCTATAATGCTTGCACTCTTCCCGTTCTACCTGTCTCATCTTGTGTAATAATAATAATAATAATAATAATAATAATAATAATAGAATAAGTTACTGCAAAGGCAATTCTAAGATTGGGATGAAATATGTTATGGACATTGTGATGGTAATTCTAAGATAAGGATAGAATAGAATAAGTCACTGCGAAGCCAATTCTAAGATAAAATTAGAATAGAATAAGTCACTGCCAAGGCAATTCTAAGATAAAGTTAGAATAGAATAAGTCACTGTCAAGGCAATTCTAAGATAAAGTTAGAATAGAATAAGTCACTGCCAAGGCAATTCTAAGATAAAGTTAGAATAGAATAAGTCACTGCCAAGGCAATTCTAAGATAAAGTTAGAATAGAATAAGTCACTGCCAAGGCAATTCTAAGATAAAGTTAGAATAGAATAAGTCACTGTCAAGGCAATTCTAAGATAAAGTTAGAATAGAATAAGTCACTGCCAAGGCAATTCTAAGATAAAGTTAGAATAGAATAAGTTACTGTGAAGGCACTTCTAAGATAAGGATAGAGTGGAAAGCTTGGGCATACCAATCTATGGTCACTCTAGCGTCGATGTGTGACTTAACCCTCTCCTGATTTCCCCTATTTCATTCTGCCATTGCTCGCCACCTCCTCGCATGAGACTCGTGGCGCCGGTGAGCAGTGTAATTCTGTCCATAACATCCAGCTGTTTGGCGAGATCGTTGCCCAAGGTGGTGAGATGGGATCAAATGAATGTGAACATGGGAAGAGAGTCCGAAGGCGGCCTCCGAGCGTGGGATCAAAAACTAGAGCAGGGTTCGTCTTTTTTCTTGGTTCATGAGAAGGAAAATTCGAATATTAGAGCCCTTCTCACTCGCACGCCATCTTTACGCGATTTATTCATTCGGTTTTATTATCGATGTAATTTTTATGGCCATTTTTAACTCTCAGATTATTCTGGGGGGGGGGAGGCGATCCTATCGGTGTCGGTGTATGTATGTGTGAGTATGTGAGTGTAACTACCGTCGACCCTCTTCCAATTGTGGCAAGGACGTGTCTGAGGTGGAGAACAAAATCACAGAAGGAAATTCCTTCAATGGAATTCTCGTATACACACGCGCAAATGTATGAGGAGGAGGGGGGGTATATGAGGAGGGAGTGGGGATTAAAGGCGTGTCCGGCAAGTGGGGAAGTGGGGGTGGATATATGCAGTGTGTAGCTGAGGAGTGTGGGGAAGACGTATCCAGGAGGAGGGGGAGCATATGTCGCATGCCTTTGATAAAGAGGGTGTGTGTATGCAGCGTGTATCATGTGAGGGTGTATACAGCGTGTATCATGTGAGGGTGTATACAGCGTATATCATGTGAGGGTGTATGCAGCGTGTATCATATGAAGGGGTATGCAGAGTGTATCACGTAAGGGTATGTTGTGCATCATCTATCATATGAGGGTGTATGCAGCGTGTATCATGAGAAAGTGTATGCAGCGTGTATCATGGGAGGGTGTATGTAGCGTGTATCATGTGAGGGTGTATGCAACGTGTATCATATGAGGGGTATGCAGCGTGTATCATGTAGGGGTGTGTGCATCATCTATCATATGAGGGTGTATGCAGCGTGTATCCTGTGAGGGAGTTGAAGTTTATACAGTTTGTGTCTGATGAATATAGGGAAAGCAAACTGTACACACACGGTTAAGGTGAATGTTATACGACTGCATGAATCATATGTGTGCTTGGTGTGTATGGGAGGATTAATTCAATGTGGTGGTGTAAACATGTGTGAGATTCAAATGTAAGATTGGACAGTGTATGTTTATTGTTGTGTCGTAAGCTCACTTGTATGTTTTCTATGTATGTAAACTGATTTATGTCGTAATTTCCCACTTATTTCTGTCCGAAAATATGTATTTTCGTGTGCGTGTTTGTTTTATGTGTATTTAATTTGCGACGTGTGCATTGCTATTTTGTGATTATTTTTGTTTATTTTTAAATACATGAGCGTGTGCTGACTTTATTGATTTGTCTTCTGTGTTAGTGTGTATTACTTTATTTATTCGCATTTTGTGTGCGTCTGATTGATTTTATTAGTTTGCCTTCTGCGTGCGTGTGAATGACTTTATTGATTTGCTTTATGTGTGCATGTGTGACTTTATGTGTACGTATACATGACTATATTGATTTGATTTAGGTGTGCGTGTACATGACTATTGATTTGCCTTATGCGTGTGAATGATTGATTTAATTTATTTTCCTTCTGCGTGCATGTGAAGGACTTTATTAATTTGCCTTCTGCATGCGTGAATGACTTTAATGATTTGGTTTATGTGTGCGTTTACATGATATTAGTGATTTTCCTTATGTGTGCATGTGCATGACTTTATTGATTTGTCTTCTGTGTCTGTGCATGACTATATTGATTTGCATTCTGCGTGTGTATGCATGACTTTATTGATTTTCCTTTTGTCTATGCATGCCTTTATTGATTTGCCTTCTGTGTGTGCATGCCTTTATTTATTTTCCTTATGTGTGCGTGTGCATGACTTTATTGATTTGCCCTCTGAGTACGTGTGCAGGAATTTATTGTTTTGCTTTCTGTGTGTTCATGCATGACTTTATTAATTTGTATTATGTGTGTATGACTTTATTGATTTGCATACTGTGTACGTGTGCATGTTATGATTATATCTGTGCACATTAATATATTTTGTGCATATACGTATTTTTTTATATATGTTTGCAAGTTTCATTGTGTATATTATTGTTGTGAATGTGTTTGATGCGGAAACTCTGTGGATTGTGTTGTTAAAAGCCTTATTTCTACCTCTACAATATTGTAAGTAGGGTTTAGTTCAAAATGTGATATACGACAATATGTAAAATCCTACTACACATTTTAGGAGTTCATGAATGGTGTGATGAAAGTCGTATACACAAAAACAGGTAGAAACTGTGCAACTATGATGAAACAGATAAAACATTGTGGAATGAAAACCCTGATGCATGGTGGTATAAGTGTAAGTGTTAAAGTGTATAGTGAGATTATAAATGGTGTGGAACTGGAAAGTGTGAATGAATTTTGAAATCTTGAAAGAATCAGGGAAAGTATCTCGTTAAATGGAGATCTATAGTATGAGAGAGTAAGATTATAGAATCTATCAGGCTATTTCTGAGTGGTAAAGGTATGATTGAACTGTAGGTATGATTAAATGGCACTGTAATATGTATGAATTAATTCCAAAGAACGAAAGAGGGTCAAATGAGAACTTGAGTGTGCTGGTTGTAAGTGGAGTAGAGAAGAATGGAGAAAAAATCTATGAGATAAGTTTATAAAGTATAAAAATAATGATCACGTAATTGATATGAATAACTTGTGATAGTAAGGACATGTTCAAGGCGCTGGTATTGTGTATATAATGGCATAGGAATTAAGGTAGTGTGTGTAATGATAGAAAAATTTGTTTTATGGTAAAACAAATTTGGCGGGGGGAGGGGATCGAGAAAAAGATGGATAGACTTGCAGTGCGGAAAAGAAATCATGTTTTGAGGGCATATGTGCTAGTAGTTCGGGAGATGAATCCTTGACATGATGGGGCGTCGAAGCCCGAGTTGTGTAGAAGGAGGAAGTCTTAGAATGGAAATGTCACAAATGATCTAACTGGGCTTTGATTTCGGGCAGTATTTGACGCTTTTTTCCTCGTCCTCTGATTTGGCTTGCTGTATGGCACATAACTGTAGTCACACATGACTTTGACTTCGGTACAGCACACAACTATAGAGACACATGACTTTGGCTTTCTGTATAGCACACAACTCTAGTCACACATGACGTTGACTTTTGGTATAGCACACACCTGTAGTCACATATGACTTTGACTGCGGTATAGTACACAACTGTAGTCACACATGACTTTGACTTTTGATATACACAGAACTGTAGTCACACATGACTTTGACCGCGGTATAGCACACAGCTGTAGTCACACATGACGTTGACTTCCGGTATAGCACATAACTGTAGTCACACATGAATTTGACTTAAGGTATAGCACGCAACTGTAGTCACACATGACTTTGACTTCCGGTATAGCACACAACCGTAGACACACATGAATTTGACTTGCGGTATAGTACACAACTATTTCTCCCTGAACATACAATCCATTGCCAAATCACTAAGCATTTCTCCTCGAACACACAATCCATTGCCTATACGCTAACTATTTCTCCCTGGACTTACAATCCAACGCAAAAACACACTATTTCTCCTTGATCACACAATCCATCTCCAAAACTCTAACTATTTTTCCCTGAACTTAAAATTCATCTTCAATACACTAACTATTTGTCCCTGAACCTACAATCCATCGCTCAAACACTAAATATTTCTCTTTGAACATACAATCCATTGTCAAATCACAAACGCCTTCTCCTTGAACATGCAATCCATCGCCAAAACATCAACTATTTGTCACTGAACTTACAATCCATCGCCAAAACACTAACTATTCTCCCTGAACATAAAACCATCGGCAAATCACTAACTCTTTCTCCTTGATCACACAATCCATCGCCAATACACTAAATATTTCTCCCTGAACTTACAGTCCATCGCCAAAACGCTAACTATTTCTCCCTGAAAATAAAATACATCCTCTAACAACTAACTATTTCTCCCTGAGTATACAATACAATCCATCGTTAAAAGACTAACTATTTCTCTCTGAACTTACAATCCATCACAAAATCACCAACTATTTCTGCCTGAACTTACAATCCATCGCCAAATCACTAGCAATTTCTCACTTAATACACAATCTATCCCTAAAACACTAACTATTTCTCCGTGAACATACAATCCATCGCCATAACACTAACTATTTCTCCTCGATCACACAATCGATCGCCAAATCACTAACTATTTCTCCCTAATCTTACAATCCATTGTCAAAGCGCAAACTCTTTCTCATGATCACACAATCAATCGCCAATACACTAACTATTTGTCACTGAACTTACAATCCATTGCCAAAACCCTAACTATTCTCCCTGAACATACAAACCATCGACAAATCACTAGCTATATCTTTCTGAACATACAATCCATCGCCAATACGCTAACTATTTCTCCCTGAACTTACAATGCATCGCTAAAACACTAACTATTTCTCCCTGTACTTACAATCCATCGCCAAAGTACTAACCATTTCTCCCTGAACATACAATGCATTTCCTATGTCTCCCTGAACATACAATCCATCGTTAAAACACTAACTATTTCTCCCTGAACTTACAATCCATCACAAAATCACCTACTATTTCTGCCTGAACTTACAATCCATCACCAACACTAACTATTTCTCCTTGAACATAGAATCTCTTAGCAAGTCTGTAACTATTTCCCCTTGAACATAGAATCTCTTAGCAAATCTGTAATTATTTCCCCTTGAACATACACCGCTCTTCCTAAACAAAAAATGCTTCCAAATAAGTCAGCCCAAATCATCTCTAACGGAGTTTTCTTTCTTTTTTTATATTCGTACCTAAATTCATATAAATGTGTGAAAGAAAATAGACACAAATGAATGTCACGTAACGATGAAAAAATCAACGTATGTTCAATAAGTGATCATCGCGTCTATACAGGGTGTCCACAAAGTCTGGGTACATAGTAATTTTAATATTTTAATATTCTAATATTTAATATTTTAATATTCTAAAGGTATGTATTTATCCACTATGTACCCAGACTTTGTGGACACCCTGTATATATTGATTTGATTCCATCATCTAATTAACAGCTCTTGTGAATGATTTTTTTCTATTAACAAATCATTTTATTTATTATTATCGGGGATAGTTGCTTACATATGTACCTATATAACACTACTTTATTTATTTGTGTGGCAGAGGTTGATTGTTTGTATGTGTGTTTTATTTACTCAAAAAGGAGCAAAAAGGAAAGTAAAAACAAGGTTGGTTCAATACCAGCCAAGAAAATGCTGGTAGCTATGGCGACATGATGGAATCAATAGAGGGGAGATGAGGCAGCCAATGGGATGTCCCCTCGGCCGAGATGCGAGTCGCGAACCAATAGAGTACGAGGTCTTTGAATCGAACCGGTGACCGGGTGGCTGAGATGAGGGGGACAGATGAGACGAGGAGGGACGCACTTGTAACCCCCCCCCCTTAACCATTTTCCTCTTCCGAGATGAGCCAATGGATGCTTATGAGGAGATGCGGGACGCCCAATGGAGGCTGTCCATGGACGCCTAGATGCCATCATGAAGACACAACTCCCATTCACAACTACATCTCAAATGTCAACCAATCCGGGAGCTCTCTCAGCCAACCACTCTTACGCCTCGTTCTCCTCCATGGTGCATCGTTCATACATATACTTCGACGAGGGGGGGGGAGGATTTCATTGTTTATTACGAGGAAGTTCGTAACACAAAGCACAAAACTTTAAATATACAAACTTAATTAGATTCCTTAGTAAGGTTACATATCTTTCGATTACAAGCTTGAATATAGATGTGTGGGGGATCCAAAAGTCTTCCGTAGTAAGAAAGTTTGATACATCATATAATTACTTACATCAAGTGTTGATAAGCGTCTTCCTTGTGTTCGCACAAGAATATTGATCATACTCTCTTTATTGGCCAAACTATAACGATTTATAGTCTTCATTTCTACTTGTTTACACTGCGGATACTTATTACACCTATGTTATTTGTTATCTTTATTCATACGGCTTCCCTTATATTTGATTGTCTTTCTTTTTTTTTTACTTCTTATTAGATTTGAACTCAAATCAATCATTTTATAGTTGGCGTGTTTATTATCCCCCCCTCCCCTTACCTTCACCTTGATGGCATCTGCTTGGCATTTAACTAATATCCTTTCTCATGTTTTAAAATTTTACATCAATGTCCTAAACAACTATGGCCCAAATTAGTGTATTAGTAAAAGAAGCGAGAAATGATACTTTGCTTCTTAGCCTTCCTTTTCCTTCAGGTTTGGTGTTGTCTTATTTTGAACCTCTTCTACTCTTTGTACACTTCTTTAATTTTGGATTTGTATCCACCTCCAGTTGATCAAGGTCAAAGGTCTTCTAAGTGAAGAGGTTTCATACACTTTCAACAGCGTCCGGTTTAACTAAAAAAAAAAATATTGTTCTCGAAGCTTTAAGAGTAAAAACGAAATATATAAATTACGGGTAATTGGAGAAAACTGATATAAAAGGAATTAGGAAAAATTGGATCAATATTCGTGAGAGAGATTTTGCCACATCGAAGTAGAGATTGGTGGAAAAGATAACTTCTGAGGGGGTCAAAAGAGCAGTCGCCCTGCAGAGAAGTATTAAAATTAAAATACTTAAGTTACTTGAACAAAACGTTTGGTTCGAATACATACCATTTAGTGGGGATAATTGTTTAAAATTTGCCCACTCATAGTGAAATGGTTGCCACTTATCTATGCTTACTTCGTTAATGGGATCTGGGTATTCGTGGATTACGATCGTAATCCATAACATTAATTGCTGAAATGTCCATTTTGCCACTCGAATTCATAGAATGTAGCTCTTTAATACAAGGTCAACAGACCTAAGGTGCGTGGTCTCAATTATTCTGAATTATGACCTTAGGACCATCTGACCTTCAGAACTTTCAACAGGTGGGGGAATCCGACAAATTTAGTTTTTTTAATAATTATAGGATTAACCTTAGGAGGACCTTATAAATTATAACATCCGAAAGAGAATGTAAAACAGCAAAAGGTTTCAAATTTCATTAGAATCGGTCGAATAGTTACGATGTTATTGCCCCAAAAGCTCATTGAAAAGTAAAATAGTTACCATCTGACCGACCTACAGACCGACATAGTGACTCAAAGGGTCGCATACACGCGACTAATAAACTACACTAAAAAAAAAAAGAAGCCCTGTGGTAATTGCAATGTGATAGTAATTACGTGAGATATCTACACTTTGCTTAACCTCTTGATGAAGGTGGTTACTTATTGTTTAAATCTGGTAGTTTTCCCTCGATTTAATGGTAGCCTCCAACTTTGATGGTTTACAAAAGGTGAATCATTTTGATGCATTTAATGATCAAAATGTGAATTAAATTCACTTCGAGGAAGTTATGATTGGAGAGTGGTAGACCCAATGTACCAGGAAGCCCTGATTTAGATAAAAGCTTAGCAAACGAAACAAAACCAACGAATTAACTGGTATTGCACTAGGGTATATTACTAGACCGGCTCCCGGTGACCTCGGTCTCACCAGCGTTTGACATACTGATCTTTATGTCTATTTCATTATCTGGCCGGGAACCGTCTCGATAAGGGCAGGTGGGTGAACCACTACTACTATTACTAGTGGAGTAGGAGCTCTCATTAGCCTACTGTACAAGGCGTTAGATCTCATCTGAATACCTGGTTCGATTACCGGCAAGGGCAGACACACACAAGACATTCCACCACCCATGCGTTGCGTCGAGTTTGAGGCATGTACGCAGTTACTATGACCATGTGCGTCTTTACACTCACTACACCTACATATGTAGTCTCTACTGTCTACTCCTCCCTCCTCTCTTGGCACAACATGAAGCTAATGTAGGGGAAAAGGGGGAGGTTGAAAGGAGGCAGAAATTAATTTAGCAAAAAGTAGGAATAAAGATGCAAGAAAATTCGGAGTAGGTAAAGTAAAGCGTCCCCAATAGAGCCAAGTACAGTTGAGCGTGCATCAAACCTTCAAGGCTAAGAAAAGCGTCCCCATAAAATTCCAAGTTAAGATACGCGTCCCCAAATTCGGTTAGGTTAGGTTAGATTAGATTAGGTTAGGCTAGGTTAGGTTAGGTTATATTAGATTTGATTAGGTTAGGTTACGTCACGTTACGTTACGTTATGTTATATTAGGTTGTTAGGTTGGGTTAGTTACTGAAATACATGGTCTGCTTACAGAACATTTTATAATGTCTGTCTCAAATCTTAATCTCATTATAACCTCTCGATGCGAGTTTATTTTGAATGTATAAACACAAATCCCCTTCCAATTTTATCAAGATAAAGATTAGCGTCCCCCAAATCTTCAAGGTTAAGAAAAGCCTCCCCAAAATTGTTGGGGACGTTTATCTTTACCTGTTCCGAAAATTCTTTAGTTAGAAATAGCTGATATAAAATAGGACCTATTAAATAAGGGGTTAGGAAAGAAACTGGAAAGGAAGTAATGATGCACTCAATAATCACTTTGCTTCTGTATTTAAAGAAAACCATCACAGTTTTTAGATAAGGGGAAGAGGTATTTAATACCATTAATGTAGAAAGGAGAACCATTAAAAGATTTGTAATTAAGTTAAATATTAACACCCTAATGATATTCATTTTAGAGTACTTAAAAAAGGGTAGAAAATGTTTGCCGACATTTTTTCGCATTTCATCGAATTCTGAAACTTCGAAATACAATAACTTCGAAACAAACAATTCGAACAACAAAAACTTTGAATTCCCTCATTAAAGCAGCCATTTAAAGCAGAAAGGCCTATAATATAATACAATAGTTTTATTATTAATCGGTGTATATTTTTAGGAACACTTAATAAAAACCAACCTAACCTACCCTAACCAACTTCGCATAATACATTCAAATGTTTTTATAATTTCGATTTTTGGTTTTTCGAAATATTTGTCTTTCGAAGTCTGTGGTTTCAGAGTTTCAGAATTCGAAGAAATGTTTTAGAAGATTTGCTTTGAAAGTGTCCATTAGCGAGAAAGTATTGGAGAAACTTGAGAATTTATAACTTTTTAGATCTTTATTGAATTTGGAGAAATACTTGATGATTGCGAAAAAAGCGAATGTCGTACCCATTTTTAAGAAGATCACTTAACGTTGTTTGAAGTTTGTTTGTTCGTTCGCTAAGTTCTTTAAACGTTGTTTGAAGTTTGTTTGTTAAGTTTCGTTAAAGTTATTTAAGTTTGTTCGTTTGTTAAGTTCTCTTAACGTTATTTGAATTTTTTTTGGTAAGTCATTTGATTAGGCGCTAATCGTGAGGACAATGATTAACGAGTAGGGAATTAACTCAGCAGATAAAAACAACAAACAATCGCTTACATTGTGAGGAGGTATCATCTGCCTGTTGTCGTCTCTTACCTCTAAAGACGAACACACTTACTGTTCTTGTACAGAGCACTTAGGTATAGCTAGTTCGGTTGGAGTTGTTGCCAAAGGCGAGGTCGGGATCTATCTGCCTGCTTGTTCAAAGTTATTGCTCCTTTCTAACTCTATTCCGTATTCTATCAAACTGACTCAAAAACTTGAGTCTCCCCATAGAGAGGGGGGACGGGAGCAACTCAGTTTGACTTCACATGCCCCCTGTCCCCGAGCGTGGGCTCCTATCCCAGTCACCCTTTCGCGAAGGCAAAAGCCATAAGCAGGTATCTCGGGAGGATTGTCTGAGATGACTGTTCCTTTGCCACAAAATTCTACGTTTTGGCGCTGATCCGAAGGCCAGGTCACTGGAAACATGTTTTTTTTGTGCGTGTTTGGCTGGAAGTGTGTTTGTTTGGGTGTGAGGGTGGCGAGGTCTATTTTAATTTTAACAACATTGACGCTTTTGAAATTTCGAAACCGTTAAGGTTTGCTAAGTTTGAAAATAACTTAAGTCTAATATACTAAATCTTTTTGTGTTTGTTTTATGGGCTTTTTTTTTACAATTACTCTTAACTTAATCACCTAATTTTCTAAGATGATGTTTAGCTTTTAGAGCTGATACTCTTTGCGGCCATTTTGGGCAGTATGTCCAAAACTGCGGAGCATGCACGCCTGCTGGCGCCAACCCTTGGTTACGCTCCGAACTTTCTTGGCTCGGGTTCTAATTCGCTCCTCCCTGAATGCACTATAGAAAGCTCAAAAGGATACAGGAGTGTAAGGGAATCACGATGTATTTTTTATGTCAAACAATGGCTCGAATTAATTTTGGGTGACAACGTGAAAATAGATAAAACTTTTAGAGGCATCGTTCACACATTGTAACTCGGGTTTGGGCCCAAACTCCCGATCGAATGTATGTAAGCCACGAAATTCTGTGGAGCCAAAGGTTAAGTTTCCAGTTGAATTCTTTAATGGAAATACCACGAGTTGCACAGGATTATCCAAGGTGCTCACGTAATTAAATTTGAATAGTGAGTTTATGTTTGTTCGATAGTTCTTCCCAGGTGAGTTTTATCTCCGGAAACCGGCTTAGTACCATCATTAAGAATCCAAAGCAGAACCATTTGGGCGTCGACAAATATTTCGATTGATTTGAAGGAATTGGGGACGAGTTTTAAACTACTCTCATCTGTTCTAAGGTGGAGAGAGTTCGACCTGAAAAGAGGGCAACTTTTGATTGGGCAAATATTAAGAGTAAAACTTTTTAGCACACGGAATAGATCGAAAACCCCAAAGATGCGTTGCTGGCGTCGTAAAAGATTTTAAGCTCAGACGTACCGTCGTCTTCTAAGGCGAAACGCAGAAACTTCAAAGCCCCCAACTTTACCAAATTGGAGGAAATTGATTCTCACGTTTTAAGCTCAGGCGCGCTAACTTCTTCACCCCACCCCACCTTTTCAGTCCATAGACTCATATAGTTTGCATTTAAGAGCCTACGATGGATGGTCACAGGCAGGAGTAAACCAAAGGGATCCAAATCTTTTGAAATTTGTGAGAGTGTGAGGGAATTCCACGTGGAATTTCTTGTCCAGCACGGAACTTCCTTGCGCTGTAGAAGGTTATTTTAGGCTTAAATTGGTAAGCCTACCCCCCCCCTCTCTTCCACAAGCGGTAGCCTCGAACTGCGTCCACCACAATTCACCTTCACACGGGCTAGAATAGCCTCGGCAAGAAGATTCGAGGCCATTCGAGAGTAGAGCTGTTTCCCACTAAACCCCCCCTTGCGGGGAGAGCCTCAGACATATATATTGCTTGCTTCCCATGAGACAAGGACAGAGTTGAGAAGTCTCGCCCGGACCCAAGAAGATTTCCCCCTAGTTCCAAGTCAGGTGCTAACAACAAAGCAAAGTGACAGCTGAACTATTTGTGTGTTGGAATTAGCCCCAGCCAGTGAGGTAATTCCAGTTAACGATCGCCACCGAGTGATTTTTCCCACTTCTCTCAACTCCTTTCGAAGCCCTCCTCGTTCGCCCCTCGTCATCACTTTAACATCCCGCTCAGAAGTTCCGAGCGGCCTCACCTCACGTGCAGAAGACATCCGTAAGCCAACCCCTCTCCCCCTCCAGTAACCCAATCGAGTTAATCCCTCTCCCCTTTGAATAGTCTCCTCCTGTAATACCTTAAGTTTTAACTTCACAGTCTGATTTATAACTGCAATTCTCCCCTTCGCAAACTGATGTAATTTTGCCCATTAATTCTTTGAGATAATTTTGCCCATCAAATCTCTCATTATTTTTATGTAAATAAAATTATATTTTTGTACATGCCTCTTTAAATAACCTTGAGCTTTGCCATTGTCCATAATTTACCTGACCTCGCTCCACTCTTTCTCGCTACTCAGCCTGTCTAAACTAGTGGTATTCCGTCCCTTCGTCAGTTCGCCTGTAAGTTATTGGACCCTTCCCCATAGATATAATATGGTATTGATGTAATATATTGTCATACCATGACAGAGAGGATGTTCCTTTTTGTTTTGTCAATGCCATAAAATGAAGGGGAATTACGCTTAATAAGTAAGTTTCCAATTTGAATAAGCAGCCTAGAAATATTCCTATTCCAGAATCGTGTTCAGGAAGTTTCCTCTTCGAAAAGAGATATGAAGGTCAGAGTTGGTAACTATTACATTGTCTACATAGAATGAATATTTAAAGGTTTGACTGCTAAAGTCATTACAATCATAATTAAGGTGATGACTAAGGACATAATTCAAAAGGAAAGGTGAGCTTGCTAATCAAAAATCAGTGAGCTATAACGATATGTTACGCGTATGCCAGTTTTGTCCGTCTCCGGTTTCAATTTAATTTGAAGGAAATGCTTCTTCATTCAGTAGGATAAATAAAGTAAAAAATATTAGACTTTAGAAAAGCAGTTTATTGTGCTCTGAGGAGGTACCTGGAGACGGTTGTTTGGAGATTAGTGAGTGAGGTCAGGTCAGGAATTGAGATGTCAATGAGATCATTTGAGGGAGAAGATAATCTCCAAGTCGAGAGAAATGGTGTCTAGGAGGAATATGAGAAAATGATTAAACAGTTAATTGCCGGACAGAATATGAACATTCCATAAGGGAGATTAGACCAAGTCTGTCAAGCCTAATAGATGTCAGATAAAATTAATCATAATATTGGCATTCAAATGGGCATTTATATGAAAAGAAAATGGTGAGGATCAATTAAGGCACAGTTATAATAAATAATAAGCTAACTCGGGACATTAAGAAGTTAATACCGAATTGTCCCCTAGTAGACCTTATCATAGGGAGATAGTGTCAAAAGAAATAGATAAAATCAAATTTAGTAAAACACCAGGCTCTGATTAAATTTTTCCTAGGATTTTGAAGAAATGTAAAGATGTGTCGAGTGAGCCCCTAGCACGCCTAGTTAGAAAATTGTTAGTGACTAGCATTGCACCAACAACATTGAAGAAAGCTAATATGATACATATATTTAAAAAGGGTGATAAAACAATTATGTATAATTACCGATCAGTGTTTGAACTCAGTAGTAGGAAAAAGGATGGAATCTATAATAGCAAATCTCAACACGGCTTTCCTAGGGGCAACTCGTGTTTGACTCATTTAGTGTCTTTCATAGAAAGGCGTAGGGTGCCGCCGATAGAAATGAGAATTACGATATTGTTTACTTGGATTTTAGTAAAGCTTTCGGCAGGGCGCGACACTTATGAATTTTGAATAAAGTTAAAGCGCATTGGATCGATGGAAATATTTTTAGGTGCATTCAGTCGTGGCTTAGTGACACAGCAAAGAGTTAGTATAGACGGGATTAAATCTGAGTGGAGGCATGCTAACAGTGGGGTTTCTCAGGGTTCAGTGTTGGGGCCATTGTTATTTTTGATTTATACTAATGATTTTGACTTAGGTATAAGCAGTGACCTGAGTAAGTTTGCAGAGGATACAAAGTTAAGTAGGATTATAATGTCTGACTCTGATGCTGAGGCATTACAAGATGAATTGACCATACTATCCCAATGGGCAGAAAAATGGCAAATGGAATGATTATAAACTGAATGGCTGAGTTTGTGAAGGTCAGAATGAGAAAGAGACTTAAGTGTCCTAGTAAGTTCTGACCCCCGCTCTAGGAAGCAGTGCACGTGTTAGAATAAAGCTAATAAGGTATTGGTGTTTATTGTGGGGAGTGTAAATAATAGGAGTGCCGATGTCATTCTGAAACTGTACATGGCATTAGTTAGGCCTTATCTTGGCTATACAGTACAATTTTAATCACCATATTATTGGATGGATATTGCTTTGCATGAGTCTGTGTAAAGAAGGGTGACTAAGATGATTCAAGGGTTGAGGAGCAAAGAAGGATAACCAAGATGATTAATTGTTTGAGGAGCTTAACTTATGGTGAAAAGTTTAAGAGACTAAACCTCATAATTAGAAACAAGTAAAGTCCGAGAGGGACTTGATTGAAGTCTTCAAGTGCGTAAACGGGGACATAGGTAAGGTTATTAATTTTAGCGAACAGGATAGGAGACTTAGCAGTGGGTTTAAGCTGGGCAAGTTTAGGTTTAGGAAAGAGAGTGGGAGAAATTAGTTTACAACTTGAGTGGTAGATGAATGGAAGAGGCTCACTAGTCATGCGATAGAAGCGTCTTCCTTTCGTGGTTTTAAGAATAGATCGGATGGATTTATGGATGAGGATGCTGGTTAGGACTGAACTGGGTGATGGAAATAGGAACTGCCTCGTATGGGCTATTGATAATTATCCTTTTGCAAACTCCTTTTCTTATGTTATGTTCCTTTAGCCCCCTCGTGTCATCTTTACTGATCACTTACGACTTCAACTTATCTGATTTAGCGAGATCAGTTGACTATAAGAAAGCGTTATACTTAAATCCTTGTGGATCGTATAAAGATGTTCGTAAAGTAATACGCCATTAGGAAAAAGAGAGGCAATCGCAACGAGCCGTGTCTCCATTTCAGCAAACAGCCAATATCAAAATCCCCCTTTGTCACAAATTAGAACTACAGCCATCCATTTGAAATGAAAGACAATGTAGAGAAAAGGGGTGCGTGTACATAACTCCGTGGGTGTGTGCGGAAGGGTACTCATGAGCGTGTGTATTTCATCTTTCCTGTTTGTGCTCAGACTCGACGAGCAGAAACAGTTCGGTGCGCAAGGAACAGGTGTATCGGATGCTCAAATGAGAAAATCACCGGGTTGGATTACAGCAGGTGAATTCTGAGAAACATTGTGACGTGTGCGTATATAAGAGATGCGTTCACAAGTGGATGTGTGTATTTTCCTACAGTTCTTTTTATTCAAATTTAAATTACGGATTTGAATAGAAAAAAATATGTTGCGATTGCAGGGAATTACAATTAAAGATTGAAATGCCTATCCATCAAAACAATTGAATTTTTAATCAACTTTAATTAAATTAACCCAACAAATAATTAATTTCCACCAAATCTAACCACAACTGACCTCAAATAAATGGACCTCCCAAAAAATGGGTCCTTCCCTTTCTTTGCGAGAGTAATTTAAAGCTGAATACAGTGGCTTCAGGACACATTTGGAAGAGGCAAATTCTGCCCCTTAAACACCTGTACGAACCAAGAGTGATAATAAGATGTACCTGCAGGGGAATTAATGGGGGGGGTTAGGGGGAGTGGCAGCAACCCATCCATGGGGGAAATTGGGGAGTGAGGGACGGGTTACCTCAAAAAGATGGGATTGAGAAGCAGAACCCCACAAATTAGAGCAACCCCTGGCACCTCTTCCCAATGAGGACCGTCCTCTGGTGTATTTGGACTCACCAGCGATTGTCATACTGACCTTTATGTCTATTTCATCATCATGTCGGGATCCGTCTATATAAAAACAGGTTTGCGAACCACCACCAAAACGACTACTATTACTACCACCGCTACTACTACCAGGAATACTACTACTATTATTAATACTACTACAACTACTACTACTACCGCTACTTATACTAGTACCACTGCTACTTCTATTACTACTACCACAACCCCAGACCGTTACTAAACCCAAATCTGAGCCACCATCAGTCATGGTTGGGCCCCTGAAGTTGAAATCGAGCCAAAGCGAATCCAAGGAATCATTTCCCTTCTTTCAGGGGCCGATGGGGTCATTAAGCCCAGGAAACTGATACATATCACTTCGATAGTCTGGTCAGATCATCAGGAAACTGATATATATATATATATATATATATATATATATATATATATATATATATATATATATATATATATATATATATATATATATATATATTATTTCGATAGAACCGTCAGATGGCCAGGAAACTGATAGAAATTATTTCGATAGCCCGGTCAGATGACCATGAAACTGATAGATATAATTTCGATAGCCCCTTCAGATGCCCAGGAAACTGGTAGATATCATTTCGATAGCCAGGTCGGATGACAGGGAAACCGATAGATATCATTTCAATAAACCCGTCAGAAGCCCAGGAAACTTTAAGATATAATTTCAATGCCCAGGTCAGAAGAATGGAAAACTGATATATATATATATATATATATATATATATATATATATATATATATATATATATATATATATATATATATATATATATATATATATATATATATATATATATATATATATATATATATATATATATATATATATTTATATATATATATCATTTCAATAGACCCGACAGATGCTTAGGAAACTCATAAATATCATTTTAATAGCGTTTCAGATTCTCAGGAAACTGATAGTTTAATTTCGATAGATGGGTTAGATGCCCAGAAAACTAATAGATATCATTTCGATAACGCTGTCAGATGTCTAGGAAACTGATAGACATCATTTCTATAGCCCCGTCAGAAGCGCGAGAAATTAATAGATATAATTTCAATAGTCCCGTCAAATGCCCAGGAAACTGATAGATATCATAAAGATAGCCCCGTCAGATGCCCAGGAAACTCATAAATATCATTTGGATAGACACCGCATATGCGCAGGAAACTGATAGATAACCTTTTGATAACTAGATGAGATGATCAGGAAACTGATATATATCATTTCGATAAACCGCTCAGATACCCAGGAAACTGATAGATATCAATTTGATAGTCACTCAGATGCCCAGGAAACTGAAAGATATCACTCCGATACACATATTAGATGCGCAGGCAACTGATAGATATAGTTTCGATGGACCAGTCAGATGACCAGGAAACTAATAGATAATATTCGATAGCCCGGACAGATTCCCAGGAAACTGATAGAAATCAATTCGATACGTTATGCCCAGGAAAATGATAGATATAATTTCGATGTCTCCGTCAGATGCGCAGTAAAGTGATAAATATCATTTCGGTTAATCCACCAGATGCACAGGAAACTGGTAGATATCATTTCGATAGCCGGGCCAGATGACAGGGAAACCGATAGATATCATTTCCATAAGCCCGTCAGATGTCCGGAAAACTGATAGATATCATTTCTATAGCCTTGCTAGAAGCCCAGGAAACTGATAGATATCATTTTTATAGCCCCGTCATATGCGCAGGAAAACGCGAGATATCATTTAGATAGCCCCGTTAGATGCACAGAAAACTGCTAGATATCATTTCGATTGAATCATCAGATGGCCAGCAAAAAAAAAATATCATTTCGTTAGCCCAGTCAAATAACCAGGAAACTGATATATATATATATATATATATATATATATATATATATATATATATGATAAAAATTAATGCAATATCGCAAGAAAAGATGAGGAATTAAACCACATTCTCCGAAGACAATTTAATTCAGAACAGTTTCGGTGTATCTCACACCCTTTTTCAACTGACACTGCGTAGAAAATATAAGAGAAGTGCATATATGCATAACACAAGATCCCCTCTTTTTCCCCCAATCCCCTACTTGTGGCTAATCTGGAAGGGGGGGGGTAGGCCTAAACATATTGAAGGGCTGACATTTAACTATTTTGTTTATTTGCTTTCGTATTACAGGATTAAAAGAAAATTGACCCTCAGATAGATTTAAATTAGGAACTGACGATATCAAGCTCGATTCTACGATTCTTCTCTTAACATAGTTAGCCGATTTAAATACAATTTTACTTCCATTGAAATCGATCTTATGATTCTTGTCTCTAACATGGCAAAATATTCCACTGCTTTCGCTGCCCACTCTAATATCTCTTTTGTGTTCGTACAATCTCTTGTCTAGATTTCTCCCCGTTTCCCCTATATAAACTTTATGGCAATCGTTGCATGGTATTGCATATACTCCTATGTTATGATGTTCTTTGGGTTTCCTGGCCATCATCAATTGGTTTAAGGAATTATTATATTTAAAGGCTAGATTAATACCCGCTTTTCCAAATATGTCCTTTAAACTATTTAATTTATTATTAAATGGCAATGTTATACATTTGTTGAAGTTGTTAGTGCGGGAAGGCTTATTACCATAGAATGTTTTCCTAGCTGCAAAATGGGCAGACTATATGAACCAATCGGGGGTAATACAAATTAGAAAAAATGGTCCTGATAATGACAATTTCTTCATCTAAATAGGAAGGATGACATATTTGTATGCTCTAAGGAAAAGGTTAGAAATTACCGATTTTTTAACAGTATTATCGTGAAACGAAAAATAATCTATATAGGCATTCGAGTGGGTTGGTTTCCTATACACGTCAAGTTTTAATTCATGGTGATCTTTATTAATGAGGACATCTAAAAAGGGTAATCTATTATCATATTCCCATTCATATTTAAATTTGATGGAGACATGCAAATTATTCAAAATATTAAAAAAGCTATCAAAATCATGGCCATTAGGCCATACAGAAAATACATCGTCAATGTACCTTAACCATATAAAGTTAGGGGGAGAAATTGTGGGAAGGAGTTCAGTCTCAAAATATTCCATGAAGAGACATGCCCATATCGGAGATAAACTATTTCCCATGCTAAGGCCAAATATTTGTCTATAAAACTCATTATTTACTCGAAACACATTGTCAGAGAGACATAATTCAACTAAATCCTTAAATTTACTCGTAGAAATGGGAAGATCCAGATTAAGTCTAGGCAGGATTTCCCGCAGAAGGCCCATGGTTTGGTCAACCGGAACTTTGGTAAACAAAGAATTTACATCAAAGCTCACAAGTTTTCCATCCGGTAATTGCAAGTGGTTGAGGCGGTCAACGAAATCTTGAGTGTTCATAATGTGTGCAGATGAGATACTTCATACTGCTGGAGATAAATGATTGGCGAGTCATTTGGCGAGCTTATAAGTGGGAGAATTAATATTGGAAATGATTGGGCGTAAGGGACATCCCTCTTTGTGGGTCTTCTCCCCCTAACTTTATATGGTTAAGGTACATTGACGATGTATTTTCTGTATGGCCTAATGGCCATGATTTTGATAGCTTTTTTAATATTTTGAATAATTTGCATGTCTCCATCAAATTTAAATATGAATGGGAATATGATAATAGATTACCCTTTTAGATGTCCTCATTAATAAAGATCACCATGAATTAAAACTTGACGTGTATAGGAAACCAACCCACTCGAATGCCTATATAGATTATTTTTCGTTTCACGATAATACTGTTAAAAAATCGGTAATTTCTAACCTTTTCCTTAGAGCATACAAAATATGTCATCCTTTCTATTTAGATGAAGAAATTGTCATTATCAGGACCATTTTTTCTAATTTGTATTACCCCGATTGGTTCATATCGTCTGCCCATTTTGCAGCTAGGAAAACATTCTATGCTAATAAGCCTTCCCGCACTAACGACCTCAATCCCCTACTTGTGGCTAATCTGGGGGGGGGGGGGGTTAAGCCTAAACATATTGAAGGGCTGACATTTTACTATTTTGTTTATTTGCTTTCTTATTACAGGATTAAAAGAAAATTGACCCTCAGATAGATTTAAATTAGGAACTGACGATATCAAGCTCGATTCTATGATTCTTCTCTTAACATAGTTAGCCGATTTAAATACCATTTTACTTCCATTGAAATCGATCGTATGATTCAAGTCTCTAACATGGCAAAATATTCCACTGGGAGGAGGGGTTACGCCTAAACATATGTTTAGGCCCAACCCCCCTTCCCAGATTAGCCACAAGTAGGGGATTGGGGGGAAAAAGAGGGGATCTTTTACGACCTGACAATTGTGTTATGTTTGTATGCACTTTTCTTATATTTTCTATCCAGTTTCAGTTGAAAAAGGGTGTGAGATACACCGAAACTGTTCTGAATTAAATTGTCTTCGGAGAATGTGGTTTAATTCCTCATATATATATATATATATATAATTTTGATAGCCCCGTCAGATGCCCAGGAAACTGATAGATATCATTTCGATAGGCTCGTCAGCTGCGCAGGGAACATTTAAATATAATTTCGATAGACCCGTCAGATTCCAAGGAAACTGATAAATATCATTTCGATAGCCCCATCAGTTGCACATGAAATTGATAGATATGATTACATAGACCCTTCAAATTACCAGGAAACTGAAATTGATAAATATAATTTCGATAGCCAATTGAGATGCCCAGGAAACTGAGAGATATAATTTCCATAGCCCTGTCAGATGCCTATGCAACTGATAGATATCATTTCGATAGACCCTTCATATCATCAGGAAAATGATATATATATCATTTCCTTAGCCCCGTCAGAAGCCCCGGAAAATAATAGATATCATTTCGATAACCCCTTAGATGCCCAGGAAACTGATACATATAATTTCGATAGCCCCGTCAGATGCCCTGCAAACTGATAGTCCTGTCAATTGACCAGGAAACTGATACATATCATTTCGATAGCTCCGTCAGATGCCCAGCAAACTGATAGGTATCTTTTCGATAGCTCCTTCAGATTCCAAGGAAACTGATAGATATCATTTCTATAGCTCCCTCATATACCCAGGAAACTGATAGATATCATTTCGATAGCCCTGTCAGATACCAAGGAAACTGACTGATAGCATTTATGATGCTTTTCTTCTCAGGGAGGGACCTACTGATTAACGTAGATTCCGAACCACGGGGTATCTATTAAAAATGGCAGCCTCCGAGAAGTCTACCCGAATTCAGACTCCATCCATCAACTAACCACATTCGAAGTCGCTTAACTTCTCTCAAAATGGAGAACTGGTCCGGTTAGGCCATAGCCTCGAACCACTGAGAAAGTTCGTTAAAAGGAGCGTAGACATTAAAGTACGTCTTTGAACCCCCCTCCCGGGTACGATGAACGCGCAACTCAAGATGCGATCGGAATAAAAGAAATCGACTCGGAGTTAGAAGTATCACCGACCTCCTCCCTCTTCGTTGTTGATCTTCTAGCACCGGTTTTGCGGTGATTAGTTGGAGAATCGGGATTAGGTGAGGTCAAAACGGGGCGAGGGGCAGACAGAATGAGAAAGGAAAGAAATGGAAAATAAGGGGGAAATTCGGTGGGGTCTAAAATAACGGGCTCCCCCCTCGCCCAATTCCTTCATTACTCGATAGATAAAACCGACGAGGGCATCTCGACTGCAAGTTTATAAGGAGTTCGTAAATGTGGTAAAATTAGGGAGTGTGCAAATATGTGGAGGGTAGATAGCTCGAATATTCCAAAATAAGAGTACTCGTGCTACTAAAGATCACAAGACCACGCAACTCTTCCGATCTTCCCCCTGTTTCCTCCAGGAAGGAGTGTTCACGGAACATAAGTTATTATGTGTACTCTAAACCTAAACCTGGTGATTTGGAAGAGTACAAAACAGTATGTACAATACATACAGTTCGTTCACACACCTGAGTAATTATACAGTGTATGTATTTCAAGCGAGAATACACACAGTGGTTGGTGAATAAACACAAACCATAGACACAATTGCTCAGGATCTCATATCTGAATCCCTGGTATTTTGCAATGACCTCGATTCTCGGGGTTGAAAAATACACTCGTGGCATTCCGAGGGATGAGGGAGCATTTAATCTCTATTTCCCACAATTTCCGGTTATTTCCACGTTTATTGGTACTTATTTTCTTCTCCCTCTTATCACACTCGGTTCCATTTCTGCCCTTCAGTTTGCCTTGGCCAAACCAGTACTTCAAAGACCCTCGAATTCCTTTCCTTGAGGAAGACCTCGGATGTCTCGAGGTACAACGAAACTCGAGATCTCGCCCTCCACCTTCTCCCCCACCTCCCCCCAAAAGAGGGGAAGGATGCGTCTCGGAGAGGAAGACGGAGGAAGGAGATGCAGAAAGCGTAACAGCATCCGGGGACAGGAAATCACCCCGAGACCTCCTTCTCTCTAACCCTCCACCACACCTACCGTCAGTTCCTCTCTCTACACGACCAAATCTCCCTTGCCCCCACACCCTCAATTGCGCATAAACATACGTTTCTCTCTCACGCGCGATACACATCAGGTGTGTTCATGGATTTATGTATATAGGTGTAATTGCGATGGCGTCCAGTTTAGGGTGGAATTAAAGCTGAATAAGAGGTGTGTATTGTATGGGGTGTTTGGTTGAGCAGGTTGCGAAGTCTAGACTCAGTGTTCGCGTCGGTACGCGTGTGAATTTAAGAGCGGGGCCGTTCCGGTGGGGGGGAGGGTATGCAGGTGGAATGTGTAAGCGAAGATGAGTCAAGACCAAATATAAACTTAGGTTTGAAGGAGTCACAAATGAGGCTCCGAAACAGAGTATTAGCAGTTCAAATATCGAGTGGGTGAAATGTCCAGCACACGGAAGAATAGTGGAAGTGCGGAAAGAGCATTGCCACAAATATTCAATGTTTGTAGCGTTGGGTTTTGTTTTTAGCTACACAAAGGCAATCAAGTACCAAGGTGATTGGAATGGACCTACAGTTTAACGGGGGATTCGAACGCAGAGCTCTTATAACCGCCATCGGCCTAACTTAACCTACATTATTCTTTTAGTTTCGTCATTTTAAAATTATTTTTCGACAAAATCCATAGATATTTTCGGCATCTTTCCTCCTCCTCCTAAATCCTTGCTTCTGAATATTCATTTGATGTGTTTGACAAAAGAGCTCAAGTTGGGCCTTAGTTTGGGTACACACTTCAAGACTTCAACTTGCTGTTGGCGCGCCCCCCCCCTCCCCTCCCCGACTAAAAACTACCCAATCTTCTATGTGGGTATCTGCCATCATATTTACAACACCGAATTGGACCATCATACAGATGGTGGGTTATGTGCTGTATCATCTCGTCTAGTAAGGTTTTTCACCCCTGGGCATAAGGCCTCTAGTATGCCCTCTCACAAGCCCCCTCCATGCACACCTATCATGCTTTCCCTCCTATGTCAGACTTTTATTCCTCTCATCCACTCGTTCGCATTATCAATTCTTCCTTTATTCGGTCTTCCAACCCTCCTAACATCCTAACACTCTCGTATATTCTATTTAAAAGTCTATTCCTATCCATTCTTTTTATCTGCCCATCTCACCTCAGAAAACGTTAAGTCATAACCTCATTTACACCTATCCTCATATTAGAAGCACCTCTTACCCAGTGTTTCACACTCTACCTTTCGCACACCAAGAATCCTCAATTTACGATGATGTGAAGATGTTTCTTCTCTTTCCTTAGCAACTCTCTCTCCCATAAACCAACGTTGATAGCAGCATACTCCCATGCATGTTCCTGGCACATTCCACACTCAAACCCTTACCACTCCCGCTCTAGTCACCCCCACAAACTTTCATACCAGTTATATCATTATAGTTGTAACCGGCTTCTCATGTATCACTATCACTACAATGTATCCAGGATACTTAAAACTTTCCACTTATTCAAGGGTAACACCACGGACTTAGATATCACATCACACCTCATTAGGGCGGATAATACTGGGGGTTTTCATATGAGTGGAGAGGGGGTTTCCAATAATAGTTGTAGTGTGTAGAAAACATATCTGAAGGAAAAGTTTAATTTTGATAACCATAACCTACATCAATTTTCAGTTGGTTATTATTGAAATGATCACCACCATGGCTACAGAATTCTGTGCAGTAAGAGATGGAGTGCTTTATTTAAGGCTGGCTCTTTGTAAACCCAAAGGAAAGAACTTGAATAATCTGCAATTCATTCTAGAATTCATCATGGAAGTTTATCATCTTTGATGTATCATTATGAATCTCAAGCGATCCTGGATCGAAGGGCAAAGACACACCATCCAAACATTGCTGTGGGTTAGGACGAGATGATTGAAGGGGTGTAAAAAATACTGGACATCAGGAGAAGGTGACCAAGATATTTATCTAGGAAATTTAACTGTTAGGACCAGGACACTTAACACTAATTGTGATGCTTCCATCATTAGTGACCTTAGCAGGTTGCCAAAAAATATTTGAGAGCCATCTCTTACCATCTCTCTAAGCACCTTTATCACCAGTTCATTAAAGTGTCCAAGTAGCCTTGCTACACACAAAGCATTGGGAGGGTTGTTAAAATGGTGATTGTCACTTCTGCTAAGTATTTCTCACAGGAGAAGAGAGATGGAAGGATCAGGAGATCGATAGGTGGCTGATGTCCAAGAATAAGTCAAAGCGTGACTTATGCAACCTAGCAAAGTTCAGAGGGTTAGGAAAATGAGCTTTGTAATTGTATCCAGTGATATAAATGTAGTTTACCTGTTAATAATTATGTAAATTTGGTTAGGCTTTGTCAATCTATAGGATTTACATTATATCTTCGAATATATTAGAAAGGGGCTCGAAAGAGTGAAATTGTCAATTTAGAAATACAACTGGATGTAGATTAGAGATATCCTTCCCCCCATATAAAGTGCTATTTGATAGAATTTTTTTCATATTCATGTTGGTACCTAAGTACTACCCGCCATAGCATATCATTTTCATCTCCAAATACCATCACCTTTCTCTTTGCTGCCATCACGTTTCCAAATCACTCTCAGCTATATACCAACCTATGTAGAATTCATCCCTCTCCATTCCCAATCTATCTCCCACTCTTCTTCTTCATTTCCACAACCTCCACGATGCCAAACCACTCACTCCAGCTATCTTTTACCATAACAAGCGAATTACTCCTAAAATAAATTGTCTTCACACCATCCAATAGTTTACCATTCACTCACTCCAGACATCCTTTGCACCTGTCATACTGCTTCTCTACCTACACAATCATAAGCTTTTTTCACATGCACAACATACACTTTAGACCTCTTATACTTTTTTTTCAGCTAGCTCAGTGCAAATACTTGAGCTCTCCCTCCTACTCGCTCTAAACCCCATCAATTCATCCATTATCCTTCTTATACAGCTAAAGAAATTCATACACTACCCACCACGCTCGGATCCGCTGCCGTTTCGGCAAGCGACCAGGCCCAAATCGGTCAAAGTGGTAAGTGAGCCGACGGAGCCTCGATTACGTCAGGTCCCCTGATTGAGAGATTACCTGGCGTTCCTGAGCCCGCTGGCTTCAAACGCTTTCTGGTTAATCGCTCCACTGATAGCAGCATGTTGGTCAAAAGCAACATGCTCCATTAGAGGAGAGCACTAGCTAGCCTGATTGTTAGATAAGAGTCGCATGTGAGCCGTTTCTCGGAAGGAGCCTTCTGACAAATGCGTTGGATCTCTCCAAGGCGTCAATGATTAGTGCTCTTCGGACACTCGATGGCACGCCGATGAGTGTGACGCTGAACTCTGCCATGAACTTCATGGAACGAGTGGTCTATGCGAGGGAACTCGTGGACTACTCCATAGATGACATCACCTTAGAGCTAACCGACCAAGGAGGGGTCAAAGTAGAAGGTGTGATGAGAAAAAGGAATGGGCCTCGAGACCCACCCCTATACACTTCGCCACGGTTCCCTGAGTCGCTGCGTGCCGGTTGGTATCGCTACTACATGAAGGCATTCGTACTACTGCCGCGGAGGTGCTACTACTGCCACCGCGGCTGAGGGAGGAAAAGAGTCGCATGGTGAGCCCAACCTACCCGATAAGTCCTCGAAGGCGAAAGCGCCTTCAGCGAATTGTTCGGCCAACAGCGCCCGGGAGGGTTCTGCCCCCGGGAAGCGTACAGCCATTCCCGTGAGGGTCTTCTCTTCAAAAAGGGCATCTCCCCCGAGCTAGGCCTGGAGGGAATATTCTTCCATTGAAATTGCCGCTGACTCCGAGGCAACTCCGGAGGCTCCTCTCCTCCAGTTTTCTCTTAGCTATCATTTTCCAGGATACCATGCTGGGCGCGTGCCCCATGCCATCCCCCCATGGGTATGAGGGTTTGCAAACCTTAAACACGGGATGGGGGCCGGGCATAATGTAAAGGCTTTCGCGGAACCTGGTTCCCACGGCCCAAAGAAAATACACATAAAATTAATAGAAGACCAGGTATCTAAAGGCCTACCAGAAATTCACCAGAATGAATCAGGACGGTGCTAAATTATGAAGTATCCGCAAAGGGTTAAATAAATACATACACAAAAAGTATTTACCGTATTATTTACAACAAAATTAAAATGAAATAAATTAAATGTTAACAAATTATATGAGGGTCATCAAACAATAAGAAAAGTCCCAAATGCTTATCACCATCAAACGAACGCAAGTCGTTTTAACCAAAAAGATATTCACGCATACAAAATTGGGTTCTATGAATAAGTTGTTTAAAGCCGAAACGATACGCGCCGTTGAAGATGAAAATAGGCAGGTGTTCCCGGTATAACCTCCCTGTCTTACGTCCCTTACTCGAAGGCCCAAAGTTACAAGAATAACACTTAATTAATGTAAAGGGGACGTAAGAAGAAAGAATGCTCCAAAATACCTGATACCAGAGCAGTAAAGCAATAACCCACGTCGGGAACACAAGCGAAAGAGGCTCGGCGATGATGAGGAAATTCGACCCAAGTCCAGAGGGGTAAATGCGATAACGGTCTCCGGAGAGGAGTGATATCGTGATGAAAGGCGTTGAGACCACGGGGAACGATGATTCGAAGGCCCAACGATCCGAGAAAAGGAATTCGATATGACAGAATTCCCCAAAGAGGAGATGGCGAGGTGACTAGGGAACAACTTTAATGTGCCCAGTGTGAACGGCTTCCCAAGAAGAACAATTGCAAACGTAACTGGAAGAGCACATTTCGATGCAGCCGACATATGGGCAGCGACAATGCTGGCAGAAATCAATGGCAGAAAATCCTCGCTGCACGAAGGAATCCAGTACGGGACTCCAAAAATTAATGACGTCAAGGTAAGTGACGGACAACGATTCAGCGGAGCAATCAGGCAGAATTATCGCAACAGAATAACTTAAAAAAGCTCAAGGCCCCATTTATATTCTTCAGTCCGAAGGGGAAAAAGGGAAGTGGGGCACAAGACGGGAGGGGAATGAGTCGCATCCCCTACGCAAATTAGACTGGTAAGTTGCCGAAGTTTAGGCTAAAAATGGTAGCCACGAAGCGGGTCGACCTACAATAAATACATTAAGATATGATGAGAAAGGGAAAGCATGGGAATCCGAGGGCCTACCCTTTATACATAAGGTGCACCATTTAGACCCGGCATGATGTCTCAGGTAGCAGCAGGGCAGCTGCACCTAGATTGGAGGTATACTGTTATTTTTAAATACATTCCACCGTCAGCTGACTTCGACGCGATGGACTTCCACTGCGTTGTTGCACGGTTGCCGAGGCCCTTTCTCTTGCTCTGAGATTTGAACGGTAGACACTTACTCGGAAGAGATTACTCAATTAATTCCAAGGGCCAGGTCTTTGCCCACCTAATCGATGAGCTGGAGATAGGTGTTTTTAATGTGAATGAGTTTACGCATCACTGCCGGAGAACCGCTTCATTTTCATATCTTGATTTATCATTGTGCTTTCCGGATACAAAGCCTAATTTTTTTAAGGGGGGAAGGGGGAGGTGGTATTTGATGACCTCCATGGTAGTGATCAATTTCCATTCAAATATTATTCTCTGGACCACTGTCTGTCCCCTGAAACTCCCCCACACCCCGGTGGTGCTTGGTGCAGGCAAGGTTGTCCGCATTTCCGAAAATGACTGATTTCTGTCCTAGTCGAGGAGTTTAGCTCGGTTGAGAAGGCCGTTGAGTTCATCCCTGGTGATCTCATCGCCGTGGGTTTGACCAATATTTGTAGAACGTCTGGCCGTTTTGCACGCTGACCGCTTCCGTGGTGGCCAGCCGAGTGTGAGACGGCCCTCAAACAGAAGCATTATGCCTACATGCACTACAAGCGACAGCCGAACGATTTCACTGTCGATGAAATTCGTCGAGCTAGGGCTAGGTTCGGGTATGTTTCAAAGCACGCCGCCGGTCTTCATGGAGGGCAAACGTGTCTTCGGTTAACAGGAAGACCACTCTAACAAAGGTGTGGAAGAGAGTCAAAAGGATTCCTGGTAAGTTTTCGAGGGACTCCCCTCCCATTCTCCGGGAGAATCGGAGCGCAAACTAGGACCCCACGACCGCTTTCTCTAGCTTCGATGCTACTCCACCAGCATTCAACGCGTGTTGTGGTGTGCCGGAAGACCGCAGATTGGTCTTTACCTCCAGAGGCGGAGAACCTTTTAACGACAAGTTTACATTGAGTGAGTTGTGTTCCGTTCTCGCTTCTTGCGCGGACACCGCCCCTGATCTGATCGATGTCCCGTTTGCCATGTTTTGACTCTTTGGTGAGCGAGACATGGCCTTTCTGTAAGATTTGTTTATCAGGACCTGGGTAGAGGGTATCCTCACAGACTCCTGGCGAATCGCTACCTTGCTCGCTTTTTGCAAACTCGGGAGAGATCACTCTACCAAATACGGATTCCGCCCAATCTCTCTAAATTCCTGCGTGTGTAAGTTGATGGAGAAATTGGCAAATGTTAGACTAGTCTTTTTTCTGGACAGTGGCGGCAACCTTGGTTCCGCACAGTGCGGCTTCCGCAAGTTCAGCTCCAATTCGGATAATCTGCTTTGACTGGAAAATGCCAACTGCTAGTCCTTCCTTCGTAGACAAAACTACGACACGGAGTTGTTCAATATGGAGAAGGCCTATGATACCGCATGGCGATACGGTACCATGGAGACTCTGCACACGATGTGAGCAAGGGGACACCTTCCAATCTTTAATTCTGATTTTTTGAGAGATCGTTGATTCCGGGTAAGAGTGTAGGGAGCCCTCTCCGGCCTAATGGAACAGGAAGAGGGGTTTCGCAGGGGAGTGTCCTCAGTGTCGCACTCTTTGCCCTGAGCATCAACAGCATCACCTCGGTGAGCTCGGAAGATGTTCTCGCTACGCTCTACGTGGACGACTTTTTGATCTCTTTTGGCCCGGCCCAGATGCTAACTCTGGAACGTGGACTCCAACAAGCATTTAACCGCGTCTCTTGCTATGCCGAAGCGCAAAGGTTACGGTTTTCCTTGGCCAAGACTAAGGTGGGGCAATTTACTGCCATCCACGGTCCAACCCGACCCGAACTTGTTTATAAGTGGTGTTTACATGGAAGTGGTGAATTCGCAACGTTTCCGTGGTTTTGTTTTTGACCGACGCCTCATCTGGAAGGCTCATATTCGCAGCCTTAGGGTCTCTTGTACCCGCGCTATGGACATTTTTCGTTCCGTGTCCTTATACCATGACAGTATTACCGGCTTTTTCCAGTTCTCAGGCACTCTTCCACTTTCAAATACCTTGCAAAAGAGCCACAAGACCCGTTCTATAACCCAATAGACACCATTTTTAGCATATCAGACAGTATATCATTTACACGAGCTGCATTCCCATTTTCCATACATCTTACAGCACTACCAAACATTTTCAAGATTATCTCCCTATTTAAACCCACAAAGCCAATCATATTTGCATTATCTTCTATACCCACCCTATATAATTCATCAATGTATTATTGCCATCCACTTTTGACCTCTTCATTGTTAAAAAAATATCCTGGTATCCTTCTCATCAATGTTCACAGAGCTTTCTTCTCCGGCTTCCTCTCCCTCTCACTTCCTTCGAGGAAAGCTTCCCGTTCTCATCTAGATCCTCATTCATCTTCTGTCCAAATGCTTCATTTGCTGCTTTCCTTCTCTCTTTAATGACGTGTTTCAATTTCCCCTTCATCTATTTGTATTCGTTCAACTGCATCACCCTGCCATTCTTCTCTACACTATAAATCACTTATGTGTACACGTCCGTTTTACTTTCTACTACACGCTTCACTTCGTCATTTCACCATTCAGCATTTCGCTTCATCTTTTTACTTTTGACACACTCACACACAGCCCTTGCAGTACTTTCTACTACTTTTTAAAATTTG
Source organism: Ceratothoa steindachneri (assembly GCA_963969495.1). Classification (NCBI taxonomy): domain Eukaryota; kingdom Metazoa; phylum Arthropoda; class Malacostraca; order Isopoda; family Cymothoidae; genus Ceratothoa; species Ceratothoa steindachneri. The sequence goes on from OZ018339.1 coordinate 23,393,259, forward strand.
TTCCACGTTTGTTATATCCCCATGCTTACACCCATTTCCTCACTTCTACTCTCCAACATTCTTTCTCTCTGATACAAAAACATTTAACTTCTGATTCTCCTTTCCTTTCCATCATCCTCACTTTTTCTCATCCAACCAGTTTAACCTCACATACAATCATGTTATCACATAGTAACCATACTCATATCTCTTTCAGCTTTCACATCAAATACATCCTACAGAATATTCTTTATTAATAGGCAAAGTTCAATCATACTCATATTTTTTTCCTCCCTCTCCTTTGCCCAACCCATTTGTGTTAATTTGCATCATTGTGTTAAGAGAATGTGTTTGCTACAAGTGAGTTTCTTTCAGCACAGGACCCTACCACATACTCTCCATTTTCATTAGCTACGGGTGTACCAAAAGCTCCAGCTTATCCCCTCTCACATTGTAACCTATTCGCCCATTCACATCTCCTACAACCATTAACCGATATACATTCCCAATTCCCTCCACCTATCGCCCCAGTCCTTCCAGAAACTCCCTCTCACAGCTTCACTTCTACTATTACAGGGTACATACTTTGCAACAACTCACAGTTTTACACTTCCAAATATCAACTTTACCCACATAACTCTCAAATTCACATATTCATACCAAACCTTGCACCGTGCGACTCATAACTTACAAGAACAAACGCAAAACTCTTCATTTCCTCCTTGTCTTTTTTTCTTTCCTTTCTCGGATCCCGCGTCACCAAGACATCTCATAGGCTCAGACGCAGATGGTCGAATGAGATTCTGAGATGCCTATTTAAAACAAAAACATCTCGTGTGAAAGAGTAAAAGAGGTTTGCTAAGAAAGAAAACATTTCGCAAGAGAGCGAGATGCCAATTCAGAAAAAAGGTAATGGTATCAGAGAGTGAAACTTCTATTAAGATAAAAACAATTCGAACTGTTTTAAGAATAAAACAGTTGGCGCGAGAGAAAGAGACGCCTATTAAGAACGAAAACAATTGGTGTGAGAGAGTTAGATGCCAGTAAAGAACGAAAACAGTTATCGTGGGAGAGTGAGATGGCTATTAAGAACGAAAATATTTCGTTTGTGAGAGTTAGACGCCTATTAAGAATCCAAAACAGGTCGTATGAAGAGAATAAACGCCTATAAAAAACAAAAACAATTCGCATGGGAGGAAACCGCCTATAAAGAACGAAAAGTGGTGATCAGAGAGGTGGAAACACATATTAAAAATGAAAACAGTTCGTGTGATTTAGTGAGACGCCTATTGGGAAGGAAAACAGATTCCGTGAGGGGAGGAGATTCCTATTAAGCATGAAACCATTTCCCTAGGGAGCATGATACGCCTATTAAGGATGAAATCAGTGCGTGTGGAGAGGGGAAGAGTGACACGCGTTATGGTATAAGATGCTTATTATGAGCAAAAAGTGGGGCTTTGAGAGGATGGGGCGCTTAATAAGAACGAAGGCAGCTCGCGTGGGGAGTTAGGTTTTTTGAATACGAAAATAGTTATTGGGGGAGATAGATAGAGAGAGAGGCAGATTAAGAACAAAAATAGTTCGAGTGTGAGAGTGAGACGCATATTAAGAAATAAAACGGATCGTGTAAAGGAAAAACACGCATATTTAGGACGAAAATAATTCTCATATGAGAGTAAAGGTTAATTAACCCCATAAAATATTCGAGTGGAAGAGTCAGACAGCTATTAAGAAGGAAAATATTTTGCGTGGGAGAGAGTAAGACTTATTAAAAACAAAAGCAGCTCGCGTAAGAGGATGGTATGCCTACTAAGAACGAAATCACGTCGCGTGGGAGAGTGAGACGCCTATTAAAAACGGAAATAGTTTGAGTGGAAGAGAAAAGCGCGTATTAAGAACAAAAAAGGTTCAGGTAGAAGAGCGAGACGCTTATTAAGATCGAAAACAATTCGCGTGTGAGAGCAAGATGCCTATTAAGAACGGAAACTGTTCGCGTGGGAGAGTGAAGAGCTTATAAAGAACCAAAACAGATTGTGTGGTTATTTCACGGACTTTTGTTCGAAGATATTTGTTCGAGTTCTAAAACTTCGAAATACATTACCTTCGTCAGACAAATAATTCGAACAGCAAAACACTTCGAATCCTCTCTTTAAAGCAAACATTAAGAAGGAAAAGGAGGCAGTTTGGGTGGGAGACCGAGCCCCAATTTAGAAGGAAAAAGTTCGTGTGAGAGAGCGAGACACCTAGTGAGAAAGAAAACAGTTCGTTTGGGAGAGCCAAACGCCTTGTAAGAGCGGAAATATTTCCATGGGAGAGCGAGACGCCAAGTAAGAACAAAAACAGTTCACGTGGGAGGGGGAGATATCTATTATGAACGAAAACATTTCGCATGTGAGAACGAGACGCCTTTTATGAACGAAAACATTTCGCATGTGAGAACGAGAGGCCTATTAAGAACGAAAACCGTTAAAATGGGTGAGTGAGACGCATGTTAAGAACAAAAAAGGTTGGTGTGAGAGAGCTTGACAAATATTAAGAATGAAAATAGTTCGCGGGGGAGAGCGAGTCTGTTATTAGGAACAAAAATAGTTTGCGTGCGCGAGAGAAATGGCAACTAAAAACGAAAACAGTTTGCGTGGGAGAGAGAGAGAGAGAGAGAGAGAGAGAGAGAGAGAGAGAGAGAGAGAGAGAGAGAGAGAGAGAGAGCATATTAGGAAGAAAAACAGGTGGTGTGATGGGAAGAGTCGCGTATTAAGAACGAAAACAGTTCGCGTGATTAAGCGAGAGGCCTAAGTGAGAGAGGGACATGTCTATTATGAACGGAAATACGAGGGACGGTCAATAAGTTTTGCAATTCGGATATAATGAAACGAGATATGAGGAAAAGTGTTTTATTATTTTTCAATATAACTACCCTCGACTTCAATGCACTTGCGCCACTTGTCCCTGAGGCTTCGAATTCCCGACAACCAGAAATCTGCCGACTGCTGTTCAATCCACTCCTGGACGGCGAGCTGGACATCTTCATCTTCCTCAAACCGGCGTCCACGCAGTGCAGCCTCGAGCTAGGGGAATAAAAAGTAGTCGCTAGGGGACAGATCTGGACTGTAGGGAAGATGGTTGAGCTCTTCGAAGGCGCACTCGCGCAAGGCAGTTTGTGCAACTCTGGCCTTGTGGACAGGGGCATTGTCGTGGAGGAGCAGGACACCGCGTGTCAACTTGCCGCGCCGCTTCTGACGGATGCATTTCTTCAACCCAGCCAGTTCCTCGGCGTAATATTGACCTGTGATGGTCCTTCCAAGAGGCGCATAGTCCACCATCAACACTCCCTCAGAATCCCAGAAGACGGTGGCCATGATCTTCACGGTTGAGGGTTGAGTCCGGAACTTGATGGAGGTCGGGGAGCCCCTGTGCTTCCAGGCCATGCTTTCAAGCTTGGTTTTGGGATCCCATTGATAGACCCACGTTTTATCACCTGTCACTATGCATGACTCGAATCCCGCCGGGTTTTGGTTGTACAGGAACAGCAGCTCCTCCGAACTTTGATGACGTTGAAGTCGATCATGGGGCGTGAGGTTTCGTGAGGTTTCTAGGGATCCAACGGGCAGAGACCTTGGTCATTGCCAAATTGTCGTGGATGATGTTGATAACACTTTCATCTGATATTCCAAGTTCTCGCTCGATTTCTTCGACCTTCACCTGTCAATTTCGAGGATCATCCTCTCTACACGGGCCACATTGTCCTCGTTGGTCACGTCTGATTGGGCATCCTGGAAGGGGGTTATCTTCAAGGAAGTCACGACCATGGCGGAAATCCCTATTCCAGCGAGCAATGGTTGCATAGGAAGAGCCGGTTTCGGTGTACACTGCAACCATGCGTTCATGGATCTCTTTTGCATTCTTGCCTTCCTTGGTCAAAGATTTGATCACTGCGCGGTGCTCAACCTTCTCCATTGTTGAATAATTTGTGACTGACGATCTGCGATCAGCTACTGCTTCTTAAATAGACACAAGGAAGGAGCGTGCGGCTGCAGGTCCTCACTTGTCATAACTTGTCCTAACACCCCCACAAACAGCCATCCCCCTTCCTCTGTTTTGCCCTACCGATTCGCAAAACTAATTGACCGCTCCTCGTAGTTCGCAATAGTTTGAGTAGGAAAGCGAGACGCCTATTAAGAGCGAAAACGTTTGCGTTGTAGAGCGAGACGCCAATTTGGAATAAAAACAGTTTGAGTGGAAGAATGAGACGCCTATTAAGAACGAAAACTGCTCGCGTGGGAGACCTAAATGCCTATTAAGAACAAAAATATTTCATGTAGGAGAGCGAGATGCATATTAAGAACGAAAACAGTTTGTGTGGGAGAGCGAAACGCCTATTAAGTACGAAAGGGGTTTACGTGGGATAAGATGTCTATTATGAACGAAAACAGTTCGCTTGTGTGAGAGAGACCCCTATTAATAACGAAAACTATTCGCGTGAGAGAGCGAATAGTTGCCGTTGTAGAGCGAGACGCCTATTAATTAAGAACGGCAGCAGTTCAGGTGGGTAAGTGAGACGACTATTAAGAACGAGAACAGGTTGTGTGAGGGGAAAAAATGCCTATTAAGAACGAAAATATTTTGCGTGGGATAGCGAGACGCCTTTTAAGAACGACATAATTCAGGTGGGAGAATGAGACGCCTTTTAAGAACGACATAATTCAGGTGGGAGAATGAGACGCCTTTTAAGAACGACATAATTCAGGTGGGAGAATGAGACGCCTTTTAAGAACGACATAATTCAGGTGGGAGAATGAGACGCCTTTTAAGAACGACATAATTCAGGTGGGACAATGAGACGCCTTTTAAGAACGACATAATTCAGGTGGGAGAATGAGACGCCTTTTAAAAACGGAACTGTTCGCTTGGGAGAGCGAATCACCTTTTAAGATCCAAAACTGGTTGTATGAGGGATTCACGGCCATTTTTTTTTTTCGAAAACATTTCTTTGATTTCTAAGAGTCTAAAATACATTTCCTTCGTCAGACAAATAATTCGAACAACAAAAACTTTGAATCCCCACATTAAAGCGAACATTTAGAGAAGAAAGGCTAAGAAAATTTAAGAAAATTTAAGAAAATTTAAGATAAATTTCAAGTATAAATTACAAATTTTGTGAAATATACATTTATTATAAGATACAATTCAATAGTTTATCACTAATTGTTACATATTTTTACGAACGATCTTAATAAAAACTAACCAAACCTAACCAATTTTGTATAATTCATTTATTCAGAATTGATTTTAGGTATACAGAATATTTGCTTTTCTTATTATTTTTCTTTCTAGTTATTGCTTTTCTAATTTTAAGAACGGAATTAAAGATCATTTTCTCTGGTAATAAATGCAACATTGGATTGTATGTTATTCTTGACTTGCTGGTTTACCAGATCTTATCATCTTAGACTCCATTTCAATACTTTTATTCTTTTTCTTCACTTTCTTATCGGATTTTCTCTTCTTCCTTCCTTCTGCACTAACAACGGCGATGTGAAATTCATTCTGTATCTGGGTACCTGTTGAATAATTCATTCTTATCCGCTACATTCATTATAAACTATTTAATTTTATTTAATAGACGTTTATTATGAAGCGGCATTATTGCTCAATCTTATCCATCCCTAAAAAAGAGGTAATAGAAGCTTTACAATCTCTAAGTGGGAAATAGCATTAAAATCTGGATGGGTAATTCAGCTTTCTCGATTTTTGCTCCTAGCATGTGGAATGAGCGACCCGTTGATATTCATGCCCCCCTCCCCCCCTCCCATGTCTTGGTGCTTTCAAGAGCGCCTTGAAGACCCTCATAGGTCAAATCTTGTGGCCTGGAAGAGCACCATACAAACAAGCGGATTATTAATCGACGTTTATTCAACGAGGGACTAATAAGGAACCCGAGGAGAAAGAATAAATAGGGAAAGTAATATTTTAGAAAGATATAAGAAGACCAAAGACTAATATTTTTAATTTGGTCGCTCACAAATGCTGTTACTAGGGAATCGCATTCCAATGTTTCCTTAAACAAGTCATCTGAGAAGACTAGGGATTTTAATGGTGAAAAAATATGAAATAAGTGTGACTAACAAGGTCATTTTCACTTATTTAAAACTCACGATAGTATCACAAAGAATCGAAGGAAGAAAAAGCAAGTAAACAAAGAATCAAAATAAGAGAAAATTTCGCCAGATTTTAATAGCAAATCATAAATCTGGGATTGCGCCCAAATTTCCCGCCATTCTTGGAATGAGTCCCCGAAATTCCTTCTTCCTATTCCTTGTGGAGCAAGACTCGATCTCAACGGGTTCGCGTCCTTAACATAATTGTTTCACCCTAATGAATATCCTACATAGGAATCGACCTCGACGTTTCGACTTTACTCTTCAAATGGAATTTGCTGACCCGATTATTATGAAGATCCAACTTCTCTGACACAGCTTTCCAAGCATTTGGTTAGCAGGGGTTCCCAACCTTATGTGGCACGTGCACCTTTTCGGTCATATGTCGGTAAACATTACCCCATTACCAACCTGAACGTTACCCCTCAATAATAATAATAATAGTAGTAGTAGTAGTAGTAGTAGTAGTAGTAGTAGTAGTAGTAGTAGTAGTAGTACTAGTTCGGCATCCGGCCTTAATTCAGGCGGATCTAGACCGGATAATAAAATATACATAAAGATCAGTATGATAATCGCTGGTGAGACCGAGGCAACCAGGAGCCGATCCTCTTTGGGCAGAGGTGCCAGGAAGTATTACGCTTTGATGCCAAGCAGCGTACAGGTAAGGAACTTCGCCCCGGAGCAGGATGACGGGGAACATATTCCGCGTCAGAGGTTTGTGGATATAGATACCCCTCGGTAAGATTCCTTCGAACAGAGAGTGTGTGTGTGTGTGTGTGTGTGTGTGTGAGAGGTGCTGCTAAGACGGGAGAGGAAAGAAAGCATTGTTGCAAATAACTATGTGTGTGATAAGAAGTGTAAGCTCTACCCACCTCAGCAGCCAGATCTTTACCTTTGTGTCCGCTCATGGCGGGATCGAACCTGGTACCGGGACGTTGGCGGACCAACGCCGTATCCACTGTGCAAAAATGTCAATTGTAGACCGATCATTTCCGAAGAGTTGAAATATGACTCTCTCGTCCCAACCTCATATTGGGGGCAATTACCCCTTCGTGGAGAACATATAATGTTGACCCTGTGTGTAGTGGCTCTATTTTGTTCTATTCAATTTACCTAACCCAACCTAACCTTCCACACCGGCTGAACACCAGGTTTCTCTCGATCGCTGCTAAACTTCGAGGCCATTTCGAGGATGGATGGCTGCCTTGTCACTGGTGTGGCCATAATGGCTTGGATCAAAAGCAATAAAGTATGGAAATAGACAGACACGCATGTACACATGTGAGTTTAGATGGTGTGTAAAGCTGCATGCAAAAGGAGTCTGAAAGAAAACGGCTGGACAAAAGGAGAGGCGAAGTATCAGGAAATATATATATATATATATATATATATATATATATATATATATATATATATATATATATGGAGAAGTGATACACAGAAACAAAAGAGAAGAGATCCTACTGGAGATGAACCCGAGAAAATCAAAGAGAAAAAACCTATTACCCGGCAAGGAGTCGAACCTCAGACCGCTGGTTATCTGGAACAGTGCTCTACCGACTGAGCTAAAGGGACACGTAAGCGATGATAGCACATTTCATCAATTTAACTTTTCATTCGCACCTCCAGAGACCACCAGCCAATGAAGCCCTGTATGTAAGGACGGAGAAGATATAATTGGAAAAGCAGGACATCCCTCCTTTGAGCGACCGAAAGCTATCGAACCCAACACTGAGGTTCGAGTCCTTGCCGTGCAATGGGTTTTTTCTATTTGATTTTTTCGGGGTCACCTCCAGTAGAATCTCTTCTCTCTTGTATCTGTGTATCACTTCTCCACACATAATGATATCAAGCGTATAATCTTCAGGGGGACGCGTGCTACTTTGCACGCCAACCACACGGGCCAATAGCTTTTGGTCGCTCAAAGGAGGGATATCGTGCTTTTCCAATTATATATATATATATATATATATATATATATATATATATATATATATATATATATATATATATATATATATATATATATATATATATATAGTCCTGATCATAAGTATAGGACCAGTTGAAAAACTGTAACAATGGACATTTCGCACCTTCCGATACTTATAAAGTTCTAAGTGAAGCTTTGATATACTAGAAGCTAAATTGTAGTTAAGTCAAAGAAAGGTAGTTTAAACAAATTATAAGAGAAAAGACAGTTTACTCAAATGAGCTACTCATCAGCTGATCAAAAGTTTAAGACCACAGCGCATAATAGTCTAAATTTGCGCAAATTCTCGGATTCTGTGTCATTTATCGTTTGAAGCTCACGGTGTTAAGACGTCATAATGCCTAGAGCGGGTAAACTTTCATTATTTGAACGTGGTCGGATCGTTGAACTGCATAAGCAAGGCCTGTCGCAGCGTGACATCGCTGCCGGATTGGACGCAGTAAAACAGTGATTTGCAATTTTCTGAAAGATCCCGAGGGCTATGGAGCAGCGAAGTCAAGTGGTAGACCTCCAAAGGTTGCACTAGCACTAGGTAGGAGGATCAACAGCATTGTCCGTCAAGACACAGCACGGTCCTCAAGTCAGATAAAGGCACTCACCGATGCTGATTGCAGTCCAATAACCATTCGACCCCATCTTAGATGGAAGGGCATGAAAAATATAAAAAAACGGCTTAAAGCCCCTCGTCTGCTTCAACGTCACAAAACCACCCATTTAGAGTCCTCCAGGGAGCACCAGACATGGGAAATTGGACAGTGGAGGAAGCTTTTATTCTAGGATGAGAAAAAATTTAACCTTGACGGTTCTGACGGTTTCCAACATTACTGGCATGACAAGCAGGTCCCACCTGAGAGGTTTTCCACACGACACAGTGGTGAAGGCTCCATCATGGTGAGGGGGGCGTTTTGCTTCAATGGAACAATGGGGCTTCAGGTTGTTGAGGGGTGTCAAACGGCGCCTGACTATGCAGAGATGCTGCAGAGGGCATCCCTCACGACGAAGAGACCTCGTCTGTGTGGTGATGAAGGGTCTTCCAACAAGACAATGCGGCAATTCACAATGCCCACCTGACAAAGACCTTCACCCAGGAGAATGATGTCCCTCTTTTACACCATTCTGAGTGGTCAACGGATCTAAACCCAATTGAAAACATTTGGGGATCGACGGCAAGGGAAGTCTACAAAAATGGATATCAGTTCATAACAGTGGATGCCATTCGTGACGCCATCTTCACCACCTGGAGTTATGTTCCCCCGTCCCTCCTAGAAACCCTTGTATCAGGCATGCCAGGTCGAACTTTTGAGGTCATCAACAAGAATGGTGGAGCCACTCACTACTGAGTCCTTATTCTGAAGTTTTAATTCTGTTTTGAGTTTTTTTTTCATGTTTTGGGGGTATTGGTCTTAAACTTTTGATCAGCTGATGAGCAGCTCATTTGAGTAAACTATCTTTTCTCTTTTTTCTTTATAAGGTTCTAAGCTTCACTTAGAAACTTATAAGTATCGAAAGGTGCGAAATGCCCATTGTTATTACAGTTTATCAACTGGTCCTATACTTATGATCAGGACTGTACATATATATATATATATATATATATATATATATATATATATATATATATATATATATATAAATCACGAAAGGGAACACGTGAATAAGTATAAATATTTGGTTTTACCACGTAGGAAAAAAGAAAGATTGATTGGAGCTAGTATTTTCATTATCTTTCTTTTTCCCTACGCGGTACAACCAAATATATATATATATATATATATATATATATATATATATATATATATATATATATATATATGTATCATGATTCATGATCCTTTCAGGCATTTGCCTCCCACGGCTGAAATTCTTTCTCGTCATTCTGTATTTGTTTCATCATGTGAAGTTTTGGGCGATACGCTACCATGCTGGCACAATGTAAGTTGGTAGCTATGAGTCTTCAACACACGTAGTCGACACTGTATATTTTATTTTCGGTTGCGTCGTAAATCGAACCCAGGGCCTTTTGTTGTAATTCATAGCGACTCACAGAGCGCGCTGAGTGGTCTTGAAGCATTGTAATCTTAACATCACCTTATCATGATTACCCACGACGCAATGGCTTCTCCGAGTCTGGAGGATGTCGAGATCGTCCTTTGCTGGGTTCATGGACATGTTGAGGTTACGTGAAATGAGCGGCTTGATGAACGCGCCAAAAGGTCTGCACAGTCTGTACGACCAGAGCGGCGTTTTCTCTTCCATACTCTGACTACATAATGGGAATCAGGACAGTCTTTAAGGTATCATGGCAAAGAAGATGGGATACGGCGCACGGGAATTTAAAGTTTCGTGCTATTGCGCCACTATTTTTCATGTTGACCTACCACCCTAATACCACTATGGTATTAAGCCGTTTTTTTGTATTCTCTGAATGGGATCCACTCATGGAACGCAGTCATTGGATAGAGGTTTCGCATGAAGCTTTGTGTCAAGATTCTTTGGTTCACTCTGAAGGAGAAGACACTTTTTAGTTGAATGTCCCAGGACTGCGGCGGGTGGGCTCACTATCGCCTGTTCCAAGTATTTGAGAGGAATTCCCGAACACCGGACTATGGTGTGATGGGAATTTTTGGAGGGAAGGAGGCTGGGCATCGTCCATAGTTTTTAATTATTTAAATTATTGGCTGCATGCCCGGGCCACTGAGGGAGACGGGAATGCCTCGGGCACCCGAGCGTGCCTTGTAGATATGTTTTTTTGTTGTTGATTGCTGACGTGTTTGTTATTCTCCTTTTGTTTTCTTTTTTAGTTTAGGTTTTACTAACATGGTATAACTTTTTGTCTTTTTATAATTTCGGCACTCATGCCCTCGCTGGTGGCTGCCAGAAAAGTTTATAAAATAAAATAAAAAAACACCACACTCCAAACTAATTTTGTTCTACTGATTAACATTTGTTTATAACACGTCAGCGATAATCCTATTGTTTAATAAGATGTTAGCGATTTTCTTTTGTTTTTGTGAGACCTCTATTATTTCTTTTAATATTATTCATTTCTCCGTTGTTTGTTCGTCACTTGATGATAAATAAAGGAATACGCTCAGGGTCTCTCTTTTCCTTAATTTACCCTTGTTTAACCTATATATATATATATATATATATATATATATATATATATATATATATATATATATATATATATATATATATATATATATGAATATATAATTGCAGTAGGAAGGATACGACCACCATCAGTGACATTCTTATTTATTCTAGGCAACGTTTCGGATTACTTAATCCATAATCAAGCTAAAGGGATAAACACAATTTGTGAGGCGAACAAATGTTAACTTGAACCTAAATACAAAGCAAAAGCAAATAATTAAGATAGTGAACCTATAAAATTAAAAGTATTAATAATTACAAGTACATATACAAATAAACTCAAAGCAAAGGAGAGGAACAAATTCATACCTGCTGTCAGCGAGTCAGGGGAATGACTAAGGAATTTACCAAAACTGGACACGATTATGTGTACTTTGTTGTTGGTAGAATATTAACAGGTCTGAAACTGGTTGATTGTGGCTATTACCGATAATGGGTGGCAGGTCAAGTCTGAATTTAACGTGGGCGAATGTGTTTTTATGAAGAGAGATTCCAGAATTCTGAGCTGGGTGATGTTAGAATTAGAGCCCAGGATCTCAAAGTTATTGATATTAGCATCAACCTTACACTTTATAATGTGATCTCTGATTAGCGAGACTTCCTTACTAGCGAGAGACTTTCCTGTTCGGCAACTAATGCCAAGGTGTGCGCAAACCCTCGAGTGTAACGAGCGAATAGCACTACCAATATATGTTCCCTGGGAACATCCAGGGCAAGAAAATTTGTATACAACACTATTCTGCAAATAAGCTGGTGTTAAATCCTTGGTGTGGAAGAAATTACCTATTTTTAAATTGTTAATGAAGGTTATTCGGAAATGTATTCAGAGGACCGAGATCAGGTAGGAGAAAATATCGCAACTCCTTAGGGACATCTATCTTTGCAACCTTTGGATGGAATGAGTCATTTAATATTTTGCCTATGATTCTGTTAACCAAATCTAAGGGGAATGAGTTGGACCGGAAAAACTTCTTAGGACGTCAAATTGAAGGTGCATTAAAGCGTAGGAGGAGCAAAGCCGTATGGCTCTTTGTATCAAAATATACAAACTGTTAATTTTAAGTTTTTGTCAAAAAAGCTAAAGAAATTTAGACCTAATCCAGAATATGTTGGTTTTCTAAAGATGGACGTGCCGAAACCAGTAGGTGTTTTTTTTAATTAGAATGTCCAGAAAAGAAAGAGTTTTCATGTTCAATCTCCATTGTGAACTTTATATTAGGATGAAGTGTATTTTGTATTTATCCTAATAAGAATGTCACTGATAGTCGTATCCTTCCTACTGCAATTAAAATTACGCCTTCTTAGAAGCAACCTTGCAGAATATATATATATATATATATATATATATATATATATATATATATATATATATATATATATATATATATATATATATATATATATATATATATATATATCTTTCCATCCCCTACAAAGACGTCTGACTGTCGTGAGGAATAAAAGTGTACTATTTATAGGTTCTTGCCTCAATATTCGAGCTAACTAACCGAACTACTAAAAATAGATTTAACATTGCGATAACACATAAATTATTTTCATATAAAATAACACAAACTTGGAATAACTTGCCAAGGAATGGCAGTGAAAGTAATACTGTAAATGTGTTCAGGAATAGGGTCGATAAATTTCACTTTAAGATATAATTTTACAGAAATTCAGACTTCCAAACTAATTTTTTAGCCGTATCCTTTCCTCTTTTTTCCTGTTCTACACCTCGACTTTCACCCTTTTCCTTCTTCTTTGGACTGACCTCGAGTGAACTTTGGGGTCTTTGCTACTTCGTAATTCAGTCCTTCAATATAACTGTCATATGATCTATATATTTAAATTCTATTTCCAAGGTTTATTTACATAGAAGATGAGCATTTTATAAATAAGTCGAGAGAATCTCATTTTTAGTCGCGTACGAGTCAGATCGCGAGCGACTCTACATCTCACCATGTCGTCGGTCGGTAGGTCGGTCCCCGTTTTGCTTTTTTTTTAATAACATTGTAACTATTCGGCCGATTCTAATGAAATTCTTTCGAATGATATAATTGTCAAAGTCCTACCAAGGTTAGCTCGGTAATTATTTTGTTTTGGCAATAACATCATAACTGTTCGGCCGGTGCTATGCTAGACTAGACTAGGCTATAATATGCTATACTCTGCTAGGCAAGCCTAGAATAGGCTATGCTATGCTAGGATATTATAGGCTAGGATATGCTATGCTAAGCTATGCTAAGATATAATGTACAAGAGTGAAATATACTATGCTAATCTAGGCTATATGTAAAGGCGATCGCGGAACCTGGTTCACACGGCCTAAATAAAAGACACACAAGAAATTTATAGAAGACCAGGGATCTAAAGGCCTACCAGAAATTCACCAGAATTTATCAGGATGGTGCTAAATTACGAGGTATCCGCAAGGGGTTAAATAAATACACACATACAAGTATATACAGTATTATTTACATCAAAATTAAAATGAAATAAATTGACTGCTAACAAATTATACGGGGGTACATCAAATAATAAGAAAAGTCACAAATGCTTATCACCATCTAACGACCACAGGTCGTTCTAACCAAATAGATATTCCCGCATACAAAATTGGGTGCTTTGAATAGATTGCTTAAAGCCGAAACGACACGCGCCGTTGAAGATGAAATAGGCTTCGCTACTCTAGTGACAGGTGTTCCCGGAATAACCTCCCTGTCTTACTTCTCTTACCCGAACGCCCAAAATTACATGAATAAGACTAATTAACTTAAAAGGGACGTAAGAAGAAAGAGATACTCCAAAATACCTGATACCAGATCAGTGAAGCACTAACCCACTTCGGAAACCCAGGCGAAAGAGGCTCGGCGACGATGAGTGAAATCAATCCAAGTCCACAGGGGTGAATGTGATGACGGTTTTCGGCGAGGAGAAACCCACAGACGGCGATATTGGCTCGAAAGGCGTCGAGACCACCGAGAATGGTGGCTCGAAGGCCCAACGATCCGAGAGAAGGAATTCGAGATGACAGAATTTCCCAAAGAGGAGATGGCGAGGTGACTAGGGGAGAGCTTTCATGTGCCCAGTGCGAACAGCTTCCCCAAAGGAGAACACTTGCAGACGTAACTGGAAGAGTAAAATTTGATGGAGCCGACACAGGGGCAGCGACAACGCTGGCAGATATCAATGGCAAAAAATTCTCGCTGCACGAAGGAATCCAGTGCGGGTCTCCAAAATGAACGTCAAAGGGAAGTGACGGAAAACGATTCAGCGAAACAATCAAGGCACAATCCTCGCAACAGAATAATTTAAAAGGGCTCACGGCCCCATTTATATCCTCCGTCCGAAAGGGGAAAAAGGGAAGTGGGGCACAAGGGGGGGTGGGATGAGTAACTTCCCTTATGCAAATGGTAGCCTCGAAGCAGGTCGACCTGCCAAAAATACCGAAAACTATGATGAGCAAATGAAAGGCATGGGAATACGAGGGCCTACCCTTTACACTATAATATGCTATGATAGGATAACATATAGTACATATGTTAGGATAAACAATAATAAGCTATGCTTGACTAGGGTATAATAGTATAGTATAGGCTATACATGTCTAGGATAGTTAATGCTAGGCTAGGTTATGCTATGCTAGGCTAGGCTAAGCTAAACTAGGCTAGGCCGGGCATGATAGGCTATACTAGGCTATGCTACGCTATGGTATGCTAGGTTAAGCTATGATATACTAAGCTATGCTACACTAGGCTAGTCTTCGTTATACCAGGCTAGGATAAGCGAGGCTTTGCTAGGGTAGGCTAGGCTATGTTATGCATCTTATGCAACCCTAGGCTAAGATCTAATAGTCTAGTCTAGGCTAGGCAATACAATGATATACTATACTAAGTAGAGTAGGGTAGAGTAAGGTAAGCTATGATATACTATATTAGGCTATGCTAGTCTAGGCTAGAATATCCTAGGATAGGATATAATATACTAGGTTAGGCTCCAGTGAACTAGGCTAAGCTAGGCTATACTAGACTAGGGTAAGTTAAGCTAGGCTAGACTAAGTTTTAATATACAATTATAGGCTGTGCTAAGCTAGGCTAGGTTATACTCTGCTAGGAGGCTAGGCTATACTTTGATAAACTAGGCTAGGCTAGGCAAAGATATACTGTGATAGGCTCAGGTATACTATACTGAGCTAGGTTATTCTAATATATACTATGCTAGGCTATATATGCAAGGGTATACTAGGCTACGCCAGGGAATTATTTTGTTTTGGCAATAACATCATAACTATTCGGCCGATTCTAACGATATTTGAACCTATTATGTTGTTCTACATTCTCTTCCGAATGAAATAATTGCTAAGGTCCTCCTAAGGTTATAGTGGGATTTAGTGTTGGGGCAATAACATCATAACTTTCGCTGATTCTAACGAAATTTGAAATTCTTATATTGTTTTACATTCCCTTTCAAATAATATAATTGCCAAAGTTACCCCAGGTTAGCCAGCAAATTAGTTTTTTGGGCAATAACATCATAACTATTCGGCCGATTCTAACGAAATTTAAAACCCTTAAATTGTTTACATTCTCTTTCGAATGATAGAATTGCCAAGGTCCTCCCAAGGTTACTCCGGGAATTATTGAAAGTTTTCAAAGTCGTAGGGACATAAATCAGAATAAGTGAGCGCACGCGACTTTTTGTGGTCAGTAGACCTTGTTCTTTATCCGGCAAGTAAGCGACATCCGTTTTCTTGTTTTCTTTCACAAAGTTTCATTTATATATATTAGAACAGTTGAAACGCAATGGCTAAATATTTGAGTTTTTTATCGTGCTGTTTTTGAAGTCAGCATATTTACCGCTGTTTTTGAATTTCAGCTTTTTAACCACTTTTTTTAAGCTCAGAATATTTACCGCTGCTTTTTAAGCTTAACTTTTATACTTCTCTTTCTTAAGCTGAGTATTTTCGTACTGTTTGTGAAGGTAAGCACTTTTAACGCTGTTTTTTTCAAGCTCAGCATTTTTACTACTGTTCCTTAAGCTCACTATTTTACCGCTGTTTCTGCACCTCAGCTTGTTTACCTCTCTTTTTGATTCTCATCTTTTATTATCTCCGTTTCTAAAGTTAAGCTTTTTTTACCGCTGTTTCTTAAGCTCATCATTTTACAGCCGTTTATTAAGCTATAGACTTTTACTGTATTTCTGAAGCTCAGCTTTTTCACCCCTCCTTCTGAAAATCAGCTTTTTATATCGCTGTTTCTGAAGTTATGCTTTTTGGAGCGCTCTTTATTAAGCTTATCATTTTGCAGCTGTACTTTAAGCTCTGAACTTTTAATGTTGTTTCGGAAGTTCAGCATTTTATCTTGTTTTCTGAAACTCATTTTCTATCACTGTTTCTGAAGTTCAGTCTTTTTACCGCTGATTCCGAATGTCAGCATTTTTTTATCGCTGTTACTGAAATTCAGCTTTTATCCTTCTATTTATTAAGTTCAGCATTTTACCGCTGTTTTTTAAGTTCAGCATTTTACCACTGTTTCTGAAGCTCAGCTTATTTACCGCTGTTTCTTAAGCTACCCATTTTTTACCGCTTTTTCTTATGCTGAACATTTTTACCGCTGTCTGTGAAGCTCTGATTTTTGACCACTCTTTCTGATGCTCACTGTTTCACCGCTATTTCTGAAGCTCAGTTCTTTTTGGCGCTGTTTCTGAAACTCAGTTTTTTACAGCTGTTTTTGAAACTCAGCTTATTTATCGATTTTTCTGAAGCTCAGATTTTTTATCACTCTTTCTTATGGACAGCTTTTTTACCACTGTTTATGAATGAAGTTCAGCCTTTTCCCCGCTGATGCTGAAGCTCATCCCTTTTATCGCTGTTTCAGAAGTTCAAAAATTTTACCGCTCTTTCCGAAGTTCAGTTTTTACCGCTGTTTCTGAAGTTAAGCTTTTATGCCTCTCTTTGTGAATTTCTGCAATTTTTATCACTGTTACTGAAGTTTAATATGTTGCCGCTGTTTCTTATGCTCAGCATTTCTATTGCTGTTTTTTTAAGCTCAGTCTTTTTACCGCTGTTTCTGAAGCTCATTTTTCACCGTTGTTTCTGAAGCTCAGTATTTTACCGCTCTTTCCAGAGCTCTTGCGAGCCGAGTGGAAACGGCGTTGGTCCACTAACGTCGTGTTCCCGGGTTCTATCCAAGCATGTGTGGACACAAACGTCAGCGCCCGTCGAGATCTGGCTACCAATTTGTGGACGTCCTGTGCTCAACCCTGTATTAGGGTGGGTAGATCTTACACTTCTCATCACAGACATAGCCAATTCCACCACTGCTTTCTTTTCCCTCATATTTTCACACCACAATGCACACACACTCTCTGTTCCAAGTAATCCTGCCGATGCCGCGAGGGGACGAACATTCTTACCCATACGCTGTTTGGCATCAGAACATAACATATGTACTTCCTGCCACCCATTATAAAGAGGACTGCCCCTTAGTTCCCTTGGACTCGCCAGCAATTGTCAAAATAACCTTTATGGTTATTTCATTTTCCGGTCGGGTTACGCCTGGATAAAGGCAAGTTGGTGAACCACTACTTCTATTATTACCGTTCTTTCTGAACCTCAGCTTTTTTTTACCCTTCTTCCTGAAGATCGGCATTTTTTTTACCCTTCTTCCTGACGCTCAGCATTTTTATCGCTGTTTATGAAGATAATGATTTTTATCGCGCTTTCTGAATCCATGGTTTTTACCGCTCTTTCTTAAGCTTGGGATTTTCATCACTTTTTCTTAAGCTCAGCATTTTTATCGCTGTTTCTTAAGCTCAGATTTTTATCGCTGTTTCTGAAGTTCATAATTTTTATAGCTTTCTAAATTTCAGTTTTTTTACCGCTCAGCTTTTTCACGGCTGGTTTGAAGCTCAGCTTTTTTACTGCTGTTTCTGAAGATCAGATTTTTTACCAATGTTTTTTAATCTCAGCATTTTTACCTGTCTTTTGAATCTCACCATTTATACCGCTGTTTCTAAAAACTATTCACGTTTAGCGCTGTATCTTAATTAAGATCAGCATTTTTTGTCGCTTGTTCTAGAGCTCAGCTTTTTTTACCCTTCTTTCTGCAGCACAGTTTTTTCATCGCTGTTTCTGAAGTTCAGCTTTTTTACTCCTGTTTCTTAAGCTCATCATTGTTAACCCTGTTTCTGAAGCTCAGCTATTCAACCACTGTTTTAAAAGGCCACCTTTTTTACCGCTATTTCTGAAACTCAACTTTTTTAACTCTATTTCTGAAGGTCGGCTCTTTAAGCGCTATTTTAAAGCTCAGCTTTTTTATCGCGCTTTCTGAAGCTCACTTTTTTACCGTTCGTTTTAAGCTCAGCTCTTTTATCCTTTTTCTGAGGTTCCGCATTTTACGGCTGTTTCTTAAGCCTAGTATTTTTATCGATGTTTCTAAACTCACCTCTTTTTTTACTACTATTTCTGAAACTTAGATTTTTTTCCTACCGCTGTTTCTGTAGCTTGGATTTTTATCACTGTTTTTCAAATCCCGTTTTTTAACCCCTGATTTTGAAATTCAGTTTTTAACCGATTTTTCTGAAGATCAGATATTTTACCGTTCTTTTGAAACTCATTTTTTCCGCTTTTTCTGAAGCTCAACTGTTTTGCCGATATTCCTGAAGGTCGGCTTTTTTTAACGCTGTTTCTGAAGTTAAGCTTTTTTTCAGCTTTTTTTTTTTAAGCTCGGTATTTTCTCGTCTTTCTGAAGTTTAGCTTTTTTTTTACTGTTGTTTCTAAAGCTAAGCATTTTTACTTCTCTTTCTAGAGCTCTGAATTTTTTAACGCTGTTTTTGAAGATCAGCATCTTTACCGCTTTTTCTGGAGCTCAGCCTTTTTACCGCTCTTTTTTAAGTTCAGCTTTGTTATCGCTGTTTCTGAAATTCAGTTTTTTACCGCTGTTTCTGAAGGTCGGCTTTTTTACCACTGTTTATGTAGGTCGGCTTTTTAATCACTGTTTCTGAAGCTCAGCTGTTTTTTTCGCTGTTTTTCAAGATCAGCCTTTTTACCTCTCTTTCTTAAGCTCATTTTTTTACCGCTGTTTCTGAGGATCAACTTTTTCTACCGCTCCCAAATTAACTTTGACCCTCTGCTCATTTTCTTTGTGCATGTATGTGTGTATGTTAGGTATAATAATGGCGCTGTACTTGGCTATCGATTAAAATCATGCTAATTGACCAATTACAGACTTTTGCTTTGTTTTTATCTTAACTAATATTATATTTTTATTCCTAAAATGACCAATTATTATAAAAAAAAACTTTTTACTCTAACCATTTTTCTTACTAAATACGGACTAACTATTTTTATTTAATTACGTATTAATTATAAATACATTTATGAATTAATTAAGTTGATATAATGCGACAGCATTTTCTGATTCAGTCACAGAAATTTGTTTACACGTACACTTTGGTTTTCAGGTGTCCCCACAATTTTTTACCAAGCCGAGTAAGATCAGAGTTCCTTGATGGAAACTAAACTTGACCTCGTCGTTCAATCCATTGTTCAGGAAACTCGGTGTTAAGGTAATTATTATCCGCTCCGGCGTAATGCGGAGGTGCGCCAACCTGCTGAAACCACTCCGGCTGGTAGCATGCTGGGTTCAAGAGGACTGGAAATGCTTCCTCCTGCAACATCTTAAGGTACGTGTCACCAGGTAGCGTCTCGTCATCGATGCGGTGGATGTTGCTCTTGGAGATCTCTGTTTCATTGGAAATGCGTCAAATTGACTTCTTGGAACTGACAGCGAATCCAGCCAACACATTATTATTGGTATCTTCGTCCATAAGAGTCCTTGAAGGTCGGCTGCAGGGCTTTTCAGCTACGAATCCAGTTTCCTTAAATTTGGCTATAAACTTTCCAACACATATGGGTGTGATTGTTGCGTGGTCTGGATACATTTTGTTGAATTCTATGGCCACTTTCCGGTTCCTAAGGGTCCGACTAGCATAATAACTTGAACTCTCTCCTCTCTAGTTAGTGACATGGTTTACCTGCAACATTATTAAAAACATAGAAATCCCTATGACTCCAGACTTAAGAAACACCCTGTAAAATATTACAAGAAAAATACATAGCATAAACTTTAGCGCGTGAGGAGTCTACAGGGTCGAAACACAAAGTGTAGGCTGCTTTTTACAATTCACTTTAAATATATTTACATACCATTAGTTAATTATTTCCATGCATATTCTTTCAGTAGTTATTGAATTGTGTGAATCAAAGTGTAAATACATAAAACAACAACACGCCTTTACAAATATGACTGGAAACTGTGAAGCGCTCGTGTATCTGTATGGAAGCGGAAAGACAGCGGGCAATAATTTCAAACTGTTGAACCCTACTGTGAGCAGATCTGGGAATTTTAAAGACGGCTTAAAGAGAAAGGCAGTTGTCTCCCCAGAATTAAGACCATCCTGCCACGATCAGTAAGAAACCCAACCCTAATAAAGAACACGATTAACAAGATCAGGCGAAATCCAAGGAGAAGTGCCCAACAACTTGTTTTGGAGGCCAAAGTGAGCCACGTGACCATGCTGAGATGATCTGAAACCTTATCCATTAATAATAGTTAACTTACACAGCATTGATAATAAATAACAGCATCTCACGTAGACACGTAGAAGTGAGCACTAACTCTCTCAAATCTGATTTTCTTACACACATCATAAAATTATGAATTGTGGTTTATTGTAGGTTTGGACGTCAGCTAACGTATAATATTAAATTTAATAATTATTTTTGTGAGTTACCTACATTTTATATATGTATCATATAAAGTACATTCGATCACAATGGTTTAAAAAATTATATATATATATATATATATATATATATATATATATATATATATATATATATATATATATATATATTCTATATTATTGCATAATTCTTTTTGAATAGAAGAATATAAGTATGTGAAAAAAGAAATATAAACATAAACGGGTCTGAAAGGCTTAAAAACAGAATCTAACACCAATAATAACACAACATTGGTCACCGTATTTCACACGAACATCAACCTCCTGTTCCGTTGGGCAAATGCATTGGTTACGATGGCTATTATAACATCAATTTCGTTGTAAACACCGATCAGCGCTAGGCCGTTGAGGCGTTCTTGACCCATAGTTTCTGCATTGAAAAAGTTCAAGGCAAAAGATGTCAGGCTAGTAGACTTTTGCTGCGTTCAGTAAAACAGCAACATCTCCGTGGATGCCACTGAGAAGATGTTGAAGCCGGCATGAATAGTGTCGTCCCAGAGCGGCTCTGCAGCTCAGTCAACACCTGGTAAATAAATGTGACATAGATCGGTGGTAATATTACCCAGCTGTCTGGAAGGGTACGTTTGCTCGCTGCGTTTGCCGCCTACAACCTCGAGGCGATGAGGCAATCTCCTGGAGGAGCTCTTATGCCTTCTTGAAGACATCATGGAAACTGGTAAGTGCACCTACCTGGGTTTTGCTGAGATACGTCTCAACTTCACCGATCGTAGCGTATAATGAGACGAAGTTGCCCGTAGGAGACTACGGGACTTGGGTCGTCTCCACAATGTGAGTTAGATCCGACTCAGCAACAACGAGGTGAATTAGAAAGGGTGGCTCTCATCCCCGAGCAAGATCGCATTAATAGGCAAGAATTTGATTAATACACGGACTGAATCGTGTTGCTCAACCAATTAGGTAGCACAGAGGCTGACCAGCTTGTTCGGCTTCGAGTATACGGGGCCTTTTACGAGCCCAGCAAACTTCTTCGAGCGTATGTTTGAGGAATAGATGAAGTTGTACACTTCGTTGATGGTCTGGAGAGTGAGTTTTAACCCTTTTGTGTCACAGGCCTTGGTCAGGACGAGATTCAGCCCAAAATTGAAGTAATGACCATCTTCGCGAGTGGATATTCTCGTATTACCACGGCCACACACCCACGGAACTTGTCCATCATTATTCGCCTAATTTAGGGTAATATTGAATAAGTGGGGAGCAAGAATGTGAGACTGCTAAAGCCGGTGATACTTTTTTGTATCGTTATAATAGTGTCCTAGGAGTAATATTTCGATTGTCGAGTGGGTCTATCATCCTATATTAACTCAGAAAAAAAACAGTATTCCACCCCTATTCTGTAACATAAAAAATCGTCCACCACGCCATCTTAAAATGCTATGAGAAGGCTTTAAGTTATGCTCTCGCGTTTGTTTTTAATGCTAATATAGGTACTTTTTATTTTCAGAACGAGGATTTAGAATGTTTGGAGTAGTAAAGTATTTAAGTATGTTTTATGTTAAAAAAGGAATTGAATAAACTTTGATTTATCTTCAAACAAAAGTGTTAGATCGCGAACATGACCTAAAGCAGAAAGAGGTGGCCCGTCCGAAGTGTGTGAGTGAATTTACTATTAATGAACGATTTAATTTTCGTTGTGACAGAAACTTATGTCTCGAGGTAATAAAACGAGGTCTAAATCGAGTTGCAGGTTTCAATAATCGGCTTTCGGGGGACTTTTGTTTCGAATGCACATCTCCCTAAGCCAGAACTTTGGTGAACTGGTTGTGGGTGCAGTTTATGGTGTGGACGTAGACTCAGATGACTTCTGATAGACACTTGCAGTTTTTGTCAACCTTTGAATTATGTATAATATTTGTGGGAGTTGATAATTCGCTATTTCGAAAAGCGCTCGGAGAAGATCGGCGGCGTAGGGAAAACGTTAGAAATAGACGAGGTCAAGTTCGGGAAGTGAAAGTTCTTATCAACGATGCATAAGGTAGCAGGTTATCTAAAGTTAAAGTTCGCTGGTTTTCGTCCTCCTATCAAGCTGCTGTGTTGCTGCTTATCAGGCGGACGTCAGCCAGGGCAAGTCCCAACTCCCCACCGTAATACCCAGTTACGGTGGTAACCTCCTAGGTAAATAGTGTCAGCTTAAAAAGAATCCGGACTGAGATTCGAACTGACTAACAGTGATTGCCAGGCAAGCACGTTATCCACTATAATAGCCGTGAGATTAAGCAGGTTTAGTTTTGGTCATTCTTCAGATTAACGCCAGGAAATCGCCACATATCGTGATAATAAGCATGCTTAAATACCCTACTACACCATACCTTCTACATCGTTATTCTGAAAATAAAAATTAATTAATATTAACATTATAAACAAATGCGAGGGCGTAACTTGAGCCGTCACATGGTGTCGTGGTATTCGTGAGCGGATACTTTCGCTGCAGAAAATGCAGTCTACTTACGTTGCAGGCGGCCAGATGGATAGACCAGCTGCACAGGGCTAATAAGAGGTGAATGCGTGAGGAGATTAATGGTTGGACAAAGGGAAGACTTAAATACCAGGTTTCATTCAAGGTTATTGAAACATTAAAAACCAAAATAAACTTTAATTACACTAATAATGCTAATTATGGAAATGTCTACAAAGGCAAATGAATGGGAGAATAATGTCGCTCCCAATGAAATAATAAATCAAATACTAATCAGTTTAACGGGGATCAAAATATTGGACTTGGTCAGACAGGAAAAATGTTTATAAAGACAGGAGTCCAATTAAAGGGTCGGGAGGAGGATATCAGGTGGCGAGAAGAAAAGGGGGGATTATCCTCGAAAAGGGGTAAAAGGATTTTACCTTGACGGCTCCACTCTTGGTGAGAGGATCGATTCTTGCGAGGCGAGCTAGTCTTGCGGCTCGAGGGACGTTGTACTCTTGATGGAAGGGTCGAAATTACCCGGGGGCATGTGTAAGGTAATTTACAGGCTGGGATAGACACTCTCGAATTGGGATAAGTAATCTCAGACGAGGGGACGAGGTTTCATTGACGGGATGAGAAGAGTGGTTCGCGCAATTCTCCAAAGAAAAAGTAGTTTCACAAATTTGCCGATTGACTGTAGCCAAACTCACGACAATCTGTCTAGCCGACGAAACCTAACTACGAGGTTAGAATCGAGACGAGGGGCTGTATCTTCGCGAAAGGGTGGGCGGTACTCTCTGACGAGTAACGGTTGACCTTAAGTTAAATACCCTGCTGGCTTCCTCGATAGCAAATCTCCAGGCATGGCAGTCTCTTGGGAGTAACCATTGGCACCAGTCTCTTTAGGCCCAGACAAGATAAGACGAGAGGAAGCTTCTTCTCGGGTCGACCCTGGCCTCGAGGCAGGGAAGGGTCGGAAAAGTGCGTCTCAGCGGGGAATAGGCCGACTGATCAAACACAGGTGTTACCAGCCGCTTTGAAATTTTCCCACGCGAGAATAATTATCTCTACTTGCGTTTAGAGATCTAGCTTAGGCCCACGTGGTCTCTGCTTGAAGAGAGGGGGGGGGCTCAAGGTGGACCTTAGGGTTTGTTCCCTCACACATGGCATTTCAAAATGGCGTCGTGAAAGAATTCTTGAGTTGTAGAATCGGATTAAAATATTGTTTTTTTTGTGACTTTATAAAGAGTGATAGACCCTTTCCGCAATCGAAATATTACTCCTAGGACACTGTTACAACGTTACAGGAAGTATTTTAGCCTAAAACACAAATGCCGTTCTTATTCAATATTACCAAGTTTGTTCCTCAATACACAAAGTCCGCCCAACATTTTTAATTTTAATTGAGGGACGCTTAATGAAGTCGCTTCGTTTTTCACTATGGGCTAATTAAAGAACAAATGGGGGAACTTAATCCCCCTCACCCTCCCTGGATCTGCGCCTATTCTGTGGACAGACTAGTTGTTCACCGTCCAGGCCACTCACACTAAATAATCGTGTCAGGGCACAAAATAAAAATGAGATTCCTGTTAAACAGCGAACATCTTTCAGGAGACAGAAACCAGCTTAGGTGGTGGTGGTGTCTGTGTGTGTGGGGGGGAGGGTTGGGGTACATCAACGGGTTCAAAAATAGCTCTCTAAAAACTAACTTTTGTTTAAATAACCTCCTTACCCTAACATTCTGCGTCGTAGTTAAGTTCACATTTACCTCAATGCGATGTTAATTGTGGCTGAAACTAGACAGAATGAACTGGAAATTCATGATTCATACCAGTGTACTCGTCCACTTTATTTTTTTTTTAAATATTTAAAAAATCACCTAATTAATATATATATATATATATATATATATATATATATATATATATATATATATATATATATAAGAAACAAATGACGAGTTATGGTATGTGATAGTGAAACCACTGTAGACAGCTTGTTCACTAATGTCCCACTAATGTTCCACTAATGTTCTCTCTAAGGTATTAGATAATCAAAAATTAAACCTTCCTCTAGGCAAAAATAAATTTATAAATCTTGTTAAACTTTGTGTTAATGACAATGTATTTATCAACGATATGGGTTTTTTTCCGTCAAAAATATGGTCTTAGCATGGCTAATCCTTTATCGCCCATATTATGTAAGCTTTTATGGAGCATTTCACAGAAGCTCACAGAAGAAACCCGGGATTGAGGCTGTCTTAACCTATGAGCCCCGGCTCACGATAATTTTTTATTTTGATTATAGTAGGGCTAGGGTAGACTTGGCAGGTAGATTTTTTAATTTTTGCTCTATAGTCAAACTTCTGTTCTTGGCCACACCAAAATTAATCCAACCCCTTTTCAAAATCTATCACTCTTTACTCACTTATAATCTTTTCAGGGGTATCGTTCCAATTTCCCACCACCCAATTACTAAAGAAGTTCTTCCTGATGTTCAGCCTCGCCCTCTTCTTAAACAATTTCCTGCTGTGTCCTCTAGTACGGTCGTCCACCTGTAGTGGGAAGAGTCCGCTACTCACCTCACTGTCATAGATCCCCTGAATTATCCTTAACGTTTCAATCGGTTCTCCCTGTGATCTTCGAAATGCCAAGGTGGGCAGATTCAATCTTTCTAGTCTTTCCCTATACGACAAATCCTTCAGTGAGGATACTAACTTTGTAGCTCTCCTTTGAACATTCCCCAAAGCATTGATAACTTTAACTTTATATGGTAACCATACCGCGCTTGCATAATCCACAATAGGTCGTACCAGGGCTGTAAATAGTGATCTAAAAATAAACTCATCCAAGTTCCCAAAGGTCCTCCTTATTAGTCCCTGTCGTAGTATTGCAAGGACCAAGTGGTGGTGTACGTACGAATAGGTTTGTTACGTACTTCAAAACTCCTTGATTAAGTTTTCTTTAAGAGTGCTATATTATTATTATTATTATCATTACGTTATTTTCATCTTTGAGGGTTTCTAGTGCCATGCTCAGCGTTTCGAGGATTGAATTAAATACTTGTAAGAAAAATAGACCTTTAATTGCAACACGAACAAAAAATTAAATCTAACAAAACAAACTACACAGTTATGAATTACACAAATTTAAGTGAGGCTTACTAAATTACACAAGTGAATATACAGTAATAGTTGACCCAAAGCTCACTCTAATCTTGAACGCTAATTGAACTTCAAAGGAAAGATAATGGAATTTATTTACCTTTAAAAAATTAACCACAAGGAAATCTGGTCGGAGACTGACCTTGGCCTCAATTTCTATGTAGACGCAAGAATGTTGTTTGCGGCAGGCGCGTGGACGTATTCACAAACCTTCCAGATGTTTGTCTGGCGCAGGGATAGCTTTAAAACCACATATGAATTCGATACGGGCGACGGATGGTGTTAAATACGTTGTTTTGGGAAGATGATTTCACCAAAGGGACAGGGAAAGTAGGCTTCTTCCAATCTTCTGGTTAATCTTAGAATAATTCAGACTGACGAGCGATGAACAAACGAGTGAATCCTTTGACGAATGGGGAGCGTTTGAGGAAGTTCACTTTGGAGTATTCCTCAATAGCGAGGAATATCTCTGGGTTTTGTTGTAAACCGGGATAGGGGTTTTCCCTGACGAGAGATAGTTGAACTTGTTTCGCAATACAAATTAACTTAAATTTCGGTGTGACCACCAGGAACTGGCTCATCATGAGCTTCTTCTGTGTTCCTTTCGTAAGGTTGCTGGGCACTAAGCCGGACTTCGTTGTCTCGATCGCAAACTCGATCTCCCTGATACAAGATGCTAATTTTTGGTGTGACCGCCAGGAACTGATGTCATAGCTTACACTAGCAAGAGGGATGTTTGGAAATTCATCAAAGTTTGTCTGTATCTTAGTCAAAGTTGACAGGTCATGTTCAGATTCTGCTAATAAATCAAATTCAAGGACAAACAAACTCATCATCAGCAACACTTCGCTCCATTTCCAGACCCTCATTGCAATTAGCCCCATATCTTTTAAAATCTTTCCTGACTGTTTTTTTTCCGCTGCAGCATTATCCTCCTTACTTCCTCTATTTCCATCCATTGCAGTTCCAATATCCTCTCCTGTATCATGTCTCTTTAGTGGTATGCAGAAGAGATGCAAATCATATATTGTGTTTTCATTGCCTCGCCACTCGCTCGCTCCACGCCAAGTGCTAGTTTTCGCCGTCAACCTCCAAGCTCTTTATCCATGCAAGCTGCATGAAATTTTAATGACATCTGTTAAAATCAACAGACTAAAGTGCCTAGATATGCAGAAGGGGTAAAGATCGAGAGATAGTTTTAACAAGGGGCAGGAAAGCTGCACGTCCTACACAGGTCTACCTTTTGCAGGGTACCCATTAGCGTCGGGATAGCGCTCCCTAAGGGTTTACTCTTGCCACATCATCCACACTCTACAGGGTGGATTAGAAAGCTCTTCGACGGGTGCTATAGACAGTAGTAATGTTTTGTGTTAGACGACAGGAGGGTTGTGGGAGACAATGATGTTGTAATATGCCAAGTGCGTGAGGAAGT
The DNA here is from genome assembly GCA_963969495.1 of Ceratothoa steindachneri. Lineage (NCBI taxonomy): Eukaryota > Metazoa > Arthropoda > Malacostraca > Isopoda > Cymothoidae > Ceratothoa > Ceratothoa steindachneri. Next base: position 23,421,366 of record OZ018339.1, read on the forward strand.
TGCTTGTAATCACCTAACATATAGAGAAAGCTACAAATAAAAGACTAGGTCTCTAGGTAGGTTGAAGTTTTGGGTGTCCTTATTCACGGAAATCGACCCCGGTACCTTTGCATGGAAATCCAACGCCTTATCCACAAAGTTATAAAAGCTCAGACGGCTCCTGTTAATCATGAATTCTAGGGTCTTTTTTATTCGCATAAAATAGAAACGAAAAACAAAGATCCATACAAAAAGTAGTATTTCATTGTGATAGAAAAAGTTCCGTCAAACAAACCTAAAGTTCTACTTTTCCAGCACGAGACATTAAAACGTCTTCCATTGTGTGCACATGTGTGTGTCGAGATGGAAATGAAAATAATCGAGATATCTGATCACCTACGCCGCGCAGGCCACACAAGTTCCACATTGCCAAGCGGCTCAAAGCCATCCGAATGACCGTACACAGAGTCACGGAGAGGCTCAAGAACGAGGAAGTACTCAAAGATCGATCTTGTTCAGGCAGACCTCACGTTGTCAACCGTTTGACTGTGAGAAAGGCCTTCGAAAGTGCTTCGAAATTCAAAATGACTGCGCTTGCGAAGAAAAAGAACACCTCGGTGACATGGTATCCAGAGCCGTCAAAAATGAAGGCGTCAAGGGCCTCTGTGCCTGTGATTTCTGGCAATCTAAGCAGTTTATAACCCATTCCCAGATGATTACCTCATATTTTCTATATAGATCGATCCGTGATTTACTTTAATGCAGTACGTGTTACAAAATAAGCTAAATTATGACGCTACTTAAATGAAAGCTTGCGAAAGTTAGAGGTGAAGTATGATCGTATGGAAAGAGCTCATCCAATAGATAAGTTACTATAGGTCCTATTGATCTTGTGAAATTGAAATGAGTTGGAATATTCCACTTGCAATACAATTAGCTCTTGATCCGTTGATTGAGCATTACTTAAAATCTCATTGTCAATCAATAAATATGAGTGAATCGCGGGAGGGACCGAGTTGTATGAAGGGTTTAGATTACCACTTTAGATTAAGGATGGCGAATGGTGCTCAGCAACAGGTGATGGTCGGTTCTGGTAAAAGAGCCCGACTTGGGTTCTCTTTTCCGGAGATGTGCCTGATGTCTTTTGTATAATGCGTAATGAACTCGTGGATAAGAGCTTCTCTATGAGAGCGCTTGGTAGAATGAGAGTGGAATGCTCCCAAAATTGCTTTGCAATCCGTCAAAAAATAGAGCAGTTTACTTCGATCATGCGCATAAAATGTTTAATGGCATGGACTAGGCAAAGGAGTTCGTTGTTGAAAGTTAAATATTTTGTTTCTGGGTCCTTAAAGGGTTAACTAAAGTAGCCTAGCATCTCACTTTCTCGATTGTAAAATGGCTGTAAAACAGCGCCTATCACAGCTAGTGTCGATGGGATGTAAAAAAAAGGGTAATTTTAACTACATCCTTTTTTATAAAATTAAAATAGAATTCTGCTATGTCGCTCCATTGAAATAAACACTTTGGGCGACGATTTTGTCATTTTGTAAGAGTCTTGTTAGAAAAAATAGAGTGTTAGCCGAATTTTTTGAAACCTTCTAATAAAATTGATTAGCACAAGGAAACTGCAACTCTTACAATGTCTTAGGTTTTGGATATCTCCTAATTGAAGCAATTTATCATCACTGCATTCCCATCTAGATGTTTCCCGACACAAATTGATACCCAGGGGAGCAACGGTGTGCCTGGTCCCCTTATTTACCATGACACTAGCATATACCTTGCTCGATGGTATGACGTAAGGGTTCAGCGAAAGGACAGTATCCCCTATAAATATTTCTTTGCTTTTCAACATTGGATATCCTTTGTGAGAGAGTTGCGACATCCTTCTTTAAGAAGTAGCGTTTCCTTCATTAATTTGCAAAGTTGATGCAAGTGCTCTATCGTGACACGAAATATCCAGGCCTGGTTGTTATTGTCGATCGTACGAATAAGAGGCGTGGCCAGTTGGTCTAATGCCTCCTGAATGTGTTGTGGAAGAAAGTCCCTGACAAGTGGCTATCATAGAAATTCTGGACTTAAATTATCTCCCAAGGTCTCCCGGATATTCCTTATTCCTTAATAGGTCCAGAGGATGTACATGTGAGATTTAATTTGTGATTACCAGAAGTTCCATATTTTTGCGCAGTAGTGGGAGTGAATTTCTCCAAAACGGTTGCCCAGAACGATTTTCAGGATCCGTTAGGAGGGGATGAGATTCCTTCAATAATTTGGCAATGGAACACCTTTACTAACCCTTTCTAATGATAATAAAAGTTCTACTTGTATGAACCAAGAGGTGATCGATCCTAACTAAAATTCTGGCAGGACAGTGACTGAGATGGGTCCTTCTATGGTTGATGTTTTCGTACATTCCGCTGCTAGTTCCATTGATTTGGTGTGAAGAATTGTTAAATCCTGTTTGTCACAAAGTCCCCCCTGGAAGAAAGTTAAGAGCGTGACTCCTGTGTCACCACTATTTTATATCAAGTTTGTGAGCACTTCATGTGACACTCTGCCCCAATCTTAATTATCCCACAACACTTATATAAAACGCTTTTTTTACCACGAGATTTTTAGCAGGAACTAAACTTCTGTACAAAAGCATATAGATCAACAAGATATTGATTAAAACTTGCTCTTGAATGAATTCGGAGATTACCTATGCACACATCCAATGAATAGCTATTAATGACGATCGAGTTACCCGAAACGGCCTGGAGGAAAGCACAAAAATAAATAATAGATAGCCTAGCGATGACGAGCTAAGAATGACTATAGTAACAAAAGTCTCATTCATAAATATTTGTCTGGGATGTTCTTTTTATATGAATAAATATCATCAAAGCTTTCATGACGCTTTTTGTAGCTTGTACGAATAATGACCGCAAGTCTTCTTTGACCAATCAGATGTGAGAATCTTGATTGTGAGAGAAGTACGAGCATCTGGAGCTTATAGATGGGTGTGCATGTATGTGTTTGTAGGAAAGTATTTCTTTGTGTATTGTTTCATCAACGTATCTAACTGAGTATATGTTGAGGTTATTTTTCCCAATTGTCTATTTTGAAACACTTCTTATTTGCATTTTGGTTTATCGAAGGTTGGTATGGATGTGATTGAATGTTTACATATTTTACGATTATCGTACCAAGAGGTTTCTCTTGTTTATATTAGGTTTGGAAATCATAAATCCCTCGTAAGAAAAGCTTGAGAAAAGAATGAAAAGAAATAGGAGATACTACTTGGCACTCTGTTTAAAATTCCGCTATTAAAAACATGAAGCAATGCGACATATATATTTGGATCTCATAGATCCGGATCATAATCCTGGAATCAAACTATGTATGTTGTCAAAACGTTATAGCTCGTCAATTTTGAGATATTTTTAATTTGACCAGCCTATTATTTTTATGATATTGACCAAACTTTCAGTAAATGCTCTACATATCTCGCAATGTTAAAGAAATTGAATTAGTGATCCAGCATCAGCTTCTGAATTTGGATCCCTCCTCGAATCTAATCTACGTTTTCTTTGCTCAAGGTTCTATCCACCACAAGATTTAATTGATATCCGTTAATAACCTGTGCACAAATACACAGACAAGCAAGACATACACCGATGATCGCCTATTTTACCTAAATCTTTAACAGTATTGCCCACATAAGCTGAATGGTATTCATGACAGAGGTGATTTGATCATGAAAATCAATTGATTGCAATTTTCTCTTTCATCCTTTTAGTATTTTTTGTAATCTTGAAGGAGTTCCATCTTCACCAAACCCAACGTATTTTTTGTTTTCGATTTGATCCCATCGAAATTTTGAACCATATTCTTTTTCAAGAATCTTACTATATTTTACTGAATTGACGTTATTAAAACTATCAGGTCTAAATGATGACCAACCACCATCTAAAAAAACTGGAAAACCATAACACCACCATGTTTTATGTGTCAGTAGTAGTCAGCTACGTAGAATCGTAATATACATATACGAGGGGCGGTCAATAAGTTTTGCAATTTGGATATAAGGAAACGAGATATGAGGAAAAGTGTTTTATTATTTTTCAATATAACAACCCTCGACTTCAATGCACTTGCGCCACTTGTCCCTGAAGCTTCTAATTTCCCACAACCAGAAATCTCCCGACTTCTGTTCAATCCACTCCGGGACGGCGAGCTGGACATCTTCATCGTCCCCAAACCGGCGTCCACGCAGTGCAGCCTCGAGCTAGGGGAATAAAAAGTAGTCGCTAGGGGACAGATCTGGACTGTAGGGAAGATGGTTGAGCTCTTCGAAGGCGCACTCGCGCAAGGCAGTTTGTGCAACTCTGGCCTTGTGGACAGGGGCATTGTCGTGGAGGAGCAGGACACCGCGTGTCAACTTGCCGCGCCGCTTCTGACGGATGCATTTCTTCAACCTAGCCAGTTCCTCGGCGTAATATTGACCTGTGATGGTCCCTCCAAGAGGCGCATAGTCCACCATCAACACTCCCTCAGAATCCCAGAAGACGGTGGCCATGATCTTCCCGGTTGAGGGTTGAGTCCGGAACTTGATGGAGGTCGGGGAGCCCCTGTGCTTCCAGGCCATGCTTTCAAGCTTGGTTTTGGGATCCCATTGATAGACCCACGTTTTATCACCTGTCACTATGCATGACTCGAATCCCGCCGGGTCTTGGTTGTACAGGAACAGCAGCTCCTCCGAACTTTGATGACGTTGAAGTCGATCATGGGGCGTGAGGTTTCGTGAGGTTTCTAGGGATCCAACGGGCAGAGACCTTGGTCATTGCCAAATTGTCGTGGATGATGTTGATAACACTTTCATCTGATATTCCAAGTTCTCGCTCGATTTCTTCGACCTTCACTCGTCGATTTTCGAGGATCATCCTCTCTACACGGGCCACATTTTCTTCGTTGGTCACGTCTGATGGGCGTTCTAGACGGGGGTCATCTTCAAAGGACTCACGACCAAGGCGGAACTCCCTATTCCAACGAGCAATGGTTGCATAGGAAGGGGCGGTGTCGGTGTACACTGCGACCATGCGTTCATGGATCTCTTTTGCATTCTTGCCTTCCTTGGTCAAAAATATGATCACTGCGCGGTGCTCAACCTTCTTCATTGTTGAAATATTTGTTACTAACGATCTGCGATCAGCTACTGCTTCTTAAATAGAGGAGGCAGGAGCGTGCGGCTGCAGGTCCTGACTTGTCATAACTTGTCCTAACACCCCAAACAAACAGCCATCCCCCTTCCTCTGTTTTGCCCTACCGATTCGCAAAACTTATTGACCGCCCCTTGTATCATTGAAAAAATTAATGTTAAAACAGTGAAGACATAAGATCACTGGATATTTTAAACTACAGGGGCCTATACTTAGCTTTGAAGGAGGAGAATCGGGAAGTTACTACCTTGGAAGTGTGTGTAAATTGGAGCGTAAAAATGGATGCTACTGAGGGGCGAAAGGGGGTAATTGCATTTGAGTGCACCAAAGGCTATCCTGGGAAGGATGAAGTGGGATTTGCAAGTGGATATACGCATACGGTCATACTGGTCTACTCGCAATTTCAAAAATCCAGGTCTATAGGAAATTCTCGCCAGAATTGTGTTCGAAATACGATACTGGCGGACCGGGGCTGCCAGTGTCCCACGGCTTTTGGCTTAAAATTGCTTCGCTTTAAGACAGGAATTGCTTCAAGATGCCAACGCCAATCCTTTGATGTCCATTACTAAAAGAACACTCCACAGGCAACTGCATAGTGTGAACATATGTAGCAGAGTAGCACACAAGGGGCATTTGTTCACTTCTGCTTACAAAGTTGCCCGGCTACAGTGAGCGAGAAGACACAAACAGTGGACTGTGGGTGGCTGGATATGCATTATCTGGTCAGATGAATCACTTTTCTGCCTGGATTTGAATGATAACCGGCTTCGTCTTCATTGTAGATCTGATGGGGTCTTCAAGAAAGACTGCGTGCAATGTGCGCTTCAAGATGGAGGAGGATTTGTGATGTTCTGTGTGTGTTTTAACTTTGCGGAAATGGATTTTTGGTTGAGGCGGAAAACAATTTTGACCAGTATCATTACATTGAGCTGCTAAACGACTAGATATTGCCGTTTTGTCCTTCATCTTAGCCTCGAACGTAACATTCCAATCCCTCTCTTCCTATATGACAAATCCTGCGTTCACCGTCTAGAATTGTGACTGGCTGGCATTATGAACATTCAGAAACAATCACAGATATGGATTGACCCGCAAAATCACTGGATATGAACCCCATTAAAAATGGGACTACCTCGAACAGCTTGCCAAACGTCGGAGACTGCATTCATGCAATCTGGCCGAACTGCACAATTCTTTGGTGAGAGAGACTGATCGTTGATGTCTCCAACATCCAGATCCATATCTAGCCCATGCCATGTCGAATCGCAGCTGTTATCCAGGCTCGTATAGGTATTTATAAGCTATTAAGTACGCTCCCGTCCCAGATGACTAATTTTTGAATAGTGAGCTTATTTTTCTCTTTGAGTACAGAACTCTTTTCGAGGCTTCTCGTCTCATCTGTAAAAAGTAATTGTGAGGAGGCTTGAAACTTTCCAAACAATATAAAACCAACATTTTTTTTCCACACATGAAAAGAATTTCTTTTTATAGTACACATCAACATAATTAGAGTGAGTTTAAGGCAACCAAGTGATACTAATCTGTGAACAAATTCTTATGCTAGGGCTAAAGTTAGACTTTCCAGAGATAAGTTGAAGGTGAGAAGGGGAATTATCTATATCTATATCTATAAAGCAGTTTTTCTTCCTCCCATTTTACCTGATAGTTTGCGAAAAATATGGAATTATAAAGAATATTGGATTCATTGCCATTATGCACATCATATTTAAGTTCATTAATTCGTTTGCACAAGCTTGGAACTATTTTCCCAATGTATGACTTGTTACATTTTTGCATATATGCGCTATACGCCTGTTGATACTAAAAGATTTGTTTAGGTAAGTGTTTTTTAACGAGTTTTTTTAGACACTTTAATTGAGAGATGTGGTGCGAGGCAGTTCCACACAATCTGGAAGTTGGAGACATCATCGTTCAACCCCCCTCACCAAAGAATTGGTATTTTTACTTGAGTTTGTGTTTGTTGTCTTTTCGAACGGAAATGTTTTTCTTCCTTTTAAGTAAATTTCATTAATAAAATATAATGGATATGAATGATGACAAAATATTGGTTCGATGTTAGTAATTTCTTCATCGAAAAGGTTTGGTCGCAACTTCAGTATCTTCTTAGCAACATGGAATAAATTATTTTTATGTGTTTACTGCGCTGAATAACTATGCATATAGGAACTTCAGTGCGTAGGTTTCTGATAAATAGAAAAATGGAGATAATTGGTGGCGATGTTGCGATAGATAAGTATATGAAGGAAAGAGAGGGTTAACTTGTTTTGACATTCTAATTTATAGTTGATTGAGGGCTGAAGGAAGGTGTTACGTGAAGAACTGATCAATTTGAGGGAGGGGAGGTTCAGGCCACAATGAAAACAGATAATTTATTTTGGTACAGCTTCGACTCAAAATACTCCACAAAAATATAATATAGCAATGAAGGTAAAGGGCTGCTTATGGAGAATCCATAGTTTCATTTATTGTATTTTATTTTGCATACAGTGAATAAGTAAATTGTTGGTATTGATTTTATTAGTCTAATCAAAATATTATTGAGCATAGGTAATAAAGTATTAAATTGTGGGAGCTTCTTTCTTAGGAATGACAAGGTTTTATCAATGGGTACTTTGCCAAAAAAGAATTGACATCTAAGGATTGGAGTTTACATTTGCTGATATCGGGAGAGGGGAATTTTATCTTATTGATCGAGTTTTCAAGGGTGATAGGATGCGTTCTTGCTATTTGGCCTTAAAAGGGGCTTAAGAATGAGGTGAACCATTTGCCTATTTTTTTTCGGGCGAAGATGCTATTAGTCTATGTAAGCTTTGGAGATGTTAGAAATAAATAAAAATTTACCTTATTGCAAAACACCCTTATTATTATTATTTTTTTTAACATTGTAAGAGCTAGAAAAGGACTATGAGATAAAAAAAAATAGAGCTACTACCATGTAGTGATGTTATGCATCCCGTTATAAACGATAAATTCCCGCTGTTATATTCTGTTCTCTATATTCCAATGTTATTAGCAAGATCATTGGAACACCAATATTGAAATATAGACCATATCCAAAAGATAACTCTTTCGCAGTTAAGGTAAGAGGAACTCTTGTTAAGGTACCACCAACTCATGAAAAAGCTGAAGTTAAAGAGGAGGAACATAGCGTTTGCAGGCATTATTCCCATAATTGGTGCTGCGAAAGTTTTCTATGGAAGCGCTTCATACCTTACCAACCTTTTTATCTTCCTATGAGAGGAAGAGAGGATGCCCTTCCTCAATTTATGGAAAGAGTCTTATGAGTGTACTGAGCTATTCTGGGGAGACGAGATATACATGAACGGAGTAGGTGTGACAAGACGAGGAAGTCTTTTAAATAATACTATGATATATTTTTCGGACGGAACTGCATCATAGACTGGAGAAAATCCTATGAAAGGCCTACTTGAAAGTTATGTTAAATTAGACGAAATTTGTCATGTTTTTACAAAAATATGCCCAATTGAAGAACAAGACTGATGAATGTGTTTTTGTTGCGTCGAACGATTTTCATATTATCGCATGAATTGGCAATTCTAAATGGGACTAATTGAAGAATTTAACATAACAGGCTATAAAGTATTTAATAGGGATAAATCTAGAGTAAATTTAAGGCGTTGTTATATAGATAAAAAACGAACGTCGCGAAAATAAAAGACAATATAGATATTATGAGATTTTAGCTGTCGATTCGATTGCGTGATAATGATAATATAATATATATTGTCGTGGTCTGAGGGCCACCAAGGGCGTTATGACTTAATTAGACAAAAAGAGATGGTTTTATGCAGTGACTTTAATTTTCTGAACGTAGATTTTCCAAATAAAACGACAGAAAATGAAAGAAATCGACTTCTTGAACTTATGCCTCATATAGTAGATGCACGGACATGCGAACAGAATATCTTAGCCTTAATTTTGACAAATAAATAAAAGTAACTAGGAACTATACACGCTTTTAAAATACTTAGGAACAACAATTACAACATAAAAATTTAATCTAAATATTCCTCATGTTTAGGGAAGCTCTCATCTCATCTCGATTTTTAAATCTTGTAATTTTTTATCATTTTCCTTCCCACTTAGAACTTTAAAATTGGGATGAAGTTTTGAATTTTGAAAATTGCCAGGAAATGTATAATGATTTTCCATACTTATTTTTACTATAATTAACGAAATATTGCGCTATAAACCTAGAGCTAGGCAGAGATCAAATCAAGTGTAGTGGATAAATTGTGAGATTAAAAAGTGGAAATGGAAACGTAAACTGAGTGTGTAAATTTTCGAAAACTAGAAATAGTGTCTAGAATCGACATCGATACCTTTATCATCGTTGCCTTTGCCAAACGCAAAATAAAAACTGCCAAAAAGAACTGTAAAAAAGAACGAATTAACATGATTGCCCCGCGGGCGCTTTGAGAAGGTTTGGGCGTCTTGTGTTCCCTTCTTTATTTAACCAACTTTGAGTCCTTGTATTTAATTTATAAACAAATACGAAATACATAATTCTACATAGGGATATATTTTTTACCTAGGCAAAAAAGATTTGTTGTTGTAGTGGACATATTCACTCATGTCACTTTAATTCCGTCATATTTTACAGACACTAAAAAGAATTTAACATACCCAATTTGTGATAAATGTATATTTTTTTGCCATCTTATGACGAATATTTGTTTCATATTTAGAATAAATTAAATCTATCACAGAAAATGGCTAAAATGAAAATTTTTTTTAATTAATTTGATACTTTGCTATAGTACCTAACTAATTTTTTGTCATCATCAAAGTCTGAACTTTGCACACGATGAACTGATTCAATTGTCAAAACTCTTTTCCTATGGTTTTCCAGCTAGTCTTTAATCCTTTTTATTACGCTAACCTCCTATTCTTTGCGATTTTAGCTTTATCAATCCAGAGAATTGTATGCGAAACGATATAAAACTTTTTTGAAGTTGAGATAAACTACATATACAATTTCATCTCGGGCAAACTTTGTCGGTTTTTCAAGAAAATTATTTAGGCATGAGCGCCAGCTTCAAAGCTGTGTTTTGAGTCATTTTATTGTATTTGACTGCAGATACACCACGATCCTATCAACCGAGATAAAGGATATGGCCCGAAAGTTTCCAGGATCAGACTTTATCCTATTTTTAAAATAGCGTTACATTTGTCTCTTTGAACTCGTCATGAATTTTAAAGTTGAGATAAGCTACATCTACGGCTTCATATCGTCCAATCGTTGTGATTATCTCGAGAAAAAATTGTGCAAATTTTTGAAGCGACAGCGCCAGTGTCGAAAGCTGTGTTTTTTCATTTTTATTAAAAGACCGAAATACAGGATATGGGCCGAAAGTTTCCTGGATCAAACTTTATGCCATTTTTTGAAAAATAGCGTTACATTTGTCTCTTTGAAACTCCCTATCAATAATTACCGTGCTAATAGATTTTTAAATAATTAGAAAGGGTTTTTAACTTTGCTTTCTAATTCTTTAATTTAATATTTGGAAGTTCAGTGTCGTCATCAAAATTTATTACATTTAATATTGTAGGTATTTTATTTGTAACTTCAATGAATCTCCAGAACTATTCAACCAGCTTTCCCCTAGACCCACAAAGCGATCCATGCGTGTCTTGTATAAAAATCCCGTAAAAAGGACTTCCTCAGTCCATCTCTACCTCTGTGTTCCACCCGAATGTCTCCAACTCATTTGGGGGCCTAGGTTCAAGCCATCATGTGCAAATTGCTTAGAAGAGTTACTATCATTGCTTCGTCCTCCTTAAACAAGACTGAAGCATGGGGGGCATGGTTAAGTCGAGGTATTCCTAAACAAGCAGGCCTTCCTAATCTCACATGTTACTGTTTATTCCTGTTCATAATTTGGTGCTGAAGGTGTGTGTGTGTGTGTATATGTGTGGTGTGAGTGTAATTATCCGAGTAGCTGTTTTTATCACCCTCGAAGAAAAGGAAGCAAAAATGAAGGATGGTGAAATCCTGTATAATTTGTGATTCCTTTTTTACTTACATAAATCGACTGCAATTTCTCTCGCCAAATTTAAAGAGAAAAGAAAAAGAAAAGTGGAATAATTCAGAACATTTATCCCTTTTTCTACACTCTACACGAAAAGTTCACACTGACCATGGTCCAGCGCATTACTCTACCATGCTACTCCTACCATAAATGCCACTTCATCTTTCCACTTCAGGATTTGTGAAAGAGATTGAGTTTTTTGGAGAGTTTCAGAAGCGACTGGGTACCATTACCAATTCGAACGAGACTCCCGAATAAAGGTCTTCGAAGAAACTCCTTTCATTTACACTTCAAGAGGTACGATACTGTGTAAAAGACAATCTTCTGAATCGACGCAGAAAAGTGTCCAGTTTCCGGTTTCTTTCTCTATCGTGTCCACTGTTATCGTCTCCGAGCCTCTTTGTTTCAGTTTTAACAGGGTGACTCCCCAAAATGGGCCCCATTTCTTAATATTTTGTTTAATTAAGAAATAAAGATTATTGAAATTTGGAAATACAGTCTAATTGTCTCTCAATATTTTAGTAAATGCTTTTACTAATTATTTTTATTTCCTTCTAAGACGTGACTAGTTTTAGTGTTAGTCAATTATCTTCTCGACCAATAAATCCCTCTTCCATATTTTCATTTCATAGAACTTAATTTATACAAAACAAAGAAATTTTTTTTAAAAAACCCACTATTATTTATTACTCCAAATTCCATAGAAAAATATTAAATAAAGATCTATTTTAATGACGATTAAATAGACATGCTAAAATATTTAAGAACATGAATTAAAAGAAAAAGTTCATTAGGACCTAGTCATCTTTACCAGGTCAGGTCCCTTCCTTCACCCAAAGCTATTGTTTCTTATTCACATAATGATTTATTTTAAACTTTCCTCGGGTTCCTTGAGAACGAATTGAATAAAGTTCGAAACTACTTGGAATTCGCTTTTCTTCTTTTCTGTGGAATATATTTGTATTTATTTCACCCTTTACGCGCTGATTTGGGTTGTCCATACGTACACTATTCATACATTTTAATCTATCTTAAATAACTACTCTATATATGGCACAATCTCGGAGTGGAATTATGAAAAGGAAATTTCAGGGGAACTGTAAATACTGAAAGAGGTTCTGTATGAAACGAAACCCCCTTTACTCTAACACACAACCATATAATACACATGTATACATACGTATGTATATACACATACAGTTTAAACCTATTTTCGAGACGGAGCAGAACTCCCATAATTATTTCTCTTCCAGTTTCTTGGAGAGGCAGTTTCGCACGACCTTCTCCCTCCACGTCTATCTTCTTCCTTCCCCCCACCAATATTCCAGATCCGGTCGCCCACCCCCATCAGCCCCCTCCCTGTGGCAGACCCCCGCCTCAGTACCGGATACTAGAAGAGACCCGTTCCTTTGACCCGCCGAGGAGAAGAACGCTTCATTCCAGGTTGCCTCTTTTCAGTCCGACCTCCCCCCTCCCCCGTTAACCCCCAAACCGCGATATTTGTGGGGGGAGGGGAGTGGGAGAGGGCAATAAGTACAGGTAGAAGCCCTGCCGGGCGGGTTAGCAGGAATTGAATCGAGGGAGAGCTACCGGTCGAAATGATACCATCCACCAACCACCACTGCGCAAGGAAGTCATCGGAAACGCATGAGAACAAATCTTGAAAGAGTCGGATCTCGCATAAATTATTAACTGGCTAATTAAGAGGATATATATATATATATATATATATATATATATATATATATATATATATATATATATATATATATATATATATATATATATATATGAAACGGGAAATCACAATTATACGTAGGTGACATGGTAGATGTTCAATAAGCCATAGGAAATAAGGAAAGATGATACACAAATGATATCATCTTTTTATGAGACCAAAGATCGAACATAGATTAAAAGAGAGAGATAGAGGGGGCGTGATAAAGAGATGGGAAGAGATAGATAGCAACCGGAATAAAATATTATCAACTCTTTTACCATTTAAAAAAGGGAAAAATGGTAGGGTTTGAACATATGCCATCAAGCACTCTTTGCCTTTTAGGCGATCGATAGCATAGGTTCGAAACCGACCATATTATTTCACTTATTTTTTCGCTATAAGAGTTTACATTATTTTATTCCATTTGCTATCTTCATCTTCCTTAATTCATGTTTGATCTAATAAACAGAAAATATGGCTTATGTATCATCTTTCCTTATTTCCAACCGGTTATTGTGTGTGTGTAGAATTTTAGATCAGTTGCTCTCGATCACTTCCCTTAGAAGAGAACGATGGTGTTACTCCTTCGTAGTAGTCTACGAACGCGATTTACAGGTATTTCATATTTCTACAGGGTGGTCCGAAAGTCTTGTCACCTGTAAATAGTTTTAATTTTTTATTTCAAATATTGTTTTAATTGTATACATCAGATGTTTGATATTATTATTATATTGTTCCTTTATTGTTCTTATTACTTTTCTTTAGGGGGTGACAAAACTTTCGAACCACCCTGTACTTCGATGCCAGAACTGTTCAACTTCATGCATATACATATATGCCAGTTGAAGGGTTGTTTTTTTTCTTTCTATTTATATAATAACAAAATATATAGAGAAAACCAAGTATAGTAATTGTTGTTTTTTTCTGGTATTTTCCTGGGTTAAGAAATAGTCGAGTAATGACAACCGACCGCTTGTTACTGAAGTTAAGTTACATCACAAGCGGTTAGGCGCCGAATGGTGTTTCGACTCTGACCAATTCTGCAGCGGTTGTATGCTTTAAAGACTCGTGATTTGCATCCCAAGTTCATTTCTAGCCTCTCACCGAGGAAGGCCTCGAGACTCGGTCTAAAAACCCGTACCAAAACGAGAACACTTCGGGAACTAATTCTTACAAATTTTCTTGAGAATTCACCATTCCTGGGTTTCTTTCCTCCCTCCAAGTAATCTTTGTTAGTTATTTCATTCTGCGCCACTTTGCGAGGGCAACGTGCTTAAGATAAAAGAATCCAAAGTCTCCGTCTCCCATAACCAGGTGGAGGGAACCTCTTCCGACGGGATCTTCGTCATTTGGTGATAATTCGCATGTCTTTGCGTTCGTCGGTTGGTTACGTTAGAACGAAAGGAAGCCTCACTGAATGATGGAAATTCACTGTGCAATTGCGTGTTATTATAAGTAATGATCGGTGCTATAGTGGCGACGGGAAGTGAAGAGAGAGAGAATTGTCAAATTGTCATCAGTTATCTCCATTCTCGAGTCATCTAAACTTTTGACAGGAAAAGATGAGAAAAAAATTTACTTAATAAAAAGGAAGCGAAAACGAGCAAATCTACCGAAACTTTCTTAAAAATAGGTTGGCAACGTTGTTAAGATCGCAGCGCCTCAGTAACTTTATGCAGCTTAATTGTTAAGGTTGCTTGTCTGTATAAGCTAAGTCAGGGGATTGTCTGTATAAGCTAAATCAGGGGCTTGTCTGTACAAGCTAAGTCAGGGGCTTGTCTGTACAATATAAGATTGGGCCTTGTCTGTAAAAACTAAGTCAGGAGCTTGTCTGCAAAAGCTAAGTTAGGTAGGGGTTTGTCTGTACAAGTTAAGTCAAGGGCTTGTCTGTAAAAGCTAAGTCAGGGGCTTGTTTGTAAAAGCTAAGTCAGAAGCTTGTCTGTACAATATAAGATTTGGCCTTGTCTGTAAAAACTAAGTCATGGGCTTGTCTGTAAAAGCTAAGTTAGGGGCTTGTCTGCACAAGCTAAGTCAGGGGCTTGTCTGTAAAAGCTGTCAAGAGTTTGTCTGCAAAAGCAAAGTTAGGGGTTTGTCTGTATAAGTTAAGTCGGGGGCTTGTATGTAAAAGCTAAGTCAGGATCTAGTCTGTAAAAGCTGATTCAGGGGCTTCTCTGTAAAAGCTAAGTCAGAGACTTTTCTGTACAATATAAGTCAGTGCCTAGTCTGTAAAAGATGGGTCCGGGACTATTCTGTCTTGCGCTTCTCTGTAAACGCTAAATCAGGGACTTGTCTGTAAAAGATAGGCCAGGGGCTTGTCTGTAAAAGCTAAGTAAGGAGCTTATTTGTTAAAGCTAATTCAGGGGCTTGTTTGTAAAAGCTAAGTCAGGATCTTTTCTGTAAAAGCTAACTAAGGGCCTTCTTTGTACAATATCATTCAATGCCTGGTCTGTAAAAGTTAAGTTAAGGTCTTGTCTGTAAAAGCTAATTCATGAGCTTCTCTGTACAAGCTAAGTCAGGGGCTTGTTTTAAAAGCTAAGTCAGGGGCTTGTCTGTAAAGGCTAAGTTAGGCGCTTGTCTGTACAATATAGGTGAGTGCCTGGTCTGTAAAAGTTAAGTCAGGGGTTTGTTTGTAAAAGCTAAGTCAGGGGCTTGTTTGTACAAGTCAGGATTTTGTCTGTAAAAGCTAGCTATGGACCTTTTTGTGCAATATAATTCAGGGCCTTGGCTGTAAAAGCTAAGTCAGGGGCTTGAAATGGCTTACATTTGCTTTGGTTATAGGAAGTTACTTATATTTTGTATATGAACTTAGATACGTCCCCGATTAATTTGAGTTTCGATCAAAAAATAAAAATATTAAGCCATTTTTTGTTGATGATTTTCTGCCAGCTCGAAATTGGATGCAGTTTTGCGAGCTAGTTATGGAAGGGATAGCAAGATTATGCCAGGATTTAAACGGACCTTTTGAAGTCAAATATTCAGGAATGTCTGTGGGTAAAGCGAAAAAACAAGATATTTTCCATACATTCTCCTTGACTAATGCTACCCAATATATTATTTTAGCAAGTTGTCTTTTACTGTTATTCGATTACTATGATATTATTTTTAATATCGCATGTATATTTATCTCCTATAAATCGATATCTTTCCCGGGTAGCTTATCTTTACCAGCTTATTTATGGATGTGCTGATCTTTACAATTTCAGCAGTTGCTAAAGAAGATGCGAGAAGTTAGGGGATGTGAGAATGTACTGAAGATATCTAGCCATAGTTCATAAGGAGGGGGCAAAACTCTATTGTGTGTGTTCACATGTATACATATGAATAGAGAACCGGGGTTCCTAACTTAGAACATAAGAACATAAGAAAAGAAGGAGACTGCAAAAAAACATTCATGGCCTAAACTTGGCAGCTCCTGTTCCATTCAACACACAAAAGATTTCTTACCAGAGAAAAGTCATCAACATTGTCACCCTTTACAGGAGTTCGTCAGATCTAATCTACAATATACATAAAATGCATCCAGAGGATTATGTCATTCATGCAACCGCAAAATATAATCTCCCCACTCCTTAGAAAAATATATACATATGTACATAAAAAAAGTCAGTCCCATCTAGCAGCTTCATCCATATATTTATCTAATCTATTCTTAAAACTACCCAGAGAGGAGGCTTCTATCACATGTCTAGTGAGCCTATTCCATTCATCTACCACACGATTTGTAAACCAATTCCTCCCAATCTCCTTCCTAAACCTATACTTATCAAGCTTAAACCCATTGCTACGTGTCCTGTCATGTTCACTAAGTATAAGAACCTTACCCAGATCCCCTTTATTATATCCTTTTACCCATTTGAAGACTTCAATCAATTCCCCTCTGACTCTTCTCCTTTCCAATGTATGTAGATTTAGTTTTCTGAGCCTTTCACCATAAGGTAAGTTCCTTAGCCCACCAATCATCTTTGTCATCCTTCTCTGCAAAGACTCAAGCAAATCAATATCCTTCCTATAATATGGTGACCAAAATTGTACTGCATAGTCTAGATGAGGCCTAACTAGCGCCAGATACAGTTTTAGAATGACTTCAGCACTCTTATTGCTTACACTCCTTCTAATGAATCCCAATATCCTATTAGCTTTATTCTTAGCATTTAGGCATTGCTTTCTAGGACGAAGGTCTGAACTTACCAAAATACCCAAGTCCCTCTCACAATCGGTCCTCCCTAAAATTCTCCAATTTAACATAACATAACATAATTACACGGATGACAAAAGCCACAAGGGCCTATCAAAGGTCATCCGCCTCCGTCAAAACCCACCCACAAAAAGCACCATCACCAGGGGAAGACAAAATCAAAGTCCCCCACAATATAATATAACAGATGACAAAAGCCAGTTTTAGAATGACTTCAGCCCTCCTATTGCTTACACTCCTTCTAATGAATCCCAATATCCTATTAGCTTTATTCTTAGCATTTAGGCATTGCTTTCTAGGACGAAGGTCTGAACTTACCAAAATACCCAAGTCCCTCTCACAATCAGTCCTCCCTAAAATTCTCCCATTTAATTTATAACTATTCAATGGATTATTTCTACCTATACTAAGTACATTACATTTGTCTATGTTAAACTTCATTTGCCATTTCTCAGCCCAATTGGACAGAATGGTCAATTCCTCCTGCATTACAACAGCATCAGAATCAGCCCTAATGGCCCTACCTAGCTTACTATCATCAGCAAATTTACTCAGGTCACTACTTATACCTATGTCAAGATCATTAATATAAATTAAGAATAGCAAGGGACCCAAAACAGATCCTTGCGGCACTCCACTGCTAAAACACCCCCACTCAGATTTAACTCCATCTATACTAACTCTTTGCTGTCTGTCACCAAGCCATGACTGAATCCACCTAAATATACTGCCATCGATCCCGTGTGCTTTAACTTTGCTCAGAAGCCGTAAGTGTGGCACTCGATCAAAAGCCTTACTAAAGTCCAAGTATAAAATATCATAGTTTTCATCATTATCTGCTGCTTCATACACCTTACTATAAAAAGACAGCAAATTAGTCAGACAGGATTTACCCTTACTAAAGCCATGCTGTGATTCTTTTATCAACTTATGCTTATCCAAGTGATCTCTAATATTTCTTGCTATAATAGATTCCATCATTTTCCCTACCACTGATGTCAAACTTACTGGTCTGTAATTAGACATATTTGTTTTATCTTCTTTCTTAAATATAGGTATCACATTGGCTTTCTTCCATGCCACTGGCACAATGCCACTCTCCAATGATTTTCTAAAGATGCATGCTAGGGGCTCACTTAACACATCCTTACATTCTTTTAAAATTCTAGGAAAGACCTCATCAGGACCGGGTGCTTTACTACTTTTGATTTTATCAATTTCCTTTGTCACTATCTCCTTTGTGATCAAGATATCCTTTAATTTCTCTTCATCATTACCCCGAAAGATCATTGACACCTCAGGTATATTTAGAGTATCCTCCTGTGTAAATACTGAGAGAAAAAAGTGATTTAGCATTCCAGCCATTGAGTCCCTATCACTCACTAATTCTCCATTGGAATCTATAAGTGGGCCTATTTTATCTCTAACCTTAGTTTTGTATAATTGATAAAAACTTTTAGGATCTTCCTTTGCCCTATTTGCCACTTTAATTTCATAATTTCTCCTTGCTACTCTAAATAACTTTTTAACATCTCTTGCTAGTTCATTATATCCCTGCCTTAAGTGATCCTCTCCATTTTTTTATTTTCCTATAAATGCCCTTTTTAATGCCAATATAATGCTTAATTTTATCTGTCATCCATTTTGGGTCATTATTTTTAGTCCTAATCTCCTTATATGGAATGTTAATCATCTGAACTGTAATTAATTGCTCAATTATTCTTTCATACTCCTCTTCAATTGTAATCTCTTCCTCCTGGTGATTATTGTCTCCACTAACTGATATCATTGAATCTATTCCTGATTTGATTTCATTGCCTGGTTTCTGTACAACTGCCTCCAGGTAAGTCCTTAGCCCATTATAATTTGCTCTTCTAAAGTCAGGAATTTTAACATTGTTCATGCTACTATCAATACCATTCCATTTCATCTTGAATTTAATTTCACAATGGTCACTATTACCCAAATTTCCTCCAATCTCAGTATCCTTAATAACTTCTTCCCTATTTGTCAGAACTAAATCCAGTATATTATTACCTCTAGTGGGTTCGTTAATAATCTGCCTCAGAAAATTATCTTGGACAACATTCAAAAATTCCCTGATCACCCACAAGAGCTTCCCAGTCTATATTTCTGTAATTAAAATCGCCCATTATACACACATGCTTACTTCTACATGCCCGTTCAATCTCCTGCCACAGAAGATTTGAAGCTTCCTTACTAAGATTTGGTGGTCTGTATAATAATCCTATGACAAGCTTTTTTTGACCTTCCTTTACATTTAGCCATAATGACTCTGTATTATCATCTAATTTAATTGTACTGTTTACACAACACTGGAGATTATCTTTAATATAAATAATAACCCCTCCTCCTCTCTTCCTATTCCTATCTGTATGGAACATGTTCAAGCCCTCAATCTCAACCTCAGGTTTAAAGTGATTACCTGCCAAATCAAGCCATGACTCTGTTATCGCAATTATATCAAAAACTTGATTGGGTGATTATGATGAAAGGCGTCAATGGACGTGATCATTATGGATTCCTTCGTGTCCGACTTACATGGATTGATTGATTGCTCTCTAGCAGAGAAGGATCAGAAGCCAGGTAAGACGACAAACGATTTGATCCTTTGGGGTTTTGCCCCCCTCATCTGCAGGCGAACTTAAATTAGGCAGCCTTTTCTAATCCCTAGCTTCTGGACTTGTGAAGAAGCGCAAGTTTATATTTAAATCGCACTTTTTCACCCGTTCTGCTCTTAAACCCTTCGCTTTTGCTGTCCAAGGATTAAGGGCAGCATCTGAACATCTTCTTATTCATGTTGGGGCAGTGGGGTGCTCGTATTTTTGTTTCTCTGATTACCCTATCATATTATACCACTGAATCAATGTGTCCCCATCGGATTATATCCCTTTTGGATCCTTTAATTCATGTACCTGTCCCATTTCCGCCCCTCTTTTCTAATCAAACAAATCCATTTTCACCAACTCTAATACCAAATGATCATAACCTGATTAATGGGTGGTCATTTCCTATGTAATTCAATAATTTATTATCGCAGGGTTATGAAAACTTTTAAATTTTATCCGAAGTAAAAACTTTATTTACATTTTTGTACAAAGAAATAATGATTAATTAATGCGAGTTGATGTCTCATACCAATATCATTTAGTTTAGTTTATAGCATCAAGAATATTAAGACATTAATGAATAGACAAATGTTAGATGATTATTTCTCAAAATCCTACCGATAACGTATATTGATTTAGTGATTTAGGCAGATAATTATGATTTTCAAAATTTTAAGATGTATATCAGTATTAGATACCGAATTTATTATATATATATATATATATTTCTTTCAAGGACTCACAATAAAGTATTCATGGTTAATTAAATAATGACAATTTAAATTGTTGTTTGGAATTAAGACATTACATAAATTATATCAAAGTTTTCTCACCACGAGTTTGGATTTCTTTTTCCACAGGATTAATGTTGGATTTGATCCAATCAAACACGGTTTGTATCCTCGAATAAACACCGGGAAATTTGGCCCTACCACATCCATTACCAAAGCTAGTGATGCCCATCTGATACCAGAGTCCAGCTACTTTTTGCAAAAGAGGCCCTCCTGAATCACCTGTGCAGGTATCAGGGATTCCCGTTGGTGATCCGGCGCAGAGATAGGCTGTGTTGAAGTATTTACCGTAAGGGTTCTTGCAGAGTTCTTCTGGTAAAATTTGAACTTTGCCAGAACGGACGAATTTGCTGGGGCTTCCTTTTTCCTTCGTGTACCCTCGGCCCATGACGACGGCAGGAGATCCAATTTCGGGGATTTGCTTGTTAGAAATACAGACAGGAACCAAAAGTTGGTTCAGGGGTTTTCTGAGCTGGACCAAAGCGACGTCGGGACCAAAGTTCCAGAAATTACCGTGGATGATGGTTCGATTGATGGCCAAATATTCAGAAAAGAACTTTATTCTCAAGTGCTTGATCGGAAGTCGGATGAGACAATGGGCTGCCGTCAGAACGAAGCGATGGGTGATGATGGTTCCGCCACAGATCAAACGGTATCTGAAGGTAATGCTGATCAGCCACGGGTAGTTGTGATTATCAATGGGTTCTCCTCCGATCACTTGTCCATAAATAACTTGTCTCGGATGGAAGAAACCACAACTTTTGAGTAGGAGCTCATCTTCCGTTTCTTTTGTTTCAAGTGAGGAACGAGTTTGGAGACTAACCTCTGGATCTTCGAGTTTTTTACTTCCACTTCCTGTTGTAGTATTTGAGCTGATTTTGAGTGGCTCAACGGTTGCCAATTGTGGCGCTGGTACGATGATGTAACGGAAGAGAAGCTCCCTGTCGAACAAGGAGAAGGATTCACACAATGACAAAGTGGACATCAAGAAAGAGATGAGTGAAAGCAGGAAGCCAAATTGAATGTTCATCGTTGTGGTCTCCAACCCAAAAGGAACGTGGAAAAACTATGTTTAAATTCGCTTCGAAGAGAGATGCTAAAGAGTTGGCCTTTACACTCTGGTAGCTAGTCTATGACTGGTATGACCATTCAAAAGAGCGGGTATAAGTAGGGGTTGAGTAAGTTGAGCGACGTGGGTGGAGCTTTAATTAATAGTCTGGGTCTCAATGGTCAAACAAAAGGTTTGACCTAGATAAGACAGGAATTTCGCTGAAAATAAACTATATACATATATACAAGTAATAAAGACTATTGCTTTATGTATTCTCTTTTGGTGATGGGCACATGTTTTTTTCTAATACTTGCCCTAGTTTGAATCAAAGTTAAATGTGTCAATATGTAATTAAATCTAGTGAAAAGGTGATGTAAAGCATGTATATAGTTTAGACGCGTCTGCCTACATGCCCCTCCCTAAATAAAGGAGCTAATGAACAATCAGATGCAGTAAATTAATAAATATCTCAGTGCATCCTAGGGCTATTGGGGCGCCCAGCGAAAACTAATGGAGGCATCTTTACTAGAAAGGGTTAAAGTTAGGGAAAGGGAATTTTTGAAAGGGGTATCGCTTTAGTAGACTAATAGTTCAATATCAAAGTGCGCAACTCTCCTGGACGTATTTCCCTAACAGAACAAAGCCGGACCTTCTCCTGAAGGGGAAAGGGTGTAAGGATACCGTTAATGATGCCTTTATCCTTTGGGTTACCTGAAGGCAATGACATCGCCGAGTTTAATTTTTCTTAATTTTGTTATTCTTCTTTATCGATTATTCTCCCTCCTTTGCACCGATATAATCTGCTCCGTTATTTCGTTTGGGTAATAGTAATTTTCAATTCATTTATTTGCATTGTATTTCTATTGACTTCGCTGAAGTTTCTTTATTTAGCTCAAGAAAGGTGGAATTACCATTAATTAGTCCTCTCTTAACTAGTTTTGAAGGTCACAAAAGCCACCAAAGCCTCTCAAAGGTCCCTCGAATCAATCAAACACACCCTGTACTCGACCAGCAACATTCAGAACTGCATCCATAGGATTTGAAAAAAAAGAGGCAACTCCTGATCCCATCACCCAGTTCAGTCCCATCTAGCATCTTCATCCATAAATCTAGCACCAAATTCATTCCCACCTAGCATCCTCATCCATAAATCTAGCACCAAGTTCATTTCCACCTAGCATCCTCATCCATAAATCTAGCACCAAGTTCAGTCCCACCTAGAATCCTTATCCATAAATCTAGCACCAAATTCATTCCCACCTAGCATCCTCATCCATAAATCTAGCACCAAGTTCAGTCCCACCTAGCATCTTCACCCATAAATCTAGCACCAAGTTCATTTCCACCTAGCATCGTCATCCATAAATCTAGCACCAAATTCATTCCCCCTAGCGTCCTCATCCATAAATCTAGCACGAAGTCCATTCCCTCCTAGCATCCTCATCCATAAATCTAGCACCCTTGTTCCATTTCCCTAAATATAGCAAGGTAATTCCCAAGACCCTTATTCCTTTTTCCTCAAATATACCCAAGGTAATTCCCAAGACGCTTGTTCCATTTTCCCTATACCCAAGACCCTTGTTCCATTTTCCCTATACCCAAGACCCGTGTTCCATTTTTCCTATATCCATGTTAATTCCTAAGTCCTTCTTCCATTTTACCTATACTCAAGGTAATTCACAAGACACTTGTTTCATTTTCCTACACCCAAGGTAATTCCCAAGACCCTTGTTCCATTTTCCCTAAATATACCCAAGGTAATTCCAAAGACCCTTGTTCCATTTTACCTATACCTAAGGTAATTCCCAAGACACTTGTTCCATTTCCCCATAACCCAAGGTAATTCCTAATACGTTTGTTCCATTTTCCCTATACCTTAAGGTAATTTCCAAGACCCTTGTTGCATTTCCCCTATACCCAAGGTAATTTCCAAGACCCTGATATCCATAGACAGATTAAAACAATGGCAACATCGCCTTCAGAGATCTACAAACTTATCTTTCCGCCATTTTTATATATCCTTCGTATTTCTTGTCCAAGTGCGTAAGTACGGATGCCTAGAGGCTTTTAGTAGGACTTGAATCTCTGGTTGAGCCTTTTTGTCTCCTTGATACTACCTGGTTAATGTGATAATGAGCATGACCCCCTCCTATCAGCTTCAATCCATAAAGGAGGATTTAAATAGGTCTCAGGGAATAATCTGCCCCCCTAAGAACCTGTAAGTGTGATTTTATCTCTGCTCTAGCCGATCTTAGCCCCTTAAGCAAGGTTTCATTTTCTCGCCGAGGACATAAACAGGTTTGGAAACCTGACCCGCCCCCGTCATACCTGGATGGCGTACTTTATTATCCCTCCCCCAATCTCCTTCACGCATTCGCTAAAAAGTCAACCGCGAGATAAATATCCCACTCACTATGATCCCTCAATCCCACGGGGCCCTAATCCACCCCTCCTATCAGATTCCGAGGTGACGTTCAAGTGGGAGATGGAGGCATCCAACCCTACCATGGGCCTCTCAATTACATAGAGGTGCTTTCAAGAGAGGGCAGGTTAAGGAGAGATGCGTGACCCAAGCATTTTCATTCTCCTCAACATTATTCGGTTTTACTTACTGGTACAGATTCCCTCGTTGGTTAGGGAATTACTATTATTACTTTTCCCCGCCAAAAGGCACTACTGCCTTTAAGAACATGAGAACATAAGAAAAGAAGGAGACTGCAAAAGACCATTCATGGCCTACACTTGGCAGCTCCTGTTCCAGTCAACACACAAAAGATTTCTTACCAGAGAAAAGTCATCAACATTGTCACCCTTTACAGGAGTTCGTCAGATCTAATCTACAATATACATAAAATGCATCCAGAGGATTATGTCCATTCATGCAACCGCAAAATAATCTCCCCACTCCTTAGAAAAATATATACATATGTACATAAAAAAGTCAGTCCCATCTAGCAGCTTCATTCATATATTTATCTAATCTATTCTTAAAACTACCCAGAGAGGAGGCTTCTATCACATGTCTAGTGAGCCTATTCCATTCATCTACCACACGATTTGTAAACCAATTCCTCCCAATCTCCTTCCTAAACCTATACTTATCAAGCTTAAACCCATTGCTACGTGTCCTGTCATGTTCACTAAGTATAAGAACCTTACCCATATCCCCTTTATTATATCCTTTTACCCATTTGAAGACCAATCAATTCCCCTCTGACTCTTCTCCTTTCCAATGTATGTAGATTTAGTTTTCTGAGCCTTTCACCATAAGGTAAGTTCCTTAGCCCACCAATCATCTTTGTCATCCTTCTCTGCACAGACTCAAGCAAATTAATATCCTTCCTATAATATGGTGACCACTAACTAGCGCCAGATACAGTTTTAGAATGACTTCAGCACTCTTATTGCTTACACTCCTCCTAATGAATCCCAATATCCTATTAGCTTTATTCTTAGCATTTAGGCATTGCTTTCTAGGACGAAGGTCTGAACTTACCAAAATACCCAAGTCCCTCTCACAATCGGTCCTCTCTAAATTTCTCCCATTTAATTTATAACTATTCAGTGGATTATTTCTACATATACTAAGTACACTACATTTGTCTATGTTAAACTTCATTCGCCATTTCTCAGCCCAATTGGACAGAATGGTCAATTCCTCCTGCATAACAACAGCATCAGAATCAGCCCTAATGGCCCTACCTAGCTTACTATCATCAGCAAATTTACTCAGGTCACTACTTATACCTATGTCAAGATCATTAATATAAATTAAGAATAGCAAGGGACCCAAAACAGATCCTTGCGGTATTCCACTGCTAACACACCCCCACTCAGATTTAACTCCATCTATACTAACTCTTTGCTGTCTGTCACCAAGCCATGACTGAATCCACCTAAATATACTGCCATCGATCCCGTGTGCTTTAACTTTGCTCAGAAGCCGTAAGTGTGGCACTCGATCAAAAGCCTTACTAAAGTCCAAGTATGAAAATATCATAGTTTTCATCATTATCTGCTGCTTCATACACCTTACTATAAAAAGACAGCAAATTAGTAAGACAGGATTTACCCTTACTAAAGCCATGCTGTGATTCTTTTATCAACTTATGCTTATCCAAGTGATCCCTAATATTCCTTTAGGAGAGACCTGAAGCTCATTCAAATATATCCTTAAAGTGAAACAAGCAGACACACTACACGTGGCTACTATCAATACTATTATAAGAAAGGGTAATGTAATTAGCTATTAAGATACCTTATTTTTTTTTAGAACAACAAGAGTTTTGCCACCTAAATTGCCTCTAGCTCCTTTGTATGTAAGTTTAGTGATGGTCTTTCATGGGTGTTTGTGAGCCTGTGCAAAGAAGGATGACTAAGAAGATCCATGTGTTGAGGCGCTTACCTTATAGTAAAAGGCTTAAGAGAGCAAAATCTTCATACGTTAGAAAGGAGAAGAGTTCGAGGAGACTTGATTGAGGTCTTCAACTGGGTAAAAGGTTCAATAGGGGAGACATCGGTAAGGTTCGTATTTTGGGTAAACAGGATAGGAAATGTAGTAATGGGTTTAAGCTGGACAAGTTTAGGTTTAAGATAAAAATTGGTAAGAATTGGTTTACAAATCGAGTGGTAGGTCAATGGAATAGGCTCGCTATTCATGTGATAGAAGTGCATCCTCCCTGTGGAGTTTTGAGAATAGATTGGATAGATTTATGGATGAGGATGTTAAGTGAAACCAAACTGGGCGATGGGAACAGGAGCTGCCTCGTATAGGCTACTAATTAGCCTTTTGCAGACTCCTTATCCTTACTTTTTTATGTTCTTATGCTTGTATTTACGACGACCCGTTCATTGGTTACGTTGTCTCTTACATTTCCTTTGTTTCTTCTTTTCGGGGAATAGCAGCGACCAATAGGGATTATAAAGTGCCATTTATCGTTTCTCTTAATGACTGTGGGATAGACACCATATAGTGGTTAGTAGCTTGTTATGGCAAAAGAAGGCGTAGTCTGTCCACCTGAGCGGACACTCGTAAATGAGATATCTAAATTACATTAGTTATCACCTTAAAATAATTTCTCCTTGCCACATTTAATTTCCCTTCCGTATCAAGTAATGGAAATTGTAACTGAACCTGGAACACAAATAACGAGCTACTTAGAGAGAGAGAGAGAGAGAGAGAGAGAGAGAGAGAGAGAGAGAGAGAGAGAGAGAGAGAAGAGAGAGAGAGAGAGAGAGAGAGAGAAAGAGAGAGAGAGAGAGAGAGAGAGAGAGTTCTAGAAGAGGGTTCAAATTTCTTAGTTTTCAGTGTTTGTGTGTTTTGAATGAGTTTATTGGGAGTTTTAATGATCCCCTTCAGGCCTAGGATAAGTGATAAAAAATTCTATGGTGATCCTTTTCATCAATGATCTTTTCCACTTATCTTTATTCCCATCACTCTCCCTTTCTCTTCAGTCTATCTTTACAACCGTTCGTTATTAACACCTTCAATAATTACTGAATTACATCACTAATAAACCACGTAATGAATACATGTTTTGGGGAGTCATACTACTGATAATTTATTCGGTATCTCTTCATTCATTAAAGTCAACAAAATGGCTGTAAAAATGGCCTCATTACGACAAATGGACCATTGTCTAGTTCAATGAACCGAGTACTCTTTTTTTTCCGTGGAGCTTTTGTTAATAAATAGACAGTAAAGGCAACAGGGTGGCCAAATAGCATATGTAAACTTATTTTGTCAAATTCTCAGTTATTGAACCGTCTAAGGAAACCGTGTTAAACGAGGCAGGGAAATTGGCTCTTGTATGACCAATTATCCCCTGCGGATTTGGGAATTCTTTCCGCAGGAGCGATGAAGGATAGCAAGGATGCAGGTGACTCCTGTAATTAAAGGCGAGGAATTTTCACTCGGTATCGTCGTCGTCGCAAATGTTTTCGTATGATCTCGCTTGTTTCTATAGTTTTGGTTTCTTCGATTATTTGAGGAGTTTAATAGTTCTTAGTATTATTACTTGATTGTGTTAACATAGAGTAGGCTTCGTTTATAGGATCCTTTGACCGGATGGAATCGGATGCGTTGTTCGATTTGTCATGGTTTCGTTCATCAAATTCTACTTGAGATGAGATGCTTACGACGGAACAAAGTAGGCACGAACCATGACCAAACAGGTGCGCTTTCACTTCTCCCCCTCCCCCCTCTCTGTGTGTATGTTTGAAAGAGGAAAATTTGCATATTTTTTTTATATAAATAACAATAGCAAAGATCGACGCAAGAACTCAAATATTTCGTTATTGGTTGTCGCCAAATTCCGACCGGAATTTTGTGTGAAAATAGGAGGAATACTTCGCTCTTTCGAGCCCCCACTTCCTGGGAGAGGATAGTAGGAAAGAAGAAGGCGGGCGGGTAGGGGGTAGAGGGGGGATTACACACGTGCTTATCTAAAAGCTCAACAACATTTGTGGTAGGGGTAGGTAGAGTCACTTAACTGTAACAACTTGGAGCCTCGTTTCAATGAATAGAACCGTATAAAAAAACTATACTGTACCACATACTCTTATTCTTATTGCCATTTACTCACACCCTGTAGGCTCTTTGTAAGGACTGAGCAATGTACACCCACACATACCCACCCAGTAAGCAGAGGTTGAACTATATAAAAAAATAACGGATGCCAAAAGCCGCCAGGGCTTATCAGGAGTAAACAGAATCATTCAACCAGCCACTCTGTACCCAGCATTCATGTATAAACCATAGGTGGGCGCGATAACCGATAAATCGATAGTCGATAAATCTAAAATTATAATACAATTTTATAATACAATAGTAAAAATATTTAATACCATTTCTTAGTTTCTTACCTGGTGAGGCTCTTCTTCATCTCCTCATAGGTTTTGAGGACCCTCCTCACAACTCGGACCTACATATTTCTGCCTCCAAGGCACGCGCGGCTCGCCCCTGTGCTAAACTGGAACCAAAAACTGAACTGAAATGATCGATTATCGCTAGTTTGGAACCAAAAGTATCGGCGATACCGATTAATCGATAACGCGGAAAAATATCGGATAACCCGATATCGTTATCGCGAAACGCCCACCTATGGTATAAACTGCCCCCGCAGGATTGTATCCAGAATCCCACCTCCAGGTTATTACCAATTAGAGCTTGAAAAAAGCTGAATCACCCAACTGAAATAGATAATAACATAGACATCATAATATGTATAGTTTAAAAACCGCAATAATTATTCATGTGATAGAAGCGTCTTCCTTTCGTGGTTTTAAGAATAGATCGGATGGATTTATGGATGAGGGATGCTGTGAGGTGGAACTGAACTGGATGATACAAGCAGGAACTGCCTCGTATGGGCTAATGATAATTATCCTTCTGCAAACTCCTTTTCTTATGTTCTTAATTTTCTCTTCCGATATCCTTATCTAATCTGACTTTGAAAATATTTAAATTTACACTACCTATGACCATTCCAAGAATCTACCACAATATGGTTATTATTTTTTAATCCAACCTAAATCTTTGTTGTTGTTTTTTTTTTATTTTAAGTTGCCACCCCAATTATTACCAACTCTAAGAACTTACCAATATCCAACTTATTCTAGAAAAAAGTGTAAAAGTATCCATTTTAAATCCTCGTACACATTTAAATTAGAAGATATTTACCACTCTTCTATCTTCACATTCGAGGGGCTTCAGGGAGAGTATCATCTTTGTTACCCTCCTTTGCACTCACTCTAACAGGCTAATATCTCTAAAATACGGGGACCATCCCTGTATACAGTGCTCAAGATGTGGCCTTACGGACGAGTTAAATAGTTTAAGGATAACTCCTTACTCTTTATGAAGCCGTACACTCTATTTTTTGCTCAATCACCTGCTTAAAACAACTCAGTGATCTATTACTACTCCTAAGTTCTCATCCAGGCGCGGATCCAGCAGGGGGAGGGGGGAGCTAGTGGACTGAAGCCTCCCCCAAATTTCAGACTTGTTAATGTTTATATTGCTGTTTTCAAGCCATAATTGTATTATGCTATTCAGAAAGAGTTATGTAATAATATAGAATATATATAAAAACAGTTTTTTAAACCCTTGCGATCGAATGTATCTTATATGATACATGTCTAAATTACAGGTAAATCATAAAAAAATAATTATTGAATTCAGTATCATACCTTAGTTGACGTCCAAAAATTGCAATAAATAAATTTCCGATGTGTGGAAAAATCATTCGGATCTGACAAGAGTTAGTGCTCACTCCTGTGTGAGTTACTGTTAATTATTATCAACGGTGTCCACTAAATTCTTTATTAACTCTTCCCATATGTATAACTTTGCCTTTTTGAAGGCGAGGAATTTTCATTTGGTATCGTCGTTGTCGCAAAGGTTTTCGTATGTTCTCGCTTGTTTCTATATTTTTGGTTTATTCGATTATTTAAGGAGTTTAAGTGTTCTTAATATTATTATTCGATTGTGCTATCATAGAGTAGTCGTATGCCACTTATGCGCCCAAGCAAGTAACTCGTTTAATTCATTCTCCCCCCTTAAAGTTACCCTCAACTTCTTTAACAGAAGTTACACACCCGCAACGGGATATCACCTGCACCATTGGCAACCCTCCCCTTTGCAAATATTGGGAGGATTCTGTGCCTTACCCGCCCCAACCCGCAATGTGCCCTCCTGGCACCAATGCCCACAAGAGGAACTTGGGGTTATAATGCTTCAAGAGCCTTTTTCATCAATCTTTACTACTTTACAGAATTTTTTTGCCCTGCAAACTTTCGGTGGGGTAAGTCCTCGTTGTTATTGAGCTTTAAAATCGAGGCGAATAGAAGCCACTTTAGTGTCATCGGCAAAAATTAACTGCTCTAATTAAATTCCTTCCTAAGATCATTTTTATAAACTACAAATAATAATTTGCACACAACTGATCCTTTACCACTACCCCTCGACGCGAATGTAAATTGAAGTCTTTCCTCCACCCAAGAACAGTCAAGTAAGTATAAGGCATCCGAATATGGCCCACACTTGTCCACTCTCCTGTTAAAGTAAGCCAATGCGGTACAATCCCTCAAAGTGGTGGTAAGACATTTCATGGATTAATATCAAAGAAAACATGATTAATGCCACCCAATTTTGAATGAAAAACACAATAAGATTAAAGTGTATGAGAAAAAATGCTATGATTTTAAAGATGAAAAACGTCACTAAGCCCTATAAAAGGTCGTCCAACTCAGCATAACAGGAGCTCAAGATCCAACTACTGTGTTAAAAACTACATCCAGAAAATTGCCCTTTTTTTCTCATTTTATGGTGAAAGGTTAAAAACGAGACTAAGTCTACCTACGTTAGAAAGGAGAAGAGTCCGAGGGGGACTTTATTTGTTACTACACAATAGCGGAGACTTAGTTAGGGTTCTTATTTTTAGTGAACGGGATACGACACTTAGCACTCGCTTTAAGCTGGGCAAGTTTAGGTTTAGGAAAGAGATTGGTAGAAATTGGTTCATCAATCGAGTGGTAGATGAATGGAATAGGCCCACTAGTCATGTGATAGAAGCGTCCTCCTTTCGTGGTTCTAAGAATAGATCGGATGGATTTATGGATGAGGATGCTAGGTGGGACTGAACTTGGTGCTAGATCTATGGATGAGGATGCTAGGTGGGACTGAACAGGGTGATGGGGACAGGAGCTGAGGCAGCTCCTGATTAGCCTTTTACAGACTCCTTTTCTTATGTCCTTAGGTAACCTGACATCGTCTGTAGGCAGGTCGCTTTGCAGGGCATAAGGACTGATAGGTTAACTTCGTCAATCACAGTCAATCAATGGCTTATATTCAAATTGGCCTTAATTGGGCTCATTTTAATTATTCCCTCTGAATAATAAATATCTCAAAATAAAATGACCGGAACAACTATCCAGAAATATCCCAGGGCTCCAACAAGCCCCTTATTACACAAAGATGTCTACCGGATCATAAAGTTATCCCTAAATTACCGAAAGGCTTAATTTCTCTTTCGTTCCGCTTCCGAAAAGCTTCGCTTTTATCACCCCATTCCGCTCCGATGTGAATTATAAACCCGTCGCCTTCGAAACCCCCAGATGGGTCCTCCATTCAGAACTCCCACTCAAAGAGGAGCGGTTATTTCTACAAGGTGAAATAGGTGAATCTCTGGGCGCAGTTGGTAAGCGATCCGAATGGTGGAGAAACACCTTGACAGGCTCCGAATGGCAAGCACCTGGTCACCGTGTGTGACGCCCGTGCATCCCAAGATCTCCGAGATGAAAAGTAACCAACCGTCGCGCATCTGAACCGTGTAATCACGCACCGACGTCAGGCTGGTTCTCTAAGCAGAGGGTGGGGTAATTCTTTTACGGTTCTTGTGAAGAGGGAATTTTTTGTCGCATTGACGAGCGCCAACCTCACTTTATGTGGGAAAGCAATAGTATGGCCAATCGCATGTTTTTTGTGAACGTTTCCCTAAATTGTTTGATTTATTATTGTGAAAATGAAAGTGGTTATAAAATTTACGCAAATCATTTGGAGCGTTTGTTTTGGACTTACAATTTATTGATTTGGGGATCCTTTTCATGATATTTGTTTAATTCTTCATTTACATCTGATGAGTTCGGCCTCATCAGCTACAGGGTGGTCCGAAAGTCTTGTCACCTCCTACCGAAAAGTAATAAGAACGATATAATACTATCAAAAAGGTACTGGTTTTAGTGTATTCACTTTCAGTGTCACTGTCACACATCGACAAGGTCCATGCACTTGACAGAATGCCCACGATCATGTGCCCATACCCTTGCAATCAGCTTCTCTTTCCTGCTGTAGGAGCAGCTCGTGTCAGCCATTAAAACATCATTTACAGGAGGCAACGAGACTTTCTGACCACCCTGTACATTAGTGAAATAAATTAGATTAGGGCAACGTAGACCCAGATTTCAGATCCATTATTTTTTAGGATAAACCTTTTAAGTTTTTCTTTGTTTAATTTAAAAGAACCGTTTTCTTAATATTTTATTAAAGTCATCGTTTTCATTTGCTGAGTTAGGTCCCATCAGCTGACGTAGTTTCAATTTTTATTAGTCGTGGTCGGTCGGTAGGATGTAACCATTTTACTTTTCAATTAGTTATTTTGTCAATAACATCGTAACTTTCCGGCCGATTCTAACGAAATTTGAAACCCTCATGTTCCTTTACATTCCCTTTCGAATGATATAATGCCAAGGTCAACCCAAGGTTATTCCGGGAATTATTGAAATAAAACTAACTATGGGTCGGATTGCCGCACTTGTTGAAAGTTTTGAAGGTCTTAAGGTCGTATGGTCATAAGGTCATAGGTCAGAATAATTGAGAGCACGCGACTTAGGTCTGTTGACCTTTTTTTCGTTATTGCGCTTTTTAGAAATTGATGATTTGTCGTTTAAGTTGGATTGAATGAGCGTGGATAGAGTATGGTTGGATTGGATGCTGCGTGTGATGTTTGTGGAGAGACGAGGAATCGGAAGTGTTGTGTGATTATTAACAAATGAGACGCAGGTGTAATAGTGAGGTAAAATAGGAGGCAATGATGGTATGCGATAAGTCTCTTGCATGAGGCACGCTTGCAAAAACCACTTAAGCTCCAAATAGCGAGCAGTTTACAAGTGTGGCTTAAAAAGTAAATATAAACATAAACGGGACTGAAATGGGGGGGGGGAGAGCTTCAGCCCTCTAGGCCCCTACCCTGTATCCGCGCCTTATTGAGTTGGATAAGAGTATGAATGGTGAAAGCAGTGTGTGGTTGCAATAAATGGGTGCTAGAGCCTAAAGTTAGCTAGAGACCTAAAGGTGCAGGAAAAATGTGTGTATGTTTTTTCCTACGATTAGGTTGGATGACGATTAATGTGTAAGTATAAGCAAGGCTAGTTGGGTAGATAAGGGTTTTGGTAGAAGGTCAGGTAATCAGGATGTTGCTAGTGTAGATAAGGGTAGGGTCTAGATAAGGCTTGGGCATAAGGAAATAGAGAAATGTTACGTAATGTGAGTAGGTCTGAGGCTGTTGCGTGGAGTAAGAGGCTTCGTGTGTTTTAGGTGAGCTACGTAAAGGAGAGTTGTAAAGTATCTGAGGTGTTTGTGGTTGGTGGTTCTCAGGTTAAATAGGCAGTTGAGTTGTAATGGCAGAAGTGGATTAAGAGTTTGCTTGTCCTTTTATAAGGTCACATAGAAACATTCTCGAATATTTATTTTTAATATAATCGCACATTTGGGTTATTTACAGTCAAGACCCAAAGTTTTCGGACATGTGGAATTTTTGTTTATTCGTCGGGCTATAAATATGTTGGTGTAAGTTTGCATGAATGTGTCCAATACATTTGGAGAGCAAAGTGAAAGTACAAGCTTCCTTATAACTTTTTTGGGGGGGAAATATGGGATGTGACTTAGAGGTATCGTAGTTTGATGTTAGGTATTACAAGTAATAGGCCTCGATTACGTATGTGGGAGCAAACAATATGATGAAAGTTGGTTCCGTTCACTTACGAAGCGGTTTGATTGATTGCTTGGAAGAAAGTATGAGTGAAGGGGCTGTGGTGAAGATTCTCCCGATAATGAATGTTGGAATAAACTGGAGTTGTCAAACCACGAGAGAGATGTGTGAAAAGGAAGGGTCTGTTTTATAACAACATAACATTTGTGGATGACTAAAACCCACAAAGGCCTATCAAAGGACATCCGAATCAATCTCCCCTCCAAAATCCTTTCATAAACTTCATCCAAAGCATTGTCCATAACATCGCCTTGAAGTTATTACCATTCATGGCTCGTTAAATATTAGATCCAGTAGTGTCAAACAAGGGTTATTTGACTCAAGATTTGGGAAAACATTAGGAAATAGTTCTTTTGGTTTAAGGAGTTGCCATAGAGACCTCGTAATTACAAAAATATCTGTATTTATTGACCGGACAAAACTTTGTATATAATTTTGTTTGAATTTTTATGAAGAAATAAAATTATTATAAACAAACAACAAAGAGTCTGGAAATTCCTCGAATATTCCTATTTAACACCAATGCCAAAGGAGGCGCCATCCTGCACCTGTCAATGAGATAAAAGGTTAATTAACATCGGACTAAAATTGTGCTTTTATGTCAGGAAGTATGTTAAATTCTTTCCACTTCAAGTGCCGCGACGCACATACATTCTTGTAAGTATTCTATATAAAAAAATTGTTATCGACATACGATACCATTAAAACATTCCAGTTGAAGGCGTCGATTCCCGCCAAATCCGCGACACGGAGAGTCGATTCCCGCCAAAAACGTGAAACAGAGAGTCAATTCCCGCCAAATTAGCGAAACAGATAATATGAAAAGGGTGTGCAAAGTAAACAAGTAATCAAGACCTGGTCATGACTCGCATGGTATTTATGAATTAATACTTCCTGGTTTGATGTGATGCTGAGCAGGTATACGTACCCAGAATAACCCAGGGCGAAATTTAATACCAGTAGAACAGCTTTGCGGGATCCTAAAGGTTATGCGAAGCAGCCTTGATATCTGTGAGATTATATTTTTTTATTTTGGGGACAATTTGTATTTATTTTCCGTCTTCTCTTTAACGAATATTTGGGGTGACACTTGACCTGTCTTATTCGTGTTTTTGGAAGTATTATTAACTAGTAAAGTAGTTTTGAAGTGAAGCAAAATGACGATATTTCGTAGGAAAATGAATTAGGATATTATGTAGGCAGATAATTATCTCACCTTCTTGACCATCCTACACCAGGAAGTAAAATAATCGTGACTTTATTTTCACGTGGCGATATCTTCCTTTGGGGTTTATCCCCCAAAGCAAGCATTTATGTGCCAGGAAGTAAAAATGAGAGTTAAATACCTAGCTCTATGTATGTTCAATATGCCATGGGCTCATAAAACATAATTTTTTGCAATCCATTAAGTTATCGTAATTCGCCGATGTTCTAACAATGGCCCGTTCAGGTTTAAGGTTAGCCCCATATGTTCAACGCTTGATGGCGCAGGTTCGAATCCACACTATTTTCTTAACGGGAATAGTTTTATTTAAATTTTTTTCATGGTTATTGTGAATTTTCTGTATTATTATTCCGTTTCTGTATTCATCATTATAGCGATTGCCTTTTTAAAACAGCAACATCATAGCATCCATTAAACAGTTATAGTGACTTGAAAAGACATTTTTAGCTTTTAAAACATAAATATTTGATTCTTGAACCGAATTCAGTTTGCCTTTTAATAGAAATCTAATTTTTTGCTAATGAGTTCAAAGATTACCAAATTATCAACCTACAGTGTGTCCTGTAAGTCAGGAACCATATTTCCGTATGTCAGGAGGACACATAGGGAAAAATCAATAAAATCACAAAATAATAAAAAAATATTACATAATCTGTTCAGTGTACGCCGTTGTGTGGCCCACATAACTCAAGACTCGATCTTCGTTGCGACACCAGAAAGTCATTGAAGGTCCGCTGCGAGACTTGTCAGCTACGGATCCAGTTTCCTTAAATTTTGCTGTCAACTTGCTAGCACATCTGTGTGTGATTGGTGCGCGGTTTGGTTGCCTGCTATTGAATTATGTGGCCACTTCCCGCTATGTGCGAGTTTCGACTAACAATATAACTTGAACTCTCGCCACTCTAGTCAATTTACATGGTATACCTGCAACATAATAAAAAAAATTAGAAAGCTCTTTGGGTGCTTACTTACGGGCCACCATCTATAATTATTTTAGGGAAGAATATAAAAAAACATTAATATGTAAAGACAATGATATCAATATTTATAAATTAGTTAAAATAATTCATATAAGATCACATGAAATAATGAGATGCCGAGAGAAAACCAAGTTTCAACAAAATTGAAATAAGAAGCCGTAATGAAAATTGGCTTTAAATCGTGGAGGAAAATGGATCCATTTTCTTCCACGATTTAAAAACGCACATGTGTAACAGAGCACAAAATATTAGTCATATTTAATAAAGGTCTGGAATGAATTCGCTTTTTTTGTTTTTATATTAATAGTAAAAGTCATTCAAGTGTACAGGCAGGTGGCGTCCATATAATGAGATATGGATGTTTATTATATAAAACATTATACTATTTCAGATTATGGCCTGTAGAACGCCATCAAAAAGCTAAAATATGACCAACTTCAGGATTTTGATCAATTGTCTGAGAGACAACTTTGTTCATTAACTTTGGGAGACTTGGTTATATTACTTAGGTCTTTTAGGGCATACTTCTATTAAGGTTTCGCATTATTTTTTTAAGCTCTTTATAAGAAAATAGATGAAAAATGTTTGTGTATTTTGCTTTAACAATAACTGAGGAAAGGCGTGTTTGTTGTACATGTCTGATGCGTATTTTATCTAATAACACTTAAGGGATTAATAAAATTTCCTTAATAAAATGATATTAATACTGATGGTAGATTAATCAAGCCCCGTTTTCGTAATTGTATAGGGAAATAATTTAATAGCATCTTAGCTCAAGTATTTAACTACTTTCTTTGATCAGTTGCATGAAAAAGAACAATTTATTAACTTATCTTAAAAAACACCGGTACATCAAATAAATTCCCCCTTTCAATAAACTAGTTAAATTCCGAGTAATTACCAGAAGTAGCGCGTTGATATTAATGATTTTCGACATGGCACAGCGAATGTAATAAAGGCTAATGGAGTTAGCATAGGTTAGACCTTAAATGGTTTTAAGGAAGATCGATCTTCCGGTGTCTGGTCATTAGTGCTATGAACACCACCCACTTAATTCATTAAATAAGGACACAATTTCCGTTTTCATACCCAGTCATGGTATGGTATCTTTCTGTGTTTCTGCAGGAGGTAACGCTTGGTTGGCACACCTCATCGGAGGGGAAAATAGATCCATTTTTGAAAGCATCATTTCGTCGGTGCAATTACGTCCCAATTTTTTAATGTGCGGATCTGACGAATAAATGAGTCTGTGTGTGTTTAGATCTATGTGTGTTTGTGTGTGTGTGTGATGTATCAAATTTTGGCTTGTGGAAGATAAAGGTTGACTGAAGATCTTTATTAAAGTGTTCATGAATATACAAGTTTCAGATCGATCCTAGGCAACCACCTAAGGGTCAGTGTCTAGGAATGATTTTTTTTTTTGGGGGAGGTCATTACTTGGGATGATTTAAAAATAAATAAATAATAATAATTTATAATAAGTTTAAGATAAAATGATAAAGTAAAATGCTACTTATGATTGAATTTGGTTAAAATAATATTGGTTAGGTTAGGTTAGGTTATGGAAGGGTAGGGTAAGGTAAGTTAGGTTAAGTTAAGTTAGTTTAGTTTAAGTTATTTTAGTTTATTGTAGGTTTGGGTAGGGTAGGGTAGGTTAGGTTAGGTTAGGTTAGGTTATGTTAGGTTCAACTAACATAACCTAACTTAACCTAACCCATGCGGCAGGATCGATTCAGTTTCAGTGTATTTGAACATTTCTGCCATCATTTTTTCTTTTTTACCCCCTAGATTAATATTTTACTTTTTTCTTATTTTAATTGTTTATATAATTTGTTTGTATATTTGTTTTGTTCCTTAATAAAAATCATTTTACCGATTATTTTTTAAATATACCAATACATTTTAAGATTGAAATTTCTTTGGGTCATTAATTAGGAATGGGGTTGTTCTCTAGGATTGATCCCAAATTTCGTCCGGTGAATAAACGCCATTAGGTATCTATGGCAACGGAGATTCGGCTGACTTATTTAATACAAATGCTCGGGTGTTTAATTGTGACACTTTTAATAGCCTTATAATTTTTTCACAATATCAAATATAATTTAGACAAATTTGCATTCATTTAACGAGTTTAATAAAGGTGTATTGTTAGTTATAAATCATACATGGTTTCCATCCTTTTGGATTAGAAAGGAACGAATGCTAAATTACACACAGACGTAAGCTTAGATAACTGACGTAGCCTACGCGCAAAAGCCACGAATGAGGCTTTGTTAAGACTAGGAAATAGGCGATAACCTTGGCTAATTTCGTGATATTTCCTTACAAAATATTTACTTTCGTATAGGTGTACGGGTTTCCTTTGTCATGTCTTTATTTCTATAATAGGTAAATCCAACCAGTTTAACATAAACAAACTATGTAGTTATCTGTTTGTTTAAATTTATTTGACTTCGTTAAAAAAAAGAAAGCTATTGCAACCATCAGAGTGCGAAGGCCTTTCCTGTATTTGACTACTTTGAGCATGTCCCTGTCCCTGAAGATTAATTATGTTTGGTTCACCTGAATCAATGGGTGTTTTAATGGACAAAACTTTCTATACAATCATGCATGTTTATCGCTCCATTTGGAAACTTAATGGCTGTCGCAAAAACGGACATGCCAGGCGTAGCCTCAACAAACATATACTCTAGTTAATATTCGGAGGATTGCTTGCCATCCCGTACCCAAAAGTTGGTTAGTTGTGTAGGTTAAGCAGGTTTTGGAGCGGTGCGCAAGCATCCGAGACCGAGACCCCCTAAGTATATAATAACGAAGGAATGACTCAAGTTCACCTTTGCGTTTCTTGAGCTTATTTTAAATTTAATTAAGCACTCAAAGACAAGGAATCAACCACCCATAAAATACCTACTACGGCTTCTCAAAATAGCTAAAACCAATTTCGCCCTCCATTGAGGTAATTAACGATATATACATACAATATCCAAGGCATCAAAGAATATACAACTCTTATGGGAGCATCCAAGAAGAATCCATAAAATGGAACACTCCATTAACCCTACCACAGTCTTAGGTCATGAATTACCTGTTTAATTTCCTCTTGAACCTCCTCGATGGAATCCCTCTTAACTACATGCTACACCAACTTCTCCTAAATGTTAACCACCGATTGACTAAAAGAGTTTTGCAAGACATCAAACCTCTACTGCTTCTTAACTAGTGTTTTAGAATCTATAAATCTATTTCTTGGTACCTATCATAATATTTTTAGTGGTTAAGGCATTTTTGCGTCACTTTGTAGACTAAAAACATGGATCATGTCACCTCTGAAGTCGTTT